>OX387315.1:23893334-25093334 GCA_947562085.1 Eudonia lacustrata
AAACCGACCTCGAACTGTCCATCAGGTAAACGACGAGTTGTATCTTCAACTATCTTCGAGGCACGCTCATCCGCGGCGGATCGTACGTGTTTTTTAACAATACCGATTGACTCTAGCTTGTAATTATCTCGAATAAGGTTTTCTATTTCCGTAAAATCATCAGTAGTCAGGCTATGATTAACAAAAGTCACCGGCTTAGTCCTACTCGAAGTAAACCCAAAAACTACCCAACCTAGGGGCGTTAGACACGCGGCTGGTTGCGTTTTAGAACCGCGTCGTACTTCGCGTGGAGTAAGCAAACTCCAATTGTCAATACCAATTATTAACTTCGGTTCAGCATTTTCAAATGTGAGATTTGAAAGAGAAAGGTGCCTTATGTCTTCAATATTAACCGACTGGCGTGCAATCCCTAATACCGGCACCGACCGTGCTTTGTGAATTTTGTGTTGTTCTAGCTCATATAAACCCTTAATATAAAAATCTACATATTCGAATTCCGTCAATTTGGATAATCCACCCATGCAATCGATCTTTACTTGTGACCTAGGGCCACTGACACCTATCTGAGTCGATAACTCGCTGTCAATAAAAGTGCTGGACGAGCCGTCATCTAAAAGTGCGTAAGTATTCACAGAACCCTTTGGCCCGCTTACGGTTACCGCTATGACTTTTAAAAGGGCTTTAAAAGGCCCGTTGAAGGTTGAATGAGCAACAGTTTCGGTTTTTGACACTAAAGGTGTAGTCGAGCAATACGGTACGGGTTCGACTTGATGCATTAATGATTCTGTTGTTACATGAGAATTTACAGATTCATATTTGTGCAATAACTTATGGTGTCTGTATTTACAACCATCTACTTGACACAACGTTTTGGGGTTACACGACCTATAAGTATGTGAACCTTTTTTCAAACACCTATTACAAACTTTATGGTCGCGGACCCAATTCAGTCTAGTCATTACGTCAAGACGAATAAATTTATCGCAACTGTCAATAATATGAGATTGTTGACAGTACAAACAACTATTTAAAATATTTTGTGAATTAGGTAACATAAAATGTTTATTATTAGCAGATGAATTAGAACTTGCATAAGTAAAGTTTGGTTTCGAGTTTACCACATTAACCTGAGACATCTTTGAGGTATGCGGTTGGCTGGACAAAATGGTCTCCGTAATTACTCCAAACTGAAACTCTGAGTTTACCTCTTCGATTAAGAAGTTAGCCAACAGCTCTAACTTCGTGCCTAAAACGGGGTTGAAACGAAACTTAGCATAATCTTTCCAACGTGCACGCATTGCAGGAGATAATTTTAAAAGTAAAGAATTGTTAAGTTCAGGTGATTCTAAATAAGACCTATTGTTAAGAAAATTCATAACAGAAATACAACTACGTACACGGCCAGCAAACAGATGCAAATCTTTGCCCTCAGAGTTTACTTTAGGTAGAGCTCTTACTGCGGCTACCTCTTGGAGTACGATGAGCTCTGGTCTACCAAACTGCAGTTCCAGAAGGGACATAATCTCGCTCGGGTCGTGCGCTGTGGAAAGCAAGGCACCGACGGCCTCACGTGCCGGGCCATAGAGCGCCGCATTTAGGCGAGACAAGTTGTCCATAGAAGAATAAGACGCCGTAGAGGCATCGTACGCTCTTTTAAAGGAGAGCCAATCAAATATTTTGCCATCAAAACTAGGTAGGCGACTCTCAGTTTTATTTTTAGATAGATTTTGTATAGCTTGTGCCAATTTATCGAAATCAGAACAATTTTGATTATTTGAAATATTGCTAGGTGGGGTACGTACGTGTAAAGCTTCTTGAGTGTCACCTGCAGCCTCGTAAATGGGCCTGGGCAGCGTCGGATCGAGCGCAAGACGACTAGGCCTCGCAGTACGATCGCAAGTGACGCCGCAGCCGGTGGGCGCAGGGATTGGACAATGAAACGCAGCGACCGCCGGGGACAGGCTGCCGGGATGCACAGGCAAGGGGGCATCCTCAGTGGCAGCGCCGACCGGCCGCTCTATGACGAGCGCACTCGTAGGAACCGCGAGGGTGGGACTACCGGGTCGCACAGGGGTAGGTGCGGCCGCAGTGATAGTGCCACAGGGGTCTACAAAGGTACACTCATTAATAGGCGTTAACGTATCTAACCACTCTACAACGTTACCTCTACTTGAACGGCTACTGCCGCGACTAGCAGCGCGGCTACTGCCACGGCGGATAGTTGCACAGTTGTCACTAGCAATTTGAGCTAGCTCTGCACGCTTTTCTAATTCGAGAACAGCACGCTCTGAGTCTGCGATTTTTCGCGCATATGCAGCCTCAACAGCAAGAATGCGTGCTTGTATCGTCACTGACGACCTGGTGCTGATACCTGAAACAGTCGTTTCGTCCGCCGCACGGGCGGGCTCCACGAAAGCGGGCACAGGCGCGGCGGCGTCGCTGTGATGCGGCGTGCCGGAGTCTGGTAGCGAACCCTCGCCCGCGATCGACCCTAACGCTTTACTTTGCGATCTTGTAAGCATGGTTACTTTCATAAAAAACAATAAACAAAAATTGCAAGTAAGGAAAAAAAATGCAATGAAAAAATATTATGAAAGTAAAATTTGCCGAGCGAAAAGGACCAAAATGTAACGGAAAGAGGCAAAGAGGAAAAGGTGGACTGTATTAGGAAATAAGAGGCAAAGTAAAACGTACAATTATAATTAATAGAAGACGAAATAATAAAATATAACATACCAAGACAGCAACAACGATGACAATGGAATAGAAAAACAGAACAAAAGAAGAATGACACTTAGAAAAGAAGAAAAAGTATAAAATCTTAAAAGAAGTATTTACTCCGTAACACTAACCATTCCAAAATATCAAAAATGCACAACGTAAATATTCAAGTTTTCACTTCTGCCGGCACTCCCGGAGTGCAACCCGTCGTTTTTTTTTTTCAATCACATTTACTTCCTTATACGACACGACATCAACTGTTTTCTTTATTAGGTTCATGAATGCGTTCTTGGCCTACTTCGTTTTCAACTCTTCTCTATTTTTACTTTTATGACAAAATGTCACGTATCCCATTATTAGTTCCACCCTATTATGTTATTTTCATCAAATGATCAAATCCTTACAATGAACAACGTTGCTATGATTTGTACTATTGACTTTCCAAGCTATTCGCTGAGCACACATCAGTACAACATGCGAAGCTAAGCCAAACAGCGGTCGAAGTTTACTTGTTTATATTGGAGCTGGATTAAAGTTTCTCTAGCGTAAATCTATTTTGTTCTACCAACTTCCGATTTGAACTTTGTCTAGCCGATTGATAGTTTAATAGTCTGCTGTACACATTGACTATTCAGTTAGCACTCACATGAGGAAAGCTCAGCATTCAATATTAGTTCCTCAGGCTTAAATCGAACGTTGCACATGTTAACGGTCGATGAAATTACTGTGCAAGAACTTTATGCGTTAGATGGTATTTCTTAGAATAGAATAGAATAGAATAGAACATTTTATTGCATAACTGTTACATTGTATAATTACTAGGTGAAATTGTAATTGTTAGTCCAAAGAGTTACCCTAGCCGGGCATTACAATAAGGTTTTATAAAAAATTTGCATGCCAATATTATTTAATTTTACATTCAATATAATTTACAATAATAAAACTTAAAACGTCAATAATTTAATAATCGATAAAATAAAATAAAAATACTACATTAGGATTGACAATTACTTAATTAATAATAAAAATAGGCATGTCAAACTGTACTATACATCAAAATATTCGTGCAGGTCATAGAACACGTTACACAAAAGCCAATCTTTCAACGTTTTTTTAAATTTATGATCGGTAACTTCTTTAATACATATAGGTAATTTATTGTAGATACGTACAGCAGACACGTAGGTACTCCTCTCAAAAATTTCGGACCTAACTCGCGGCAAGAATAGATCGTCAAACTGTTTTCTTGAAGTTTTTCTGACTTTTGCTTCCGACATCTTTGGAAATATATTTTTATTAGATCTCACAAATAGGCAAATTTCTAAAATTTTATAGCTGTCAAAGTTAGAATGTTTTTTTCTTTAAAAATAGCTCGCAAGGATTCGTCATATTTCATTCTAAATATGGTTCTAATGCAACGTTTTTGTAGCAGAAAGGTACTTTTAACGTTTACCGAGTTACCCCAAAATATTATTCCGTAGCTTAGGACTGAATAAATATTTCCATAGTAGGCGTTCATAGCTATCTCAACGGATGATACATCAACTAACACCGATAAAGCGTAGCAAAAGCTATTTATTTTTTTATTAATTTTTCAATATGGAGTTTCCAGCTAAAATGATTATCCAAGACTAAGCCTAAAAATTTAATATTTTCGACTTCATCAATTTTTATGTTATTTAGCGTTATATTCACGTCAAGTGGTTTCCTTTTATAGTTTTTAAATTGAATATAATTAGTTTTTTGCAAATTTACTGCTAAATTTAATGAATGGAGCCAATTAGTCAATGTGTTTAAGGTTAAACATATATCCTGTTCAAAGTCATCCAGACTGACATCTGCATTTCTCTCGAATAAAATTGATGCGTCGTCCGCGAACATTATACACAAGTATTTGGTAATATGCGGTAGCTCGTTTATGTATATCAAAAACAAGAGGGGTCCCAAAATGCTACCCTGAGGCAAAATTTATTCAATTAATATAAATTCTTGAAAATTTATTCACAGCTAAATATTCATGATTACACACATCAGTTTGTTACCAGCATTACAATCTTTTTAATGACAATCTTAACAGTATCGGCGAGTAAATACTTTTTATATATCCTTTATATTTCTACTTAATCTGCCAATAGTCTTTGGTTTTGCATTTTGTCGTTTTTTTATCATCAATTGGCTTGGTATGTATTTCTAAATTTATTTTTATTTAATTATAATTTTACCTTGTGCGTTTTGCTTTACTTTTCTTTTTCTAATATAGTCAAACACTTACTCAATTACTGAATTCCAATTTTTACTAACCTTTATTATCCGTACAAAAGTTACACTAATGACACAAATCAAATAAAGAAAGGAACAGCTTCAACTAGGTTGAAAACAGATTCAATCTTGATTGTGATAATGCTGGGCAAGCGTTCACATGATTTGTCGAACAGCAAAATTAAAATGTCATCAAATCAAACCCAAAGCGATTCCCGTCGTCGTCCGCTTGCTGTTTGTCCTCTAACGGGATTCAGGATGTGTAATGTTGCGTGCACCGCTTCATGAATTGTGTTTAGTCAACAGCAGGTTTGCAGACTTGAATGCGAAAGCCCCTTTATATTCTGTATTAGCAATTCCCGAGTTGGCGTGGACATTGGGTACTCTTAAATCTATTTGTATGTTGATATGTGGTGGAAAGTGTTTGTTTTTGTGACAGTGAGGGCATTTTCTTATATTTTTAACCGACTTCAAAAAAAGGAGGAGATTATCAATTCGACTGTATTTTTTTTTGACATTAAATTTCTTGCCTAGAAGAACTTCTAGGTCTTTGCTGTAGTATTTACATCATCCAATGTCATGTTAATGATATTTTTGTATAAATTTCATAGATAAAAATAATTTAAAAAGAAGCCGAGACACCACTTTTACTATATTTAAGTTTTTAGCAACGACTTAACTTTTTTAATCTACAATATACAGGTTTCTTGATTTTCAAATAAGCATCTAAAACTAATTTAACCACTAAAAGTAATTAAAACTAGACAAGAACGGCAGTTTAGCCATTAGACAACAGATGTGATTAGGATTTACGAGTATAGCATACCTAACTCAATACAAGTACAACCCCGCTACAAACGACTTTAAGGTTTATACTGACACCCCCCAACAACCGTCAGGTCATAAAGTAGGTGTCAGACAACCTTGCGCAAGCACAAGGGACCATCTGCGCCAAGTCATAACGCTAGATCAGGACGCGCCGAAGCGCATTCTTCATCCGGAACTCTTAAGACTAGTGTCTCGAGCTAGTTGCCCCGTGGACACGTATAGTCTACTACCTAATATCGAGCTAATATCGAGCGAGCTTCTGCTCGCTCACTTCTCGTTGCACTAAGAGTACAACTCGCAGTTTCCACTGCTCGGGTCGTCAACTCTAAAGTCGACCAAAAGATTGTCTCTTTAGTGTATACAAGATTTTTCATTACGGTAAACTATAACTCAACTCCGCATCAAACCACATTACATGACGAAGGTTCCGATCCGAAGGTTGACACGGTGTTTTAATGCTGGACAATTTATAAAAAAGGGGTTCCGGATTAAAATATCCCAAGTTCCCAACCCACGAAGTTGAAAAGGGTCCGGGAAAAAACCTTCAGGGTTGTATTACGTCGTTTTGTGTGGGCATGTGAAATATTGTATTGTTATTTGCGACAAAGGCAATTTAATTACTGATAGACTTTTATCGTTGTCTTTTCTTCGACTACTTTATAGGACTTTTCGCGTTTTATTATAGCGGTCCCCAAACATCTATCAAAGTAGTGCTCGTTTTTAACAATAATCTCTAAATTTTAGGTATATCTATACATCATTATTATGTGGTTGCGGATACCTTATACCTATTGGTTTCTTATACATAGAGCTACAATGCAGAAAATAAAACTAAGGCAGCAGGACAGCTACTTGTTGATGAAGTTTAGCTTGTCACAAAAACACTTTCCCGTGCCCTTCAGAAATGTTGGATTGGGATAAGAAGTAAGCAAGTCATCATCATCATCAGCCCTTCGGAGAATCTAGTAGGGAACGGGGTCACTCACTAGTGCGTGATGCCATTCCCTCTGAAATACCTATGACGGTGTTTCGATCACACGGCTTCAGGAAGCCCTTTAAGTTTCTCGCCATCTAAAAAAAAGTCCGATGACGCAAAAAATGCCGCTGGGGCAATTAGCAAATCTTCTTAAAAACATCATCAACCTACAAAAGTCTTATTTCTAGACTCAGGACTACCAACATGAATAATGCAGAAGAATTTTGAATCTTTTCTGTACCAATACGCATCATCATCATCATCAGCTCATTTCATGTCCCCACTGCTGGGGCACGAGCCTTCCCTATGGATGGATAGGGAGTACGGGCCATAAACCACGCGGACCCAGTTGGTGGTTGTTAACGACTTGATAATGCAGCCGAATACGCATAAGTTTTTATAAAACGACAATCGTGTCAATTGTTATGAAATTTTGTCCTCATTGTATTTAACTTTCTTCGTGGGCTTGATTAGATGAAATAAAAACGTTTTGTCCTGGTAAATTAACTTCATAACAGGCTTGTTTACTTCACATCCGTTCGCTCAGCTCGCTGGTTCCGCCTGGAGGGATGTAGGTGCGCGCGGATCTTCTTCCAAGTTTATTAACTTATTTAAAGTTAGACAAAGAACGCCTGGCATACCTATGGTTGTTCATACGCAGTCAGATTGACGTGATGTTGTTGTTCAATTATATTCTTACCTCCAACTTTTCTTATGTAGCCTGATTATATGAGCCATCTTATTTGCATGTACTCTTACCAAGAAATATATAAAAGCCTATAATTAGTTACTCACAATCTAGATTAAGTTCGAAAAGTAGAGTAACCAAGGATAATCTGAAACTTGAAAGGAGTTGGAGACAATCCAGATAATATGAAAGGTACGGGTGTAAGATGTACTTATAAAAACGAGAGATGGTAATAAAGAACGTCGAAAGCAAAGTGATTTACAGAAAGTAAAACTATGACAAACATTTGTAACCAAAAAAGAGGACAAGAAAGCAACCAACCAAAAGAAAACTAAAGATCTTGAAGTCATTTATGGGATATTCAAATACCTCTTTAGTTTCTTATACGTACAGAAGAATCTATTGTCGATGCTCCAACGCTGAAACATTTGCAATTTCAATTGAAAACTTGGCAAATTCAGATATCATGAGCAGTTACGTCCCTCAGGCGACATTTCACGATCGTTACTCACCGTCGCTGAATTGGCTTGGGGTTTTAAAACCCCTTCCAATGGGGAATAAACGAATGTCGGGTACATTTCAACGGGTCACCAATCACATTTAGCTACTTTAGAATAACTATCGTTTTATAACTATAGTTCGAATAACATTGTTGACACTACTATAACTTGTTACAGGTAAAGAATGCAATATAAAAATAAGTATAATAATTAGAGACTGAATGCGAGTGTTACAATTTACCATATTGTTTTTCAAATATATATATTTTCAAAAAAAAATAAAGTAAGTGGATAATAAACAGGTTGTATTTGCTATAAATGTACGTTTATCTATTATCTAATGCGCAAATGGTGGGTAATGGGTAATGGGTTATACACTTCCATGCTTAAATATTTTACTTATTTTAATTATTTCTTTATTTATTAATTCGTCATCAATCACGTAACGCATACCTATAGATAATATACCACATAGGCAAACATAATTTTATAATAATATAATACATTTTTAATGTAAATAAAACACTTAATACTTCTGTTAGTAAAATCCTATCTTATAATGATATTGCCAACATTGGAGACGCTAAGAGTTTATCACAAAAGGTATCCAAACCAGCATCAGCAATCAATGCAATACGTCGCCGCACAAACTCCCCATAAAACGATATCGCCGCTTGATTACGGGTAATCAATTTAATTGGCTTTCATTACGTTGATAGCCAATGGTCAATAACAGTAGCTACCACGATATTACCATATTTGCGGTCTTTAGTACGTCGTATACGAGCTTGAACTTAATTTGTTCTCAGTTTTGAGCTGCGTGTAAATGGCATAGGTCATGAAATCGCGATCTCACATTTACGTTTCATGGAATTTATTATTTTCTTAAGTATACGCGAACACTGGTTATAATCCGAAACGCTTGATATGAATCTATTTGCGTTTATTTAGCTTCACGTTACGTAGAATTTGTTAAACAAACCCTTTAAACTTGATTTTATGCAACTGTTTTTCATCTATGGGTGAGTATTGAAGTGTGTATCTTTGTATCTATCTACATACTAATATTGAAAAGAACAAGGGTTCATTGAGTTTCGTTTGATTTAATGACAGACTCAGTGTAATATCACTTTCAAAATCTCTCCAAAAGTCAGCGTGCGGTCATAGTTCTTAAAACCTTTACTGAAATTTATTGGGGAGAAAGTCATAAGTACTTCATTAATTATCAATAATATATCAGGCGTTCTGGCAAACAGTTCTTTGCCATTCCTACATAAAACGGAAAAAGAAAGAAAAGAAAAAAAAGATTTGTCATTTCATAACATAAATTGTCTATTTGCTGATTCAGAGAATTCACTTACCCAACTATTTCATTTCAAAAGTTTACTCGTCATCATCGGCCTACACACATCCACTGCTGGACATAGGCCTCTCCAAGTGCATGCCACTGAGCAAGATCCGCGGCTACTCTCATCCAGCTCTTGCCAGCCACATTGCGAAGATCTTCGTTCCGCCTAGTCCGAGGCGAGGGCGTCCTACACTACGTTTGCCGATACGTAAGTTTACATATACCGCAAGTAAATTTCTACAATAATAGTAGTGTTATAATTAATAATGATACTTGACGTTTGTGAAAGCGACCGTCTTTGTATTAACAAATAATGTTTGTATCTATTCTTTCTCATCAAAATCAATAAAAATCTTACAATTTTCGCTATTTTCAATTGCTCTACAGAAATGTTTTATACAAACATCATTGGGTTGTCGTTTACATTTCCAGCAGATTTCCACATTAAAAGCTACTCATGAAATATGAAAGAAAACGGCGGACCGATAAAAGGGGATTACGCACAGATTCCGTCAGATTCGCACACGGTCCGAACACCACCATTTTTATCCGCTCCTGCTGAGGGGTCGGTGTTATATTTCTTAATTTGGGCGGAAACGGGTTGGTTTTCGCCCCTTCACTCTCTGACGAATTTAGAATAAATGTGTAGCTTTATTTATACATCTTCTAATATTGTCTTCGGTTTGTTATGGATGACATTATCGTGTTGCATTATTACAATATTTTTCAGTCAGACTTTGTATGTATTGTGCCTTTGTTAATCCCTTTGTAGATATACGTCTGTCTATGATGAGAAATAAATGGTAATTGCAATATATCACAGATTATTTTGACATTATACTTCACAACAGGATAAACATTAATTAAAAGTAATGTGTAAAATAAAAGTGAAAGTTGTTTCATTTCAATGTGTAGTGTTCGCGTAAACTTTAGAAAACAATATACCTACCTACTTTACAATTTAGAATTCGATATGTTAATTAATTGGGCAACATACCTATTTGAAAACAAATAAACCGTAGAGCTAATTAACGCGAGTATAAATTTTTTGGATTTAATCGTATATTTTGTGATGGCAACTTTCCTTCTATGGTTTGAAGAATTTTCCAATATTGTAACGCTGCAAAAGTAATGAAAAAAGATACACTCTAGCTAAGTTGTTTGCCGCTTCTTCTACGTAATCGGTAAAGTACTTAGTAAGTAGACTTACGAGCTCACGGCGTACTGCGTAGTGACTCATAAAAGCTTAAATATAGCCATAGTGTTGTAGAATTTTAAATTTTAAAGCAAATTTCATCATTTTTTTTCATTGAAAATATAATCAGTGTCCAAACAAGTGTACAAGCTACGTAGCTGTGCATATACCACATGGAGAGATCTCCATATTGTTAATAATAACAGTAACGCATCAGAAAATAAACGGTGCGTGAGCATCAATGATAAGGTCTGTTGAGTCGAGATCGGTAACTCGATCGTGGTATGATAAATCGATTAACCGAAACAGCGCTTTGTAATTATTATACAAGTTCGATAATTACAATGTAGCATGTATAAGAGTTATAAAGAGCAAACAAGGTAATTACTTCATTAATTTCAACTAAATAAGAAACAGCAGAGCGCGACAAGCAGTGTCATCGTAAATTTGTTATCTTATAATATTATCGAAATATTATGCATTTTTATTACACAGCACGATAATAATCGTGTGAAATCAATTACGCTAATAATAGAAATGCATCGCGCTGAAGTAACGGTGCGTGCGACCGGAGAACTCGAGACGACGCGATCGGGTTACCCGGTCAACGGTCGGCTCATTCGATTACACAATCGACTCCAGCCGATGCTCCCTGATCGATTCATTCGATTCCTGACCGTTGCGGCCCGTAATTATGTTAATGACGGCCAGTGACGAGTGTGGATGTGTGTGCACACTTGCACGGATGATTCATGATATCAGTCCCCGTACGTCAACGAATAAATTGTACCATATTTATAGTTATTGCGCGCACTAATTAGTACTGATTGGTATGTTGCCGATGTATCGTTAATAATGATAATGTTTAGCAACATTAAAACATTTTGTATATAATTGTAGGTATTCTGATTGATGTATTTATACCTACCTGATGTTCGAAATGTTTATCATAGCTTTTTATGTTATATTAGGTCCTTACCTATGAAATTGAAGTTTTGTATGAAAATTTTTTATAAAATTCTATTTCTCATACTAACGTTTTTTTTAAAAATTTTTAGCTTCTATTTATGTTAACACTATAAAAATTGTAGAGTAGTGTGTTTATTTCACTAGCTAAATATAGCAGACATTAAAAAGAAAAGAATTAAGACCCTTCAAAGCTACAATGAAACCAAAAGTCAATTCCGCGAACAAAAAAGAAATCAATTTAAAAAAAATTGGGCGATAAAGACACAAAATTAATAATCATTGTTATTACTGAAGCCTTAGCAACATAGTCCTAATTAAAATTGTATAATAATATGCTGGCTTTTAGAAGTAATACACATATTAATAAGTTAGAAAAAAAGGCCAATTTCATAGGTAAGGACCCCAATATTACATATTTCTATGTCCCCAGTTAGTTTCCTACGTTAGGCACGAGCTATCTCTATGGATGGATAGGGAGAACGAGCCATAAACCACCACGCGGGCCCAGTGCGGATTGGTGTGCAGCCGGGAGCAACGGCTATACGTGACTTCCGAAGCACGAAGGAGCTCGAGTCAAGATGATACATTTTTGGTCATGTCAATTGTCAAGCTCCTTCAGACGGACGGACCGTATCAATCAATCAATCAATCAAAAATTTATTTGCATAAATATGGTACAAAAAGTTCTTAAAATAGTGTTAACCAGGATATTCTATCGTATACGATCGATGTGCAAATATTTAAAACTACATTACTTAATTACTAACAAATTATAATAAAATCATAGTTAACAATAATACAATTAAAATATAGCATGTCAAATATTATCATTTAAATAGTCGTTAATTGTATAGTACATTTTGTTCATTAAAAAATTAAATAATTTTGATTTAAATTTAAACAATGTCAGTATTTTTATATCACTAGGCAATTTATTGAAAATTCGAATTGACATGCAATGAACGTTCCTTGAATATAACATTAATCTTTGGTCAGGTATACATAGATTTCCTCTTTTTCTGCCTTTATATTCACATCTATTCTTAGTTTGAAATAGATTGCTATATTTTTTAACAAATATTCCTATAAATATTTATATAATTTTTAACGCAAATTTTGTTGCGAACAAATTACAAAAACACAAATGTTGAAAAAATTTTCACGAGCAGGGTTTGAACCTGCACCCTTCTGACATACCGGGTCAGGTGCTCTTCCAATTGAGCTATCGTAAATTATATAAACATTTATAAATAGCTTGCCTACTTCTTAACTGATCTTTAGTATTTGTAAAAATATTATGATCGGATGTTAATGACGGTAGTTGTTAACATTGAATGGGCGCCTTTGGCTTTCAAAGTAAAAAGTAAATAGTGTTGAATAATTTCGGCGGGTTGGTTAGAACCACGATAGCTCAATTGGAAGAGCACCTGACCCGGTATGTCAGAAGGGTGCAGGTTCAAACCCTGCTCGTGGAAATTTTTTCAACATTTGTGTTTTTGAAATATCCTATTTCAAAAATGTAAAGACAGGGAAGGGGTTAAACATTTAATGCCTTAAACAATGGCTTACAGCTATCTAGGAAGTCTGCTCCACAGATTGACCTAATACATTTCTTTTGTACCCTAAACGCTCTGATGATGTCAACAGAGTTTCCCCATAGAATAAGCCCATACCTCAGCAATGACGAAACGTAGCCGTGATATGCCATTAGAGCTGCTTCTTTAGATGCAACATTCGCCTGCCGTATGCCTGATTCTAACTAAATGGTACAAAAAAACGAAAAAGACCCTGGTTATCGAAGACAGTGGTTTAACTACCAGCCAGTATAGGTGGTCGATATATCCGGACTTCAAGAATACCTATCCCGCTTGCTCTGCATTTGGCTGCACGGCGACGGACCGGCAGCCACTCGATATTCAGAATTTCAAAGTGGAGCCACTATTATTTATTCTGTGCTATGGCCTTTGGCTTACCTCGTATTTCATGCGATGCGACTCTTCAAATATTATTCGTCGGTTGCAGGTTAAAACAGATATACGAATGGAATGCTCCAGATGTTCTAGACTATTTATTTATCATAAATCCAAGGATTTAATTACAGTTTCTTACATTACTATCGTTAGGATATCATTTACAATTTACATGCTGGTTTAGTAAAACTTGTGTGATCATACCTATTTTGTTTTAGGAAATAATGATTTTGATAATGTAGGTTAAGTTAGACTTCGGCATACAAGAAGATATAAAATACTAGCTTTTGTTCGCGGCTTTACTCACGCGGGCAAATTATGTTTGTTCTGTTTTTTCACACCGTATAGGAATCAGTAAACGCGTGATGTTTTGCGCGCGATTTCCATACAAACTTTCCACCCTATTTCACTTTACCTCTCTAGGGGAGGTTTTGGAAAAATGCTAAAACACGTAATTCTTTATTTTTGAAAAATCTAAAGATCGATTATAATATTCATTTTGATAGGTTTTACTTTTAAAATAACGATTTCTCCAAAAAAACTTCTTCGCTTTTTTACTAATTTAAAGAAAAATAAACAAAATTCCTGAGACATGTCATTATTTAATTCTTTTCAAGAACCCAAATACCAATTTTCATGTATTTTACTTCAAAACTGAGGGACTTTCATACAAACTTTCACCCCCTATTTGACCCCTTTAGGGTGTGATTTCCGTAAAATCCTTTCTTAGTGGCTGGTTACGTCACTCAATTAATCTACAGTCCAAATTTTATCTAATTAGCTTCAGCGGTTTAGGCTCGGCGATGAAGAGTCAGTCAGTCAGGACAAGTCATTATATGTATATAGACACGGCTGCGTAGGGGTTGGCCGAAAAAGTGTTGAGGGACGATCTAGACGTCTATAATAAGGATTGGTGGGAGAAGATCGATCAAAGATCGAGGCCATATGGAAAGGGTTCACCCAGCAGTAGAACGACAAACCTACCTACTATACTAGGTTAACTAAAAAAAAGTAAAAGTAAGTAACATAATATTATTAAGGTGGAGTTCCACAAGCTTAGTAGCCTAGTAATAAAGGACCAACTGCGAACTATTTCTAGACCAGAGAGAGAGCGCGTGGCTTTTTGTTCCTGACACGGCTGTGGATAGTTGTTTTTGCACCATTCACATTTACAGAAATGAAGATGGCCCAGCTGGTGTCCTTGTGAATGGCAACGGTACTCCAAAGGTGCTATTTTAATGATCACCAAGCTAACTTGTTTCGTGTTCATGCCAATTTATAAGCTGAAGCGAGATATTTTATGTTAATCTAGGTATATCTAATCTGTACTTCTGTAGGCTCTGTCTGTACATGCATTTTTTCTGACAAATTTTGGAATAAATATTCGATTTATGACTCACTGACACCAATTCTACGATTTTTTAAATTTTTGTGTCTGTCTGTCTGTATGTCCTCTTATAACTCAAGGACTGCTTGGCCGATCTTGATGAAAATTTGTATGTAGTAAGAACATGAGATTGTGCAAATGATAGAATAAAAAAATATATATTCACAAATTTTCGCACAGCGGACCGGCGGGTGACGTTTCGGCTAGTATACTATAATATTAAATTGCCGTTTGCACAAACTTTTTATTGACTAATAACTTAACTTTAAAAATAAATTAGGTAAGACCAACTGAAACAGGTTAACAATTTTACCGAGTGTATCATCAATATTATTTAGTACTTCACTAGCACTTTACTCGCGTCGTCGTCCGCGTAGATTTGAGATATAATAACTATTTTTAGGGTTCCGTACCTCCAGAAGAAAAAACGGAACCTTTATAGGATCACTTTGTTGTCCGTCTGTCTGTCTGTCAAGACCCTTTATCTCGGGAACGCGTGGAGGTATCGCGTTGAAATTAAAACCATATACTCAGGTCTGCGGCCCCTTGAAGCTGTGAAAAAAATCAAACTTCTAGGTTAACGAAAAAAAATACGGCCGTTTATGTCACAAAAAACGTTTATTTCGACACTCTCAAAGGAATCAAAATTCATAGGGTAGGTACTTGCCGTTGACCTAGAACTATGAAGTCAGGCAAAAATCTGAAAACTACACATATCTAATTAAATCACAAAAAAACAGGGTTTTTATGCAAGGAACGGGGGTCCAAATTTTGAAGTAAGTTAACCGTGTCACGTGGGGTATCGTATGAAAGGGCTTTATTTGCACAAGCTTAAACAGCTTTTTAATTATTTTTTATTATTATATTATAATATAGCCTGTGTTACCCGCAAGGAATGTAGCATTCTAACAGTGAAAGATTTTTTGGAATTGGACCAATAGTTCCAGAGATTAACATCCTCAAACAAACAAAGTCAAAGTTACAAACTTTACCTCTTCATTGAGTAATCTATACTAATATTATAAAGCTGAAGAGTTTGTTTGTTTGTTTGTTTGGTTGAACGCGCTAATCTCAGGAACT
The DNA here is from genome assembly GCA_947562085.1 of Eudonia lacustrata. Taxonomy (NCBI): domain Eukaryota; kingdom Metazoa; phylum Arthropoda; class Insecta; order Lepidoptera; family Crambidae; genus Eudonia; species Eudonia lacustrata. The sequence continues at coordinate 23,909,256 of OX387315.1, forward strand.
ACTGGTTCGAATTGGATAATAATTTTTGTGTTGAATAGTCCATTTATTGAGGAAGGCTATAGGCTATATTACATCACGCTATGACTAATAGAACGCGGGTGAAACCGCGGGGCACAGCTAGTACTAAAGATAAAGATAAGCATCCTACTGATGGGCTATTGTTTTTTCGCTTGACAGAATAACAAATTCGATCCAAAAACAAATAAATTTTAACCATTCCATTTCATTTTCCAATAAAGCCCATATTGCTACTTACAGGTCTGTTAACTAAAGCTGGCATGTTCACAGTACTCACACTAATGCAAATTCACTATCCAGCATGTTTAGAAATTTAATTTAATTTAATTAATTAAATTATCTTGATTGAAAAACCAAATCGAATGTCAAAAAATACCACTCTGTATTCATAAACAGTAGCAAAAGCAAAACAATAACTGCTTCCTTCATACTCAGAAGTTTCACCGAGCGCGAGAGAGACGGATAGACTTTTCATGATGCGTATGCAGTGCGACGTCACGCCGCGCGCTTATTCACAGACACTACACAAGCGCAACGTGCAAATATGTTGAACGTGCCAGCTTTAGTTAACAGACCTGTACAATCACAAGAAATACCAAATTACGGTAAACCTAGCCAAAATCGCTTCCGCCTATAACTCGCGCCGCCGTGGTTTCAATTAACACATTTAACTGGTAGCCTGCCAATTAGTGCCTGCTCCACTGGCGACAAAAGTAACGCACAAAGGACTGGCACATCTAGAATCCTAAACCCAGATACTCGTACAGCTTATCTAATTTCAGTGAGACAATGCTCAGTGAATATCTGTGGGAGTTAGCTGACTACTAAAATGTGGTTCGCTTGGCATGCGGTTTTCTGTAAATCTATTATTGCTTTACCACAAAACGATGGCTAAAGTTTTGGGTAAAGGTTATAGACAATGCTTAAGACATTGCTATCTGATACTTTTCAGCTAATACATTTAGACAGAGACACAATATTATAAACACACATTTAACTTTTTTTTTTAAATTCTTACTATCGGAGGCCAAGACTCACTATGGGTCGTTGAGCTAACTTCACATCACCATCACCTGCTCATTTTATGTCCCCACAGCTGGGGCATTAGCCTTCCCTATGGCTGGATAGGGAGAACGGGCAATAAGCTGTAGGTATTTGTTCGCGACTGCTAATCAGCCGGGACAAACTGCTGTACGTGCGTTCGAAGCACGGAGGTGCTCGAGATGATAAGTATTTGGTCATCCATCCGATGACCGGCCTTTGAGAAAGTTGCTCAACCTCAGCAATCACAGACCGGGCGCGTTAACCACTGCGCCATCGAGCCAACTTTGAAAGGCTTATTAGCTAATGTATGTCTAACGTTTTAATATCTTTCTATGTAGCGTACTGTTTTCTATAAGTATGCGATTAAGGGTCAATTTGGCTGGCCGGCTGCTATGCGAATATAAGAGTCGTAAAAACTTGGTTGGCTGGAAAAACTCACCAGATTAGCCTTAATATATTACCTATGTTGTAATCGAGTTTGCGCAGTCGATCCTTATTACAGATTTAGGTTAGGTTTAGGGGTACCTAAAAAAAAAAAATAGTAGCTACTAAGTACGTCAATCAGGTATGATTGACGTACTTAGTAGCTACTATTTTTTTGGAAAGCTGTGGGCCTCATTTCGTCTTTACAGCGTAACCGGACTTTTGCGGCGAGAACCTATTAGGGTTCCTCAAGCCGTGTGATCGTAACATCCTCAGACGGTTTCTGGAAGGGACGGCATCACATAAGCGTTCGAGGCAAGGCGTTCGGATCGGATGGAGAACGGAAAACGCTTCTTTGGAAGCGCCCTTGGGCGCTAAGGCTCGGACCTCGGTTCGGATTGACCGGTTCGTGTAGTAGCTATGGTGTTTCTATGGTAGAACATGAGATCTTCATCATCAGCCTACATTAGTCCACTGCTGAATATAAGCCTTTCTAAGTGTACACTCAGATGAGGAGCTCGATGGCGCAGTGGTTAACACGCCTGGTTTGCGAGTGCTAAAGGCCGGTCATCGGATGGTTGACCAAAAATGTACCATCTCGAGCTCCTCCGTGCTTCGGAAGGCACGTAAAGCCGTTGGTCCCGGCTGCATTAGCAGTCGTTAACAACCACCAACCCGCACTGGGACTGCGTGGTGGTTGTATGGCCCGTTCTTCCTATCCATCCATAGGGAAGGCTCGTGCCCCAGCAGTGGGGACATAAAATGAGCTGATGGTGAAGTGCACACCATTGAGCACGGTCCACCCAGCTCTTGCCAGCCACCTTGCGACATTACCTTGCACTACGTTCCTACGTTTAGCCCTAAATATACTTGAAAATATGTGTAGATAGATATTGTGACACGCTAAAGTCACACAACATACCCAAAATCATATTTTATGATTTCAGCAACATTGCAAATGGTTTGGAATTTAACTAAAGCTCTCAAGCTTTCCAGCTTTAGTTAAATTCCTAACAGCCGTAAGTATTAGTCTTCAGTCAGTTTAGATTCTCGGCAAGCAGTAGCTGTGCTCATTATTAGGGTTGGCACTTGGCAATTGTAATCAACGTAGCACAAAAAGTATATTTAGTTACTGTCGTTTTAAGGGTCCCGTAGAAAAAAAGAATTTCATGACTTTTGTTACCTTAACATCCCTATTAATGACCCTGATAGATAGGGTATGGCAGCTGGAACTACGGGTCCGGCTGTCTTTTTAGGGGTACTGCGGGAGTTCGGATCCTAAACTCACTGCAGTGTAGTGGACTATACGTGTCCACGGGGCAACTCGCTCGAGACACTAGTGTTAAATGTTTAGGATGAAGAATGCGCTTCGGCGCGTTCTGATCTGGCGTTATGATCTGACGCAGATGGTCCCTTGTGCTTGCGCAAGGTTGTCTAACACCTACTTTATGACCTGACGGTTGGTGGGGGGTGTCTGTATAATCTTTAAAGTCATTTGTAGCTGGGTTGTTACTTTAACGTCGGAGGCCAAGACTCACATCGGGTCGCTGAGCCAGCGAAGTAAGTAAGTAAGTCTAACGCTGTTCGTCTGTATGTGGCAGAAATTTTACTCGTAACTTTCATTCTAACTTAAAAAAACTATATGTAAGTATAATAACTTAATTAAATTATTTGAACTAACTAAGAAAATCCATCCAAATCCATTTAATTGCATTAGTTAACTTCGATCAATTGAATAATTTACAGACGAATTATTGTAGTTTGGACTGGTACAACCGCGGCTACCTCCAATAAACAAAGATCCTATAAGCGATGGTTTTATTTTGAAAGAAAACTATATTAAATTTTTTTGAATTTATGTTTTAGTAAACAAGCAACCCTTACAGAATGTGGTACCTAGTCTAAAATTTCAGTGAGGTACCTACTAACATTTTAGTAGCTTTCCTTGCTTGCGTCCGAGCTTCGGATTTCGTGAACACGTAAGTGTTTAGATCCTCAAGTTACTCATCCGGGCAAAGAGTATAGAATAACCTGGAGTACCGAGGAGATCAGGTTTTAACAACGTCTTGGTCTGTTTTGGCCGACTTTCAAGAAATAAGGTCAACAATTTGTCATGTAGGTAAGTATTTTTAATTTAATCTACCAATTTATTGGAGAAAGTTATGTTTATGAATATCTTTATATACTATACTATAAATCTTCTGTGCGTGTGTATGAAATTGAACTCCTTCTAAACGGCTGGACCGATTTGGATGATTTTTTTTGTGTGTTCAAATGGATTCGAGAATGGTTTAGATTTACAATTGGACCCGGTAGGTGGCGCTGCAATATGGGTCCAAATTCGCTAGCGGGCCACTAATATTTATATATAGAAACTGTAGCAGTCAAAATTACCATAGGAAGAATGTTAGTAGCAAGTTACTAAGACACTTGAAGATGTTCGTTCTGATTTTTTATCTGTAAATAAAGAATAAATTAAAACTAAAATAAACTCATTATAAAACACATTGAAGTTCTAAAATATAAAACAGCATAGTGCTTTGTGAGTGTGATGGTAACCACCACAGATAGGGTTGCCAACTATTTTTCAGGAAATTAAAGTAAATCTATCACTAACTAGTATAAAAAAAGGACTTGAAGAAAAAATAAAGTAGGTATTTTCCAAATTTATTTATTTAAATGTTTAAAAACATATTTCTTTGTACTCTTGGCAATATTTAATATTTTTTTATTGTTCTATAACGCGTTCAGAAATTAAGTATTTTCCATACTTTATTTTTATTAAAAAGAATAAAGTATGGGGATGGAAAATAACGTAGGACACGTTATTTTAAAGTAAGCCCTAACCACAGATGACAAAAGATTCACAATAAACGTACAAACGCCTGCACATCAGAATCAACTACTATTCGAAACTCTCAAATTTCTTCAATAGATGTAGAACCATATTGTATAAACATAAAGTTCAGAGTCTATTAAGAAAACTTTATAAGTAGTTTAGTTTTTTTAATTTAAAGAAGAAGAAGAAGAAACACATTTACATACAATTTGCTTTACAAAAATCAGTAAGTTAAGGGTGCGCCGACCAAAAAATGCCAAAAATGCAGTTACGGTTAAGTAAATATAATTGAAAATACTATCGTATTAAATGAACAAAATATATATTTAGTATCATAGGAAACGTGTTTACAATTTGTCAGAACCATAATGTCATAACACGCTGTAGTTTTTTCTACAATATCATTTAAAGTTGGGCAAAAATCATGAAAACGAGTGGCGGCGTTTAGTAGATTTCTTATAGTTTATCTAAATTATTGTACCTCTGATTTTGTCTAAACAATCATCAATGGATAAACTACAAATTACTAGACTACATTTTCGATTCATCAAGTGGTTATTTAAATAATATTTTTTTATCAAGCACCTTAAATTCCCCATACAAAATTAGTATGGCCGCGCGGCATCAAATAAATATGGACGACGACATTTCAAATAAAACATATGACACTTGTCACTTACGGACGGCGCACCCTTAAACTTGAACCATTGGGCGATACCGTAATAACACAACTGATAAAGAAATAATACAACTATTGTTTTTTTGGCGGGAAATTGAAGAGTCATTGTCTGCGATTTTGTTTTATTTTCTAAAATTTGTGTTATTTCGAATATTAATGTGAAATAATGGTGGATTATTAACCGTTAAGTGTTTGTGAGTGTGCATGAGTGTTGGCAAATAAAACAAAACAGTGCAACGTCACTTTTCAAATTCTCTCAAGAAGTCCGCGTGAGGACTTAGTAAAGCCCCACATCTTCACTGAGATACTCTAGGGGTTGAGGGTTATATAATTTTTTACTACTCATTTCTATTATCATTCATCATCATTTACCAGGAAGGAAATATTGTTTATTTATGAATTACTTGTAAGAAAAATTACTTTGACACTGGCTAAATGTGCTAATCGCACGAAGCCGAAGTTGATGGCTATCAACTAAGAGAAAAAAAATACAAGTATTGAATATTTTCACTGAAAACGAGCCTTCGAAAATGTAAATATCGTCCATACCTCTCTCACAACAATATAAGGGCAAATGCCCCATTCGCACAAGTTGTTCATTATCCTACAACTACTGTCTGTTCGTAGTCATTTATCATCCCAAACACGAATAACCGTACCTACTTTCCCTATGAGAGTAGGGTGGGTTACCAGACGTCAGGTTTTGTCCGGACAATTCGGGATTTCCAGCTATTTGAAAGGCTTCCGGTTAGACTTTGAATATTACAAGATTTCTTGAACATCAAGACTATTCAAGACCCTGTTTTACTGCTGTTCATGTAGGATACTAAAACACTTTCTTTCTATTTCTGGCACATGATACGAAAATTCCAAAATCGTAGGACACGCTACCAAAATTAAAAAGAAAAGGCGTTATATTATTTCATTTTATTAGTAAAAGGTAGTAAATTGGTTCAAATGGGATTAAATTTTTAGCAACTTTGGACATAATGTATTACAATTAATTAATATTGACATATGTATAAACAAATATAGGCTGATGATGATAATGGTAATCACGTATAGATAACGAAAATAACCAAGCATTTCAAAACCTACATAAAATAATAATATTAAAACGCCTTACTTTTTTAAATAGCAAAGTCATAGCGCCAATTGTCAATAATCTGATTAAGGCGTAAAAACGAAACTCTTAACGTCTAGTACTTTGACGTTGTAGTTCGTTTGAAAAATTTTGATCGATCTAACAGTTTTTTTGGGGTCAAGACTAGCTAACCCGGCCAATGTTTTTACTTTTTTATTTTTTATTTATAGGATATGTCACTCCCACAGTCAACACAAATCTAACAACACCTCATATGTTAAAATCCACCAGGGCGTGCCAAAGAAACAGACATACATACATACATACATAAACTCGAAAAACATAACCCTCCTTCTGACGCAGTCTGGTAAAAATAGGGTTTTCGTCAGGAATATTCTATAGATTATTTATAGTTTTTTTATGTGGTAACCCTACGAGGACGATACAATGAACCGGCCGCAAGCCTGCAAGTATTCGCGGGTACTCGTCCATTACTTTAATTAATTCCCAAAACCACACTCCAGTATTGCATTGAAACAAACTTCGCTCGGCGGCCGCCGCCGGATCGCCCGAATATTGTGTTCAACATTATTTATAGTGTTCGCCAAAGTACTGATGTAAATTGAATACAACTTACTGTATTGATTATACAAGCAAGAGCAGTACTGTGAAGCTAACTGCTGGTTGTAGTTCTGTTAGCGAGAAGCCGAGAAGTATAAGATTTATTTACCTATGAGTGCTTAAGGAGTATCCATATTTTTACGTCAGAATGAATTACGGAGAATGACGTCACGCGTACGTCACGAAAACTCTCTGCGAAACGAATGCGAAGCGACTCTTGGTCTTCGAGTTTTCGAATAATCCTCAAAAGGAACAAAAGAAGGCAGGGAAAGCCACTCACTAAAACCCCCAGTCCTTGACACTGCGCGGGTTACTAAATATGTCCCATGGGACTAGTCACATAAGACCTGCCTAATGTATAAGACCTGAAGCACACGTGGCCATTTTTGCATATCCCCAGGGTTTGGTGGTCTCTCTGAATATAAAAAAGATTGGTAGTCGAGCAGTTAGCGATTCTTGGAAACAGTTATTAAAACACTTTATTCCAGCGTGTGACTTATGTTAACTTATGAGTGACCAGCGTATGACCTCCCTATCCATAAGTATTCCATGTACTGTCCGGGATCTGAGCCCAGCACTAGGACGTTAATAGACTGATGATTGAGGATGTTTGAAGAGCTCGATAGCGCAGTAGTCAAATTGCTGAAGTTAAGAAACTTTCGCAAAGGCCGGTCAACGGATGACTGACCAAAAATTTATCAATTCAAATTCCTGCGTGCTTCGGAAGGCAAGGCTTTCCTTGCCTTTATGACCCGTCCTTCCTGTGCTGTTTCTATCAATAGCGAAGGCTCGTGCCCCAGTAGTAAGGGCATTAAATAAACAAATGATGATGAGACAGAAGATTAAGAGAGATTAACATATACTAGTATAGAGATTGAGAGAGAAACAAACGCGTGCAAGTACTGAATATCTAGATGAAGTGTTCTATGTCAACGTAATATTTTCATAGTTATCCACAGCTTACTAAAGTATAAGATATTCTCATAGTAAGGCCCGGCTAACAGACCGCAAAGGCGGCAAGTATGCGCGGCAAAATCAAGTATTACATTAATTAGTCTTCACGTTCAACATTCTCTACACGTTCTTGTTTGCCTTCCGATACTTTGGACGTGGCGACAGTTTACAGTAAGCGAACCAACACATACATCATCATCATCAACAACACTAGGACTGGCTAGTCAATACTAGTCGGTAGAATAGAATTTATAGAGTAAATACTATTACAAATAATCAAGGTTGGATCCACAGGTTTTTTTTTCTGGGAGGGGCACAAGGGGGGGGGGGGCAAAATAAATCATCAATAACTGTTAGAAATTAACATGAAGTATCATACTCCCCCCCCCCCCTTAAAGCCGCCCTTGCAAATAATAGTATCTACTCTATAAATTCTAGTATCTACTCGCATTTAGCGCATTTAGCGTTGGTATCAGTATACTAATGCAGTATACTGGGCCATTGCTAGGTATTAAAACCACGGACCCTGCAAAGGGTTCCAAACGTCAGGGTAAAATTAAATGACAGTAGATTTGTAAAAGTTGTTTAAATTCAATGTGTGTAGTAGACTTTGGAAAACAATATTATTAAACTATTTAAAAAAAATATGACAGAATTGCAGACCAACTCAAATTATATTTTAATTATAACTCCTTGGAATGTTCTTTGCATTTATTGTCTGTGGTTATTCCCACCAAAGCTGCTGCTATTGTATTGTCTATGGAAAGAACTCATAAAAAACTTTGGAAGAACTGGGCTTGCATTGTCGCCAATAAATTATTAACCCATAACAAAATAGTAATTTCAACTGTCTCATACAGACAGTCAATAAAAGAGAAGAGCTTTATTCTCTAAGTTTTTTACCAGAACTTTGTCACATGATTCCACGGCGAGATGCTTCGTAGTCCGTACTGAGAATGACCTACAAAGAACTTTAGCGGGGGCTACTTTGTCTTCCACTCTTGTATACAGAACTTAGACAGTTATAATCAGAAGATATGACTATTGTGCTCTTAATAAATAGAATAGAATTGAATATTATATTTTAAAAAAACACAGACATGTTAAAGAAATAAAAAGTAAACAGGAGTCGTACAATGGGCGGCCTTATCACTAAGTGATAATTATATTATGAAATCTCCCAAATAGGTATGTAACGTCTATGAAACGTCGGGTATAAAGAAGGTATGACACCTTTTACTAATTAGTTTGCGTGAATCCCCGTTTAAACTGTTTGATAAGTATGTTGGTTTTGTTGTAGGACAATTTATTTATTTATTTTAGGATAGCTAACAGCTTACACACATAAAACATACAATAAAAATTATAACTATAAGCTACCACATTATAAATACTTAGGTACCTACACCTGGCTGCACATTAGACTGCCTACCACAAACTACTCTCCTATTTCCTCAATACACTTTGAACTTTATGTATACACATAATAAGGAACATCATCATCATCATCATCATCTTCAGCCATATGACATAATAGCGGCCGCTCGCGGTTTTACCCGCGTGGTTCCCGTTCCAGTGGGAATATCGGGATAAAACTATCCTATGTGTTAATCCAAGGTTATAAACTATCTGTATGCCGAATTTCATCCAAATCCATTCAGTAGTTTTTACGTGAAAGAGTAACAAACATCCATCTATACCTACTTAACTTAACAAACTTTCGCGTTTATAATTATAGTAGGATGGAACATAGTTGAACATTTATTGAAGAAATTTAACAGTTTTGGATAGGTCGTTGTGCAGGCATCTGTACATTAAACAAAACTTAAATAAAAACATTGATTTTGAATCGTCAACAACGATAAGCCGCCTTTTAATACTGTACAGGTACCTCATATTTTAACTGTTGTGCGAGTTGACGATACAAATAATAAGTAAAATCAAAAGGTGCCATCTCGCACACCTGTGCGAGTTTAAAGTGTGCGAGTTGACGAATAACTCAATGCAATTGATACTGTTGTAAAATAGCTTCGTAAATATCGTAAATTTAATAAGTGATTACCTACATCATTATTATTATAATCAGACAGTATTAGTCCACTGCTGGACATAGACTTCTCGCAATGCATGCCACTGAGACTGTTCTTCGGTATTCTCATCCACTTTGCGCGTGTCGTCTTTTTACCTCGCCCAAGGGCGTCTTAGAATGAAATTAGGTCATACGAAATTACGTCAAAAGTACTTACTTGTATTAACTATATTAAATAAGATAAGGCCTAATCTACTCGATAGCGCATTCGCCATTATGTCATATATTATACTGCACACCCGTTCCACACTTTCAATCTATTTTATTCATTATCGGATATTTTATTGACATACGATGTTAATACAAAAAAAAATAATTATTCGCCTTTCTTTATAATGTGCACAAAACGTGAGAGATCGTGGCTCCGATTCTCACCTAAGGCAAGTCGCAAGTCATCTTTATACATAGGTAGATACTTATTTAATTTCCATTTTCGATAAAAGAAATATAATGTCTACGGTATGTTATGTTAAATTTTTTTACGAGATTCGTCGATCGTGGCATAACATGGCCTTCCCCTCTCATCCCAAAATCCCGGGATTGTAAATATCACCTTTAATCAAATATTGCCTACATTAATTTATTTAAATTAAATGGGCGCACCCTAAAAATGTCACCATTTTTTTAACTATAAATACTTATCTTGTAAGCAGTAAGAGAACAGTAGTTTCATAAAAACAATTTCGTTGCTATAAGCGTTACGACCAACTATTACTACTGCAAACACTGTTTTAAATCTGTAATGATTTCTATATGTCTATACTATTTCTTGACAACGGGTCGTAATTGTCTAAATGTATACTAATATAATACTAGTGTTCTTGACACGGCTTTACTCGCGTTGTACTTGCCAAGAAAACAAACTGAATTGGGATTTGATATACAAGCATCGACACGTTGCGATGTAACCACTCGTGCAAAAGAGACATCATGCTAATGTCTCTTTCTTTTTTCTAGAATATTTCATTTAACAATCTCATATCCCGGGGCATGTCCATGTTAATATATACATTTGTGGTCATTCACCCTCATATGGCACCACCTACGCCGATCACTGGTTGTGAGTTGCCACTAATATTTTTTATAAAAAAAGTTGGAGATTATACCAAACCTAATATTATTCAAATAGCACAATCCACACAATCGCTTATCAAAAGTTGTTGTTTACTCTACGTAGCAAACGTCATTAACACAACTACAAAGTTACTTAGAGTCACTAATCCGCATTAAGCCTCAGATCAAAGAGTGCGCAATCAAAATACTGGAGGCTTCCATCAACGTACCGCATTTCAAAGCTGGCCGATCCCTCCAGCGAAGCCTTCCTTTGGGTTGGGAGAAGGCGGGACTAAGACTACGGCCCAAATGCACAGCTGTAAAGTACGAACACACTATGCGGCTAAGCGATTACTTTCTAAACCGACAAAGACACATCACTCAGTGTTTTTCGTATATTGTTTTTGTGTTTTTATTTTGTGATGGAAAGTGTCCTTCTATGGCAGGGAGGACATTCTCCACGCGCTGTGACTCTGCAAAGGAGAAAAGAAACGGTACAAGGGAGGGGTTCCACCTTGTGTGGCCTTGCGAACCAATAGCCTAAACTGATTTTTTTTTTGTAAATTAATTGGACTGAAATAAAATGCAGGTAACAATTCTTTTTTATATACTTAGCAGAAAATGAACATGTCGGATTTAAAGAGGCCACGAAAGCCATTGAAAGTTTATTGTTGAAAGCTTACGACACCAAAGCATCTTGCGCGCTTTGACGACCCAAAAGCTACCCTCAAAATGGCGGATGTGCTGAGTACCTTCGTAGTGGTCGCCGGAAATCGCCACTTGTTTAATATAAACAACGTTCTCGAAGTTTTCTTGTATGGAAGGTAGGGACTGTCGTGTTTTTGAAAAGATTATAAAATGCGCTAACTGATTAATTGACAATAAATGCTATTACACTTACCCAAAATTTTCTACTTGACTTTCAACAAAGGTCTAATGTTTTTTTTTACATAATCCCCAAAGATAAATTTAATTAAACAAGGTATCAATATAAATTCTGTTTTCTTTAAATTTCAACAAATAACTTCATAGATCAAATTCAAAAAAGCATTTTTTTGCACAATACAAAATATATTTTTTTCTGGCCTCCATAGAGGTCAACAAAAAATTACAGATTTTTTAAATTTTTGTATGGTTGGCGACGGTTAGTCGGTGTATATAGCGACCCTTGTCTTTTACTTGATTTTCATTCAACGTGGAAGAAGGATAGCTACAGTTTTCGCAATACAAGACGCGTTTATTCCAGTACTATTGCCGCTCAGTACTATACTCAACGCAAAGACTCGTGGCAGACGGTGCCATAAATCACTTTTGTAACAGAGATGCGCACGGCTTACAGGATTGTCGATAAAAAGCATTGTTTGTGAGTTATGTCGATAACTAACAATATGACAAATCACCTCATTATAGTATTGATCATAACTAATAGTTTATATACTATGACAAATTTATGTATTGAAGGTAGTTAGCAATAATTAAACTGTAGGTTACTTACCCTCTAGTTGAGCGTTAAATGTTTTGTAAAAAAGACAAAGTCGCTAAAACGTCACAGCCATTTCAATTGATAATTTCTTTCGAGATGGAGGTGTTTATTAAAAATAATATAACTAGTGTTCAGGGGAATATCCAACAACAAAGTAGTGTTATTATAAAAAAAAAAATTAAATTTCCTAACGGAGTTAAAAGAAGATCCTGCCAAGTTAAAAGAACTCGACTTCAACAAGCCTCGCGATCTAACTGCAATGATTTGTGGAATTGGTTTAAAAACTCGATAGAATAAAGAAGGAGAGTGCTTCTGGCGATAATAACCCACTTAAAACTTATTATCATCGATAAACATAGTATACAAACAACGCGTATCACTACGTCTTTGTGACGTCACCCATAAACAGTGTAAGTGCGAGAGGGCACATGATGTGCGCTGTCTCATTTGCACGTTTTATTGCACCGTCTGCCACGAGTCTTTGCGTTGACTATAGTGTCGAATGCAGCGATGTTTCAAATTACCGGTTACCGGCTTGCCGGTGTCTTGCCGCTGCAAGAGTGTTATCGATATCGACAAAGCGCTGGGCCCTATCCGAAAATCGGTTCAATTCCCAGTTCGGGCAAAATGGGTTTGTGATCACAAACTCGCATTCTGCCTGCAGCAGCGTGGTGATTAAGCTATACCCATTAATTGTACTCATGACTTGATTTCAATGAATGAATGTAACTGATGATTGGTCAAGTTTCAAAATATGAAATCAGTATGAAAATTAAAACTTTTTAAAAGCGTATCGAAAAGCCTTCGAGAGTCTACTAGTACCTGCAGACTTTGACTGTAGTTGTATAGAACATACCGACTCACACTTTCGAAACTTAATTTTGAAATCTAGTAAACACCATCTATTTTGCTGTTGACTGTTCTAGCGGCCCGTCCCTGCTTCGCACGTATCGACATTTTTTTAAATATATCCTATGTTACTAAGCGCTATTGTAGCATTGTAATGGTGAAAGAATTTTTTAAATCGGTCCAGTAGTTTTTGAGTTTATTCGTTACAAACATACATACAAAAATAAAAAGCTTTCCTCTTTATAATATTAGTATAGAAAGATAAACGAGTATGATATTGGTTTGACGACGACAGACGGCATCTATCTACCCTCCGTGATCGCCCTCATTCCGTGCGGCAGTGGAGTCCGGCCCTAAGGATTAAGGGCATCGTTTCGCTCATTACCTGATTCAGCGGCCCTTTGTTTTCCGTCGTTTAACATTCCCTTTGCCAAGTATCGGGTATAATAAGTACCGGTGAACTTTGAGCTTTGCCGTTAGGATGAATAAATCCGTATAAAAAAGGATTTTGGGTTATTTTGTGTATGTAAGATTTTGCATTTTTGTTAGTGCTAAAAAGACATTTCGAGACCGTACGGAAGAGGTCTAGTTCGTAGAATCTCAATTAAAAAGCTTTATGGTTTTACTGCCGTACTCAGAGACGTCAATTAAGTTTTAATGACAATTAAGTCTCTTGCTGTCACTTTCTTATGTATAGTGCTTAATAGTGAAGGAAAGACATTTATTTATGTACGGCAGTTAAACTCAGATCATAATTATTATTACTACAAGACGGTACTGCAGCCGCCAAAGCAGCACTGTGTTTATCAGCAATAGCTTCACGTATCTTTCACCCATCCGATGACCGGCTTTTGCGAAAGTTGCTTAACTTCAGTAATCGCAGACCGGGTGCGTCAATCACTACGCCATCGAGCTCCTCCGTATAAGTGGGATAATTAATAATAAATAATAAATGGTTTTTGAAGCGAATTCGACCCCTCTCAGCATTCGGACAGTGATAAAATGCCAAAATCCTGACAAAGAGCGTGTTTTACTTTTGGGAGCAAACAAAACAAGGGCAAAGCTTAGAAGGGTTAAGCGTGTGTAAATGAAGGGCCAGAGATAACACCTACCTACGCGGTGGCACCACCAATATGGGCCTGTGATTTTAAACTGAAGTTACTACAACATTTTCAAAATAACAACGAGATTGGATTGGTTTAACGAAGTGAATAAAACTACTGTTATTCTACGTCAACTTTTGATAGAGGTGTGATAAAGCGTAGGCTTTTAGAGCGACCATTGTTAAAGTTGAGTGATTAACTCGATGGAGCAGTGGTTAACGCGCCCGGTACAGGCGACGCATTGGAAATTTACGTGGCGGGGATCTTGATTTTTCCCAACAATTACAAAACATATGAAAGTGATTTTTCATTTAATTGACTTAATTTTGCTAGTTGCATAAACACTATTTGTTAACATTTATAACAGAGAAAAAAATATCAAAGTAACCTCTTTTAAAACAGATTTTTTTACAGGCAAACCAGACCGATCTAAGCATCAAAATTTTGGTTCCCTATTTTTTTGCATAAAATGTTATGTCATAATTTAACATGGCATACATTTACATCCTAATAATAGTTACGCACAATATTAATTTGGTATAACTTTTTAGGCACATTTTTTTTTAAGCATACCTACTATAAGCCTAATAATTGTTAAGCATACTATTCTTAAGCCTAAATATGCTTACACATATTGATATTTAAGCATAAGTTTTATAGGCATAATAATTATACGCCGAATTTTAGGGAAAAGAAAGAGTTTCTTTTTGTTAATTTTGCTTTCTGTTGTCTAATAAAAAAAAATTACCTCGAAATTCAAGACAATCGCTACGCTGCGCTTCGCGATTGTTTAAATTTCTAACCTATCACGTGACCTACAGGATTATGGCAGCTAGTATTGCTAGAAATTGATAGGTAAAATAATAAGTATGTATCCATTATGCCTTTTGATCTTTATGCCTAATAACTATTAGACAAATAAACAATATGCCTTATAACTTTATGCAAATTAAAATAAGGGAAAAAACATTAGCCTAAACTATACAGTATATGCTTACTGAAATAGTATGCCAAAAAACAATTATGTCAAAATATGATTATGACAAAAAAATATATGCCTAACTCGTTATGCCAAATTAAAATAGGACAAAAGAATTAGTCGAAAAAAGGGATCCCCTATCAGATTTTCTCGAACGAGCGAGTGGACGACAAAAAATATAGGTAAAATCGGAAGGTGCCAACTCGGGCGCACTCGCCACTTCCACACATGCCAGTTGACGAATAATAAGTTAAGTCTTAACACACACTTCAATATGCTAGTTCATTTTTTAAAGCTTATTTGTAGTTTTTATTGGAAAGAAAAAAACAGTTTTTCTTATGGTACGTGTCCGTATTAGATTAATTGTTTAGCGATGCGTCGCCTTAAGCAACTTTCGCAAAGGTATCATCTCGCGAGCTCCTCCGTGCTGCGGAAGGCACGTAAAGCCGTTGGTCCCGGTTGCATTAGCAGTCGTTTATAACCACCAATCCGCATTGGGCGCGCGGTGGTTTATATCTCGTTCTCCCATTTAACCATAGGGACGGCTCGTGACGTCGTGACCCAGCAGTGGGCACAGATAATATGCCAGTGATGATGATGGTGATCGTTTACAAACCGCGCTATAATTAGGAAGTTTACCAACAGGTAATAAAGTATGCATTGCCTTGGTATCCCATGGGGCAGGATACTTTTCCCAGCTTCGTATTTTTATCTCTGGACACTCCCGTTTGCGATATGCGTTGTACGAATATATGCGTACATCTTATTTCGAAACTTAATAAGTTTCTTCATAAAATGTTTTAATTAAAACCAACATGTATTTCAATCTATTTGGTGCAGGTGTCCTCGGCCGGCCATAGCTTAATGATGACAGAGTGAAAGCTATCGGTCGCCGAAAATTAATCAATTTGCCCGAAATTATTATGAATATTTACGGTACGAAATTCCAATGAATTTTATGTTGATCCATTCGCAGAGCTTGTACGTGAGGGTGCACCACTATAATGGTAGTAAATAAAGCTGTATATGTAAATAACATGGATATACCTAGCTTAACATTTTATATGTGTACAATAAAATGTTGTTATGAAATTTATGAAATTTTTATATTCTATTTCTAACTCATCATAAAAATATCATAGAAATCGGAGAAAGAAATACGACATTGCCGAGTTACTTGTGACTTCTTCCCGGTACAAGTTTTACATTTAAAAGTTTTTAAATCAATTTATACCTACTTAGATTATAAACGGCGGCTTAGCCGTAGAATAAAATAATTTAATATACTAAAAAAAAACAAAATACAGAGACTTAGTTTAAGGAATTGTATAGTTGGAAATTATACTATCAAAGCTGAAACCATTCTGATTACAGGTAATTTTAATATTAAGCTAGAACGCAGTCCTCAAATAGAAATTATTTGTGATTGGATAATAAATTCAAATGCTTTTCTTAGTAATTTAACTTTGTCGAGAAATATAGCTCTTACAAATGTCACTACGCCAACGCAGTATTATAAGGCGTTTGCTAAAGACTGTTATTACGTATTCCAAATATGTAACTTAATTTTAACAATAATTGATCAATGACCGAAGCGACCGCGCACCGGAAAGCGCAGTCTGGGCAGGCCATGCCTCAAACAAGGTGGACCGACGATCTGGTAAAGGTCGCGGGAAGGCGCTAGATACGGGCTGCACAAAACCGGTCGTTGCGGAGATTCTTGGGGGAGGCCTTTGTCCAGCAGTCAAGTGGACGTCTTTTGATTGAGATGATAATGATGATCAAATCAGAGTTTGGACTTATTAAAACTCTATTATTAAAAATAGATTGCGTGCCAATTTTAAGCTTAATAATCATAGTAACTAGCGACAGCCTGACAATTTTTTTGTCCGCATCACCATATCACGTAATCCCACGGGACTTTCGAAAAATATTGTCTACATAGTTGGTAATCCTTTTGGGAAAAATCCTTCCGTGTAAAGCTTTCTAGGACCAAGGGTTTAGGATGGTTGATGATGATTCAGTCAGTCAGTGAGTCAGTACTTTTATTCTTATCTTAATAAATATTGTATGTCATTGTACTTCTCTTTGATAAAACTTATTTGTGTTGTTATGTGTGTTTGAGTGGGTCTCTGGAATCACAATTGGATCCGGTTGGTGGCACTGCAATACAGTTCTATGTTCTAGGATTATACTTTTTAAACGAACGAAGCGACGAGCCAGCCGCTAATGTAAATATTATAAATTTAAAGCAAACATTGATAAATTCTGAGTGGAGTTAATAAACTCTATTATTAGAAACAGGTTGCGTGCGAACCTAAATGGTAATAACCTTATTAATAGCACCTTTTTAGGTTCCCGTCTTCACTCACCCTTTACGCTAATGGCAGTTCTCTGTATCGCGCGACAAAAGGGCTCAACGTTAAATATTTTATAATATTTGTTTAATGAGCCCTCAGGCTATTTGAGGGCGCCCCGCCGCTGTCTGCCCCCGAGTACCCTGTTTTATGTGGTTTACGTCAGAATGAAAGCCTTTATTTGCTGTTCCGCTTAAATGAGCTTTTTTATCATCATTAACATTTAGTATGAAAACTTTGATTCCCCTTTCAATTATGTTATGTCTGATTAACATGTTGTTTTAAGACTTTGACTGGAAGAGACTACCTGCTTAGTAACTATCTTAATTGCTTTTACTACATTTTCTTGAATTGTATTTCGATAAGATGGTAATGAAATTTGAAAGGTTTTCTTAGGAACATGAGCTGAAACAATATACGACAACAGTTGGACCAAGACTTTTAAAGATGGCAAGGCATGAGCAGCACAGCACCCCAGATGCTGCATATGTTCATGGGACGCCGATGATGACCATTCCACGTTACGTGGCTTACCTTGCTCGTTTGCCGCTTTTCCATCATGACTTCATACTAAATCAATCAGACAATCGGGCCCTTTTGAATGTTTTTTTTTTTTTGTTTTTGTGACCAATTTCGATATCGAAACACTTTAACGAAAATTAGACAAAAAAATATCCATTATATTTTGAGGATAAATTCAACAACTTATATAAACTCTTTTTATGAAAATACCTTAAATTTTTATACGCTAGTTTTCAAGAAAAACGCCAAAAGACATTTCGATTAACAAACACCCCTTACGCACTTTCGGTAGTTTCAATTCAAAGGAGCCGAAACAGAGAGGCCGCAATGCCTACTAGTTTCATTCAAAGGAGCCGACAGAGAGGCCGCAATGGGTGCTCTTAAAATTATTACAAATTTGGGTTAGGAAAAGTAAAAATAAAAACTAGCCTGAATTTTTTTTAAATGCTAGGGCCTTATTTCTCTGATATAATAGATGTGTTGTCAAAATATTTGCGGTTGATAAAATGTGACCTGCTATAATATTGGGGTCTTCAAATCACGAGTAAATCGGTACCTTCTAGGCAAGCATGTTACATCGTAGGCTACATCATCCATCACTTACCATCAAGTACGATAGTAGTCAAATGCAAGCATTTCTAACTATAAAAAAGCACCAAAAGGAAATAAGCTAAACTTCAAAAAATATGAGAATTAAACTAAGAAATATTTCCTTTTCACATAAATGTCCGACATTTCGTCTGTTTCAGACGGAACAAGGCACAACTCACCAGACTTTAAGGAATCTCGGGAATGTCCGTTTACGTTTTCAATCTAGCAATGAATGACGGCACTGTTTACAGTCAAGCTAAATACAAATACTGGAAACAGCCAACGGTACTAGGGATGGCAAATTTTATTTTGAGACCGAGTACAATTTTAAAATAAGATTTTTAAAATCATATTATTATCATATTAAGTTACCATTGCGCTGGGCAGACGATATTAAATAAATAGTAGGTACACACTGGATGCGAGTAGCGGAGGACAGAAAGCATTGGTCATTTCTGGAGGAGGCCTTTACCCTCCAATGAGAGGGGTTCTTGCAATGCACATCTACACCCAAATATTTAATTAACTATTATTAGAAGTTTGTAAGCAATTTATTGCAATTAATTGATTTATTTCGGTACATTTAGTAAAAAATATATCAACAATCTAATTAATTAATTTTGCATGCACATCATTTTAAATTGACAATGTCTACTGTAAAGCAATAAATAAAAGGCTTTTTTTTTTTTTTTAAAGTATTTTATTAAGTTACCGTTAATTTACAATAACTAACTTTGAGTGTTGATTGTTATTGCGCTTATAACTATATTTTTTAAAGTTTGAATTTGGCAAGTTTTTGTCATAGCTAAGAAAATTTGTAATTCTTATTTATTGACCGATTTTGAGGTACACTCGCCTGTACATCAACCTAATACAAAACAGTCAAATTTCTTCATACATTCTCAACCATATTATAAAATCACTAGCTGACCCGGACTTCGTATATACCGCTTTGAAAGTATCTATGACAACAAAACAAACAAATCGTATTTCTATTTATTTATCACTAGCTGACCCGACAGACGTTGTCCTGTCTGAACCAAATATAGAGAAAAGGTATGAGTTTCATTCCCGTGGGAATATCGGGATAAAAAGTATCAGTGTTAATCCAGGTTATAAATAAACTATCTGTATGCCGAATTTAATCCAAATCCATCGATCCGTTGCAGCGTGAAGAAGCAACAAATATATACACACACACATTCACACAACGGATTGTATCCTAAGCAATGAAAAATTAAAAAAGATAGAATGTGAGTTTAGAATGGCATTGACAAATTTTGGCCACTCCTCTTCCATTTTTGAAATTTTTGAAAAATTTATAAAACAATGCTTATTTAATTTAATGTATTTTTTATGCATAATTTTAAAAAAATATTAGTAGTCTGCACTCCTTCTCTATATAAACTATAAGTGTGCGAAATTTAATACTCCTCCGTCCGCGCAATTTTCGTTAAAAGGGTATTAATATATAGATTTAATATGTACATTGTATATTTTAGATTAATGATTAAATAGATCTGTTTATTTCAAAAAAAACTTGTCTCCTAAAAAAACTATTTATTTAATATATTTCACTAATTTACTTTAAAAAAAGAATACTTATGTCCACAATTTAGATACGATATTGAATAATGCTTAAACATATTAAATATGATAGCTGGAAAACGTGATTCAAGACAATTTCACAGACGATCACTCCCGAGAGAGTAAATGTGCAAAATGTTTGCTCTCATTCCAATTCCAATTGAACATGAAAGGAATTCATAGAATTCGAGCCAGAACATATATTATCATTGATTTCTTTTAGGTTACAAATATTATTTACGAGTTATCGACGATATAATCTGTGTTAAATTCACATCTACGAAGGTTATCACTTATCAGTAAAAGTTGTACAGCTTCAATAAATCTCATTGATTCCTCATTGGTTCTATTCTAAGATTTTATTTGGAGTTTCTGAAGACTATAAACTATGTAAATTTTACATGTACAGTCGGCGGCAGATCAACCTACCCAAATCTGTCAAATTTCTCCAATGAATATTGATCCTTATTACTAAACGATAAAGTTCAAAATTGATTGTAGAAATTTAACAGTTTTGGGTAGGTTGATCTGCCGCCGTGTGTACCAACAAAGAAATCTTTAGGATCGTAAACACGATGAAGTAAAGACTAACTAAGGTATATAAAACAAAACTGTTGAATGATATCTTAGATAAAATATTTTTTTTATATCACATGTACAGCAATAAAGAATTATTCTATTCTATTCAAGAATTTTCTTTTTTTATTTAGCCATAACATTTTCCAAAAACAAGAGTTTAAGTTTTCTGGAGTCACTTTTGCGTCACCACTGTTTTCCTTTGAAGTATTGATCAATGACAAAATATGGCATGCAATATTTATAGAATATCGGAGACCAGTAAATTCGGTGAACCATATTGGCTAGCTTAGGGCGCCCCAGCCATCCGCAGCCCCGAACGAATCACGTACCGCGGATTATGTCCCATCTCGGATTTATGCATTTATAAAACCTTGTGTATCTCGGCATTGAGACGGAGTTTCAAGTGGGTACGGAGATGTGTTTTATTTTCAATTCACAGCGAAGAAACGTTCGGATTTCATCTCACCTGTCGAATGTCGAATGTCGAAAGGCTTGGTGTGGAAGATCTATCTTCCTTGAATAATAAAGATTTTTTTTTTGATTCACTATTAAACAAACATAACATAAAAATAACAGTACAAAAATTCACTAATCTTGTACAAACTTAATAGTGGAAATTTTCGAACATAAGTTGGTCTAGAAAGTAAGTGCGAGCCGGTAACTTCGCAACTTGGAAGTTGGGCACCTAAGGTTTCCAAAGTTTGGCCATTAGCGAAGTAGCATTTTGGGTGAACAACTGAGACAATTTACATAGGTTTTTTTTCGAAATATAGAGTGAATATATTATGAATAAGTAATGGTCTAACTTAATAAAATTTATATTACTTATTAATCAGGGTAACGGACAATATAATAACAATAAATGGCGCCAAAAAATAATGCTTCGATCAATAATAATAACACAGCAATAATTTTAACTTCTGATTCTAACCATATTAAATTTATTTATTAAAAAAACAAAGTCTTGTAAGCTTACAGAACAATTCAACAACAAGCCAATTTAACTGAACCTTATGTTCAGAAACGAAAGAGTTCCTAAAAACAGCCACTGACGACCAACGGCTCAAAACATTTTGATTACCTATCCGGGAAATGACCTAAGTTTAACATGCCTTTGACTTTGATTTTGAACCCAGCTCGGTAGTGGAACAAAAAACCTGAACAGTTAACAAAGGACGCTGCACAGATTTAGATTCTTTACGAACTCACAAAGGAATGCCTGAATATTTTCCGTACCTGACTTTTTCCAGACAAGCTTCCAACATTGATCCTTTTGAGTATTATTTATTAAAATAAGAATTCATACGCCATATGGAATGTTCTTTCTTAAAGGGAGTTAACGATACACGCACTGAACTAAATAAATCTTTTCTAAAATATTATTAACATTGTTACAAAACTGTAAGAACATAGTAAAGGAACACTGTTTTATATAAAAATAAAGAAAGAAAAGTAGTCTGTGAAACGTATTTGCAGTTGTAAGGTTGCAAAAGCCATAACTACGGACTCCGGGTTTCAGCTACTGAAAAACATTTTTCATTTAATACCAAAATGGCGGCTAAGTACCAACGTTCCTGGCGTTACAGCAGATATGAAAGGAATATTATTTTTTAAGCCCCATTCAGGATGTCTGTGCACTGATTTACATGTTTCGGGACCATTGGAGTAAGTGTTATGATGTTATTTTACACTATAAGTGAAATTTATTTACATAAAGACGAATTTATGTTATTGAATATTCTATTTTCTATTTCATTCATCGTTATCATCCACAGGTTTTAGTACTTTTTATGCTCACGCCATTTTCTACGGTTTTGAAGTCACGATTAGTACTATAATCAATACAATGCTTTTAGGCTATACTAGAATGAGGTACTAGGGTAGTCGGATTCTAGGCAAAGCTTTACGATCAGGCATAGATACAGTTGTAAACATGTAGGTATACTGGTATATATGTATTCTGGCTTACGTACAGTGGTTGTTGTTTGAAGTTTGTTCTCCTCCAGTGATATAGAAAGGAGCATGCATACTGTAAACCCTTTTTTACAGTACACACGAAAGACGCTTTCTTTCGTAGCAATAATAAGTCTCTTAGTCACATTTTTTGATATAGGTAGCCAAATCTGTAGTTTAGTTTCTCTTTCAAAATTGGATGTTTTATCACACGCCATCTCCCCTTACGTTCAGATGACAATAGGATTTCCTTTACTATGGAAATCATAGCAAGGGACGGTACACAAATACTCACCCTTATCGCCCGGAAATCGAACCCCGAACACTGTTGTGGCAAATATCAAGGCTTAAAGCTTTCTCGATTTCCTAACTGTCGTTAGCAGTAAGTAAATAGCCTCCGTAAAACACATTTTTAAACACGTAAATATAGTATGGTGATAGTTGCTATAACTTCATATCAATTAGCAGCTAATCAATCAATTAGCATCTTTTTTTCATCATGGAAGAAGACTGCCATAAATTTGGCATTGTCTTCGAGGGTGAAGAGTCTTAAGTCTGGCTTCAGATAAGCCGATAGGAGCTCTATTATTTTCACTGTCGCACATTAATAGTTGTATGTATCTTAGGTTATATTATCATCATTTATCGTTATTATAACAGATTCTTGATTGTGGTTTTCCAACCCTCGTTTCCTCAAAGGCATATTTATAAGCGTTCTGTTTAAGGTTTAAACTGCGTGTTTTCTGAAAATTCATTAAATATTTTAAGGCAATTTGAAACGCTATGTAATGCGACTCATGCGATACATCAAAGGATTTTATATTGAAAATTACTGCTTAAAAATGGATTTTTGTCACGAATGAACGCTTTGTAGGGAAACATGTGACATTACCTTTGACGGAAGAATATATTTTATAATGAATGTTGTACCACGTTTTGTATGTGAATGTGTGGCGGAAGAAGCTTACTTAAGTTAAATTTGTGCCTATGTTTGTTTCCAACTTTCGTCAGAATAAAAATATTAATTTTAATATAGACTTCACAGAGTCTATATTAAAATTAATATTTTAAATGGATCACAATCCATGGGTTAGAAAACAATTCTCAGATACAAAGGTGACAATCTCAGTTTCTAGTGAGGAACATTTCACATTTACACTCAATAAATAAGCTGATAAAGGGCAATCAATCAGATTTAGTCAAAGTAATAAAGATAGTAACGTAAAACATAAGTTTAACAATATAGATTACTGGTAATAACGGCGAGTGGAAGTGAGATATGAGCATTTCCAGGTAAATAATTGATACTAAATATTATAGATGGAGAGCGGATCGCAACGCTATAAGCTACACATATATAATATATATCTTCTTAGCCCTAGGGGATTAGAATGAGGCCAAGAGCTAGCCCACATCACAATAAAAAAAAATATAAGTACGAATGTAGGACGAAGGACCGTGCAGTTACCTTCCCACGTCATTGCTGCTAAAAAGAAAATAGCTTTGCAGGAAAAGCACGTTCCGCAATTGAAATTTATGCCGGAGGCGTTGGACATACTGAAGTGGTCACTAAAGGACATTTTATCAAGGGCGAGCCGGCGATACGTTCCGCTGAATACTTGTGCTCATGCAATATTCACCTTTAGATTATCAAACTTAATGTGGTTCTAGGATGCGACTCAGGCTTTTATGGAGGGGTAGTTAGTTTATAGCAGGTGCTTTTAAGTGTCACTCTAAGTACCTATATCCACTCAGATCAAACCATATAATGTTTTTCTTAGGCTTGAATTTAAACTTTCGGTTTGTTCCTGGAATTTTTTTGATACTCTTCCTAAATGAACTAAACTAACAAACTAAAATAGTTGTGTTTTCTACAATGAACAGTGGAACGCTGCGAGTTCACATATCGGAAACTCACTTTAGGTCCTAGTACCAATCAATGGAGTAATTAAGTTACCTAAAATGACTTTTTAAACCTCGGAAATTCTTTCTGCGCTAGTCTGACACGCTTTCATCCCGATTTTCAGGTCAGTTTCAGGCGCTGGTCTTCCACAAAAGCACTTAAAGGGAGAAAGGGAAAAAGAGATTTTAAATACATTTAATAAATATCAAACATCATAGAAATATATGGAATTAATACAAACGGCTTGGGATCCACTGATTGAATCTGGCTATAATCTGGTAAAATAAATTTACGATCCGTCCGACCCGTTTCAAAGTAACAATGAATGTAGAGCAATATTCGTTTCCGAATCATGAACTTCATATTGATAACACACTAGGTTTATTTTTGAATGTTTCTCATGATCAAAGTACAATCTGTCTGATTTAGTCCTGTACGTACGTGTACGTTCCTATATCGTGTTTCGGGTAACAAAAAACAAGATAAATCAAGCAGGATTTGTATTTCAATGGAGTTCATTATGACCATTATAAATATGTAATACGCCATAGATACACAGTTTGATAAGTGCCTGTTGTGTCCCAAATAAGAGGACGGAATATATGTAGTAACAAGAAAAAATCCCAGTCTCGGGAAGCTAAAGTGGGAATCGAACTCACGACCCTTGGATTACCGCTCCATTGAGACAGACCCCAGAAAAACTCGTTGATTTTTTGTATTATCTTGTGATTTACGCTGCAAGCCAGCGTATTACATCACTGTTAAGTTACGGAATACTCGTCATCATCATCATCATCATTATCAGCTCATTTTTATGTCCCTACTGCTGGGACACGAGCCTTCCCAATGGATGGATAGGGAGAACGGGCCATAAACCACCACGCGGGCCCAGTGCGGATTGGTGTGCATCGTAATACTCGTATGTGTTAAATGTCACCTATCATATCTGACCCCACGTCTAAAAAAGCGTCGCTGATTCGCAAAATAAATAGATAAAGATAAAAAGATAATAGATAAAGCATAAAAAATCAATTAGACAATAATCCATCAAAGAGCCCCTTTAAAAATAAATGAAGAGAAAAAAAAAGGAAAGTCTCCCATAAAGTATGGTAACACAGAACTAGCATTATCTTACTATAATAACCTAACCGGAGACCAAAGTGCTCCAATCAATCGGATTAATATTCAACACCACGTCACAAATTCTAATGACACTGAATGTTGAATGAAAACGATACACGTGAATACGAAAATGAAACGGCATTTGGAAATGAATGTAGCAATGAAACCCGCAAATGTTGTGAATAATCTAGCTTCAGTCTGGACCACTTTTCAATGCTAATTCCAGCTTTTAAGTGGCACACTGCGAATGGAAATTAAGTGACAAAGGCGTCAATGCTGATGGTTTTATAGCAGGCTTTTAACCGCTATTGAAATGGCGTGCCGTAAGGCACTAATTTAGCGCCTTTGTTATTTCAACACTACAATATAGTTGCTGCTTTGTTAGCAAATATTGGTGACGTGCATTGATTGATTTTCGGAACTGTTTGCGTAGGTTTATATAATTTCACCAATACCTTATAGTCGGTGAATCATTATTATCATCACTCATATTTATATAATATTAATTGTTATTTTGGGATACATGTTAATTGTATTATTTAATTGCCTATGTTTAAACGTAAATGGAGGAGCAGGACATAGGAGCCTGTGTCAATAAACAATTAATACATTTAATAAATAATTGCCATAGAAATAACGGCACACATATGAAAGGTCGAATTAAGATGCAAATAAGAACAATAACATTAAATACTTACATTTGTACGAATGTGAACTTGTTTGTACAGCTCTTAAACGTAAATAATGTTAAAGCTTATTACTAGAGAACAACAAAAACGTTAGTTAGTTAGATGTCCTTTATGTATTAAAGCAAAATATAATATCACAATTGATACGAGACTCGCTAGTATAAGATCTAGTTCAATATTGTGTGACATTATTGTCTCGTCATTAAACACTAATGGCCTTACTATAATTGTACAAGCTATTACGCGAGATCACTAAGTGTATATAAATCTTCGTTTTGCAGACAATTACCCTTGCTTGGAACATGGCTTATGTTTCAACATCTCTCTAAGTGGAAGTATCTCTGCATTTGATCTGCTTTGTCCGGTTCATGTTAGATATTTATAAATATGAGGTTTTGTATTTATTTTATTTTCTTACAAGTTTACCCGTCTTTTATGCACAAGTGAGCATTTGCCAATCATTGTATTTTAGCTATAGTAAGTGATTTGGTAGGGTTCTTTGCAGAAATCGCAAACTGGACATCTTGCATTAAAAACTAACCAAACCACATAGGTGCTATCACGCTGCGACGTAAATTACCTGCAACAAAAAAAAATACATTAACAATACACAATAAATAACAATCTGTACGGTATAAAATAAATACTGCAGCTGCAGCTAAATCAAGCCAACATTTTTCAGCAGAGAGAACTGCCTCTCCCTCCGTATTGTCATTACTCGTAATAAAGTGTGCAAACATACTGTGAAAGCCTCCACCGAACAAACATATTTTCACAAACAAAAACAGAGTTACATTAGCTAAGTCTACACAATAAGTACGGCAAAAATCACAATCCTTCCAACTCCACCTTTTTGCCAACATTACATTACGTTACATTACCAGCATGTTATTTTGTCGGTGTGTCTAAAATGACTGTAGTGCGCCAATAAAGCCTCTCTGAGCCCGTAAACGCGGTACGGAACCGTAGAATTACCCATGTTACTCGTAAAAAAGCGGGTATTGTCACGTATTAGAGGCGGATTGTTTGTTTGTCGAGAACTCTATGTGACCTATTTTTTTTAATATTCGCGTGTTATGAATATATCTGTGTATGTAAGTTATATGTCTCCAGAGATAGTATCGTTTTTATTCATGGAACGATTTAGTTCTAGTACGCATACGCCCGTAAAACTCATTTCATTTGGAATATATATATCGATAACATCGACATTCAGACATTAAACCAATTCATATATCTAAATAGATTTTATCTCTAGCAATGGCTTAAAAGTAAATCGTATGATAAATAAAGAAAAACAAATTGAAACATACCTACACGAAAAAACGTAACATAACATTAAGCGATTTCTAAAAATAAACATAACTAGAAGATATATTTAATAAACTAACTTAAAACCATGAAGCTTAAAGAAGCCTTAGTATTTGCTACGATTTTTTATTAAAAATCTGTTGGATTGGATAAAGTATTGTTTTTCTTTTATAGAAGGAATTTTATAATCGAACATCATAATGAGGCGAATATTTAATTCACTCAAATTGTATGTAAGTCCTAAAGTTTTCATAGTACAACACAATCGTTAACAACTCTAACCAACTGCAGTTTCGGACAACGAGCTGAACTCTAATTGATTCGGATTAACTGCAAAAAAACTACAATGTAGCAATGAAAACTCGGTTAAAACAGTGGTCGTTAAAAACCCAAATGTCACTGAGCCGTGAACTGAAATGAAAATTTCAACAACCACCTATAATAGGGTTGACAGCAGTAGCCACGATAATTATAGGGTTGACAGCAGTAGCCACGATAATATGTATTTATGAGCGTGAAGTTTTCTGTTAACTTTAGTTACGTTCAGTAAGAATGAGTTTAACAAGTACCGAAAGGCACATTATTGGTTTGAAAACTGAAAACATTAATGATAGATTATCAGAATCTGCGATCTGTACGTCTGGCAGTTGTTTTGTAACTACTAGAATTTTACAAAACAGTCTATTGATAGATTCTGCTTGAATGCGTTCCAAAATCCAATATTCAAAGCAAGATAAGAAAACGAATAACAAAATACAACAAACTTACTAAGCATAAAAAAGATAATGTTTCCCTCTACTATGCTTACCACAAATTCATTTAATCCCAACAGTTTGTTTGGATATGCATCGATAAGCACACAAAAATGAGCTTGTTATGCTACTTTTATTTTTTCTTGGAAAAGCAACCCTGGCTCCAATCCCATTCGAGTACGGAACTGGCGGGAACCAGTATTATCTGGACCAATCCGCCGCAAATTGGATTGGACTGCAGCGTACAGGCGACTTTTGCATCGTCTACTTTATTTATTTCTCTATGCAAGGGAATGCCAATTTTCCAGAAATCCCGTATGATATGAAACATGTTTAATGAAAAGTCGTGTATCTTTGCAAGGTTGATTCATTGCATTACCTTTTATTTACTGGCATATATTCCTTTTAAAAAGAAAACGTTGATGGCCGTTTGCGACACTGCGTCTAGTCTGCAAGATTGAGCTAGCTGAAGATACAAAACTTTCATTTGGAATCCATTGGACAACTTTGTAAATTCTTATACAACATCGCTTGATAATTTTCCTATAACTTCTGGGAAGCATCGCAATTACAATTAGCCAGTGCAAGTTGCAGCTGTAGTTGCTGAGTGCTGAGACTGCTGAGCCAGAGTTAAATCTCCGTCGGGGCTGTGTTTCATCGGTACAATTCAATTTATGCTTGCTTCCCGTGATCCCTGGAGTCTGTGGAGTGGAGTAACTTTCACTCATAGTGTTGGAAGCATAGAAATTACATTATACATGAGCTGACGAGTTTCAGATGTTTTATAAAGGAGTTTTAATTAAGAGTAGAAAACAAGGACATTCATATTACCTAACTAATATTAACTATTAACTAGTATTCGTATAAACCAATTAATAAAATATGTGAAAAAAAATAAGATCTTCCATAAACCCAACTGAAACTAAAAAAACAGTTCTAAAGAATGACAAACATAAAAGCTTAGTTAAGCCCACATAAAACTGTTGTTAAATTGTTGAAACAAAAGTTACAACTCGTTTGAGCTGTAAAACCTTTCGTAACCAACTTACAGACAAAGCCCATCATAAAAATGCAAAATTCCAAAGTGGGCCCGAAATAAACTTAAGGGTCATCTCATTGTCTCTGCTGGGGGGTGGGGGGGGGGCTATGGCAAAGCTTTGTTACTGGAGCTTAGGTGAATGGATTGTCGTGTAATTGGTTGCGTTGAGTTTTTGAACGGGTCAAACATAAGGTTTAATAAAGCTATGTGTATATAGACGACGCCTTTCATTGCGGTTTTTTAATAAGATATAATCTTTATCCTCCAAAATTGATCTTAGTAGAAAACATTAGCAGTCCCAAATCTTTTATTTTCAGGACTGGTGCTTGAAATGGATTGAGGAAATCTATCTGTTATTCAAGACAGCGGGCTGTTTACTGTTGTAAAAAAATAATTAGACAAGCCTCGCCGTACTGACTATGCGAATGTTCGCATTAGACATGTTACGTTACGGCAAAATGTACCGGTCAGTATCCACCTTAGGCTGACTCCGAAAACACAAGAGACATTTGTTGTTAAAGACCCACCTAAAGCTCGTATAATAATTAGCCATCCTCATTGGTTTAATACTAACGAAATCATAAATTAGACAACCCCTATTTATTTGTCCGTTTCATTGCCTACTTCAATATCGTAAAAACGAAGTGAGAACGTCCTTATACTTTGGAATAGCTTTTAAAAGCATTTCACTCTCGACGACAAAACTTAAGATCCGATGCTGTTTTGTTATAGGCTCAGTCTTACGTCCAAAGCTACCATAAAAATTAGACAACCCCAACGCTTGAAAACTAACGAATTCACAAATTGCATAACCCATATTTATTTGTCCGTTTCATTGCCTACTTCTTCGACATCGTAAAATCGAAGTGAGAACGTCCCAAAGCGTTTATACTTCGGAATAGCGTTTAATGGCATAATTTCACTCTCGACAAAACTTTAGATCCGATGCTGTTTTGTTATTGTCTCCTCCATAAAACAGTTGGTGTGCAAACGCTTTTACGGGGGAACGCGGCTAATGCACCGACAAATGGGAGGTACAGCTTTATAGGTTCTTTTCGGTACGGAAATTAGTGAAAGGAATAAAAGGTGTCCCCTTTTTCTCATGGTTGAAACGGCTAACATTGCTCAGATTCGGTTTTTTCACATACTTTTCCGGATTGTAATTATTGTTAACATTAAAATTACGATGCATTAACTATAGCTAGTAGTAAAGTAAACAGCCTATATCTGCCCCACTGCTGGGCAATTGCCTCCATCATTGAAATCAAGTCATCGCTACAATTAATGGGTAATGGCTTATCACCACGCTTGCCAAATGCGGGTTGGTGATCACAAACCCGGGTATTGCATCGGAAAATCCGAATTATACATTTTACTTGACCTGGGAATTGAACCCAGAACTTTCGGGTATCGGTCCGAGCGCTCTGCCACTCAGCCACCGAGGCGGTAACTATAGCTAACATTGCTGTAATTTCCATAGTAGGAAAAGCTAGATTTAAGAAATTTTTTTTCACAATGGGTGGAAAAAATGGAGGAGGCTTTTGCCCAGCAATGGGACAGTGAGTGCTAATAATAATAATTATTATTATTTAAAAAACACTTTTTTTATAATAAATAAAAAAAAATAACATACCGCCACTGATTAAGTAATAGTTACTATTACCTACTACCGCTTCTCATTCCGAAAGTACTTTTTACTTGCCAAGATTCGAATAGTAATAAAATATGACAAAAATCGTCTCCACATTCTACAATAAAAATGTCAATTTAGTATCGTTCCCAAACGGTTTTTCAATAATTCATAACAGTTGCCGTGCGGATGTGGATTCCGATATCGATTCTTCGCGTGACTCCAAGAGGCAGAATGCCTATGGTGGAATTGAAGTTTTAATATAGGGATTTCGAATACCGGCAAATAAAAAAGGTAAAAAGGACTGGCTGATTTATTTACTATAAAAGGAAGAATGTACTTTGTTTATTTTGTTTTCTTAATGTACTACCTAGTACTTGTGTTGTACAATTTAAAACTTTTATCTTTTTGGGTTTTTCTTTCAGCATTTGCAAATCTGCAATAATTATGTGCCATAAAATAACTAACTTAAAAAACCGGCCAAGTGCGAGTCGGGCTCGCGCACGAAGGGGCGCGCACGCGCCGTTTACATAAGTTATGTCTGTCGTATGGGAGCCCCCTAAAATATTTATTTTATTCTGTTTTTTTTAATATTTGTTGTTATAGCGGCAACAGAAATACAACAACTGTGAAAATTTCAACTAACTATTCACGGTTCGTGAGATACAGCCGGGTGACAGACGGACATACACACACACAGACGGACGGACAGCGGAGTCTTAGTAATAAGGTCCCGTTCTACCCTTTGGGTACGGAACTCTAAAAACATGCCATATTCATTTATTTAGGTTCATGTTCAGGTACATAATATGTCGCCATGACATCAATATTTGTAGCATTGTTGTGTTCCGGCAGCTAGAGATAAGATAGCCAGTGCCTCAGTAGTTGTGGATTCCGGGTGAAGCTCGCTTCCACTTTCGGCGTTAGCATCACTTAATATCAGGTAGATGGAGGCCAAGTGCTCACCCATAAGCCGTACTAGGTATAAATAGTGAGTTATGGAATGTATGAAGGGAGCGCGAGGTACTTATATTAACTTTTGGACAATTATCTGATTATCTATCCGACCTCCTTGGTCGAGTGGTTTGTTCACCGGTTTTCATGGTGTCGCCATCACTGAGGTCCCGGGTTCGATCCCCGGTCGGGTCAATTTAGAAATTATTGTTTTTCTAAATTGTCTCGGGTCTGGCTGTTTTATTTTATTTTATTTATTTATTTTATTTTAAATTTATTTGGAAAACTTACAGCTAATAAGTATGAGTATGTATTTAAGTATTTTAAGTACGTTTATCCGTTGTCTAGCTTTTGGGCTAGATAATTGGTGTGAGTGTAGGAAAGTTTATTTAGGTACTTCATTAATTTATCTGACTTTATACCTTAACAGTAATAGTTGCTTGACTCGTAAGATATAGCAAAACGTGCAAACTGCTACTATACTGCGCTCCTCGAATCGTAACGTATCGATGATAGATTTTAGATTAATACCGGTAATTGATCAAATCGAGCATACAGTCGGTTTACCGGTAAAAAGAAAAGCCGGAAACCGGTATCGCATGCCCTAGTTCAGTCATCGTCATAAATCGAAATACGGAACTGAACGGTGACGTAATAGACTGTACTTGCGAAACGATAAAGGGATGAAAGCTTACGAGCACTCTGCATTATTGGAATTACTTTTGATCATATAAAAGCTATATAAATAAACGAACTTGTATAAAATAAATTTATTTACAATAACTGAAATACATATTCATTCAATTCAAATCCAAAACGTTTTTTAATACCAAAAAGCTTTTAAAAATGAATATTAATTAGAGTTCGATGGCGCAGTGACGCAACTTGCACATCGCTTTTACAGCGGATGGGAGACCAAACAATCCTATAGATAAAAAGATCCGTAGCCATATCTCCTAATGTAAATGTAGCAAGGTATCAGCTTGGGAAATGTAGATACTTATCTATTTTTTTTTAATATTAGAAGGAGGCTGGCGAGCAGGCGGGTCATCTGATGGGAAGCAATTACCGCCGCCCATGGACATGGCAAAACCAGAGGAATCGCAGATGCGTTGCCGGCCTTTAAGGAAGGAATAGGCTCGTTTCTTAAAGATCCCTAAGTATCTATGAATGGGAAGTGGTCATGGCCGCTCATGGTCATTGAGAGCCCCATATACATGCATTATTTAAAACTAATTGAGAAAAAAGACTTTAAATTTGTATTTGATTTGATTGTGTTGTGGGATGCGACATACGTTAGCACCTTCGCGACGTCGCACATTCAAGGCACAATGCGGACTGCTGAGAGTGCTGCGAGGCAGACACATTTGAAGTATGCTGTCTTGAAGTCTGTTATGAAGCAACTTTTTTAATTGAAATAAAGAAAATAAATGAAATTTAATAATAACAAAATATTTACAAAATCTATACTTCCGCTCCTCAGCAGTATGTAGCGAAGGACTGGCTCAGCAACACTTCACAGGATCTCGGGGTTAGACTGTTTCAGCAGCACCGCACAGGATCTTGCAGCACTTCACAGGATCTCGGGGTCAGACTGTTTCAGCAGCAGAGGTCAGACTGGCAGAGGTCAGACTGGTAGAAGTCAGACCGGTAGAGGTCAAACCGGTAGAGGTCAAACCGGTAGAGGTCAGACCGGCAGAGGTCAGACCGGTAGAGGTCAGGCCAGGTAGAGGTTCCGCAGTCAAACAGTGGTTCCGCAGTCAGTCAGTGGTTCCGAAGTCAGCCAGAGGTTCCGCAGACAGCCAGAGGTTCTATAGTCAGCCAGAGGTTCCGTAATTAGGTTCTCCTTGGTCAGAACTCGTAATTAGACTGGCCTTTGACCGCAGGACAGGACGCTTATATACCCTTACCGTAGAACACAATTTAATTTAAATTTATACAAATTTAGAATTACATAAAAAGTTTACATTGCACTTTTAAAAGAAAATATTGTCTTTGCCATCAAAACATTTGACATGGTTGTCAAGGCTTTGTTTATAAATTTTCATTGAATGGAAGTAATTTTATAATATCTAAAGAAGTATTGTAAGAAAATAAAGACAACATGTAATAATTTTGATAGAAAGATAAAAGGAAACAACTGGACCTAAAAATGTGACTACAAGAGATAAAAATATAAAAAACATGCTTAGCAACAATAAAAATCGTAAGTATTTTCGTATTTACACAAACCTTTCCCTATCCTCTATCTTATTAACATGTTATAAAAAGTGAATACTACATTTCCCCCACAACCCCAGAAAATTTTAACACTAAGTGAAAATTTTGAAGGTTAATAGGTTACTTCCAACTCTATCATACCAATCCTACCATACAAAATCTAACATATTACAATAAACCTTTCATACAAATATCTATCAAACTTAAGGGTAGGGCTCACAATCAATGGCTCCTACTCTAAGGAGAGTACCTAGCTATGCTTCATAACATTGGCTTTTTTTAGGAGTTGTTATCCGCTCACGCTGAAATCCCAGTGATGATGAATGATATGACTGTAGGCTTATTTAATGAGTAGTCAACCGCTCATTAGAAATAAAATGATGTAACAAATGAAGAAAGAAAATATATACAAATGAAAATGTAAGTATAAAAATGTATGTATGACAAGGGCTTATTTTACGAGTTGTCAACCGCTCAAATGAAGAAAAGAATGCTATCCCAAGTAAGTACGCAACGCAGGGGTAGGGCCTGGTGCAAAGTACCTACAGGGAGTAGCGCATCGCAACGCAGGGGTAGAGCCTGGTGCAAAGTACAAAGTGGAGACGCAATGATAAGCATGAAAATGATAAGGAATGAGAAAGCCAAAAAGTAACTAACGAATGAAGATGAAAACAATATATATATATATATACATTACCTAAAATCAAGATAGAAATTAAAATTATTATTAAATATTGTAGAAAATAAATTAGGTACCAAGTTAAACTTTTTCCAAAAAATCTACCCCAAGAATTAATGAGGGAGTTATTTCTGGGAAAACAAAAGCTCTTATTAAATGAGTTTGACCATAAGTAACCTAAAGATTTAATTTTATGATTATTAGCAGTAGATACAACAAACGAAAGTTAAAGAGTATAAAGAGATAATAATCTAATCATGACAAATAAATAACTAGATATAAATATCATAAATGATTTCAAAGTGAGCAGACTAATATGTAGAAAAATGAAAAGTGTCGAGAATCTAAGCCAAAAGTAAAAGAACGTGCAAGTGTATTTTTTAGAATTTAGAGAACAGAGCTAATAGTTACGTTGGGCGCCAAACTGTTATGAAGCAACTTTTTTAATTGAAAGAAAGAAAATAAATGAAATTTAATAATAACAAAATATTTACAAAATCTATACAAAACAATTTATATACAAAAAATCTAACAGTTAATATGGGGAGGCCTATGTCCAGCAGTGGACTAATATAGGCCGATGATGATTATGATGAGGAATCTATCAGTGCCAGATGGCGCTTCCTCAGCAGTATGTAGCGAAGGACTGGCTCAGCAACACTTCACAGGATCTCGGGGTTAGACTGTTTCAGCAGCACCGCACAGGATCTTGCAGCACTTCACAGGATCTCGGGGTCAGACTGTTTCAGCAGCAGAGGTCAGACTGGCAGAGGTCAGACTGGTAAAAGTCAGACCGGTAGAGGTCAAACCGGTAGAGGTCAAACCGGTAGAGGTCAGACCGGCAGAGGTCAGACCGGCAGAGGTCAGACCGGTAGAGGTCAGGCCAGGTAGAGGTTCCGCAGTCAAACAGTGGTTCCGCAGTCAGTCAGTGGTTCCGAAGTCAGCCAGAGGTTCCGCAGACAGCCAGAGGTTCTATAGTCAGCCAGAGGTTCCGTAATTAGGTTCTCCTTGGTCAGAACTCGTAATTAGACTGGCCTTTGACCGCAGGACAGGACGCTTATATACCCTTACCGTAGAACACAATTTAATTTAAATTTATACAAATTTAGAATTACATAAAAAGTTTACATTGCACTTTTAAAAGAAAATATTGTCTTTGCCATCAAAACATTTGACATGGTTATCAAGGCTTTGTTTATAAATTTTCATTGAATGGAAGTAATTTTATAATATCTAAAGAAGTATTGTAAGAAAATAAAGACAACATGTAATAATTTTGATAGAAAGATAAAAGGAAACAACTGGACCTAAAAATGTGACTACAAGAGATAAAAATATAAAAAGCATGCTTAGCAACAATAAAAATCGTAAGTATTTTCGTATTTACACAAACCTTTCCCTATCCTCTATCTTATTAACATGTTATAAAAAGTGAATACTACAAGTCACAGTACCACTTTCTCCCTTTCGCTGTAGAGACTTCTGGGGTGTGGGGCACGGAAGCGAAATCTTTTATTGCCAAATTAGGGCACCGTTTAGCGGATCGTGGGTACGATCGCCGCTGCGGGTCGTACCTGGTTCAGAGACTCTCCTTGGCAATACAACGTGGTAACGCTGCCGGTATCATGGGAACCTTTGAGCTGGGGGTGGCCCGCGGTGGTCTTTTAGATTAAGGTTTTAAATTGGAATATTTAATTATTATAACTATTTGATTGTATTAAAGTTTAGCTAATATTTATTTGTTTATTTAACCAACTAATCTTACACTAGTAAACATTTTAACATGCTTAAGAACTAGGTTATTAGCTGAGTGCAGATTCCCTTTTACAGGCTGCCACGACTTGCGAATGTGAGTAAGTAAAACAATCGGAAAGGTACGAGCTACAACTTGAATGATTCAAGTATAGCCCTTACTCACTTACATGTGCTGCACGAGAAAACTTCAACACTAGTTTTCCTCTGCAGTTTGTTAGTGTCGTTGAAGCCTAGGTACTTATAGTGAGTGATGACCGGGATTACTTTTTGACCCCTTGGAACAGATTTACAATAACATAATCAGACAGTGCAGGTTCAATTGGTCTAACTGACATGTAGGTGATTTTGATTTACAGCTCTATTCTGATTAATAAAAAGACTGTTACTCATTTTACCTAAATGTCAGTTAAACAAATTGAACTTGCCGTTGAAGTGACGATATCACCGTTCAATCGTAAAGCTCGCGTGACTGTTGTGGCGTAGGGTAGGGTACCAAACGAAGTACCTACTATGCCCATGGATGCATTTTTAATTTTCTCATTATAATAATAATAATAATAATAATACTTTATTGACTTAAGAAAATACATATAAGACATAAAACAATGTTAACATTTTTTATAGGACTAAATACAAGATCACTAGCATCAAAACTAGGCCGAGCCTGTGTCGTAGATGCTAGTCCCTTCCTATGACATTTTTCTTATCAACACGTCCCCCGTAATTTAGACGGTGACGGTAAGTTTCCGTTCCACGACTCGGAAATTAATAGCGACGACGACGGGCGTTCCATTTCAACTTTCTGTCTGACTGATGTTGCTGTTTTTTCGTAGCTGCCTTCCGTCTGCAATCATTTCATTAAAGGGCTAAACCGATTCCGAGATGCAGACAGACGGACAGCCGGCGAAATTTGTTTTTCCTTCGTTTTCTCATTTCGCTGCTTCTGTCTGAATTGTTTTAGAAATATTTGAGTTTGTGCTTATTGTTATTGCATTTTGTTTTTCGAGCTATAAAGCTACACAGATATTGAATAGAAGACACAAAGACGTTGGTTATTAGCTATCATCTCACTCGATATTAAGTCGCGATAAGGCCGAATATGGATACGCCCTTCACCTAAATCCTTAAACACTGAGAAGCTTAACTGTTTGAGTCATATCGACACATACTAATCCTACAATACAATCCAATAAACAAACATTTATTCTGTACGTAGCTGTATATCGGCCACAGGAACGTTTCCATGAACATAATTAGAATAAAATATTGGTCCTACATGTGTGGGTTAGAAATGTTTATACAACGGAAAGGGCCTATGATATAAAACGGTTTTGTTGTAGTAAACGTGTTTACTTTGCTTTGGCAATTAGGATAATTCTTGTTATGACGATAGAATTAAAGCGGTTGGCAATGGCATGGTAGTAGCTGTGACACTAGCGAGCAATTGAGGTGGAGACGAGTGACAAACCGAGAACAAATTGTACCACAAATTAACCCGGGACCGCCTAGTCTTACAAGTCAACAATACAGAGGCGGAAGTCCAACCAATTCAGTGTAATTTTCTTTGTCTTTTTCTGTACTATCTCAATTCCCGCTTAATTAATCTACCCCAACTAATTAATCTCCTTCGTTCCACCCAGGTGTACCCACGAAGTTCGATCCTGCCTAAGCCTGATCTTTATTTTATTTACTTTCAATAGCAACTTCCCCGCAAACATGCAATCGATCTTGCTCTCATCCCCAAATATTTGCTCCGGTAATCCATCTAGGAATTCTAATAAAAACTTTATGCTCTTATTTTGCGCTGGAGCACGATCCATCTTTTCACATTATAAACATCCATTAAATTAGACTCATCTTGTTTTAAAGATAGCTCTTGGTGCATATTTCCGTGATTTCAAAAACTTTTACTTATTTTCAGGGAGACGAGAAAAACATTGAGATGCATGAACAGGGCATTATATATCTTAAGAACTTTAATTACGTCATAAAAAGACACATTTCGGTGATTCGAAACGGCATTAAACGTTAAATGAACACTATAAAGGGTAGGATGGCGCGAAACAAGGTCGGAGCGGTCGTAAACATCCATCTTTTGAACGCTTTTGAATTAGGGTCACTCGTTCGTGGAAGACACTCGTTTGGAAGCGAGAAACT
This sequence comes from Eudonia lacustrata, assembly GCA_947562085.1. NCBI lineage: Eukaryota > Metazoa > Arthropoda > Insecta > Lepidoptera > Crambidae > Eudonia > Eudonia lacustrata. The sequence continues at coordinate 23,948,274 of OX387315.1, forward strand.
AAAAATCATAATTTTACATAGAATAAAGTAGGTAAAAATGTTGCACAAAATTACGAAAACACGACCCAAAAAAACAATTGCCGTAAATAAATGATGTCATAGGAACGGTCTTAAAATTACCTCATTGAATTGCTAGCCAGGCATTAGCCTGCCTAACTCTGCCAAAAGTTGTTACCAGCCTTCTTGTCGCCGGAACCACACCGCATAACTCTCGGCATCATCAGTAGTCGACAAGATATGTAGTATAGAGGAAGTAGAACAATTCTCTATTGGGGTAAACTTGTTTGATGTAGATAACTACGAGGTACGAAAGGTCCAGCCAGAAGGATGTTTTCTTCTAAAATGTGTGTCTCTGTGTTAATTTTGTGATTTTTCGCAATAACATAATTAAAATCTAACATGTTTTAAAATCCTCTACTTCTTAAGTGATAACTATTTACACACTTCATCAGATCATTCTTCATTCTTTCGATTGACAATTATCGTAATTAACGTCAATTGTGGTCTGAAATTAAATTTAAGATTTATCCTTTGCGCATTACATTCCTCTAGCGCTGTTGTCTTTATTATAGTTATTTTGTCTCGGGCGTAACCATTCTTGACTTGCCCTTAATTCGGTTCTCCAATTAGGCAAGACTCTTTAGGTAAGTAATTAAATAAAGACAAAAGAGATGACAAGGATAAAAAAGATACTCAGGATATTCAATATTTCGTTGCTACATTAAGGCTATATTAAGGCTTTCGCTGTTGTAAGTCACGATATTTACTGGAGCTTTACAAATAGAGTTTGTTAAATGTCAGTTGGTTGGTTACCTTTATAAGAATTAGCGAGTACCTACAGCCAATTTTTACGAACCTTGACCTATATATTTGGCATTTTTACACGATTGCATAAAAAATGGAGCGTTTGTATGATATACGTGAGTGTTTTTTTTTTAATTTTACCACCGTCTTTGAATCTAATTAGACGTCTTATTGTTAAAACCATTAGATTATCTCGGGCCGCGATAGTCTATACACGAATTTCAATACCTGTAAAAAATATGAACATATCACACTATGAGTAGGTACAATCATTGTCCAGAAGTTGACAAGTATCAACCAAGATATCAAAATTATTATAATGATTACTGCTAGTATATGGTAGAGTGAAATAGTGGTTAGATTATAGGTATTGGTTAAAGTCTGCCTGGCGAGCTATCACCTTATCATAGACTGCCGTCATTAAACAAGGTTATTCTGATAGTAAAGAGACAAGATAGTAAGTATTTTAGTAGTTTAGGACTCCGGAGGAGTCTAGTTTAGAACTCTTTTTGTGTTTTTTAACTACTGACTCTTTTTAAAGGTCAAGCTATTGCCATAAACTGACATTATTCTCGATACGTCTTGAACTTTAATAGCAAAAGTTATTGAACTTTCATACTAATATAAATGAAAACATCTAATACTATCAACATCAAAATTGAAACAGCCATAATTCCAATTGGCGAGCTGCCAAAGAGCTTAGACCAAACAGCGCTGCAGCAAATCGGATGAATCTTGAGGGAAATGGACCGTCAAACGACAAACTGCTTGTAGCGCTGTGGGTGCGCGTGCGCGCAATTTGCAGATAGCGAAATATTGTGACAAGTGCAAAGAGGTTTGGCGACAGAAATAACTGACCTCTGTTGTAGCGGCGTCGTTCCAATAATAGAATGAGTATTTCTACTACTGTTGATCATTATATTTCTGTAGTTAATTAGCGACTTACTTATACTAATGATGTTCACTGACGGTTAACCAAGTAAAACCAAAATCTAACATAGCTTAAAGGTTTCCTAAAACTAAGGGATCACCTAAAACTTAGTAATCGTTTGTTTAAACGGACATTTGACCATTCTCGACAAACAATTTACATTTCTAGAAAAAAAAATACAAAAATCTGTCCTTTAAAGTCACAAAAATCAACAAATCTTTTACGCTTCTACAAGATAAAAAGTTTAAAACATTTTCGTAAACCTTATTCAGAATCCCGGACAAAATCCACTAACAACATAACATAATAACTTAAAATCATATTACTGACAATGACACATGTTTTGCTATAAGGACCCTCGTCTGTTTAATCCCGCTCAGCCTTAACAACAAATTCGAGACGTGTTCCACATAACATGTTATGTGTAAACGCTAAAACAACTCCGAGGAAGGTATTTAATTAAGGAAGCTCTAAATTTTGGACCAGCAGCGCGATTACACCCTCATACCACAATGGATATCTTTTAAGGGTCTTGTTAAAGTCGAACGTAAGTGATAGTTTAATGTAGTGTCTCTATTTTTTACTAATTAACCACGAGTTTAAATATTTTAAAATAGGTATATTTAATTTAAAAACTTATTTAGTTTCAGATAATTAAGTAAGTAAGTAACCAAGTCCTATTGTGTTTATTGAATACGTAAATAACGCATTATTCGTGTTTATTAAATATATAAGATTGCTGCTTTGGAGAACCTTCTTGGATTTCTAAGATACTACATAGACTAGGCCTTTCAAATCAACAATTGATTAAAATTTTTGAGAACTGTTACGTGATTCATCATTTGTTTTTTCAATGTTTTAGAATTTAGTGTTGTTATCGTCAACATCCCCAAATATTTCAGCTAAGCGTTTTATACTAGCAACGTAGAAGTAAAATTGTACCATCCATATGCCAACTATATTGTTTGTTAGTACGACATGCTAAATACGTAATTCCCAACGTTTTGAGTGGCCTCTCACCCACACTGTCCCGGCTGCCGTTCCAAGCCCGTTCCATTTCGTGTGGCCTGACTCAGCGTCTACGAATCTAGGTTGACATTGCTTATCCCTAATTGACATCCCGACTTATGATGTCACTCCTGAATATTTCCTTATGTTTGATACAGATATTTTTAGATGAAACTACTTGCGGAATTAGCGGTCCACGTTGGACTAGTGCTGGTCATGTTCTCGGATCGTTAAATTTAAATCAGACTAATCAAGACATCGCAATTACTATAAAGCCTACAATCTGTAATTTGGCATTTTAAAAAGCAGGATATTTTCTAAAATATTCCATAGCGATAAAATAGGGATGACTCAAATGTCCCTTTAGGCATCATGTTCATGTAACAGAGCTGTAGAAAAAAAAATCTACTGTATAAAAAGAAAGCCAGAAAATAATATATTAAAACAAGATTCATTATGTGAAGGTAGCATGCCAAATTAAAATCAGCTAATCAAGACGCTTAGAAGAAACCAAAAGAACGATGACAGCTTACAGAAAAATAAATTGAAGAAGACAGTATAAAAACAAAAATAAGTATTTACCTACTCCATCCTACTAATATTATAATTACGAAAGTTTGTGTGTATGTATGTTCGTTTTTTTTTTTTTTTTTTTTTTATTGGTTATAGGCAGGCATTTGACTACACCTCACCTGATGTTAAGTGACGGTGCGGTCGAGGATGGAACATGCCTGCCTAGAAATAGCCTATTCACTCTAGCCTTGAAGAGGTCCAGATTATACCTTTCAGGGAACACATTCGCAGGCAGCGCGTTCCATTCCCTAGCTGTACGCACTAAGAAAGTTGAACCGAATCGGCTCGTGCGACAAGGTGGCATATCTACAACATAGGGATGGAACTCGCGCCTCGCGCTCCGATAGCGGAAAGTGGATGGTGGGATTAGGTCGTGCAACTCCTTCGCGCACTCCCCGAAATGAATCCTGTAGAAGACCGACAGACGAGCCACCCTACGCCGATGTTCTAGATTTTGCAGCTTGGCGTCTATCAGGGCAGGGTCACCAATGAGTCTCTTAGCTCGTTTTTCAATCGAGTCCAAAGCAGCCAGATGGTATTTGGCTGATCCATCCCAAAGGTGGCAGCAGTACTCCATACATGAACGAACTTGTGCTTGATAAAGTTGGAGCAGCTGTTCTGGCGTGAAGTACCGCCTGACCTTAGAGAGAACCCCCAGTTTTTTTGCTGCAGTCTTTGCTTTGGACTCGATGTACTGCCCGAAGTTGAGGTTGGACGAGAGCTCAACACCTAAGAGCTGTAGGCTGTCAGTCATAGCTACAGTCACATTCCGGAAAGTCGGAGCCAGGTGAAATGGGCTCCGCTTAGCTGAGAACAAACAAGCCTGTGTTTTGACAGCGTTGAATGTGACCAAATTGGCATCGCCCCAATCGGATACTGCTTGGAGGGCTTCGTTCATGCGGCTAACCATGGCCTCTCGACAAGAGTCGACATCTTGTCTGCCAGCCCCTGCACTCGACATGTATCTATCCGCAACGGTGCTATCGTCTGCGTACCCAAAGGTACCGGGCACAAGCAGGTCGTTTATATGAAGCAGGAATAGGGTTGCGGATAGAACCGATCCCTGAGGCACACCGGCATCGATAGCCTTTTGGTCCGATGAGTAGCCGTCGAGGACAACGCGTATCGATCTTCCCTTCAGGAAATCAGATTCATATTCAGGTTCGTATATTTGTTACTTCTTCACGCTGCAACGGATGGATGAATTTGGATGAAATTCGGCATACAGATAGTTTATAACCTAGAATAACACATAGGATACTTTTTATCCCGATATTCCCACGGGAATCACACTATAAATATACTAAAAATTACAATTTAATTTTGCAATACAAAATGATTTGTTTCTTTTGTTGTCATGGAAACCAAAGAGAATTTAATCACTTGATGGAAACTGTCAAAGCGGTACGAAGTCCGCCGGGTCCACTAGTAACACATAAAACTTTTCTTGGACATCACGTCCCTTCCTTACCCTTGTATAAGAAAACATGCCAAATATTAACACGTCCACCTGGTGTAGAGTTCTCAAGCCCACCCTTCAGCGGATGACAAATTTGCACAACGTCGCACACAAACTTTGTCCAACATAACTGTGACATATAACGTGGCCATTCCCGTCCATCCCTAGCTACTAGCTACTCAAGTCTACCAGCACTGTAGTCGGATCACGTACGAATGCCATTCTCCTTTAGTGAACGTATCGATGGCAGCAAGTCGCAATACCTTTGTAATATTCCCGTTCAGATATTTGCTCCGCGGTGGATACTTTGAAAAGTGAATCGGTATCTTTATACTTGCTCCTTCTTCAATTGTCGGATGGGTATCACATGGCATTATGGAATGATTCTGTAACACATGTGATATGAAAACAAAAAGGAGTGAAACTATTTTTTGTAAAAACAATTAAGTACATTGTAGGCCAATGACCTTCTCCTCGTACAGTGTTTACTACTACGCTTTGGGCTATTAAGAATTAACTCTCCATTTGAATAACTGTGTTGAAAAATTATTTAGATTGAAAGGTATACTCCTATTTTTTCGTCTGATAGACCTTTTAAGTTGGTGGCTTTCATCGTTACCATTATGACACTGGCTTAGATTAATAACAGATACCGGTACTGTGCTTCGTGAGATAGAAACGCATTAAGTGTTAATTTAACTTTATTATTTAACCTTAAAATTGTAGTGCTTGATGGCTTAGGTACTTGCCTTCAATTATGGAGGTTTTTAGTAGTCTTTACCTAACAGCTAACCTAGCAGTTGACAGTAGGTACTTAAGCTCATTACTTACTTATACCACAATATAAGGCATTGTATTACATAAAAATTTCTTATACTGTATTTATACTACTCAATTCATCTAAATTAAGGATTTTCTCTAGGCATTAAAGACCTGATTAAACAAATTAAATCAGTCGGTGTAACAAAACACAATTACTGACTAAGATGTAATAGGCACTAAGGATCAGACTAAATCGGTATGTGGAGGGATATACATTGTCAGACCAATACATAATAAATAATACATTAAGTAGATTACCTGCATCACGCTCGATTGATGGTAAGTACAGCAATAATGCATTAGATAAAAGTTCCTACTAGTTAATTAATGCTTGCATCTTATTATCTTATCTTATCTTATCTATTGTCATCTATACATTAACAGGATTTTATTAGTTCGTTTTAAAAAGTTTTAATATGAATTTAAGCGGCTGAAAATTCAAAATTCAAAATCATTTATTCAGTTTAGGCTACAAATAGCTCTTATGAACGTCATTTTATGCCATCGGTTCGTAAGTCTATCTACTCTGGGCGGGAGATCTTGTACTGAGAAGAACCGGCAAGAAACTGCTGCGATGTGATATAAGTAAGCAATCTTCAGTCAATCATAATATTTTTACAATTATATTTAAATGCCAACCCGCCTGCCAAGCGTGGCGATTATGGCAAATACCCCCCATCTTGGGGGAGGCCTTTGTCCAGCAGTGGACGTCTTTTGGCTGAGATGGTGATGATGATTTAAATGCCTTGGTGGCCGTGTGGCAACGTGCTCCGACATATATCCGGAATCCTGGTTTTAATTCCCAAGTCGGGCAAACTGTTTTGAAATTTTCGATGCATAGCTCAGGTTTGTGATCGGCAAAACGTGATGATTAAGGCGACACGTGGCGACACGTTAATTTGCGATCTCAATATTGTCGCAGGCGCTACGTATAACAGAATCTAAAAAAATATTTTTATAAAATTACCGGTTTTAGTCATCAAAATATGCAGCAACTTAATTACGAATATTGATGTTATCAATATATTTGAGTGATTTCAAAACATATAGATAAGTAATTTTATTGTAATTATAGCATTAATGATTTTTTAGAGGTGTTTTCGTAAATAATTACGATCGAGTCAAAATTGCACAATCATGTTTTTGAGCAAGGGTTTTAAAGACAAAGGCATGAAGTTATCTATATCAAAATTTCAGATTCGTTGGTCTTGTCATACTCCTACAACTTTCGATGAAAGTTATTTTTTCCACGTGTCGCCTTAAGCCAATACCCATGAATTGTAGCGATAAATTGATTTCAATGATGAAGGCCTTTGCCCAGCAGTGGAGTAGAATTAGGCCACACATTAAACTATTTGCTTTACTTGATTCTAAGGATATACGAGTAATATATGCCACGCTGAGGCCAGTGAACTGAGATGGCGTGCTAAACTTTACAACCATAAATCTCGTATTATGTAAACAGCGATAAGGGCATAAGGACCGTTACTTCTGTTTGTCTACTCATAAATAAAAAGGGCACAATCATGTTACTTACGTGTCGCAACACAAGCTCTGTGGAGCCACAAAATAAAAAGGAGCCAGAAGGTAAGCTTAAATACAGCGCACGAGCAACTCACATAGACCCCATTCAACAGCTCGCAACAGTCCAAGCGCAACTGTAAGGGCGGACGCACATAGGCCACTAGTCGCGGCTACTAAACGCGACCACTAGTGGCTCAATCAAACCACTAGACGCGGTCACCAATCGCAACCGCTAGTGGCTTAGTAGCGGCCACCAGTCGCCGCCACTTAGCCACGACTTTTGGCTGAATTCCATTAATTTTCATCAACAACTGGCAGGGGTCGAATGCGTTTGTGAAATGGAAACACTCTTGATTTCGTTATTGTTGATTATTATACTAAAACGTAGAAAATGTCGTCGAATTCAAAACCATCAACGGCGAAGAGAAGCTCTGCCGGCTTCTCCCAACCCGCTTCCCGCCTGTGGCCGAGTGTGCGCGCGATGCGAGCGACGAAACGCGGCCACTCGAACGCTTGGTTTGCGCCGATGCCATACTAAATGTATGAAAAACCTCGTCCGCAGCTTGTGGTCGCGTCAAGTGGCCGCCACCAGTGGCTCAATGTGTGCTTGCTCGTGTCGCCGCACACGGGCCACACGCGACAGCCACAAACGAGAAGCTAGAAGCGGCTACAAAAGTAGCTGAAGCGCGCGACAGCCACTTATGGTCGGTGGCCGTTACTTTTTTTGACCCATTGTTTGCAGCATCAAATGGACTCCGACGAAGAAGCTCGTGTCGGCGTTAAGTGGCGCGCGCCGGCCACTAGAACCTAGCAGCGACGATTTGTAGCGTGTGGCGGCCACCGGCGTCAACAGTGTGTGGCGAGTCCATATAAAATGTCATGAAAACTATAGGAAATATAAAATGTTTATATAATTTTTAACGCAAATTTTGTTGCGAACAAATTACAAAAACAAATGTTGAAAATTAAATTATTATTGTTTGCGTTAAAAATTATATAAACATTTTATAAATAGCTTGCCTACTTCTTAACTGATCTTTAGTATTTGTAAAAATATTATGATCAGATGTTAATGACGGTAGTTGTTGACATTGAATGGGCGCCTTTGGCTTTCAAAGTAAAAAGTAAATAGTGTTGAATAATTTCGGCGGGCCGGTTAGAACCACGATAGCTCAATTGGAAGAGCACCTAACCCGGTATGTCAGAAGGGTGCAGGTTCAAATCCTGCTCGTGGAAATTTTTTCAACATTTGTTTTTATAGGAAATATGCCAGTGGTGTCGTTTTATGGTTGTGGCCGGTGGCTCGTGTGCAGAAACCCTTAGGGCCGAAGCACATAAAGACGATACGACGTCACACTGCAAATATAAGCGTTGCGCCAGGCTAGTATAAACCTTATTGCCTGTCAAATACTAGACAGGCGCCCCGTCGTGGTAAGTACGACGCGACATCGTATCGTATTTATGTGTGGGAGCCCTTACGAGATTGCGTGTCCGTGCGAGGGTCCTGTATGACTGTGTGTGTTGCTCAAACCCGTTTGTTTAAAGCAAACCTTCTGCAGTCTCCTTACTATGTGGTAGAACTTACCGTGCTTTATCAGTGGTGTTTCTAAGAGCTCCTTACTTTTAATAGGCACGCAATACACAACAGTACAATTGAAGTGGATTAATAGACATATCAAACTATGAGGACCGATTCTGTTGTCTAGTGGTTAAGGCACAGGTTTCAGACTACTATAGCTCTGGGTTCGAAAGATTGGAATCGGGATTATAAGTGTGTTTGCTTGTGTTGCTGAAAGGGTTTGTTTTAAGTCTATGCATTAAGAATACGAGAGTCTTGTCGTGTTCCGACAGCTAAAGAAACATGTTAACACTGCCCCAATGCTAGCCAAAGCTAGCCATCTATCGCTAGGGTTGCCAATTTTTTTTAGACCAAATATAGTATTTTTGGATTCAGTACCTACCCATAAAAATATAGTAGATAGGGAATTATTTTAAAAAATATACTTGGTATATTAAAAATAATTATTTTATTTCATAATGAATATTTTTTTGCTGCTTTGAGCTTCTATTAATAGGTCTTATATAATCTTTATAAAACTATTATTACAATTAATTTTAAGTTACAAAACACCATTAACTCTGCTTTTATCAGACCGATACTGGCTATGTTGCGCTCATCTTTCCACTTGTGTTCATCACAGAAAACTATCTACTAAAAATATAGTAGTTTCGCCTACTATAATATATTTTTAAATTAATAGTAGTTAGACACCTAAAATAGAAGGATACTATATTATTTAGTAGGGTTGGCAACCCTATATATCGCTACCATTGATGGATTTTGGCAAACGCAAGGTTGGTGATGACAACCTGTTCTATGCATTTAAAAACTGAAATACATTGCCTGTCCTGGAAAGTGATACCAGAGTGAAATTGAGTGCGGCAACAGTGCCGTGATCTTGAATTGACGTACGAGCTGTAGCTACCGGCTAGGGTTGAGTGAGCCACACATAGCTAATTTATTATTGTGTGAATTGGGTGTCTTATATATTATAAATGAAACACACAATTTAGGTGTACACTATAAAATACTTATATCATTATAAAGTACAATCGTAATCAAATATTAATTTACAAATTGAACACAGCAAAATATTTACGCCTCGCTCTGCTCGGCTAGTTTTGAATAATATTCAAAACTAGCCAAAACTATTTTTGATAATATGTCCGACCTTAAATATCTAAATGCTTTCCAATAATATAGGTATTTAAAAAAATTATACATTTGCATGCGGATATATTACGTTATTAAATTTAATAACGCAGCTTTCAAAACTGGCAGAGCGAGGCGTAAATTTTAAAAAAAATATTACATAATATGTAATATTTTTTTCTATTTCCAATAAAGAAACAAGGTTTAAATAAGATTGGCAGAGCTCAGTGACATACTTGTTATTCTCCGTTACTACAGCAACATACGCTGCCCGATCCGCGTTTGCGATGACAGCCGCGTCATCGGGTACTCCTTTCCCATGCTTTTTTAACCGACTTCAAAAAAAGGAGGAGGTTATCAATTCGACTGTATTTTTTTTTTTATGTTTGTTACCTCAGAACTTTCGACTGAGTAAACCGATTTTGATGATTCTTTCTTTATTTGAAAGTGGTGCTTCCCGTGTGGTCCCATTTTAATTTGGTCCAGTTCTGATGATGGGATCCTCAAGGAATTGAGGGAACTCCTCGAATATTGTAGGCATACCTATCGCGATTTTGGTATTTTCAGAAATAAGTCAAGCATTTGCATTCAGAAAGTATCATTTGATGAAGTGTAACTGATGAAAAAGACCACAGATTGCCATCGGAACTCCTCAATGATAAGTATTTCACGGGTGGCGATAAAATATCTCGATTAAGATAGTTAAGCGACTATGACGAAGCAAAAGAAGACAGGCACCGGAATTCAGTTTTTGATTTCCTACTTTGAGATAGGCGTTTCTCGTTTTCTTCGCTTGTCTCATTTAAACGGCGCTGTCTCATACGAGCAGCGTGTTTAGTAGGTCTACCCATATTCTCTTTTGATAAATAGATCGAAATGAATCACTAAAAAGCGAGAAATAAACAAAAATTTTAACAAAAAAAAAACCGACTCCAAAAAATTTGACTGATAAAATTGCACTAAAAAGTAAAAAATAAGCGTTATACTTATATAGACAATAACTTTATTAAGAAAATATATAGGTACAATTATTGTTACTTTTGGAGTCGGTGCCAGCCAAGGTAACTTTAATATACATTTAACGACATACTATACTATAATCATAATAGTACATTCAATCTTATGCATGAAATTTTGACTACAAACGCGGACTGGCACCGGCTTCAAAAACTTCGTTGGCTGGCACGCACCGGCCCCAAAAATAACAATAATTGTACCTATATATTTTCTTAATAAAGGAATTGTCTATATAAGTATAACGCTTATTTTTTACTTTTTAGTGCAATTTTATCAGTCAAATTTTTTGAAGTCGGTTTTTTTTTTGTTAAAAGTTTTTCCGTGTGCTAATGTAGGTGAACTACGAGCTTGTGTGCGTGCGTTTCGGAGCGCTTGTGTGAAGTTGCCGCACTCTCGTTCACTCTGGTGATACCAAGACCTCCACAAGGCTGGCAAAACAAGGCCTTGTCAGCGATTAAACATAATGTAACTTAAAGGTAGAGTGCGCTTCCACCTTTACTCTTGTCGTAGTGACGTAGTGTGTAAGTACTTTCAGCCGTAGCATGCTTTAGTATCAATTCGCCTGTAATATGTAGAATGCTCATTTCCACCCACAAATCGCTATCAACCGTCCATTTGAACAATAGGCGAGTTCACACGACAATAGAACAATTAATTGTGTATATAAAACATCACCATTGCATACAAAAACACGGTCACTAGACCAATGAAAGTGGCCATTTTGTTTCAGAAAGAAAGTCTTGGGAAAAATTTACAATAAACAATATGGCGGGAAAGTTGAACATTCCTGTTTAATTAATGAAGTTACTTAAGTATTTAAATTTATACTAAGCCAAAGGTTTGGGGTGGAGTTTGTTTTCGCATGGAATTTACTTTTTATTGGCTACAAAAAGAAAATGGTTCGGGTTACGCTTGTGTAACTCGTACATATCGACTATTTCCTGGGACCCAGAATGTTAATAGATAGACAAATAATATAATATACTAAGATATAAATTTTACAATTAGTGTTTCTTAAAAAAAGCTTTTAGTATTTAATTTAAAATAGAGGCATTCAAAACCTTTTTTTATCATTACCTTTTGATCTAATATAAGTAGAAAAATATTAAAACTTATAGCTGAGGCTATTTGTGTAATACGCCAAATGGCATTCAAAGTTTAACAGATCTTTGTCAATTAAAATAATAATAACTCATCATAATAATAATAGTCCTAAGTGAAGCCATCCAGAAAGCAATACGATGGGTTCACATCCGTCAATTCAGTAGTTCACGTGATGTGTCGGTACCTACCTGGTGCTAAAGTGTCCGACCGCTGCAGAGAGCACGTCAACAGTCAACACGTCCTCGAGCTTCAAAAATTAAAGTATAATCCAAAAAATAATCTAACCTTATAAAGGCGATTAGCCCATACCGCGGTCAGAATTCATTTAAACAAAGCTTTCAACAGAATAAAACGAGCAGACATTAACTCTGAAAGCAATTAATTTACAAATTGAACATGAAAATGAAATGTAGAATAACCATCTAAATATACAATTCTCCTTTGACCCGACCTAGAGTAATTAGCCTCCGTAACAAAGAACGCTGGCTAACAGAATAAACTTGGAGGAACAAAGGAGGAATTCCCTCCCTTAGATTTCACTCGGCTTAGCAACATGCGCTGCCAAATCGCCAAATGCCAATGCAGGTAACGGGCTTAGTATGTGAGAAATTTTTTCGTGGAAAATGCATCGAAAAAATTAAAAAAAAAAATTTTTTTTTCGGTTTAGGCTACTCTAAACTTTAAGTTTAGTAACTCTTATGAATGCCACTATCATCATCAGCTCATATACTTCCCACTGCTGGGGCACGAGCCTTCTCTATGGATGGATAGGGAGAACGGACCTTTAACCGCCACGCGGGCCCAGTGCGGGTTGGCGGTTGTTAACGACTGCTAATGCAACCGGAACCAACGGGACTTACGTGCCTTCCAAAGCACGGAGGGGCTCGAGATGAAAAATCCGATGACCGGCTTTTGCGAAAGTTGCTTAACCTTAGAAATCGCAGACCAGGCGCGTTAACCCCAGCGCAATCGAGCTCTTCAATGGTTGAATGCCACTATGCCATTAAGTAAACAATACCTACCTACTACCAATAATACCTACCAATGAAGTTTTCTACCATCTGGCTATCGTGATAGTATCCTACTTGAGAAAAGTTCTATTATATTATTATTCAACACTATCTACTAAATTAGTAAGCCAAAGTGAGCCTAATATTTTGTTGAAAAAATCCCTTGTCAAGAAGCTCAGAAATATCTTGAAAAATGCTTCTATGTCAATTCGTGGACCGACGATCTGGTAAAGGTCGCGGGAAGTCGCTGGATGCGACTAGCACAAAACCGGTCGTTGTGGAGATCCTTGGGGGAGGCCTTTGTCCAGCAGTGGACGTCTTTTTGCTGAGACGATGGTGATGATGATATCAATTTACTATCGTGAATGGTAGTGCAAGTGTAACGTAACGTATAGAAACGTATAGTTAAGACATGTGCAAGTCTTTATACACTACAGTGGGTAACTATTACTTTTTAATGAAGGCAACAAGAAAGCGACCGACAAGGGATTAGAAGATGTGGATGGAGAGCCCTCACGGTCGACCGCGTAACATCTTATGTACCGTGGCAATTTTAATTCTGTACACTAACGGTAAATAAAACAGTATACCTACATACAAACTCTTCAAAACATTCAAGCGTTATATACATTGATGTGAAGTGAAATTTATGAGACGGGCTCGTGGCTAAGCAAAACTTTAGGAAGTTTAAACCAGTGGTCGCCCAGTGGTCGAAATTCGACCGTAATTTTTATAAAAAGCTGTTTACCAAACAATATTTTATTAAGGCTGCACGGATTGTATCCTAAGCAATGAAAAAATAAAAAAGATAGAATGTAAGTTTGGATTGGCATTGACAGATATCGGCCGCTCCTCTTCCATTTAGAAAAAAATATGAAAAAATGTTTAATTTAATGTATTTTTTATGCATAACTAAAAAAAATTGCATTCTGCACTCCTTCTCTAAATAAACTTGTGTGTACTTAAAAAGTGTGCGAAATTTCATACTCCTCCGTCCGCGCAATTTTCGTATAAAGAGGTACAAAGTTTTTGCTTCACGTATTATTATATAGATATCATAGTTTTTAGGTACCATTTTTTGTGGTTAGATGTGAGAGTTTTTTTTATGAAATATATTATATTAATGGCTTTTTTATTATAGCTAAATAAAATTATAATAAGTATATAAATAGCTGTCTAACTGTAAATCTTCGAAAACCAACAAAGGTAATTTAAACATATTTATCACAAATTGTTTTCCTTTTGTATAAGTTTTAGTATTGGTTGGTATAATAAAGATTTCGTAATACCTACCTGTGTAATCACAGGTATTACTAAATCTTTATTTGTTTACCGATAAGGTTGACGTAAACACAACTGGGATTTGCAACCATCATCATCAACCTATACTAGTCCACTGCTATATGCCCCATATTATGTATAAAATCTCTTATGTTGCGGTCCAGGGTAATTGTTAACTACGTATTGTACAGACGGCAGCAGATCAACCTACCACAAAATGTCAAATTCTTTTATACATTTTGAACCTTAATGTTTGGGTATAAAGATCAAAATCGATTAGAGAAAATTGACAGTTTTGGATAGGTTGATGTGCAGGCGTGTGTACGAATATATCTTTAAACCAGCTGACCGATGGACTTCGTACCACTTTGACAGTTTCCATGCCAACAAAACAAACAAATCATTCGTCTGTCTAGGAATACCCGTATCCCATGATGGACCCCTATAGCAGCGCCACCTACCGGGTCAATTTGTAAATCTAAACCATTCTCGAATCCACTTGAACACACACATAAAATTTCAAAAAGTCAGTCCTGCCGTGTAGAAGGAGTTCAGTGACATACACACGCACAGAAGATTTAAATAGAAACATACCAAACGACAGTACAAATACAAAAGTGTAAGGACCCAATTAAAAAGTTATAGCTACTTGGATTACTAATTAACTAAAGTCTGGATATGCTAAGTCACCCGACAAAATCGCGGTACCAGAACTAATCACCAACATTACGCTCTCATAGGATTCAGATACCGATGCATTGAGGCTAGCCGTCTATCAGGAAGGCAGCTACAAGAACACTAAGGTCAATTGTCTATTGAAGCATCGTCGGCGGCGCGCCGCCGCGCCGTGCGCTACTATAAAAGCGATTTGAGCGTGACGGAACGAAATCGTTAACATTTTGATCGGCTTAATAGCGTTAGTAAATTTGAGGAAAGCGAGAATCTAATGATTCTAAGAGGACACTCTATTGACGCTGCGCTGAACTGAGTGGTGCCGAGCTTTGTGGAAATGAACCAATACTGGAGCAGAGCTGAGGAGAGCCGTTAAAATAAAGGGACTTTATTGGTTGATTTCCACACAGCTCGGCTCAGCTCAGCTTAGCTTCAATGGAGTGTCACCCTGAACGTCGAAGGTCGTTAATAATCTGCCGGTTTAGGGTAGTCAAAGGCATCAAGACTTCTGGACAAAGGCTCAAAGGCCAAAGACATTATCATGGCTCTAAAATTCCGGCGAAAGGTTCCAAATGAGGGAGGTATAACTCTTTTGAGCTGCTGCTACGTCAGGAGCCCTAGTTAATGAAGAAAATAAGTAAAATGATGATAGTTAAACTATCTTGTGTGTGTTGCTTGTAGTAGTGTAGTTGTAGTGGCTTACCATCATAGGATGATTTTATAAAAAGGTCGCCGCCAAAAATGCTTCCGTAAGCTCGGAATTAATACGGAATAATACGGAATTATAATATGCGAACTAAATTTTTATATTTATATCTAAATTTAAGGTTCTATGATTTAAGTTGTGTTATACAAAATATCGAGGTCGAAATGAGGAAAACCCACGCATGCCTCAGTAAGATATAAGATACAATTTATGTGGTCAATAGAATTATAAAACTTCAATAACTATTAAACAATGAGTACCATGTCAACATTAACCTTTTCACCGCCCAACTATCCTGCACGCGATGTCCTGCTGTACGCCAACGTATAAATGTATTTTAATAAAGTAGGTACAAAGAAGAACTTCTATAGAAGCGCTGGCGTGGACGGCACGAAAATCTCGAACTTCTATAGAAGTTGTTGGCGGTAAAAAGGTTAAAATAAATAAACGACAATGAAGCTACGGGCGTTCCTGCAGATCAATCTACTTCCATATTATTACAATATTCCTTACAAACCATGCATAAAATAGCGCATTTCAGGGTATTTCATAGTGGCGAAGACTCCATATATAACCAGATTCCCATCGCTTTCCCTTTAGAAAATGATCAACATGATACTTCATACAGATAAACAGTATTTTTTAACGAGCTATATTCATTCATCCATTTTATACACAATGTTTAGTAACGAATGAGTCTTTGTTTCTACTTTTATTTTGACTGGTTATTGGTGCTAGGTTTTTGGATTGCGCATTTTTTTAGTGCGGCTTCCCTTCTTCAGATATCCACCCTACGCCATTGTTTAATATCAAAAGTTGTGGGTCCATTATACGGTATATAGCTGGCTATGCGAGTTAAGTTCAACGGATAGTCGACCTAACACCACAACACAAACGAGAGATCGAAGAAACAAAACGCTAAACCACCGTAAAACGTAAATGAGCGATCGGCGAAACAAAGACTTAACAGTAAAAACCGAATGCGTTAGCCGTGGACCGTGGTGCTACAAAATGAAGAGACAGAAAGTAAGCTTAAGGGGAAACACCAAGGTCGACTGGATTGAAAAATATGTATGAAAATTTTAACAAAAAAAAAACCGACTCCAAAAAAGTAGACTGTTAAATGTTGTTAAATAATGTAGTAAAAAGTAGACTGTTTAATGTAGTTAAATGTTTATGTTATGTTAAAGTTACCTTGGCTGGCACCGACTCCAAAATAACAATAATTGTACCTATATATTTTATAATAAAATTATTGTCTTTATAAGTCTAACGCTTATTTTTTACTTTCTAGTGCAATTTATTCAGTCTACTTTTATGGAGTCGGTTTTTTGTTTGTTAAAATGTTGGTTTATTTCTCTCTTTTTAGTGATTCATTTCGATCTATTTATCAAAAGCGAATATGGGTAGACCTACTAAACGCGCTGCTTGTATGAGACAGCACCGTTTAAATAAGACAAGCGAAGAAAACGAGAAACGCCTATCTCAAAGTAGGAAATCAAAAACTGAGTTCCGGTGCCTGCCTTCTTTTGCTTCGTCATAGTCGCTTAACCATCTTAATCGAGATATTTTATCGCCACCCGTGAAATACTTTTCATTGAGGAGTTCCGATGGCAATCTGTGGTCTTTTCATCAGTTACACTTCATGAAATGATACTTTCTGAATGCAAATGCTTGACTTACTTCTGAAAATACCAAAATCGCTATAGGTATGCCTACAAAATTTGAGGAGTTCCCTCAATTCCTTGAGGATTCCATCATCAGAACTGGACCAAATTAAAATGGGACCACACGGGAAGCACCATCATTCAAATAAAGTAAGAATCATAAAAATCGGTTCATCCAGTCAAAAGTTCTGAGGTAACAAACATAAAAAAAAAAAATACAGTCGAATTGATAACCTCCTCCTTTTTTTGAAGTCGGTTAAAAAGTAGACAAAATCAACGTTTCGTAGACCCCTGATTCCTACTCTAAAACTGGACCGATTTTATTACATTTTTCATTAAAAATTAAAGAAAGGCTCTGGCTGTGTCCCTATGTTTTCCTTTTTTTTATAAATTAATTATTTAAAAAAATATGATCCTTTAAAAACCTTAAAAATTGGCCAGATTTTTCGCTGTTTTTCCCAAATTTGACGAGATTATATAAAAATAGCAAAACATAGGGACACAGCCAAAGCCTTTCTTTAATTTTTAGTGAAAAAAGTAATTAAATCGGTTCAGTTTTGGAGGCGAAATATCAGGGGAATACAAAACGTTGATTTTGTCTACTTTTCATACATATTTTTCAATTCAGTCGACCTTAGTATTTCCTCTTAAGCAACGCACACATAGACATCCTCTCACGGACACGGAATCTCGCAACGACTGGTTTGAGTTTCACTTTTACATCATTACAAGATAAAATTTTTACTATTTTACAAACTACTAGAAAATTCAACGTGTCTTCTGGGGCCTCGGTAGCTCAGCGGTCAGAGCATTCGATCGGTTATCCAAAGGTCGTGGGTTTGATTCCTACTCGAGCTTCCTGTGGCTGGTTGATTTTTTCTAGTAAAATTTTATCATGTATAACTAGAAGTGTGTTGTGAATGCAAAATTCAAAAATAATAAAAATATTTTACATCTTTAATTTAATATACTTTTTAGCGAAGCCTTATCATTATCATTATCATTTAACTACCAAATTACTAAAGGGTCGCTGAAGCTAATCGCCGAGCCTAAGCCGAACCTTTTCATGGTCCCCGTGTGCGGTTATGTGTGCTTTGTTCGAGCGCGGTACCTACATAGGTTAATATTAACATACATACATAACATACTACATAGGTAAAACATATGACGCTAACCTTCTGGGGTCTCCTAATCTGTGGTGGTGTGCTATCGCAAGAAACCAGCCGCTACGCTCGATAAACTTTATAACCACGTTTCGCAGAGGCAGCATCGTGAAATCGTAAGTGTAATCTTGCGATTCGTTTGGGTCAAAAATGTTTATGGAAGTCTCTACAGAGTGCGCAGTGGTGAGAAAAGTTCAATTCTTTATTGTACATAGAACATCCGTTACTCAAAATAAAGTTAAGCTCATCTCTAGAAGAGAACTAGACAGTAAATGGACAATTATTTTTTTTGGAGAGATTTCTGATTGCCTTAAGCGGCATTTTCAGCTTCACCGGGCTTTTTTGGGGGTGGCGAGAAACTTAAAGGGTTCCTCAAGCCGTGTGAAACGAATCACCTTTGGAGGTTTTCTAGAGGGAACGGCATCACGCACTTAAGTGCGTGTCCCCGTGCCCTACTAGATTCTACGAAGTGTTAACATGTACTTATAATAGATAGATAGATACTATAATACTTTGATTGCAACTCTATGAAACATAAACATGAACACAAGAAAAAAAATTTACTAAGTAACAATTTGGCGGTCTTATCGTTTTTTCCAGACAACCAGGCGGATGGAGAGAGCAAATAAACTGTAAGATCAGAGATGTGAAACTATGAAAACATACTAGAAATAATGTGTATTTTTAAATGAAGCAAAATAACAATAATAATGAGTATAATAATAATGAAAATAATGATAAACATATAATATATAAGTAAACCTACTTAAACATAATAGTAGTCTCAGGTAGGAAAGTAGCTCGGATATGGCAGTTTTGCAGCAGGACAGGGTTAATCAAAAAGGTAGAATTTTTTCACGAGCTCTTTAAATAATTGAATGAATTTCGTACGCCTGATCGCAACTGGAAGCGAATTCCAGAGACGAACAGCTTGGACGGTAAAAGAATAATTATAAAAGGTGGTGCTGTGTGGGGTGTTTTAAGGCAAATTTTTCTGATGACTGTAATGAGCGCGAAACTGAACAATTAAGAAAACTGAAACGATAGGAGGGATTCATTAAACAATATGTTACAAAAAAAGGGAGAGTATTTGAGTTTTCCGGCGAAGACGAATAGGGAGCCACTTGAGTTTTAAGCGGTAGGTACTCAGAAACATGGTCATAGCGTCAGCATAATCTAGAACTGGAAGCAGCAGAGTTGCAACTATCAATTACCACACCCAAATTTATGACAGATTGACTGAAAGGAATGTCCACGCCATCAAAGTTAACTTTGGGGAGGGTTTCCCAGTCGACCCTAGAGATCAATCTGGAACTGCCAACTACTACAGTCTGCGTTTTTTCCAGGATTGACTCTAAGTCCGAAGGCTCGACCCCAAACAACGATAAGTCCAAGATTTGCATTGGTGGTCAATATAGCTTCGGAAAGATTGACGATACGATACGATTGGTGCCTGACCATATATTTGTAAATCGTCTGCATATAGGTGGTAATAAGTAGAAAGCCTTTCTGAAATAAAGTTGATGAAGGTTCAAACAGAAGAGGAGACAATAATAATATAAAATATAATATTATTCTAAACACACAATAGTATAAACAAAGTAATCGAGAAATAATTTCACGTTTAATAAAAATCTAGTACATAAACACAATCACCCTTTTTAAAAATAGAATACGATTCCTCATCCTTTAAAAATGCGGTCACACCTTCAATATTGATTAAAAAAAACAATTGATAAGGTCTAATTTAATTGAAACCTTATTTGGTCTGATGCGGCTACATCGAAAACACGTGGGAAGTAATACCGCGTACTTGTATTCTCCAAACAAATCAAAACAGAAAAAATCGTAGACCTTACATGGTAAGCACAAGGTTCAGTATAGTTAAGCAGAGGCGAGGTTTGCCCAAATGGATTGTTACGCCTACACGGCTCTCCACAAACGGTGTATGATGAGTTTTGTACGACGATTCGTGGATCGTGGTTAAAGTGGTGTTTGCCAAAAAGCAATTGATTAAGGAAATGTATTATTTTTTGACAACAAAAGAGATAAGAAGAGAGAATTTTCAAAACCAAGTAGGTATAGTCGACCATGAAATTGCTTTATCACTTGTGACAAAAACTTCCATTACAATAAAATTTCGCTAAGGCTCATTGTCAATAATGACAACATATCTGTCACTTGGTATTTTAAACAAAAATAGAACTTGTTGATTTATTATATGCAAACAAAATTTACTTCTAAGGTGGTAATGCAATTTCATTGTCGACTATACTTAACAAGTATTTCACAAAACATAGTTCGTAATAGGTTTTGTAGGATCCGTCGAAGCTTTTTACAGAATAAAAGAACGTGATTACTTTATGTTTATAGATTCCGAAACCTTTGATGTCAATATGCTTTGAAGGGTATTTCGAAACCCTACTCCCTTGTTATTAGGTAAAAGATAATACTTTATCTAAAGGGAAAGACGGCTTAATGAAAGTTGACTACTAAAGTGGGACGTGCACTTTAAAATTCAAATTGGATGCTTCACAACTTTGGTATAATATTATGTCTGCCATAGACAGTATGTTTACCGACAGTTAGGAGTTTCCTATAATGGTGTATTGATCTTTATTTTTCATATTAACTTCCTAACTAATATTATAAAAGCGAAAGTAAACTTGTTTGTTGTTTGTAACGCTATCACGCGTAAACTATTCAACCGATCATCATGAAATTTAGTACACATATTCTCATGAGAATCAAATCAGAATTCGTAGTACTATTATTTATTCTGTTTCAGAATCAAAACATACTTATTATTAAACAAAAAAACGAGCGAGCCTTAAAGTAGTCGCATATGGTGACCTTTGACATCTCACCTTAGTAATAAGCAATTTAACATTATATTCTGAAAAAATGGGTCAGGTATTGCATTTCAGTAAATATTCATTAGAAGACATTTGACATATCAAAATGACCTTTGGTAGTTAAATGACACAATATGTCACATATAATAATAATATGTCATGTTCATAATATCGATTTTAAATTTACAAAATGGCGCGCGCTTGCACGCTTCCCTGACTTCCGGTTACACGGTTACACAAACTTCCGTCCCGTTTTACGAAATCACTCCCACAAATTGTTTATATAGAAAGCGAGCGGAAAGATGTTACACATCAAAAAGTGAGTTTGTTTGTTTGTTTGATACGCTTTCACGCGTAAACTATATACCGATTTGTTTGGTTTGTTGTCATAAAAACTGTCAAAGGGTACGAAGTCCGCCGGGTCAGCTAGTTTTTCTATAATAACCTTCCTTCTGACGCACTCTTGTAAAAATAAACACACTGCACAATAAAACACAACTCCTTCTGCTGCAAGGGATTTCTTAATGTAGAGATTAGCTCACCTTTTGTATAATTATACCTTTGTGTGTGCTTATTTAAGCAAAGAAAACACATTTGTGTTTTCTTTGTGTAATGAAGAATTATAATAACAATAAGAAATAACGGCTAAGGCCAATACTTTATTGTGCCATAAACGTACCGAGTTGGCATAAATTGTGTTGGTGGGTTTTGAAGATTGGCTCTTGAGCCTGGTTTTTTACAACACATCCGGAAAAAATAACTGAAGCCCGTGCTGTGTGCAGCATCAGAGAGAGGCTGACGATAGATAACATTAAGGCGTTTGGAGGAGGCCTGTGTACAAAGGCGAACTGAATAAAGGCTGATAATGATCATCATTTGCCAAATAGTGTGGGTGAAGTAGGTATTTTTATAAAGTAACCTCAATAAATGTTGCACTTAAACACTCTAAATATTGTCAGTACATTAGCTCTGGAGTTGAGTGCAAATTGCAAACAACATGAACACTGTTTGCAGTCAACTTTCAGTTTAACTGCTGCCGATTTAAACTGCGTCCGGACTCCGAACTGCGATTGCGATTCAATAATGCACAGCACCAGAGCACTGCGTACACACAGCCGTTGGCTACCAGCTAAGGATGACGGTCCATGGAGGTAACGCTTCATTCTGCATCGCTCGGCGCGATATTTTATGCCTTTTTTGTACAGCATTCGGAACATACACATTAGGATCTTCTGTCCTGCTTTATATCTTCAATTGTTTTTATTTAAGGAAATCGTAAAGGTGGAGATGTAGGAGACCCGAGCATTTTGCCGTAACGTAAATGTTCGATGCGAGCATTCGCATGGTTAGTAAAGAGAGCCGAGCCGCTCGCCGCTTCAACCTGTTATCGGTCAGCCAGCATGGACGTATCAATCTCTCCGCGAATGTTATTGTTACGTTACGTTTCACTCGCCACTATAAGGCTGCAAACAAGATGACAGCGGCAGTAGCAGGAGCGGCTTTCAAATGCAGATTATGTACAGACGTCTCTATTGACCAATGTACCATTTCATCTTTCACCCATTCGTCATCGACCTATTAATGTTCCACCATTTGATTTTCGATAAAAAGTTACCCCTGCACATTAGACTATCAAAAGCTGTCAAATTTTTTCAATAAATGTTCAACTATATGCCATAGACATGAAGTTCAAAGTCTAGTTGTAGTAGTCTGATGTGCAGGCGTGTGTTCATGTATTGTGGAAGACGGTCCATGAAAGAAACACTGCATAGACGCGATATTTTGCTCCTATTTTGTGCTGCGTTCATGGTTTTCTAACACGGGACAACCTCATTAGCATCTTTAGTCCCGCCCTATACCTTCATTTGTTTTTATTCAAGCACGACGTAAGGTTGTAAACTAAATCACAGCGGTAACGGAGGCGTTCAAATACAAAGATATATTGAGCTGTTCTCATTGTCAGTGGCACGAAGAGAAGTATAGAACGCCTTAACCGCTCATAATATGTGGCGAGCACTGATCGTTGCCCTAACTAAACAATTCTATTTTGCCTGTATTCACGGCAGAAGGCGGATTAAATTTATAAGCGAAGGTGGTAGCCCCATAGCCATCAACCTACCAAATGCAGCAACCCTATCACCGGCTAAACCTCGTTACGTCACAACCGCTTCATTTTTTATTGACACCAGTTGGGATAGCATGAGCCGTGGCCGTGGCAGCGAGCATATGAATTATTTATCGCGTTTTTTGCCACCATGATTGATTTGACCATATGTATGTTCGCGATAAGTAACACGCCTGAAAAAAGTTCGGTAATTAAAAACAGTGATGATGTTAATATTGATGAGACGAGATCGCAGTTATAAATTGGAGATCGATTCGCTGGTAAGTACAAGTTCAATTAATGTCTAATTAAGATTAGATCGATCATGTTCGGTGAAACTGGACATTGTAAAGACGGCCAAGAAACTGGTCTTCAATATGAGAAATATATTCTGTGCATCGAGAAATTTTGCTTAAGGTTAAATTAAGGATTGTCAGTTCATTGTAGCATGTGAATATAGACTTAAACATGAATGAAATTCGGTGTTTGGAAGATTCTAGTGTAGCTTGGTGTTACATCCACTTGGGGTCAGTTGCGACGACATCACGCACGGGACCAGGCATTCACGGATCCATGAAGAACCTCATATGAATAACACTCTATCTACTCAGAAGAATACATACTTATTTTTGCTACACCAATGTCGCATCGAGAGCATAATTATGCTGTTGCCTCGTCTCCTTACGAAGCGACCGCTAAATGACCTTACAAGCCCACACACGCTATACTTCAGTTCAATTGATCTTAAGATAGGGCAACATCAAACAAACGCAGTCATTTGTTAGTTGTTTGTTACCTACATGAAGAACAGTTTTACACTCAACTGCCTCTGTGGTCTAGTGGTTAGGACCACCGGTCCCAGATCCGACCCAGAGGTCCCGGTTTCAATTCCCAGTGGGGGTACATGTACTTGGTTTATTTGGTGGTAGGTGCTACCACCATCTTTAGGAGTGAGGATTCCGTGTGAAGTGCGCTTCCAACTTCGTTCAGCCATATCTTCACTTAAAATCAGGTGAGATGAAGGCGTCGTGTGTATTGTATTTAAAAACCTTTTCTCTTTTAATGTATAGTTCTTGTTTGTAAGCGGTATCTAGAATTAGCAGTGACAAAACTTTGGGTCATTGCCAAGGGCCTGCGAATCTATTGTTATGGAATTTTTAAATAACCAAACTATGATTATTATACGTACATAATTTTTGGACACGTATACCGGGCTAGGGGTTCCGTTGCTGCGTTAGCGACTCCGGAAAACTTATCTATTTCTTTTTTAAAGTTTCATGCTGTGCATGTGCATGTGTAGTCTGAGAAAACCTTGATCGGATAGGAAGCTCATTCCGCAACACAATAAGATTTGATCGTATGCTCTATTTTATTATATAACCCCGAAAATCGTGACTATTTCGGTTCTAAGAAATGAAGATGAATTACTGAGAACTTATATTCCGAGCACGAGTACTTAAATTACGAAATGTCTTCAGCAGAAGCTTAGCAAGTACAATTATTACTAGTCAAAGAACAAACGTTTAGTAGCTGCGACGCCGCATAACATTGAAATCATATCTGCATTTGTTAGGAATCATTTCCCTCGGCCTTGGTAAAGTACTAGTATTTGTATGGTTTATATAGGAAGTCTACAATTAGTTCAGCCGTACTCTCCAGTGTAGCTAACATTGAAAAAGTGGTACAGAACACTAGAAGAACTTCTAAAAAACAATAC
Organism: Eudonia lacustrata; assembly: GCA_947562085.1. Classification (NCBI taxonomy): domain Eukaryota; kingdom Metazoa; phylum Arthropoda; class Insecta; order Lepidoptera; family Crambidae; genus Eudonia; species Eudonia lacustrata. Next base: position 23,973,404 of record OX387315.1, read on the forward strand.
AATGAACTTTCTCTTACCAAGCTCCGTTGTTCCTGACCAGGTTTGGGAACTGATCCTAAAGTAATAAGACTACCATCTTTTAAGTTAACATTTTGAAATCTAAAGAATTTAAAATTTACAAACCGCTGAATATTTATATCGTCAGGGATCTGATTGAATTTCGATGTTCAATAAGCTCGTTAGAATCTTTGTTCCTATGAAGTATCTTGGTATCTTTTTCTGGCATTAGGGTTGATTTGGCTGGAACAGCTAGTCACTGATATCGGTTTGCTTAGAACGGAAAAAAGTTTCACTGTGGTCGCGGGTTACATCCGATTGCATGATTGATTATGCCTTAAAAGTTAAGCTGACCCTTATTTAAATATGGAGGAGCTAAAGGAGAAAGTAACGCAAGTATACATATTACGTACCTATTCTAACAATTTTATTTTTATTTTAGAACAGAATTTCAGAATAATATCTGATTCCATACAGTACAATGACCGCGGCCTTACTTGTGCATAATCTAGTTATGTGATGTTATGAATGAATTCGACAGCGTTTACTACAAAACCGGTTATGCTACAGCTACTCTCGGTCACGCAAAATGAGCGGGGATATTATTAAATTATTGGTGAACTTCCAAGAAAACACTAAAACATTATTATAGAACGTAAGTACATTAATTTTGTCTGTTTGTTCGATGGTCGTACGCCTCGGTGACAGAGTGGTAAAGCGTTTGGCCCGATACCCAAAGGTCCCGGGTTCAATTCCCAGGTCGGGCAATAGGCAGAATTTTTCGATGCATAACCCGGGTTTGTGATCACCAACCTGCATTTGGCAAACGTGGTGATTAAACCATTACCCATCAATTGTAGTGATGACTTGATTTCAATGATGGAGGCCTTTGCCCAGCAGTGGGACAGTATGTAGGCTTTACTTTTACTTATTCGATGGTTGCGAAATAAAAATGCGATAAAATCTAACTAATCTATCTAACTAACGGTAGAAAAAATAGGAAGTACTTTATGTAATCGTTTTAAATAAATTGGTTGATGAGTACGACTATGTGAGAGCTGTAGGTAGGTAATTAAGAGTTAAAACTAATTTATTATCTAGTGGTCACCCATAGGTCGCGATTCGATCGTAATTTACAATATTTACAATGTACACCTTAAAAATACATTTTATAATTCTGAACGCCTCTTACATTCATTTTAACTGTGTCAAATCTCACGTTCCTCCGTGCGTGCGCGCGCGCAAAGTTTTTGTTTTACGTATAAATACTATATTTAATATTATCTTAGAGTACATTAATTACGATTACATTAAAATCGGTTTGCATTTGGCAAAACAATTAAACATTTTAGAATGCATTTTTATTGGAGGGAGTTTTAAGAGTTCAGACAGCAGCCTGAGCCAGACAATGACACCAACACTGGCTTCTTAGTGATATTAGGTCCTTACCTATAAAATTGACGTTTTGTATGAAGATTTTTTATAAAATTTTATTTTTCATATTAACGTTTTTTTAAATTTTCTTAGCATCTTTTTATGTTAACACTATAAAAATTGTAGGTGTGTTTGTTTCACTAGCTAAATATAGCAGACATTAAAAAGAAAAAAAAATCAAGTCCCTTTAAAGCTACAATGAAACAAAAAGACAATTCCGCGAACATAAAAAGTAGTCAATTAAAATAAAATATTGGGCGATAAGGACACAAAATTAATAATAATTGTTATTACTGAAGCCTAAGTAACATAGTCCTAATTAAAGGTGTATAATAATTATTAACAACCGGTATTGACTTTTAGAACTTTTAGACCTTTTAATAAGTGAGAATAAAACGTCAATTTCATAGGTAAGAACCTAATATTTTGCGTAAGTGGCTAATTTTCTACATATTATGATACCTACGCTACGTTAGTCACACAACAATATCTTTCTGACCTGATAGTAGACGTAGCCAAAGGTGGGAGAGCGCACTTCACAAATAATATCCGGTGATTTCCTCACGAACGCTCCCTTCAAAAGATATTTTGGCAGCTATTAATTACTATAGACACACAAGAGCCCTCCAAAGAATCTTTAGACCCTGTGATTTCTAATAATAGATGATAATATGAAAGGGAAATCTCATTGTTTTCACAATTAGTCTCAACTCTCGTACATTATTGGATCCTCTAAATTGAATCCTGTGACATCTGACAGTGATTAGTTAAGCGCACATCAAGCCAAAGGGCTCCGCACAATTCTAAAGATTAATGGTTATTATCAAGGAATTCGGTATTAAAATGCTTTTCTTTTAATTAATCGTAGGTGGAACACTTTGGTTTTAATTTATTGAACCACTTGATAATTCTGTCGTTTTGGAGGGTTGACTTAAAATTTTGTGGTTTTTTTTAGTACTTCTTTCGGACTATGAGTAATCATAGTCCATAATTAGTCCTTAGTTCAGAAGCTCGACAGCCCGTTATCTTTACAGCTAAACGACGTCCTGAATGTGTGGTAGGTAAAATATACTTGTGATCAATTTCGATAGCGCAGCGGCGCGGCGTCTTGCGCGTTCCGTTTGTGATCTTGGAAGTTAAGCAACTTTCTCAATGTTGGGTCAATGGATGGGTGATCAAATAAAAACATCTTAAGCTGGAAGAAACGTTAAGTTGTTGAACCCGATGTTGTCGTATAAGCCCACCAATCTGCGTTGGGCCAGCAGAGTGGTGAGTTATGGTATGACGCGATCACCTCATACTGTACTGTATTATGGAAAAAGCCTAGCAGTGGGAAGTTTATCTAGGCTAATAGTAAGAGGCCGATTAATTTGCCGTGCCTTTGAAGAGTTCGATGGCATAATGGTTAAGGCGCCCTGTCTACGATTACCTAGGTTAAGCGACTTTCGCAAAAGCCGGTCATCGGATGGGTGACCAAAATTTTGTCATCTCGAGCTCCTCCGTACTTCGGAAGTCACGTGAAGCCATTGGTCCCGGCTGTATAAACAGTCGTTAACAACTACCAATCCGCACTGGGCCCGCGTGGTGGTCTATGGTCCGTTTCGTACTCCCTATCCATCCATTACGGAATGTTCGTGCCTCAGCGGTGGGGAGTGGGTCACGACACGAAATGAACTAGTGATGAATTTGCAGTTCGCTACGTAAAAGTCATATGTTTAAAGCTAATACCTAAATTCGATAGATTTATTTTAAATTTAGATTAAAAAACTATGGTTGAAGTCCGTGGCCGTAATTCAACAATTTAAAACATCAAGTCATCTACAAAACGTGATGCGTATTGGAGCAAATCGACTGAACCAGGGTCGGGAAGTGGCTCAGCGCCGAAAGGAATTGAATTGGGGATAAATGTTCTGAAGCATCATAAATTTTATGGGGGAATAGTGTCGAATGAAATAAGGGGATTTCACAAACGATTTCATGCCGATACTTTCTTTCAGATGTTGGTACTATGACGCGGTTTGGGTTATCGTTAAAGAAAATTAACACTTGTTTGTACTTTTAGTAGTTTGTATTTTAATTGTGTTCAGTATTTTGAATTGGAGTTTGTGTCCGATGATCAGATTGATAGAAAACAAGTTTTGGATAAATAAAATTTGTGCGAAAGATTCAGTTATGATTATTTTAGAAGGTACTTTCAGCAAAAGAACAATCAAATGTAGGTAAGCAGCCGGGCCTACTAGCCGATATCGAAAATATAATTTTCACACTCTCTCTAACTCCTGTATTTCCTTCTGTTGCATTTAATATTGTATCATTTAGTTCAGCAAGCTTGAATTGTTTAATTAATATCGGCGTGAAAGCAGCACTCTCAACTCTCATACAATATTAGTGCCCGGTGCGAACTTCGTAACTTTGCAGACGGCTAGAATTGACAATATGACATATTAAACCGGGAACTTTAATGATTTTGATACTTTAACGAACTATATCTTTGTTGACTGGTCAGAAGCTTTGAGACTTAGTACAGGACAGGACCTACTACAGCGTAGGTATGTGAGGTAACTTTGGTGCAATTTCTTTTGATAAGATACTAAGGAAATCACAAAAAAAAGGTTAGACTGGGTCTTCCATTGAAAGATAAATAAGCTTGCACCTAGCCATAATCTGAGCCAAAACTGTATGTAACTGAAAAATATTATTTAAAAATAGGTAACTAGTAGATACGTACGGAGTACCTACGTCACAAGTAGGTACCTACCTAATACATTTACTAAGTAACACAAAGACGCGAACAACCGCTTCTATTACCTACTTTATTACTGTACGAATACTTGATTTTTTATCATGCTCTACTTCGAATAAGACAATGAACTTGGCTACTCGTAGCCAGTGGCCAAATGTCAAGATCGTGCGTGCGTACTCGACCACAGCCAAGAGGCCGAATGCCGCTCCAGATTTTTGTGGTTTACTATTATTGGCGCAGTACACATTACACAGTACATTTTCTAACAAGCCGTGTACTAGCCGCTATACTAATTTAAACACAAGTCCCTTAAATATTTAGGATGCTTAGTATGTACCGCTTGTGTCATCATTAGGGTTGCCAACCCTACAAGTAACAAATTTGAAAAAGTTTACATTTTGGGAAGTGGTAATTTAGAAAAGTAGCCAGTTTGAAAAAGCTAACATTTTGGGAATTGGTCATAATAGCAACCAGACGTCATGGGAACCAGACGTCAAACCCCTAAAGGTAATATAGTATCCTACTATTTTAGGCGTCTAACTACTATTATTTTAAAAATACCTATATTATAGTAGGCGAAACTACTATCTTTTTACTATAGTTTTCTGTGATGAACACAAAGTGGAAAGATGAGCGCAATAGAGCCAGTATCGATAAAAGCAGAGTTAATGGTGTTTTGTAAAATTAGATAATTAATAATAGTTACGAAGCGTTCCTTAAAAATAAAAGCTCAAAGCAGCAAAAATATTTAATTAAGAAAGACGTAAAATAAATATTTTTTAATTACCTACACTAAGTACATTTTTTAAAACTAATTCCCTATCTATCTATATTAATGTTATAAAGCTGAAGATTTTGTTTGTTTGAACGCGCTAATCGGAACTACTGGTTCGAATTGAAAAATTCTTTTTGTGTTGGATAGTCAATTTATCGAGGGAGGCTATTTAACATCACGCTGCGACCAATAAGAGCGAAGCATCAGTGAAAAATGTTGCAAAAACGGGAACAAAAGCCTAAAAAATTAAAAATGCTGCCGAAAGTCACTATTCTACGCGGACGAAGTCGCGAGCACAGCTAGTCTACTATATTTTTATGGGTACTGAATCCAAAAATACTATATTTGGTCTAAAAAAAGTTTGGCAACCCTAGTCATCATGTTTACAGTAGTAGTAATTTCACTAAGGAAATCTCTGGTTTTACTCAACCACGAGAGTCCCGTGCTCCTGTGACGGGACCATATTATTCACTATAGAGTATGGGCTCATTAAAAAAAACATCAAAGTAGGTAACGTCTACATTGCGTGTCATCAACATCATCCAACCTCTTCATTTGTCTTTGCGTTAATTTGTATTCTTTCTTGTTTAACTAAAACTACTAAATAAATTATTGCAAGAGTATTTATTTATAGAGACAATAACAATTAATATCTTTAACCTATACGAGTATGTCGTCAGGTTTTGTGCCAATATGAATTCTTCACGTTAAGTAGGTAATTGTTTTGACTTGGTCGCCTTCTTTCAAAAACCTTCATGATCTTCAAATACCGAAATTCTAATCATCTTCATTCCCAAAAGTTTCAACTCAACTTCTCAAGAGCTCGTTTTCATCTAGAATGATAACAGGTAAAATTAAATAATTATAAATATTCAGACATTAACGTCAAAGTTTTATTTCCCATTAGTTCAACAAATTCGAGCGCGACCCTCTTACGGTACAATTTGTTTCTATCCTCTACCACTTATCAACAGTTACACACCTAATGGCAGTCAACAACCAAAAAACAGGTTTTAACGATCTTCACAGTTATTTTACGATATGCAGTTTACTTCTCCGACCATTTAGCTGGCAATGGACTTAATTTGTTTACGTGATAAGACCATACCCTGATACGACTTTAAAGTTTATACTGACACCCTCTACCAACCGTTAGGTTATACGAAAGGTGTCACACGACCTTGCGCAAATAAACCAACTTGCACAAGGGACCACCTACGTCAGGTTATAAGGCCAGATCGGACGCGCCTAAGCACATTCTTAATCAAGACCAACCCGCTATACACTACTTTAAAGTTTATACTGACACCCCCTACCAACCTATCGGTTACAAAGTAGGTGTCAGACATCCTTACGCAAGCGCAAGGGACCATCTACGTCAGGTCTTAACGCCAGATCAGAACACGCCGGTACGCATCCTTCATCCAGTACTTTTAAGACTAGTGTCTCAAGCTAGTCGCCCCGTGGACACGTATAGTCCACTACCTAATATCCAGATAGGTCACCGGAGCTGTAACCTCGCTCACTTCTCGTTACACTAAGTGGAATAGGGGAATACTTTGTGCACCGTTTGAGGAGATGAGAGTTTGTGGATTGCGATTGCGAAAGTTAGTTACTTTTACAAAGGCCGGTCATCGGATGAGCGGCAAAAGAAAAAAATGTATCATCTTGAGCTCTTCCGTGCTTCGGAAGGCACGTAAAGCCGTTGGTCCTAGCTGCATTAGCAGACGTTAACAACCACCAATCCGCAATGGGCCAACGTGGTGGTCTATGGATCGTTCTCCCTATCCATCTATAGGGAAGTCAGTTCGGGCGGCGGATTTTGTTGGATTCCATTGCCCAGGCTGCTTCTCGGGCGACATTAGGTCTGCCTGCACCGGGTCCTGATGGGGCATGACATGGCAGGGCTCGGCTTAATCGTTATGCAAATTATATTGGTCTGTGTCTGTCAAATAAGGTCCATATTCTTCAGAGTTTGACAATCACACCCTAAGGTTCTCACAAAGCAGAAGCTAAAAGCTCCTATTTCTTCGAACAGATAATTGTGGCAACAATATAAACGAAAGTTGTTCACAGTCAAGTGTCAAAAGTTGAATTAGTGAGCGAGGAAGATTAACGATCATCAACCATTTAATTTTGAGCGACTGCAGCAAATAAATCAGACGTTTTGGCGCAAAGCCGTCATTGCCATTCGTTTGTGTGCGTTTCTACTCGATATTAATGTGTAAAGGTTGCTATTAATGCTGCTTAATAAACCTACCCAGGTACATTGTAGGTAGGTAATAATAACTAGGTATTTGCCTAAGATGACAGAAAAAGTTAGTAGGTAGATACCTAGGTAGGCACGATCGATTTAGATAAGTACCTATAGTGAAAGTTAAGGATATCTACGCCAGGTAGGTACCTATTTAGGAAGGTACATCTCTTCTGTGATCTCTTCTGTGGTCACCTACCCGTGACCAAACTATAATAGGTACCTATTTAATATTTTTTTTTTTTTCAAAATCATCAATCATCAATTAAATTCTATACCAGCTTATAATTTTTTGAGTCCAAAACTGGTGTCTAACTTTAGTCTAGTGCCATTACGAGTACCTTCCAACCTAGATACCTACCTACTTAATTACGCTTAGATTGCTCATAAATGCAAGTTAACTACGTATTAATTATTGTAGTATGTACCTAACATAAGTAGGTAACGTAGCAAGCAATTATTGGTTAACAGAAAGGTAATAATAATGCTTTAAATAGAAAACACAGCGATGTTGACTGAATGAAATAAGTAGAACCTTTATACGAAGGTACACACCTACCTACTCTTACTTCTCTCAATCAATTAATTAAAAAGTATTTTATCTATCCTGTCAAAAAATGCGTAGACTACCTTACCGCAATTCCAGTGCAAATGTAATATGAACTGTTCTAAAAACATTTACAATATTGTTACATCCCGAGTGATACCGATAGAAACTGAGGTTATCTCTCAAAACAGGTTATACAGCATGATTTACACAAGCGCGCAGCGTGTATTGTAACCGGGGCCCAGCGGTGGATGGAACTCGCTGCCGTGTAAACAATAAGCCGAATAGAATAAACAATAACACAATACAAACCTTCGATAGCAACGACATGATCCCTTATTTGCTGGGCCAGCAACGGGTCCGGAACCAACTCCACTAAGTCGTAGAGAGCGTAAATAGAAGGATGCACGCTTTCGAATCGTTGAATCTCCTGCCTTATGGACAGGGACGTGTTCAAGCATGCCTGAGAATGCTGCCGGCTGCACATCGTGGATCTGTAGCCCAGCATTTGGCCAGGCAATCGCAATTAGCACACCACAACACTCACTACACCAAAAGATGCATTCTCATTTCAACGCCGCGAGAATTCACCGCAAATAGCGGCGTCGGAATACAAATTGAAACCTCAAAACACACGCGTATATGTGCCAACTTGTCCCTCTCACGATTTTACACAAGATTATCACATAATACTATTATGTTATGGGTTAAAAATGCAACGTAAATAAAGTAAACAACCAATCAACGCGACACGCAATGACAGTAGCGTAAATAGACCACCCCGGCGGCGGCCATTACCAAACTGTGGCGTTTTGTTAGCATCAAAAGCGCGACCTGTCAAACATTAACACGAACTAGCGCCATCTAGTAGATTTTTTTCGGACTACAACGTCAGCTAGTAAGTGAGGATGTGCTTTTTAAAAGTAAACGTTTTCTCACATTATGTACGCTAGATGTCACTGACGATACTTATTGTTTTTAGATAAAAGTATGTACCGTAGTTTAATATTCACTAAAAGCAAAACAAAAGACGAAGATCGCACCATTTTATAATTATTGACGTGATAATTTGGTACCTACCTACTAAGAATAAAGTAGACTGAATAACTACTTAAATAAAGTACCTAGATAGGTAAGTAGGTAGGTATATCACATTACTAGGACTAATTTTAGAGATTTTCGCAGTACCTAGTTGCCGAAATAGGGCGCCGTACAAATAAACCCAACTAGCGTGTTACAAAATTAACTTGCTTTTAATATTTGCTTAGGACTAAAACAACAGGGGTAATAAGCAGAAAACGTATTCATCGTTATATTTTAACGATGTTATTCCGTTTTATTACCGTAGGTCATGGAGACAATGAAAATGATAATGATAAAATTGAATGGAGGAATTGGAAAGCTCTCGGTAGATGGCGCTACTGACTTCAAAAAAAGGAGTTTTTCAATAGTATCTCCGTAGTCTATGCACCAATTTGGATGGTGTTTTTTTGTTTTGATTGATTGCTACTGAAAACGAAATGTGTGAAAATGAAAATATTCTTGCGTATACATGAATGAAGTTCTAGGTGCAAATGGCGGCCTTATCGCTAAAAAGGTATTTATGTTGAACTGGATAAAAATACTCTTTTTTGAATCAGTAATTCCTACTACCTACTTCTAAGTTACGTTTATTTACACATAATAAAACTATACTTATGATCTACCTAGGTATTATAAAAAAAACTGTTGTTTGTTTGTTTGCGGAGTGTAATCTCTGGGAACTACTGGTCCAAATCAAAAAATTCTTTCATGCTACATTCCTTGCGGGTAACAGCTATACTTACCTACTTTACTTTAAAATAGAGTTTTTTTTTTAAATCTCAAGTCCACGCGGAGGTAATAATCATACATAAAACAAAATTCTCCATACCTAATGTGAATTGAAGCGAAACAAGTATGTATAGATCGTAGCAAGTGGAAAAAAGTGGTCTCTACCCCTACGGGAAAGAGGCGTGATTGTATGTATGTTAGTATGTATGTAATTTGAATTAGGTACTTTCACATAAAGCGAAAACTTATTACTTACTCAAAATAAGTTTGAGAATGCAATGTGTTCAAATACCTATAAAATTGTTATCATCTGAATAAATATTGTGCTATGTACGTCGTCGAGTAGAATTAAGTAAGGTAGAATTAGGTATTTATTAACACAAATACCTAATTAAAGATAATAATCTTCTAGCATCCGTTTTGTGTTGTGTATTCAAAAAGACAAAGATATTGATGCTCCGACTTATGATGAGGATGTTTAATTTACTTAACTATGCTTATAATAACACCGCAATACGGCAAAGTAGATACATCCACATAACAATAAAACGCGGCAACATACCTATGAATAGTAGGTTACTAGTATTTTACACGCGACTGTGGATTTTGTATTTCTCCGTTAATTTTTATTAAAAAAAAATATACCACCACCTCCACCTAGGGTTGCCAACTATTTTTCTGGAAATTAAAGTAAATCTCAAAAACACAAATGTTGAAAAAATTTCCACGAGCAGGGTTTGAATGGGCGCCTTTGGCTTTCAAAGTAAAAAGTAAATAGTGTTGAATAATTTCGACGGGCTGGTTAGAACCACGATAGCTCAATTGGAAGAGCACCTGACCCAGTATGTCAGAAGGGTGCAGGTTCAAACCCTGCTCTTGGAAATTTTTTCAACATTTGTGTTTTTGTAATTTGTTCGCAACAAAATTTGCGTTAAAAATTATATATACATTTAAAGTAAATCTATCACTAACTAGGATAAAAAAAAGAATTTGAAGAAAAGATAAAGTATTTTCCTTTATTTATTTAAGCGTTGCGTAGTTCAGAAATTAAGTCAACAGGAATATTTCGTTCAAACGCACGCATTAGTCGAAAATAGAGTATTTTCCATTTTTTATTTTTATTAAAAATAATAAAGTATGGGGATGGAAAATAACGTAGGATACGTTATTTTAAAGTATGATTGGCAACCACCCTTTAGGTAATCTGTGCTGAAGATTCATTCTAAATATTGGATAAAAAGAATTTTTGAAATTGGATTAGGTAGTTGTTTCGGAGATTTTCACATACAATCAAACTTAGAAACTTTACCTCATAAATATTAGTACTTTGATTTATTATTGATATGTACCTATTTAGATTTAGGTCGAAAAAAAACACTACACACTTAAAGTGCCTTACAAATAAACTAAGAATAAGGTCCGAATAGTTATTCCGTGTTTTGTTCCCGTCATGTAAACGTCATTTCAAAATAGAGTAAAAGTGACAAAACACAGAATAACTATTCGGACCTTACCTTATTCTTTGTTAATTTGTAAGGCACATAGTGTTAAGTTATCGCCAATTAAAACAAGCTGTATGGGATCGCAGTAAATTTTGTATCAGTATACAAAATTTACTGCGATCCCATACAGCTTGCTGGAGATCAGTATCTCCAAACTTCAGTATCTCCAAACTTCAGTATGAAGATGGCACTAAATGATGATGATGATAGTGTTAAGGCAAAATTTTCTTCATCATCATCATCATCGTCATCTCAGCCAAAGGACGTCCACTGCTGGACAAAGGCCTCCCCCAAGGATCTCCACAACGTCCGGTTTTGTGCTGCTCGCATCAAGCGGCTCAAAATTTTCAAAATTTAAAAAAATCAAATTTTTTTTACTAACACTTTATTGTTACCTACCATCACGGTGGCAGAGTAGCAAAGCGGCCGGCTCGATTTAAGGAAGTTTTAGGTTCTTCCAGCTTTTTATGTGTTAACTTGTTAACTATACTTATTTAGACTTATCAATTAGACAAAATACAGGGTACGTAAGGCGAAACACGAATACATTAAAGATAAGACAAAACAGTGTTTTCCGATTGTGCAGTATAATATAGGCGGGAGCTCGAAACAAAACACAAGGCTTTCCACACTGTATTTGGTACAGTCAGCAACAAAAATCTCGGACCGCTTTTCTGCCGTGCTAATTGAAAACACAGTAAGGAATATTTTTTTCAAGTATTGAGTTACATATAGAGAATCCTCGCGAAGAGCTCTTTACAGCACTTTGATTCTTATTTCTATATCTATACGGAACGTTATTCTCTGATATGGCGTAAATGCAGTACCTATGTCTCTTCTTAAAAAAGAATTACTAAAGAGAACCGCAGTTGCGTGTAGTAGGTACTGCTTTTGCCGATGGGAGTTTTGTAAGGTGAGATTTATTACACAAATTAATAAAAGCAGTAGCTTCGCTTACTGCTATTATAATTTGCGAAACAAAACTAGTAACGTGATCATAAATACAACCTTGAACTGCAGTACTAAAGGATACTGCACTTTATTCACTAGTCAATTTGACATTTGGAAGAAGAGGTAATACTAATCTGAAGAGCAGTTTCATTTGTTACTGCTTTCAGTGTCACAATGAATTACTGACAATAAACGCAGTAACTCTCAATTACCAGTTAAGAGCGCGGCAAATCCGTCCTTACTGCATTTAAAGTTTGTATAGTTCGCTTTATTCACCAAAACCATGCTAAGAAAATTGCTGTTAGTTTAAGATATATTTCAGATATTTTTTATGAAACTATGGATTTTTTTAAATCTTTAAAATAACGCCATAGTATTTAAAAATAAAAAAATATTAAACCGCCATTTACTCAAAAGTTGTCTTACCTTTCTTACTGCGTTTTAAATTAGCACGGTAGTTTTAGTAGTAGTTAAGTTAGTAGTAGTATTATGTCAAAAAATTACCGAAAGTTAACCTATTATCAGGAGTTCTAGGCTGCTAATTCAATAACGTCTCAATAGTGTGTTTTTAGTCTGATTTTGACATTAGGACGATGAGTCATTTACTGTCAAAATTAGGCCACACACGATTGTGGACGTTTTTTAAAGATTATTATTGATAGTTTTAGAAAGAAATATGCTTGCATATTGTATTAGGCATGGACTCACTTCAGTAGTCTAACGCTGTTTTTGTGTTGGAGAGAGTCTGCTTAATGCCTCAGGCGCCGTTTACAGCGTCACCAGACTTTCAATAGGGATTGAACCACGATGTCTCGCATTCTATATTCTTTATAAGTATTTATTAGTTTGGCTACCGAGCGACACTGCTTAGTAGCTACGACAAGTTTGCTTTTTACTAAAACGTTACGCGATTTCTCTAGCCGACTGTACACAACACAGCACCAACATATCCGATCCGCACTCGCCGAAGCCACAAAATAAAGAGAACCAGAAGTTAACCCTCGAGCAACGCACACATGATACGAGACGGACGCGATAATCACACTAATATTATCAATGCGAAAGTTTGTGTATGTGTGTATATTTGTTGCTTCTTCATGCTGCAACGAATGGATGGATTGTGATCAAATTCGGCATACAGATAGTTTATAACCTGGATTAAAACATAGGATACTTTTTATCCCGATATTCTCACGGGAACTTGAACCACGCGGGTGAAACCGCGCGCGGCCGCTAGCACAAAATTTCCACTTCAATCTATATTGAACTGAGTGTATTAAGTTCATTTCATATAGACGCCCCTCTCACGGGCACCGAATCTCTTTACAGCTCGGAACATTCCGAGCCACGTCTGAGCTAGGGTTGCCAACTATACTGTTAAAAACAGTATTAAAAACTTAAGTTCTGTGATTGGGCTACAGCAGGTATTTATATCAGTAGAAATAGACTGTATGAGTTGTATAATTTAAGGCAATGTAACCATAGCCTTAGTTTTACAGAATATGTAAAAAAATATTCTAAAATGTTTAAGAAAGTGTGCATATTAGCAAAATCAAATTTCATTAAAGACAAAATTAAAAACTCTAACAATAAAATTAAAGCCACTTGGGACATTATAAACCGTGAAACAGGTAAATTTAAACCACGGGACAATACTTTCACTCTGAAAGTTAATAACACCCTTGTCAATTCGGATTTAAATATTGCTAATATTTTTGATGACTATTTTGTAAATATACCAGTGGTAACAACTTCAAATTTAGATTCATCACCAGAAGCTGCACAATCTTTACTCAAAAAACATGTATCAAAATCTAATCTGTCTTTTCAATTTGAATACATTGATTCTATGAATATTATAAAAACATTCAAATCACTTAAAATGAAAAACACTAGTGATTTGTGGGGCATAAGTATTAAGGTAATTAAGAATATTATATTTTCTATTGCGCCCTATCTTGCAGACATTTTTAATTACTGTACCAATAAGGGTATCTTTCCAGAACTTATGAAATTCAGTAAGGTTATACCTTTATTTAAATCAGGAAACAAAGAAGACCCTAGTAACTATAGGCCAATTTCAATATTACCAGTACTAAGTAAAATTTATGAAAAACTTATACTCGAACAATTAATGGCATACTTGAACTCAAACAAGCTTCTACATAAGAAACAATATGGTTTTACAAAGGGTCGTTCCACTACTGACGCAGGTGTTGCTTTAATAAAACATATATTCGATGCCTGGGAGAAGTCTCAGAACGCTCTTGGAGTTTTTTGCGACTTATCCAAGGCTTTCGATTGCGTTGAGCACAGGACTCTGGTGATGAAGTTACACTACTATGGTCTTAATGATTTTGCACTTAAATTGATAGAGTCGTATCTCAGTTCTAGGACACAAACTGTCGATATCAATGGAACTAAATCATCTGGATCTCTTGTAAAAAAGGGAGATCCGCAAGGGTCAATCCTCGGGCCCTTCCTATTTTTAATTTATATTAACGACTTGCCATTCCTTGTGGAAAACTTCTGTGAAATTGTTTTATTTGCAGATGATACTTCACTAATTTTTAATGTTACTAGGTGTAAGAATAATTATGATGATGTAAACAATGCTCTAGCAAAAGTACTCAGTTGGTTTACTGTTAATAATCTACAGCTTAATGCAAAAAAAACAAAATGTATTAAATTTACTCTACCTAATGTTAAAACTGAACCAACTGATATTAGAATAAACGGTGATAAATTAGATTTGGTAGACTCAACAGTCTTCTTAGGTATAACACTTGACTCAAAACTTCAATGGAATCCTCATATATCGAAATTGTCCGGTAAACTCAGTTCTGCTGCTTATGCTATCAGAAAAATTAGACAATTAACAGACGTTGAAACTGCTAGAACAGTTTACTTTAGCTATTTTCATAGTGTCATGTCATATGGTGTCTTACTGTGGGCTACAGCAGCTGATGTTGAATCTATATTTATTTTGCAGAAACGAGCAATAAGAACCATTTATAGACTAGGTTCCCGAACTACTTTAAGAAATATTTTTAAAGAAATTGGTGTTCTTACAGTTGCATCTCAGTTTATTTATAATTGCATAGTTTTTGTGCGTTGCAACATCAACTCTTTTACTAAACACGGTAATGTACACAATTTCAATACTAGAAATAAGAAAAAACTTGTAATGCCACTGTTCAGGTTGCAAAAGGTTCTTGGCTCTTTCCTGGGGCAAGGTATACACTACTATAATAAAATACCTAGTACTGTACAAGTTTTACCTTTAGATAAGTTTAAAAAACATGTAAAATCTTCTTTAATTAAGAAAGGTTATTATACAGTCAAAGAATATTTAGATGACAAACAGCTTGGTTATAATAAAAAAATAAAAATACTCTTTATTTTATTTTATTGGGATCAATAATTACTTTAAAAATATCTTAGCGCTGATATGATAGCCTTTATCAGCAGTGTCCTACAGTTTACAAATAATATTTATGTTACGTTAAACTTTTCATTAGGTTTTTATTTAGAGTAGCTTGAGTGTGGCATGCTCTCTTTACTGTCTCTGCGGTGGTGGCATGTGCGTCGGGTCGTTACATTCCCTAAGATATGGTTGAGTGAAGCGATGGCTGATTCATATGTCATACTCGTGAACGGGTGCCGCCTGTGGAGGCTGGTCTGCTCTTGCATACTATTATTTTTATTATTATTAACTATAGTTTAATTTTGTTTTTTTTCTTTCTTAGACAATTTTTGACCTTTATTAGTGCTGTATGACATTGTGAAATTTTTTAACTGGTACTTAACTGATGTTTTGCAAATGTAGATATTATCATATTTTCTCTTTTGTTTTTTTTTAATATGTGTGATTGTCCTTTATATTTTGTGTTTTTATTTGTGATGGAAAGTGTCCTTTTATGAAAATATTGGAAAATGCCCTAGCATTTTCCAATATTTTTGACGCTGTAAGGGAGAAAAGAGCTGGACACTTGCTGAGTTTCTTGCCGGTTCTTCTCAGTACAAGATCTCCCGCCCAGAGTAGACTTACGAACCGATGGCATAATGACGTTCATAAGAGCTATTTGTAGCCTAAACTGAATAAATGATTTTGAATTTTGAATTTTTTTTTTTGAATTAAGACGACGCATTGGTAATTTACGTGGCGGGGATCTTGATTTTTCTCAACAATTACAAAACATATGAAAGTGATATTTGATGACATGATTTTTCATTTAATTGACTTCATTTTGTTAGTTGCAGAAACACGATTTTTCAACTTTTATAACAGAGAAAAAAATATCAAAGTAACCTCTTTTAAAACATAGATTCACATTTTACAGGCTAACCAGACCGATTTAAGCATCAAAATTTTCTTAGTAGATTAGTCTTAACACACACACACTTTAAAATTGTAGTTCATTTTTTTAAAATAATTTGTAGTTTTAATTTGAAGGAAAAAAAAACAGTTTTTCTTATGGTACGGGGCGCAAACGCTCGTATCAAAACGTATGAGATTTATTGTTTTGCGATGCGTCGCCTTAATACTGTTTTTCACTACATTACCTATACTTTTTACTGTTGAACAAAAATAAAGTATACAGAATACTGTTTTCAGCATCAAAATGCTTAGCACTGTAAGCGTTAGACTTAGACGGTCACACAATTTCTTTTTATTTAGTCAGAGGGCAGTGCAGCGCAGCGCAGCCACAAACAATTACAATAATGGAGAACGAATCTGTATGGTAAAATACTGTTCATTTTTCTTAAATACTGTTTAATATTCTTCTCAGATTTAAATACGTCAACTGCTGGACAAAGGCCTCCCCTAAGGATCTCCACGACGACCGGTTTTGTGCTCTCGACGATCGACGAAGACGATCTCGTCGGTCCACCTTGTTGGAGGCCTGCCCACACTGCGCTTTCCGGTGCGCGGTCACCACTCCAGGACTATTCCGCCCCAGCGGCCATCAGTCCTGCGAGCAATGTGCCCTGCCCACTGCCACTTGAGCTTAGCAACTCTTCGGGCTATGTCGGTTACCTTAGTTCTTCTGCGGATCTCCTCATTTCTGATTCGATCACGCAGAGAAACCCCGAGCATAGCCCTCTCCATTGCTCTTTGAGTGACCTTGAGCCTTTTTATGAGGCCCATAGTGAGCGACCACGTCTCAGTGCCGTATGTCATCACTGGCAACACACACTGGTCAAAGACTTTCGTCTTGAGACACTGCGGTATATTGGACGTAAAGATATTTCGTAGCTTACCGAACGCTGCCCAGCCTAATTGGATACGATAAATATACTTTATTTCTTGTAAAAATAGTTGGCGACCCTAAGTCCGAGCGCAGCCGATGCGAGATTCCGCCTCCGTGAGAGGTTGTATGCGTTGCTCGAGCGCGTTTGTTTGAAGTCTACCTTCTGCAGTCTTTTTTATGTTGTGGCAGTACACACGGAGCACTCGCCGAGACAAGGAGCGGTCCATCCCGCCCGCGACCAATAAACAGCCGCTCAACCAGAACTAATGTCTACATTCTTGGTGTACAAATTGGCTAGATAGGCCAAACGGCCGCCGCATAATTTTATTGCTCTATTTTTTGAGGATATTGAACCGGCTTTATCATTGTACCTAAGTATATAGCCTAAAGCCGTAATACCACAGACCATATAGCGTAATACATATACGTTTCTTTTGTTTTTTTTATTTGGTAACAGAGAAGCGATTAGCTTTCATCGCTTTTGTTGAAAGCTTGTATTATGACGACTTTTATTCAACTACTAAGAAATAGGCTCTTACCTCTACGGGAGCAACCTATAACTAAGAAGCACCTTAGTACCATCGATTCATTCATGTATTACTACTACCATTATTCTAAGCTACTACCTAACTGTACTTACCTAATAAAAAATCATTCACTGACGCCCTATAGCCCTGCACTCCCAAACCAGCAAGAGGCGAGCCGACATTGTTTGTCCCACTGAGCTAAACTGTTAAATTCGACAATGCTACTTGTTTATTGTTTTAAACGCCAGATCTATGACCACACATACCTACATATTCTTTAATGTGACTATATCATGGTTTCCTTTAAACAAGGTGTGAAAGAAGAAACTTGCAGCTCTACAGCTATCCTCGCATCGATCAGTGTTATCTGCCACCTCTTCCTTTAAAAAATATGCGAGGCTATGGCATGACGTCATATAGAAAACGCGGAGTAGTATTTTAGCTCCTGTGTATAATTTATTGCCTTTAAAAAAATAGGATTTTGCACAGGCACCAACTGGACGCGACCACTCAATTCCACCTCCTACTAGCATTGATTTGCATTGATGCACCGGTTCGAAGGGTGCTTGATTCAGTACAATAACAGTGCGCAGAGACACAAGAACTGAAGCTTCAGAGTCGACAATGCATGCGTCCGCTGCAGTGACCGCTTTCAGTTAGTATGCTTATAATCATAATCGTCTCAGCCAAGAGACGTCCACTGCTGGACAAAGGCCTCCTCTAAGGATCTCCACAACGCCCGGTTTTGTGTTGCTCGCATCCATCGGCTACCCGCAACCTTTACCAGCATGTCGACGAGTTAAGATAAGGGTTGAGTATGTTCAGTAATTTTGATAATAGCATTCGCGGCTGTAGGAATGCCTATATAGTGGGCTTTAGTAAAGTCTGCGGCCCGATCCGATACGAACCCTTCGGAGAATCTAGCAGGGAACGGGGACCTTGGTACTTGCGTAATGCCATGCCATTTCCCTCTAGAAACCCTATGACGGTGTTTCTATCACACGGGTTGAGGAACCCTTTAAGTTTCCCGTCCTCAGAAAAGTCTGGTGACGCACTAAGGCCGACATCAAACTCGTAAAAAAAGTCCTCTAAGATTGTTGCCCCCTTGGACTAGGGTTGCTAACTATTTTTCAGGAAATTAAAGTAACTCTATCATTAACTTAACTTGTCTTCTTGGGACCGTTCCCATGAGCCCACAGTTAGAGGACATCTTTTATTTATAGGTCTTTAGTTTTTAATTTTCTAATTGTTTTTCTGTTTTTTTTTTCAAGTTAAGTTATGTATTGTTTCTTTTTGTTGTGTAAATTTTTAGACCATAATGTTACTAGCTCTAATAGGGATATTCACTAACTAGTATAAAAAAAAGGATTTGAAGAAAAAAATAAAGTATTTTCCAAATTTATTTAGGCGTTGCGTTTCGTTTCACTTCACCTGAGTCTGAGTATCATTCAGTACTTCAGAAATTAAGTCAACAGGAATATTCCGTTCAAACGCACGCATTAGTCGGAAATAAAGTATTTTCCATTCTTTATTTTTATTAAAACGAATAAAGTATGGGTATGGAAAATAACGTAGGAAACGTTATTTTAAAGTACGGTTGGCAACCCTACCTTGGACCGTAGTTGAGTATATAGTATAGTACTCTATGCTATATACATATAGTATAGATAGAGTACTATATACCCAACTACATACCCGGTCCAGTAGTCGTTACTTCTAGATACGCGACTCCGAATACTTAAATTATGGAGAAGCGGACGGAACTAGGTATGAATGTTTTATATCGCATTAATATTTTTATGTTGCTGAAATAAAACTGCAGTCACACGTTCAACTGCGTTCAACATCCTAAATATACTATAGTTAGGTATGTATTTTTAGTCGTATTTTACAGCTATACTTCGTTTTCTTGAATTATGTACCTACGTTAACTCTAGTGCTTGTATTTAGTAAAATCATTTTATCAATGTACTAGCTGTGCTCGCGACTTCGTCCGCGTGGAATAGTGACTTTCGGCAGCATTTTTAATTTTTTAGGCTCTTTTCCCGTTTTTGCAACATTTTTCACTGATGCTTCGCTCCTATTGGTCGCAGCGTGATGTTATATAGCCTAAAGCCTTCCTCGATAAATGGACTATCCAACACAAAAAGAATTATTCAATTCGAACCAGTAGTTCCTGAGATTAGCGCGTTCAAACAAACAAACAAACTCTTCAGCTTTATATATTAGTATAGACTACCAGTAACTGACAACAATAACAATTAATAACTAGTTAATAAGTATGCTAGAATCAATTTATAAATCAACAGACACTTGACATGACTCTTGAATAAAACTTTTTTATTTATTTACAAGTTTATGTACACACATAAAAAGGTAACAAAAATAAAGGTAAAGTAAATGTAGTACAAGGGCGCTGCTTATTTCAGTTCTGAAATATCTTCCAGCACGCAAAAGGAAACATTATAAATAGAGGTAGAAATAATGTGTACCTCCTGCAAATTTAAAATAAACTTACTTAAATATTTATAATACACATACATACTAATAATTGCATAAACAAAGGAAATTTAATATACATAACAAAAATAAAAGGTAAAAAAAAGAGTAATCAATATACATAGGACGACAGAATTAACCGGACAGGTAGTGTTCTTTCAAACGCTTTTTTTTTCTTCTGTTTTATTGATATTTTTTTCGATGTGCGTTTTATTTTTAATCTTCTTGTCACCGTTTTTTCCCTGGCCTTATTAATAGTGCTATTTTCCCTTTATTAGCGTAGTTATTTATTAGTTAGTAGTAGTAGTTTATTAGTTTCTAAAACGTGCAATGACTATACTTACCTAACTACAAACAACAATTTCCTAACTGAAATTTGGGTTGGTTAAGTATGAATTAACAAATTCAAATTCAAATTCAAATTCAAAAATCATTTATTCAGTTTAGGCTACAAGTAGCTCTTATGAATGTCGCTATGCCATCGGTTCGTAAGTCTACTCTGGGCGGGAGATCTTGCACTGAGAAGAACCGGCAAGAAACTCAGCAAGTGTCCAGCTCTTTTCTCCCTTACAGCGTCAAAAAAAATAAAAATTGGAAAATGCCATATCATAGCAGGACACTTTCCATTACAAATAAACACAAAAAATATAGAAGACAACCACAACATGTAAAAAAACAAAAAAAATAAACAAATCTAATATATCTTACATCCGGTATAAGTTTCAATTTCCACAATGTCATACAGTACCACTACAGTACTCTAATAAAAGTCAAAAATTGTTTAAGAAAAACAAAGTCAAACTATAGTAATTAATACTAACAATAAGATAAGTATGCAAGAGCAGACCAGCCTCCACAGGCGGCACCCGTTCACGAGTATGATGTATCGTGATTGTGAACGCGTGTTGTTGGAAAAGGAAACAACCCATTGCATTATCACTTTTCGAATACCTCAGAGATCACAGCAAAGTCCCACCACATCTTTACTGAAACCCGGAAAGCTTAGGGGATATGATTTATCATTAATTAATCAACAATCTTTGTAGTGTCTAACCCGACAATTGATCCGATTGAAGGACTTCACCACGTCATGTCACATCATAACCATTGAAAATGACCTTAATTTTTCACGACACGACATGGCCGGTTCAGAAACCCATGATTGTTTTATGGTGTTATATGAAACCATGTTAAATAAGAGAAATGGCAAGAAACAAGCTCTCAAACAATATTTAATAAGTAATCCTACTAATATTATAAACGCGAAAGTTTGTAAGTATGGATGGATGTCTGTTACTCATTCACGTAAAAACTACTGAAAGGATTTGGATGAACTTCGGCATACAGATAGTTTATAACCTGGATTAGCACATAGGATAGTTTTTATCCCGATATTCACACGGGAACGGGAACCACGCGGGTGAAACCGCGAGCGGCCGCTACTAAGTAATATAAAAGCCCTATTATAAAACCCTTTTAAATATAGTATGTTAACGAAAACTACTTTTTGTACAGAATTGAATTCGAAACAGCGACTCTTGGTGTGACAAATAAGGTGAGTAATGCCATAAAAATGGGCAAAAACCAAGCACTGTAACCCCGGGCTAAAAGGGCTTCTCCTTGCTAAACTTGCTAACTGGTAGATCCATCCATCCCATTATCTCTTGTTCTCTTTAGTAGTTTTAGTATTCGAGTTTTTGCGCAGATGCATCATGTCAGATGTAGGGTTTGATACCGTTTCCAAATTCCCACTAAGTATAAGTACCGGTAAGTACTTAACGTTATTTAGAAAAGTATCGCTACTTTTTTCGTTAAATATTGCGCTTTAGCCAATCGAAGAGCGGTTAGTTAATTTACCAGTAGAAATGTCACCTAGGTAACGATATCAAGCTTACCGGTATCTTTGCTTGACAGAAGTATCGATACCAATTTTTTTACGGTATTCAAAGCCTTGTAGACGTACTGAAAAGTTATGCCGTACGTAGAAAAGTACGAGTAGTATCTATATGTTAAGGTGCATGCGAGTTTTTCGGTGTATATGCAAATTACCAGATTTGGCCTATCTCTTACAGTAAACCACGCTCCACTTGTTTTGTTCTATGTGCACACCGCCTAACAATGATAAAAGATATTGGCGGGCAAACGAATTCGTTCTCTCAGTATCAAATGATCGGTCGCGTCGTACGGTCGCGAACTCGCGAGTGTTGTGTTGTGTTCTGTGACCTCATGTAATTGATACAACGCCATGTCTAAAGTCAAGGTAACTAAATTGATACAGTTTCTTTGACACTGGAGATTGAACGTCCTTCTGGACTTGGATGGTTGGTGGTGATGTCTGCTTGAGGTTTTGGACGTTTGATGATAATTTGATAATTTACTTACTTTTAAAGTTTGTTATGTATTGTTGTGTATGTTAACAACTTAGCATCATTTGAATGTTTTACATAAAAGATTTCAATACTTACATGCGGTTGAAAAGCCATTTTTTCTCAAAAATACGAGCTAAGTTGTTTTAAAATATTATGACTAGATGACAGCATTGTTAACTATGAATCCATCTAACAAGTATTTGTTAAATTTATCATCGTCTGTATTAACATTTACATATGAATGAGACCAGTATCTTATTTGATTAAGTGCCGTTTCCATGATAACATGTGTATTTTAGAAACGAATTTAAATAACGAATATATTAAAACAGCTGGTGTTATTTACTTACATTCAATTATTATGTACTTACCTATTTTTTTTTAAATATTTTTCTTAAGTGATTTTCTATAAGTTTGGCTATAAATCGATAAACAAGTATGCTAAATGGACAGTTTAAATATTTGGCGCTAATAACACCATGGGTATAACTTGAGTGATGCCGACAACCCTGAAGCCTAATAGTTAGTTACAGAATCAAAAGCCGTTCAAACTGGAGCATGTGTGATCCTGCTGCTTAATAGCAGAAAGTGTTAGCCAGCCTCACTAAATTCCTACAAACTACAAAAGAAGCGAAATTTTTACCGCGCCAACATTTATATTTAAATTACTAATTTGATACAAATCAACAAGGCATATTTACATCCAATTATAATGAAGACTTTTTAAGGAAATAGCAAAAAGATTAGTCGACATCACAGGAGACCGAAGAGCTGGCAGCTACCTCGAACAAAGAATTAGTCTAGCTATTCAAAGGGGGAACGCTGCCAGTATCTTCGGAACCTTGCCTAAAGGGACTCCTATTAATAATATTTTTTAATTATTATATTATATATATATATATTTTTAAGGTTTTTTAGTTATAGGTTCATTGTTCTAGTATATATAAATAAATAAAAGTAATATATTATAATGTGTCCATTTGATCTTCTAACACTTGCAAATTGTGCATTTACAAATAACAACGATACCTACCTACCCATACCAAACAACTAACGAAGTCGAATTAAGTCAATCAGTATCAAGATCAATAAACACTGGACATGGCAATAATGTGCGATGTTGACGCGGCAATAGCATATTTATGTGTATGGCAACCTTATTTATTTTTATTTTATTTATTGATTAAGGCTTACAAAACAAGTTACAGTCTAAGCATGCACTTAATTTGTATTAAACTTTTACATTGAACTAAACCGTAACTCTTAAGGTGTAGGCACAATAAGACCCAAGTAGGTATACAGGTACTAAAAATGAAGGTTAATACAGTATAGATATTCTAAGTTTATACTAGGTTCCTAAAGAAAAACAAAAAAATAATAATTATAATAATAATGTTGAAATGTTTAGATTAATCAAATGTATTGAAAGATATTCAAACAAAGGCAGCTTGAACTTCTTTTTTAAATTTGTATAGGTTCTTATCAAAAACCTTAGATGAAGTCAGTTAAAAAATCAATTTGTTGGTACAAAATTATAATCAGCTCATGTTTATGAACGTGACGTTTGGGCTTGACTACTTCTCTCATAAGAATGGCCCATGGGGTAATCGAGACGTGACACGTGACCCATCGCGCTGCCATAATTCGGTTTGGTGGGTTCTAAGGACCACGACAGCCACCGGGCGTATCGGCTAGACGTGCCTTCTGAAGAACGAAGGAGCTTGATATACTCGTATTATGAGGGTTATAAAAGTTCACCCGCTTCTCTCCATGATTTTTATCAAAGCAGGTTTGTTATTATTCCCCCTTATATTTTTATTTGGTTTTATATGTTTTATATGTTTGGTTTATATGTTGCTTAACTTGTAAGATCTCCATCCGGACGACGCGCCATCCGCTGCGTTAATGAGCTCTATAAAAGTTGGTCCGCTGCCGTCTCAGAACCTACTACTGTACAAACAAATATTAATCAAAACCATAAATATAAGTTAAAAAAAACATTAAGTCAAAGTTTTTTTTTTCGAATTGGAAATAAATTAAAAAATATATAAAACATTTACAAACATTTTAAAATTAAGCCCTCTTTGTAAACTTTACTGTGCCTGACAACGTCCATAATTGATTCCATTGTATAAGCTCATCTATTGTATGACCGAAAAAAATAAAGTATTAAGTACAATGGAGAAGTATAAAGCCTCACCACAATCTAATAATACGTTTATTAAAATTATTAAAAAATATCCGATCGTTAAGGGAATAAAATTAAAACTGTTCATAAGCCTTGTACTATATTGCACGAGAGAGATTCGAACCCACACCCTCTAAAACTTGTGTCTGGTGCACTATCATTTAGTTATACTATCGTGGGTATCTCTCCTATGCAAATATCATATTCAATCAACATCATCATCATCATCAGTTCATTTAATGTCCCCACTGCTGGGGCACGAGCCTATCCTATGGATGGATAGGGAGAAAGGGCCATAAACCACCACGCGGGCCCATTGCGGATTGGTGGTTGTTAACGACTGCTAAAGCAGCCGGGACCACCGAATTTACGTGCCTTCCGAAGCACGGAGGAGCTCGAGATGATAAATTGTTGGTTACCCATCCGATGATGCTTTTGCGAAAGTTGCTTAACCTAAGCAATCGCAGACCGTGCGTTATAAACACTGCGCCGCCGCCGTCGAGCTCCTCAAGCGCATATTTATTTAAAAAAAAACATCGACACCTTTTTTTTACATACATTTTCTTGTCGCTACACCCGGTCTAAATTACATCAATTTGCACAGAATACATTTCGCGCTTCCATCCAATTTGCTTTCAATTCAGCTCGTTGCCTGGATCCGAGCACCTCGATAATTGCACAAGCACTCAGCCTTTATTGCATTAACACCAACAATTGACTTGAAATCCTTAAAACAATCAGGGAAGCACTTTAATTAGATCTCAGCCGTTAAGGAGGGTCTTGAGAATAAGGGAGGATAAGATAATATTTAAACTGATCGGGTCGGGTCAGTCGAGGCTGATAGTTGAGCGAAGCGATGGCTGATTCATATAATGCTATACTCGTGAACGGGTGCCGCCTATGGAGGCTGGTCTGCTCTTGCATATTTTTCTTATAAACTATTTATAGTTCAACTTTGTTATCTTAAACAGTTTTCAACTTTTACTAGTACTGTGTACTGTATGACATTGTGGAAATTGAAATTGGTCATCATCATAATGATTTAGTGCTATCTTCATACTGGACTGGAGTTTGGAGATCAGAAACCATACAAGAAATTGGTATTGGTACCTGATGTACTTAAGACGACGCATTGGTAATTTACGTGGCGGGGATCTTGATTTTTCTCAACAATCACAAAACATATGAAAGTGATATTTGATGACATGATTTTTCATTTAATTGACTTCATTTTGTTAGTTGCAGAAACACGATTTTTCAACTTTTATAACAGAGAAAAAAATATTAAAGTAACCTCTTTTAAAACATAGATTCACATTTTACAGGCTAACCAGACCGATTTAAGCATCAAAATTTTCTTAGTAGATTAGTCTTAACACACACTTCAAAATTGTAGTTCATTTTTTTTTAATAATTTGTAGTTTTAATTTGAAGGAAAAAAAAACAGTTTTTCTTATGGTAAGGGGCGCAAACGCTCGTATCAAAACGTATGACATTTATTGTTTAGCGATGCGTCGCCTTAAATAAAAATTTATTTCATGTGTTCTTTTTGAATTACTAATGTTTGGCCAAAAAACGTTTCCCAAAATATCACATCGCAAACTATTTTACACAAATTTTCATTTGGCAAAAAACATTTGTCAAAACAAGTTATTGCAATTTTTTAGTTTATTATAACAATATATATACCATACCTATGTATATTAGTAGGTATTACGTATAATATCATAAACTACCTATTTTATTAAGTATAATATAAATAGTTAATTTTTTTTTTCTATACTTGCTATTTGCCGGTACACTAGGTATCTCATTGCCTCCTAATCTGTCCTCCACAAAGGTTGTCTGGAAGAGATCGCTTCAAGCTGTAAGACCGCCTTTGCCCACTATTATTTTAAAATTTCCTGTGTTTATCTATCTATCTAACTATGGGTACTATACGTTTATAAATTTTATGTTAATACTAGCTGAGCCGGCGGACAGTTTCTATGAGAACAAAACAAATAAATCGTTAATTAGCTGGGAGCATTTTGTATTGGAAAATTAAATTGTCGTTTTTTTAGTATCTTCCATTAAGTACTTATTATTTATATTTCTCACCGTTTATACCTTCCCTGATCTTCCACAAATATTTCAATATCAAAATTAGCCAAATCGGTCCAGCCATTCTCGAGTTTTAGCGAGACAGACGAACAGCAATTGATTTTTATATATAGACGATCCATTTAGTTCACTCGAAGGGAGTATCGATCGACATTGTTTTCTAACGTTTACGCGAACACTATCTATCACGCTATCGCTCGGTTCATCATTAAATACCGATTCACAAAGCGATTTGTGTGAAATTGGTTAAACCATTTTGTTATTTCCCCTAGTCGATAACCCAATTTAGAACGGTTTTTATAGTACTCAGAAAAAATTACAAATTAAATATTTATCATCATCGAGATGATCCTTCCGATATCGGTCACTATCCACTGGTTCTGGTGGTCGTGTGCTCTCATGTGGCTAAGGTGGAAGAACTTTCGTCCTGGAATCTTCAACT
Source organism: Eudonia lacustrata (assembly GCA_947562085.1). Lineage (NCBI taxonomy): Eukaryota > Metazoa > Arthropoda > Insecta > Lepidoptera > Crambidae > Eudonia > Eudonia lacustrata. Next base: position 24,000,802 of record OX387315.1, read on the forward strand.
ATTCAGGAACTGGCTTTCGACTTAATTATTGCAACTCAGTACACAAAAATTCTTGAATAAACAAAACTTGTTGTTATCATGACAGACTTAGGATGGTAGCTAGTCGGGTGGACTTACAAGCCCTATCACTAACAAAACCATATAGTATACAGTGACTCGTAATCGAATCCAGAACCTATATGTATAGAATCTTACTAGTAAACAGCCTATAATTGTCCCACTGCTGGGCAAAGGCCTCCATCATTGAAATCAAGTCATAATGGCTTAATCACCACGCTTGCCAAATGCGGGTTGGTGATCACAAACCCGGGCTATGCATCGAAAAATCCGAAATACATTTTGCCCGATCTGGGAATTGAACCCGGGATCTTCTGATATCGGGCCGAGCGAGACCACAATGGCATGTATTAATTAATAAAAATTCATTCACGTTAAAGTACACATAAAGATCACCATCTTATTTGTTATTCCATTAACATTTCCACATATTGGCTTCCTCCAACGCCCTTCCACACAACGTGATGAGAATTAAGGTAGGTTTGCCCACTTAATTACAATTAGTGGGACAAAAGGCGTACAAGGAAAGTCTGCTGTAGCTAGAAAAACTTCGCGTGTCACGAATATTGAGATAATTCTTGACGATCACGTGCCTAACGTTTCTATCTATTGGTTTAATGGGCTAGGTATTCTGTTAGGAGACTCTATTCACAATATAAGGAAACGGCTGAAGATAAGCTTATTAAACATACAAGTGTTATTTAAATTACGCATAACCTCTTAGGACCAATTTAAAGGTTTTGCGTATTTATGGCGACTTTCGAAAAGTCGTATAACAAAAAGTTTTGTTCTAAGACTTTTCGAAATTCGCAAAAGAAAACGTCTCTTCAAACGAATTCACTCGGTCAGTTTTGATCTATCTAGGAAAGATAAAAAATTTTTTTCGCGATTTTCCATAATTCGTAGAACAAAAGATGGTCAGTTTCATGGACTGAGTCACCACGTAAGAGATTTTGCGTATTTTAAATAACACGTTGTATACCGCGCTTATACTGTACTAGATATGAGCGCCGCGCCGGCGCGCCGCCGCCGCCGCCAATTCCCCCGCGCCGCCGCCGCCGCGAAAAGGCAACGGCGCGCCGACTATGAATCAGTGTGAAACAGCGAACGAGCTCGTTGTTATAGGACGCGTTACACGTTTGCGTCAAAATGGCCACGCACGCCAGAAAAATACCGTGTTAAGTATCTGATCGATATATTTTTTCATTTAGAAAACATTGATCGAGTTTTTATAAACTGATTTTGTGTGAAGATTCGGTACTTCTTCCAGGAGCGTCGTCGTCATAAGGAGAACAAAATCTGGACGTTACTTAATTTAATACTTACTGATTTTTGCATCTCCTAGTAAAACTAACACTAGAAAAGTAGTTTTTTTTTTTAATATTAGAAAGAGGCAAACGAGCAGGTAGGTCACCTGATGGGAAGCAATCACCGCCGCCCATGGACACCCGAAAAACCAAAGGTACCGCAGATGCGTTGCCGGCCTTTAAGGAAGGAATAGGCTCGTTTCTTGAAGATCCCTAAGTCGTAATGGTCCGGAAATACCGACGCTGAGAGCTGGTTACACAGCACTGTAGTTCGTGGTAAAAAATTACGTGAGAAACGCACAGTAGTAGATCGCCATCCATCAAGATGGTGCAAATGGAAAAACAGTCGATTGCGTGTAGTGCGGTGAAGGAAATCAGCGGCAGGGATCAAACCGAACAATTCCTCAGAGCACTCCCCATGATAAAGGCGATAAAATATACAAAGAGACGCAACGTCTCTCCGAAAGGCCAGTGGATCGAGCCGACCAGAGGTTACCACGTCGTCGACAATTCGAGCAGCTCTGCGTTGAATGCGGTCAAATGGGAGAAGTTGGTACTGGGGCGCCCCAGCCCAAAGATCGGAACAGTATTCCACATGAGGCCTGATCTGTGCTTTGTAAAGCTGTAAGCGATGGGTCGGCGTGAAATACTGTTCCACTCTATTGAGCACACCCAGCTTTTTCGAAGCTAGTTTAGCTTTACCTTCCAAATGACCGCGAAACTGAACGTCACTCGAAATATCGACGCCAAGGATTCCAATGGTCGGTTTGGTATCAAGGGGAGCTCCTTCAAAGTTTAGAGATACGACGAAGGGATGTTTTTAGCGGTGAACACGCAAACTTGTGCTTTGGAAGGGTTAAAATGGACTAGGTTAAGTCGGCCCCAATTCGAGACATGATTTAACTTGTTCTCAGTGTCAGTCACAAATTTATTCCGGTTCTCGATGACGCTTTCCAGAGAAATATTAGTACATCCGGTGTAAAGCGTATCCCCAGTACTGTCGTCTGCATGTGATGTAATGTGATGTCTGCAATGTCTGCAATGAATGCTGTTGTTGTACAACATGTCATAGATATGCAGAAGAAACAGAGTAGGCGACAGCACACACCCCTGCGGGACTCCAGCATTGACGGGCTTGAGGTCAGAGCATGATCCGTCAACTACGACTTTGATGCTACGTCCAGAAAGAAAGCTGGCGACCCCGCACACAATTTCTCAGGGAGCCCGTATGATGGAAGTTTAGAGAGAAGAGCCCTGTGCCATACCTAGTCGAAGGCTTTCGCTATGTCCAAGCTAACTGCCAGCGCCTCCCCTTTCCTCTCGCCTGCCTCCGCCCAACGGTGAGTGAGGTACACTAAAAGATCACCAGCCGAACAACCGCGGCGAAAACCGTACTGGCGATCGCTTAGTAGCTGATTCTCTTCTAGGTACCTCAAGGGCTGGCAGTTTGTAATGGACTCCATTACTTTGGAGAGCAAAGAGGTGATGGCTATAGGCTTGTAATTGGACGGATCAGAGCAATCGCCTTTTTTGGGAATCGGGTGTCAAGGGCTGTCTTCCAAGAACTCGGGGCAACACCAGTAGTGTAAGAGAGCCGGAAGAGGCGCGTTAGAACCGGCACCAACTCAGGAGCACACGTCCGAAGCACAATGGGAGGGACTGCATCAGGCCCACTCGACTTATGGATGTCAAGGGAAAAAAGAGCCTTACGAACTGACTTTTGCAGGAACCGAACGTCTGGCATAGAACTAGCGCAATGCGGTATGGTTGGTGGCGAGTTTTCCCTATCGTCCAAGGTCGAGTTTGATGCGAAAAGAGTACCCAAGAGATCGGCTTTCCCTTTAGCAGTATGGGCAAGGCATTCATCGGTCTTATGTAGTGGTGGAAGTGACGGTCGACAGAAATTCCCCAAGACAGCCTTGGCAAGAGACCAGAATGCACGCGTACCCGAAGGAAGACGCACTAGCCTCTCGCCAATTCTACCTATAAACGATGACTTCGCCTTGGCAATGACTTCTTAAAGGAACTGGCAGCAAAGTTGTACTTCTTTTTGAGCACACTAGTGTTTGGATCCTTTGATGACACCGCATGAGCCCAGGCTTGTTAATGCTCGCGCTTCTGGCGAGACGCTATTTTGCATCATCGACCAAACCATGGTTAGGATCTGCCGCCAATGGGAACCATAGAGTTTGGAATGAAGAGTTCCATTCCCTGCAGTATCACATCAACGACAGAATCGGCGGCGACATCAGGATCATACAGCGAGAAGCAAACTCGCCACCATGGGTACGACGCAAAGAAACTTTGCATCCTATCCCAGTCCGCTGACCTATAATGCCAGACCCGACGGCTGACCGCACGTTGCGATTTTAAAGTTTCCGTAAGAGGCACTGTGCTCCGAATCAGGCGATAATCTGATGAGCCTAGTGGTGCATCAATAATTAAAACTATTTTGATTTTATTTTGTTAAATAGGTACTGTGATTTAGTAATTTTAGACAATACCTACCTACCTGATTAGACTGTGTGATTACAGATATAATTTGATTTTGCATGATCTCAGGGAGCCAAGAATTATTTAATGGTTTCAACGATATTTTTAAAGAATACTTCTATTTTTAATGTTTTTGAGTAAAAATATATGTGTTTTATATCTTTTTATCAAATATTTATATATTTTGTTATTACCTACCTACGTTACATTATATTTTTTTGCTACAGTTTGTTTAAGTGTTAATTGGTAATTTGGTGTTAAGAACGCACATAAGAAAACAAAATTAAAACTAGAAAAATCACAATTATCATAAAAACTGTGATTTTTCTAGTTTAAATTTTGTTTTCTTATGTTCGTTTTTAAAATATTAATAAAAACAAGTATTTCTGATCGATAAACTATGTATTTTTATTATTTCCTGACAATAAATTTAAAAAAAAACATTTGAAGGTCACGCCGCCGACCCAAAAAAGTCTGCGCGCCGCCGCCGGCCTTTTACCCATCGGCGCTCATATCTATACTGTACACATAGGTAGATTCTTCGAAGTACGTATGCAACTGTTACGTTGCGTGTCCGTGAGAGGGTCTATGTGCTCTAGTGCGTGATGCCGTTCCCTCTAGATAACCTCTGACGGTGCTTCGTCTTACACGGCTTGAGGAACTCTTTAAGTTTCTCGCCGTATTTCTAAAAGCCCGGGTGAAGCTGAAAATGCCGCCAGCAGCGCAGCGCTATTCTCTAAGCAAAACAGCGTCGAACTCGACGTTGAACTCGCTCATAACTTGCAAACGAATTTTAACCTACGTAATAAAGTAATAAAGTCTACATTCGTTTGCAAGTTATGAGCGAGTTCAATGTCGAGGTCGACGTTGTTTTGCGTAGAGAATTGCACTGCTGAGGCAATAAGCAGAATCTCAAAAAAAAGGGTCTATATATGTTGCTCGAGGGCGTTTGTTTGTTTAAAGCTTACCTTAGTCTTACCTTCTGCAGTCAGTCTTTTGAAGAAGAGTTTATATGCGTGTGTGTCATACATATGCTTGTGTGTCAAATACATGGTAGTGTGTGTAATGTTTGTTTTATTGATTAAATGTATTTTCTATGCATATTTAAAAAAAAATAAGTGTGCGAAATTTCATACTCCTCCGTCCGCGCAATTTTCGGGTACAAAGTTTCTGCTTCACGTATTAATATCTATAGATATTTGTGGCCGCTGTTAGCGTCGTTCACTGGGTACCTGCCTAATGCGAGTTTTATTTGCCACCCATTTCGGTACCCCATACAAACTTCGAAGTTCGATTTTGCAACACTATAAAACATAATCATGAACAAAAAAAAAAAATTTACTAAGTTAAAATTTGGCGGTCTTACCGCTTTTAAGCGATTTCTTCCAGACAACCAGTCGGATGGAGAGAATATAATAAACTGTAAGATCAGAGGTGAAACTATTACTTGTATACGGAAACATATTTAATTTTCTCTTTGACACTCACACAAATATAGAATGTAATACCTACGAGTACTTACATAACAAACTATTCAAGACTATTTTATTTTTCTGTGGTCGGATTTCTTTTGTTTTATTCAACAAAACATGTTTGTCACAGCGCATGTGATTCACAGACCAATTAAAGTTTAATTCACACTTAAAATTTGAATATACTCGTAATATATAAGTACAGTTGGAATCGGAAGTAGCTGACTGTTACGGACAGAAGTCTCATTATTGTATTGTATAGGATTAGCTAGCGAATATAACTTTATAATGTAATACGGTTAATATATTAGATTTATATGTTATTTTAATAAATATTTCTTATGTTTGTCTTTTTATTTAACACAAGGTAACTGTGGTATGTTTTAAAGAGGGCCAGGTAAACGTGCCCAGAGGCCTAATGCCTAGTGAGGCATTAGGCCTCTGGGCACGTTTACCAGGCCCTCTTACTTAGTGAAGTAGAGATAATTAAATAAGTTAATTAAATCTTAAAGTAAATATAATATTTTAATATTGTAAGGTATCCAGATTACGAGAGATACCGTAGGGTAGATAAAAATACATGTAAGAAAGGGAGGTCCAAAACGAAAGGGACAACTGCAAATTACGACGGTTCATGTGGGTAGTGGAAAAAATTGTATACCTACATGGGCCGGCATTTGCCCCCACCACGCTCACGGGCATGACCCAAAATGTATAAATACAGGCCGGTCAGAGCAAATTTTTGTAAGCTCTCCGGACCCCACCTATGAAGAATAAAGAAGAAATAATCAAGAAACGAGTTTTAATACAGTCCACATCGAAGCACAACGGCTGACTTGTTTGTAGCTGCAACCAACCACGAACAGTTCCTTTGGTCCTTCTGAGCCGGATTTAGAAGATCAGAACAATACTTCGGACGATTTGAAGAACAGAAGCTTTCATCCATTAACGTCGGCTGGAAGATTCACCAACGCATTTACGTAACCACCAACGCATTGTACCACTTGTGTTCTGTCACAAGTCTAACGCGGGCGGACCGCGGCTCATAAACGTCCCACCACCTAGCGGTGCCAAACGGTGGGCGTTCTGAGTAAACGCCGTTCAAGGCGGGACGACTTATCGGACGGGGTCGTCTGTTTGCCTTTTTCAAGGCAAGCTTAAGTCCGGCTACGCCAGTACGGTTTGTCGTGGAGCGGGGGTCCTTTCTGTAGGCACTGCCTAAGCAGTCGGTCACTCCAACCGATGCGCGAGCGCCCCGTTGTCCACGTCGACTCTCTGCTGGGTAGGTCCTTCCTTTCCACTCCCGCACGAACTCCATCCTTGGACGGGCTCCCCACATAGCGTGCCCGTTTGAGATTGGTAGGGACAGCAAGAAAGAAGATGCCGACTACCCGAAGACAAGGCCAAGCCGAGACGACAGCGGGACTACGAACACTTGACAAACCACCAGAATCACCCTCAAACAATGCCTCAACCGTGACGCCATTGGAACCGCCCCCAGAGACCGCTGAACGCGGCATCACCGCCACTACGGAAATTAGACGCAACGACGACGCATCCCCACCCGATGCGCCCAGAGCCGGGCCACCGTCGGTACGATCAACAGCGAGCGTCGCCTCACGAATTAAACATGCGCAATTTCAAGCGGAGATGCGACTCGCCGAAGTACGTCGGCGAGAGATACAATTGGAAGCGGAAATGATTAATAAGAGACTTGCATACGAAATCGCCGTTATTGAAGATGAAACGGATATAGAACCAGAGAGCTTACCCGCCGATATAACCCAACTGAAACTGGATGACTGGTTGGATCGGCGTCGGAACGCGCATGGACCCGATACGAATAAAGTCGGAAATGTGCGACAAGGACAAAAGGATGCGCGTGCAAATGAGATGGACAGAGGTCGCCACCTCACTGACTCGCCATATGTCGAAGACGAAAACGCAGTGAAAGAGGCGGAGCCCCGTGACCAAACGAACAAGGACGACACGGGAATGGTTAAGCTCGCACTCACACTAGAGAAAATGATGCAAAATCGACCGATTGCACGACAAGCACTGGATTTGCCTATATTCAGCGGCTCGCCGGTCGAATGGTTGCCTTTCAAAGCGGCAATGCGCGATGACAATTCAACTTTAGTAAAGCCGAGAACTTGGCACGATTAAGAAGCTGTCTTAAAGATGAAGCAAAGGAAGCGGTGTCCGCTCTTTTATATACGGCCGTGGACCCGGAAGTTGTAATGAAAACACTCGAGCAATGCTTCGGACGGCTGGAAGTTATAATCGATCGAGCGCTGGATGACATTAGAAGACTGCCGCGACCCGGCACGACGGCCAGCGAGTTGAACACGTTCGCAATCAAACTGCAAAACATAGTGTGCATACTCGATAATATCGACAGCAGAGGCTACTTACGGAACCCGATGTTGACGCGAGAAGTTGTGGACAAGCTTGGACCGCACCTACGCTCAAGGTGGTGCGACTATGCAATTGATTACGGAAGCTATGCCGAGCCTGAGATCGTTACACTATCCCACTTTCTCATGAGAGAAGCCGACAGAGCCCTACAGTACGCATACGTGAGCTACAACCCTACGAGAAAGAACGTTGTTACCGAGATGAGAGCGAACGTGAAACAACGAATCGAGCGAAAGAAAAGCACAGCTGTGTACGCAACGAATGATGACGTCATAAACAAAGAATGTCTATGTTGTGGAGGACGTCACGACGTGCCGCAATGTGATCGCTTTAAAACCATGACGGTTAGACAACGATGGGATTGGGTAAAGAAAAGCGGAGTGTGTTTCCGTTGTGCTAATAAGAAACACCGTCGCCTACAATGCGATAAACGCGATCTGTGCGGCATTGATGGTTGTCGCCATCCCCACCACGCCTTACTACACGAGCACCGCACCAGGCCGAATGTAACCGAGACGGTAGCGTCGGTCAATCACTCGACCGATGCTACTAAGGTACTGCTGAAAGTGTGTTCCGTTACCATCAAGGGACCGAAGGGGTCAATCGACACATACGCCCTACTCGACGAGGGGTCAACTGTCACACTAATCGATCAAGACCTGGCGGACCACGTAGGCGCGGATGGGCCGGCGAACGATTTGCAAATACGAAGCGTAAATACACAAACGACGTGCGAAACCAAGACGGTGAATATAAAGTTGATTGCTACTACGAATAAACAACGATTCGACATAAAAGCTAGAACGATGAAAGATTTATCACTCAACGGACAGACGGTGCACAACGATTGTTTGAAATACGCACACATGAAAGAGCTATCAAACAGCGACGTCTGCTACGGATATGTCAAGCCTCAAATATTGATTGGGGCAGACAATTGGCATCTCATAGTCACACGAAGATTGCTACAGGGCAAGCGAGACGAACCGATCGCATCGCTCACGAAGCTGGGGTGGGTAATACACGGATCAGCGCCACGGTCAAGCGTGCTGATGGAGAGTAATACGGTTGCGGTGTTATACGTAAACACACCGCATTGCGCGACGATCTCGCGCACTCTCTCACCCGACAACGAACTCCATGCTATGGTAAAGAAGCACTTCGAAATCGACTCACTGGGAATAACGAAAAAAGAGCGAGTGAGCCCGAGTGATGCTCGCGCCGTAGAGCTATTTAACACAACGACAAAGAAAGTCAACGGAAAATACGAAGTTCGCTTACCGTGGCGACGTGATGACGTCACGCTGCCGCCGAGTTACGAATCAGCACTGAGACGATTAAAATCCATAGAACGGAAGATGGACAAGTCTGACGAATTCAAGCGAGCTTATACGAATCAAATAGAAAATCTGTTTGATAAACGCTATGCCGAGGAAAGTAGCGAGAGCGATTTGATGAGCCCGCATTTATGGTACTTACCTCACTTCGCCGTAACGAATCCGAAAAAGCCCGGAAAGCTACGAGTTGTTTTTGATGCGGCCGCCGAAGCAAATGGAGTTTGTCTGAATGACGAGCTTTTAGAGGGTCCCGACTTACTACGCGACCTGGCGGGCCTGCTACTACATGCATGGGAACGGCTGGTGAGAACCGTAAAGACGGCGCTGCGCGCTACACTCAACGAGAAGTCGCCGCGTGAAGAAGTACTTATAACACTACTGGCTGAAGTCGAGCACACTGTCAACGCTCGGCCTCTAACACACGTCTCTGTGAGCATCGACGACCCGGAAGCGCTGACGCCCAATCACTTCCTTTCTGGCAGCTCGAGCGGCCTGCCCACCACTGGGCCGTGCGAGCGCGCCGACCGAAACACATGGCGGGCGGCGCAGGCGCTGGCGGACGAGTACTGGCGACGATGGCTGCGCGAGTATCTACCACTACTCATACCGCGCGGCGGCACGCGCGACTCCGAGCGACGCAACGTACAAGAGGGCGACGTGGTCATAATTGTGGACAACACACTACCCCGCAATGTATGGCCCAGAGGCGTCGTTACGAAGATATTCCCTGGACCTGACCACGAAGTACGCAACGCAGAGGTGCGCACCAAGGGCGGCACGTTCCGACGACCGACGACGAGACTGGCTGTCCTGCCGATGGAGTGAAGAGGCTACGCGGATGCTGCGCCGGGGGGAGCCTGTTACGGACAGAAGTCTCATTATTGTATTGTATAGGATTAGTTAGCGAATATAACTTTATAATTGTAATGTTCATGTGGGTAGTGGAAAAAATTGTATACCTACATGGGCCGGCATTTGCCCCCACCACGCTCACGGGCATGACCCAAAATGTATAAATACAGGCCGGTCAGAGCAAATTTTTGTAAGCTCTCCGGACCCCACCTATGAAGAATAAAGAAGAAATAATCAAGAAACGAGTTTTAATACAGTCCACATCGAAGCACAACGGCTGACTTGTTTGTAGCTGCAACCAGCCACGAACACTGACTATTTATTACCATGTTATAATAACTTTACATATTAGAAGTTGACAAGCGCCAGTAAGATTTATTTAATTAAGGTGACAAACTGTTAATATGTAAAAAAAAAAACACTTCCCTGTTCTTTGAAGTAGTCTTTTAGTTATGTACACACACCTGTTGTACGTTAAGCTACTATAAACTGTCAAATTTCCTCGATAGACTCTGAACTTTATGCCTAAAGCATATGGTGGAAAATATATTGTTTTTTTTTACAGTTTTGGATATTTTCACCAGGGCAGCATTCAGTTAATTTACTTACACAGTCATGCTAATTTGATCCCACAGATCACACGCATTTGACTATTACAATAATATACAACCAATCAAACTTTATGTTTTCTCCAGGGCAGCATTCACGTAGGTAATTTACTTACACAGTCATGCTCATTTGATCCCACAGATCACACGCATTTGACTATTACAATAATATACAACCAATCAAACTTTATGTTTTCTCCAAGGCAGCATTCAGGTAATTTACTTACACAGTCATGCTCATTTGAGCCCACAGATGGCATACTGTTAAAATAAAATTGACGTAACCGTATGTTGTTCACAAGTGTTGTGCTTATTAGCATAACAAAGTGATGTGCTATTTGCGGTCAGTCGTTGCTTGTTATTTGTCGATAACTATGTTTTAACGTCACCAATATTGCTATGATTACATTAGTGCTCACATTAGCTTTCTAAAATTTCTTCTGGAATATCATCATCATCATCATCAGCTCATTTTTTAAGTCCCCACTGCTGGGGCACGAGCCTTCCTTATGGATGGATAGGGAGAACAGGCCATAAACCACCACGCGGGCCCAGTGCGGATTGGTGGTTGTAAACGACTGCTAATGCAAACGGGAATACCTATGATTATTGAAAGAAGTTGACAATGTAGTTCTTAATTTCAGGACCCTACTCGTGTTTTATTCTTACACTAGCTGTGCTCGCGACTTCGTCCGCGTGGAATAGTGACTTTCGGCAGCATTTTTAATTTTTTAGGCTCTTTTCCCGTTTTTGCAACATTTTTCACTGATGCTTCGCTCCTATTGGTCGCAGCGTGATGTTATATAGCCTAAAACCTTCCTCGATAAATGGACTATCCAACACAAAAAGAATTATTCAATTCGAACCAGTAGTTCCTGAGATTAGCGCGTTCAAACAAACAAACAAACAAACAAACAAACAAACTCTTCAGCTTTATAATATTAGTATAGATTATAGTATTCGATTTTATTTAGGCCCTTACAAGATCGGATACGTTGAGGACGTAGTGTCGACATTGAATGCTCCTTTGGCTTACAGAGTAAGATTATATAGTGTTGATTAATTTCGGCGAGTTGGATTGTGCCACGATAGCATAGTTGGTAGTGCACCTGACCTGGCATGTCATAGGGTGCGAGTTCGAATACGCCTCGTGGAATTTTTTCAACACTTTGTGTCTTTTTTCAAATTGTAATTTGTTCGCAACAAAGTTTGCGTAATTATACGTAAATAATCATGTAACAGAAAGGTGTGTTCAAAATGAAAAGATTCAAAGTGTTCCAATCTAGATCTTGTATGTAGAGTTACTTAGACATAATTATTAACTTTAATTTGTTATGCAATTTTTTATTTAATATTTAAATTGTAACGTCACATCAAAATAAACAAATCACAGCCCTAGTGTTCTAGTAACCTCTGTGTACATTTATGATCTGATCACTGTTGCCTGCTTATGTGCGCCTGATGCGCATGACTTCACTAATAGAAGTATTTAATTTACAATAACATGACAATCTAAAGTTACAAAAACACAAATGTTGAAAAAATTTCCACGAGCAGGATTTGAACCCGCACCCTTCTGACATACTGGGTCAGGTGCTCTTCCAATTGAGCTATCGTGGTTCTAACCAGCCCGCCGAAATTATTCAACATTATTTACTTTTTACTTTGAAAACCAAAGGCATCTGATCATAATATTTTTACAAATACTAAAGATCAGTTATGAAGTAGACCGTAATTTTATTAAGGCTGCACGGATTGTATCCTAAGCAATGAAAAATTAAAAAAGATAGAATGTGAGTTTGGATTGGCCTTCATCTTCCATTTTTGAAATTTTTCAAAAGAGTATATATGCGTGTGTGTCAAATACATGGTAGTGTGTGTAATGTTTGTTTTATCGATTTAATGTATTTTTATGCATAATTTAAAAAAATATTAACATTCGGATAACCTTCTCTATATAATACTATAAGTGTGCGAAATTTCATACTCCTTGATGAAATTTCGCACACTTATACACTCCGTCGGCGCAATTTTCGTAAAAAAGGGGTACAAAGTTTTTGCTTCACGTATTAATAGATGTTGAGCCTGTAGTATCGTAATGCAAGGCTAAATGCCTCCCACCCTGCATATCCAAAAAATCTTCATACCTAGTCCAAATGTTAAAATCAACTGAGACACGACTTTGGATGTTTTAAAACAGCGGAATCGAAATCCAGAAACAACCGATCGCGTGTTGTTATCGTTAAAAAATTCAAGAACTCGATAACAAACCAGGCTCGTGCATTGATGGATTGTTACCTTCGGATTTGCAATTCAATTGTCATTGATAACGCCATCAGGGGTGAGTGCTTCGGCAATTAACAAGAAAGCTGAGAGCTATAAAATACTGGGAAATGTTAAATAATCAATGTAAAGCGTTCATTACGACAGACGACTATAAAATGTAAATACATGTAAGTACATAAAATTTTCTTCCGTCTATGATGTAATCAATATTGAAATGAAACAACTTTTACGGATCTACTCGCGTTTATTTTACACATTACTTATTTAATATATACTTATTTATATATTTTATATATTAGTATTTATATGTATATACTTTATTAATAATCAATATTTCTTTTTATGCGTCGTTCCTACGAGTAAATATACGATTTCTTCAAAGTCCTGGTGACATTGAAAATGTGGCCTGACGCAACCAGCAAAATCTCTCCAAAAATAACCATTCATCCGAAGACTTTGGAAGATTGTTGTGAAATCTTAATGTAACCTGCTTATGGTATGAAATACTTATCCCAATACTTCTGTAAGTAGGTTGGCAATCCAATTATATACTGTAGATAAAATTCCACTCTGCCTATTGTCAAACCTAAACATTTCAGGAACTATAAGAATAAGAATAATGATATTTATTCGCATAAAACTTTTTTTTGGAGTTTGCTGATTGTCTCAAACGGCATTTTCAGCTTCACCGGGCTTGTTTGGGGGCGGCGAGAAAGTTAAAGGGTTCCTCAAGCCGTGTGAAACGAATCACTTTCGGAGGTTTTCTAGAGGGAACGGCATCACGCACTAGTGCGTGCCCCACTAGATTCTCCGAGGGGTTCGGATCGGATCGGGCATAAAACATGGTTTAAGTACATGGTTCACATTCTTATTCTTATTCTTATAAACCATTATAATGATGATACTGTAACAATTATAACTTTCTCCTCAATGCTAAACAGTTTGAAAGAAATGCTCATGGTGACTTTTCCGTATCTTCTCAGTACAAGGTCGCCCACCCCGCAGACTCACAAGGCGTTGGTGTGCGTACTTGTAGCGGCATTCATTATTGTATGTAGCCTATATTCAATTTTGTTCAGTGCAAGGCCGCAATTGGATCGCAATAATCACGCGGAAGGCCCAAAGTTCATTTGACAGCTGTGTTTCGATATATCCGCTGCTGCACCAGTGACGGTATACGACCTATACAGGAAGTTCCACTCGCTGCAGCGGCGCCGATCGCAGGGCGGTTGTCGATCCGCATTACGATCAATTAGGACACGCTCTCGTTAGCTCCATGGTTGGTAAAGCTGTTTCATACATACATACATATTATATACATAAATGTGGCGACGGGTCACTAATGGCAAATTTACTAAAAATTGGTTATTTTGATGCTCTGTCTCCTGTCACTTCCTTCTCCCAAAAACCCCTTTTTGGGAAGGACGTGAGTAGTGTTGCCAGATGTCCTGCTTTTGGCGGGACGTCCCGTTTTTTGGCCCTCTCAGGACACGTCCCGCCAGAACCCTGAGCGGAACGCCCAAAATCCCGCTTTTTCATTATAGTATTGATAGTAGCCAATTCAGCACGGTAGCAAGGTAAGTAGTAGCTTTGTGTTTTTGTATGTTTGTAACGAATAAACTCAAAAACTACTGGACTGATTTAAAAAAATTCTTTTACCATTAGAATGCTACATTAGCGCTGAGTAACATAGGCTATATTTAAAAAAAAAAAAAAATGTTCACCCGTGCAAAGCCGGGGCGGACCGCTAGTAAAGTATAAGTAGATACTTACGATTTTTTTTCTGTCCCGATTTTTTCGTCCCAGTCCCGTCCGTCAAAATCGGATCTAGCAACACTAGACGTGAGAGTAGAAAGAGCATCGAGGATTTAACTCGCCATTAGTGACGCCACATTTAGCATAAACGAAGGCTTCCGAGGTGGAACAGAGAACATAAGCGATTGGTTGTTAGCAGAACGCCTGGTGTGTTACTTGGAACCCTTGTCCCTTAAGCCCGTTCCCTATACTCTATCTGTCTGTTGTTTTGCTTCCTGGAGTTAGAAATTTGACATAACTTGTATGGAGTTTATGTCAAATTTGTATCCATAGTAGGCAAAATAACAGATAGATAGGTTATTGGGGACGGGCGTTAGTCGGCTCTTACGGCATGCTCGGGAAGATAGGCTGATACTTTCTTTTTTTTAATTAACCTGTAATGTCCTGCTGCGGGGCAAAGATCTCCTTTCATATTTTCTTTTATCTCTTTCGATCTCCAGCTGACACTTAAACTAAGATACTTTACTGACTATTTATTAATTTATTTGAGAGACATACAGTCATGCATAAAACAAAAAATACATGCTTAAATACATAACTTCGCACGTGATTGGCAAGAGCTGGATAAGAGTAGTCGCGGATCGTACTCAGTGACGGACGTGCACTTGAGCCACTTGTCCAACTGTGGACTTATATAGGCTGATGATGATGATGATGATGATACATCAGGCAGAGTACCCACGAAGCTAGCGGCATTGCTTCGCTTGATAGAGAGGCTTAGTTGATGACTCAAGTAACTGCAAAAAAGCAATGAAAATATCTATACATTTAGTAAAGCTGAAGAGGGTCGAAAGTCTGTACATGGAAGATATTCGACAAAAAGTTGGCTGAGGATATTAGAATTGATAACAGAACACGTTCTAACAGTTTTTAGAATTTTTGTGTTTGTCTGTTTATTTGACCACGCATCACGTAAAAATGGCTGAACAGATTTGGATGAAACTTTGCACATAGACAGACCATGACCCGGACTAGGATATATAATACTTTTTATCCCGGTAACAGGTTCCTGTGGGATAGTGAAGTCTTCGCGAACGAAGTCGCAGGCGACCACTAGTTAGTAATAAGCTTTAAATTTTTAATTAAATTTTTTTTGGAGACGTTGCATCTCTCTGTATATTTTATCGCCTTTATCATGGGGAGTGCTCTGAGGAATTGTTCGGTTTGATCCCTGCCGCTGATTTCCTTCTCCGCACTACACGCAATCGACTGTCTTTCCATCCACACCATCTTGATGGATGGCGATCTACTACTGTGCGTTTCTCACGTAATTTTTTACCACGAACTACAGTGCTGTGGAACCAGCTCTCAGCGGCGGTATTTCCGGACCAATATGACTTAGGAATCTTCAAGAAACGAGCCTATTCCTTCCTTAAAGGCCGGCGACGCATCTGTGATTCCTCTGGTTTTGTCCATGGGTGGCGGTGATTGCTTTCCATCAGGTGACCCGCCTGCTCGTTTGCCTCCTTCTAATATATAAAAAAAAAAAAAAATATCATGTTGTTTTGTACGATCATTTCAAGGCTACGTCAAGGGTCCGCAAAGCTTATGAACTTTCTTGTGAGTGGGAAGCACGTTTTATTTTCTTTCTTTAGGTTGTCTGTATGGTCCTACACCCCAGATAATGTCCCCAGATAATGTCCTTATTCAGTTTTGTTATGACAAAGTTTCTTCAGATATTGTATAAATACATTCCGCGAAAGTTAATAGTGATCATAAAAACTAATACCTAGAAAACAGTATACCGTATCTTTTATTCATATAGTCATATAACGGCCACTTATTGAAATTGGATTTCGGATGGCGGAAATTAATAAACACTATGACCGATTGGTGGTTCGCCCCAAAAATGGGAGGCATTGTTTGGGCACTTTGGACAACCATATATAAATGGTAACGTGATGACTTTATTATTGTGACGGTAGCTCAGTGGTTAGTCTATACTAGCCCTACTTGGAGATCATCATCAGCCTATACACATCCTTACTGCTGAAACAACCTTCCTACATAGACAAGATCATTTATTATGATGGTTTAATGTTTATTGGAAGAGTAGACCTAGAAAGCATTTTTTTAAACATTTTTTTGATAATGGTATCCGTATTAAGTCTAAATTGTAGACCAGTTTCAATTAACACAGACAGATGGCAGGAGCATTCTGAGTTAATGAAAGTCCTGTTTATACAGGGTCACTTTTTTATTCAGCTGTTCCATACTAAACATTATTGATGTTTATCATTCGACCAAAATGTATGGAACAGCTGAATTTTATTTTCTAGTTAGGGAGTAGGTCCAATAGTAATAGTTGTTCGTTTGTATCACGGGAGTCATTACAGAAGTATTGGACGGTGATAAATTAATGAATATAGTTTGTTTACAATAATTTTGAAGCGCTCGGCTCGATACCCGAAGGCCCCGGGTTCAATATCTCCATTAAAAAAATATATATATTATCGGGTAAGCACAGTGCCTTGATCTCACCTGATGTTAAGTGATGATAAGGCCAATGATGGAAGCGCATTTCACCCGGGATCCTCAACTAGTGAGGCACTGGCTGTCTTATCTCTAGTTGCCGGAACACAACAATGCTAAACATTGATGTTATGGCGACATATTTAGATAAGATGTTGGTAGCTAGCCAGCCGGACAAACAAACCCTACCACCAACCAAACCGAGTACACAAACATGTACCCCCGCTAGGAATCGAACCCAGGACCTCTGGGTCTAAACCGGTGGTCTTAGCCACTAGACTACAGAGGCGGTTAAACCATTCCTCCATTCCAGGTTGTGCAAAGTGTGTTTCCGATTTTTCGATGCAAAGTCCGGGTTTGTGATGATCACCAACCCGCATTTGGCAAGCGTGGTGATTAAGCCATTACCCATCAATTGTAGTGATGACTTGATTTCAATAATGGAGGCCATTGCCCAGCAGTGGGACAATTATAGGCTATCTACTACTTTACTACTACAATAATTAATATTGAATTTGACTTTTGTATAGGGTCTAACAATATCAATAAGCGAACGTTTAAGGGGAGCATCTATACATCACACTGAGCATGTTCACCAAATTTGGTCCAAAGCTACGGGCTCGTTACCGAGATAATCGACAAAACATTATCATAATTTACCAAAAAATACAGTCTTTTTAAACTCGTACAGCTGTACTACACGCACACAAAGAAAGCCGTTGTGTTGTGTATCTGTACACTATCTTTTTATCGACGCCTGCATGCGTGTTAGTAAAGATACAGCATGTTTCATGATGTGCATTATTTTAATTGATTTAGTTTGTTAGAAAACATACTTTGAAAAATCACTATAAAACTGGAGCCCATTTTTTGTCATTGTATTCAGAATGATGTATAGATACCGCCCTTAAACGTTCGCTTATTGATTTTGTTAGACCCTGTATAGTGATGTTATAGATTTAATTATTGTAGTCAGCCAAAACAAGGCAGTCCCAGTTATTGTATAATGGGCAATACATACAAGAAAGGTTTCGTAAAATAAAGAATAGGTCAAGAGGATAAAGTCTGTCTTGTAAACAAAAGAACGCCGCCGAAATTCTGACAAAACAAAACAATAAACAAACTTTGAAAACAAAGCTTAGAGAGAGAACGCTCGCTGGAGAGATTAAATGACTTTTAATGCTATTAATACTCTGGGACTTAAAGAGAGTAGGGTTAAAAACAAATTACGAATTTTTAAGTCTCTCCATCAAACATTTAGATTTATGAATTTTATTAAGTTTTCTGCGAATAAATTATCTTAGGTGCGCCAGTGTTTGACCACAAAAACTATTTTTTATCAAAATAAAATGTAGCCCATGTTAATTATAAGGTATTCTATCAATGAAAGATTTACAAACAAACAATGTCTGTCACAAATTACCTCTTTATTAATAGTATAAAGATAGATCAACTATATGAATAAATAAGTTTGTTAACAACACTTTACTTATTCGTATATTTAGGTTCTTAGTACATACCCTCAAAAAACAACGTGGGCTTAACACAGTCATACCTAATATAAAACTGATGCTGTCTTGTCTTAACTCATAAAGTTTCTTCTCGCGGTAAAAGTCTACATTTATGCCAGCTTTGTTTCAGTCACATTTAGAATAACATTGTTAATACTATTTCCAATGAACTAAAAGCTTTATAATCAGATTTTTTAATGGAAATTATAATACAAAGCAAGTGGTATCTTTTACGATATTTACTGCTAATGATCAATCAACATAGTCAATGAGAGAATATTATTTCATTTTGAGAAAAGTGTTTTTGTGATCGTTAAAGTCAATAACTTTGGAATTAAACATGGTCATTTTAAAGTAATTTGTAAAACAAACGCATATCGCTTATACATACATAATAGAGTTCATTTGAATGTCAAATTATTTATTAATTATAAGTCCGCACAGGCACTTATTGACGTCAAAAACTATAAAAAGTCCTACTATCTGCTGAATCTATCACTAGTTCGGATTTTGGAAGAATCCGTGTACACTTTAACTTAATAATATAGGTACCTACCTACATTTTATTTTTGTGTTGTTGAGTTCTTAAATATATGTTTTTAAAACCACGGACCCTGCAAAAGGTTCGAAACGTCAGGATAAACATTAATCAGAACTAATGTATACACTAACCCCCTTATTCATAAAAACTATTTGAGCATTATTTAGTTAAGTAAATATTGTTTTGTCAACGTCACACAAACGTCATTTTGTATTTGAGAAAAAGAGACAAAACAATGATTAACTAAATAATGCTTAAATAGTTTTTATGATGGGGGTTAGAATCTATGTGTAAGTATACAATAAACGCGAGTAGATCCGTAAAAGTTGTTGTTGCTGCTCGGATTCTCCTCATGTATTTTGTGTGAAATGTATACAGCGCAATTCGGGTGCTCCTAAAATAAAAGAAAATAGAATATAGAATTGACAATGACATATATTTTTTTTAAAGGTATCAAAAACAAAAGGATTTAACCGCCTCTGTGGTCTAGTGGCTAAGACCACCGGTATAGACCCAGAGGTCCCGGGTTCGATTTCCAGCGGGGGAGTACATGTTTGTGTACTCGGTTTGGTTGGTAGGGCTTGTTTGTCCGCCTGGCTAGCTTCCACCTTGCAAGCTTATCTAAAATATGTCGCCATAACATCAATGTTTGTAATATGTGTTGTGTTCCGGCAGCTAGAGATAAGATAGCCAGTGCCTCACTAGTTGAGGATCCCGGGTGAAATGCGCTTCCATCATTGGCCTTATCATCACTTAACATCAGGTGAGATCAAGGCACATAAAGAGAATGCAGTAAATACTCACAACGTTCAAATTTTGATAGACGTTTTTGGACTACTCAACTATATTTGTGCTCTGAATACCTATATCTGTCATATATTGCTACTTTGTGTTACGAAGGAGCATTCCTATGAAATATTTCAAATTAATATGACGACCTTCAGTGTTTGATGTTTCTTAACTATACAGAGCTCAATAAACATTTGTCGGTCCGTTGCGCTACCTGCGATCACGTATTTATTTACCTATTGCAGTCCCTATTGTAGGTGAACCACACAATAGTTATTGTGTGGTTAACCTACATAATTACTTTTGAAATTATCGGTGTGGTAGGTACAGTAGTTGTACCACAAGCTGTGGCTATGGTAATATTCTGGTAATTTTTATGTAATGAAACAAGCAAATAGCCTTGTAAACCGTTTGGGTGCCCAGCGCGAGTTTTATTTGCCATTAGATCACGTTAACGAAGACGAAAACGACAATTTTGTATTACTTAGCAAAATTTTAATTTTCCTCGTTTTCCGCCAGGAGGCGCTACTTCAATGTCATACTTTTCGTTTTCGTTAACTTGATCGAAAGTCAAATAAAACTTGCACTTACCACCCTGATCACGTTAACGAGAACGAAAATTAGTATTGCAATGACGCAGCGCCTCTTGGCGACATACGAGAAGAGCTAAAATTTTGCCATACAAATTTTCGTTTTTGTTAACGTTATCGAATGAATACGGGATAGAGACAGAGAGAGAGAGAGAGAGAGAGAGAGATCGAATGAATACGGGATAGAGACAGAGAGAGAGAGAGAGAGAGAGAGAGAGAGAGAGACCTATACAAAACTCACCCTAGGTGCTCTGGAGACGCTGCTTCAATTTTTAACGAACACGATGTGTATGGCAAAATTAAATAACAAAATTCTACGGTAAACGGAAAAACCTAAATATACCTATGTGTTAAACAGCATGTTCAATCGAACAGGAAGAATACCGGAAATTACCTATTGATACTGTCAATTTCTGGTTGGATTAAAATTGAAATAGAACGAGATTGCGGTTGCTGAATCAATATGTGATTTTATTTCACGTCATGCTCAAATATAATTGACGACAGTCTCGGAACTCGATGCCATCGCGATTTTATTAAAAGTAATAAAAAATATTTAACAGGGAAGCAAAATGGGTCATATTACGTAACTATAAGAAATCAACCACATATCAGTGATAAGAATGCACTTAACATTCTTGGAGCCGAAACCACTTGATTTTTTATAAATTGAACACGTAGGAAAAAAGTTTCAAACTTGAAACACACTTGAATTGAAGTAGGTAACATTCTTGTAAACAAAAACGTTAGTTGCGAGTAACGTTCGGAATCTATACTAATTTTCAAGTGACGCTTGTTTACAACTTTGACGAGATTATTAAAAACCATTTTTACACTACCGTTCAATTTTGTTTCCATAAAAACATCTTGATTTAGGTTATCCTTTGCATTGTTAAGGTATTTTATTCGTTATTTACCGGTACCTAATAAATCGTATTTGGTTTTCGAACGCAAATAACATTTTATCCTAACAGGCCAGAGACAACGGTCAATGCATTCACTCATTATAACAGGATAATCGCAGCGTAGGCCTGCTACTTTTGGCTTATGGTACGATTAGTAGAAGTTTATTTTAAACCTTGCAACAAAACTGCCCTGCATTTGTTCTGTTGGTTAAGAGCTTGTGGTAAGCCTCCAGGGTACCTATTACGAGTTTATTGTCTGTCAATCGCGTTAAAGAAACAAAATTCTGTATTTTTTTACAGATCCGTTAGTAAGTAAATAAACAATTGCATAACAACTCATTACACGAGTTGCAGTAGCATTTCAGGTAAATGGGCTTGGACAATATCAGTACGTAGGTACCTATTACCATTTAAAACGCTGTGCAATTTGTATGTGCGCCGCCCGCCGCCCGCACAATAGGTCGGTTGTGTATTATCGGTGTACACTATAAAATATCTTTGCCACTATTATATATAATTGAACGTCGAAGTCTGATTTCGATGACGCCGAGCGTATGAAACAAGAAAGCGATGCAACTTTATGTAAGCGATGTAGAATTTGAAGAAGAATTTGAAATTGAATTGAAAACTTTTACGGGCATTCAACTCATACCTACACACATAAATAGAAAGTGTCTTGCTAATAATAATTTCAGCGGGTTGGACAGAGCCGCGAAACTTAGATCAGTGTTTTTCAACGTGTGGGTTGCGACCCCCTGTGGGGTAGCGAACCCTTATTAAGGGGGTCGCAGGGGATTGCGAAGCCTCCGTAAAAATGAACAAAATAGGTAATAGGGATACCTAATTTATGAAAATAAATACATATTTTTTTAATTAAGGATTTGATATTTGTAACTTAATAAAATACATGTTAGAAACAGAAGAGGGCAGGGGGTCGCGAAAAATGATTGCATATTAAGAGGGTCGTGTCATGAAATAGCTTGAAAAACACTGCTTGGATGGTAGTCCACCTGACGTATAAATTTTTTCAACACTTATTTCAAAATGGTATCTAACCATCCGTTACACGTAAGTACAGTTTCTTGACGCATATCTAATTGTAATTATCTTTAAAGAAACGGGTCATCATAATTTGAAAAAAGTGGTTTTATGTAGAATCTCTCTGTATTATATTAATCTGTTTTTCGGTAGTTTTTCCAATAATTAATAATTCCAATAATCGGTGACCGATTTTTTAGTCGGTGAAAATGAAAAGTATGGAATTCTATGTTGGAACGCACACGTCCTAGAATTAAGTAGTCGGTCACAAAATCAGTACTTACACCTCCGCGAACAAAATCGGTCCGATTATCAGTCCTATAAAAAGTCGGTCATGGGCGGGAGCCGTAATTTTTTTTATATATACTTAGCTCGGCAAATAATTCACTGTAGATAGTGCGCTGGTTTTCTTGATTTTTAGATTACTAATATACGATGGTTGTCTGATACCTACGTCAAACCTAGGACAAAATTAAATATCCATTGGGAGAGCACCTGACCTCAGTCAGAAGGGTGCAGGTTCAAATCCTGCTCGTGGAAATTTTTTCAACATTTGTGATTTTGTAATTTGTTCGCAACAAAATTTGCGTTAAAAATTATATAAACATAACAAAAACATTTCAAAATTAAATATCTAGAATTAAAACGCAAGTTGATTCGTTAATAGATTTATTACAATGCATTTATGTGTATGCGTTTGCGTAATGTTTAGAAGAAAATATTTGGAGATTTTTCTTAAAGATTCAATCATTCGTTATGGTTATAAATAAATAAATAAAAAAATCTAGCCCCAAGAAAAGTTTCCTTAAGAAACTCGAGAAATGGTTAACTAGACAACGGATAAACATATATGGCGTTATAGTTAAAAGTGGCCGTAACGTCTTATTTAACTAAACCATAACATGTGAGGTGTTCATTAGGTGACGTAAAAATGCTAAATTACTTCATTCAAATAGTTAGTTGAGCACAATTTGATTTTCTATCTCTAATTATTAGATATGTTTTTTTTTCATTAGTGGCGCTAGTGTGCGGCGTAAACGCTCTTAAATACATACGTATTATGCATAGGAAACACCTAGACCCGAAACAATTTAGAAAAACAGGTATTTCTAAATTATCCGACTGGGGATCGAACCCAGGACCTCAGAGATGGCGACACCATGAAAACCGGTGTGCAAGCCACTAGACCAAGGAGATCGTCATATATGGTTATGGCTCTCGACTGCATGCGCCAAGCTACTGAACGAAATCGAAATTGGTTTCTTCGATTTTCGTAATAGCATAATAGGCATGGTTCGTGATGCAATTATACGACATACATTTTAACAATTTAGTGTTTCACGACACTGTTTCTCCTGTGTTTAATGGAGTGGCTCAACTGAGTTATTGTTTTTTTTGGTCAATTCAGTCAATTTAAGTTCTCGCCGTGGTCAAACTTATATTGGAAAGTTATTTCAATGGCACAAGCTAGAAAAAAGAACAACAATCAAGCTATGCAACGACTAGGTACCTAGATAAAATATATCTATTAGATACATAGTCGTGATTACAAATTAATAAGATTATGGGGTTCCGTAGTGGGTAGGTACCTAGGTGGGTATTATTTCGATCGACAGTTTAGAAAGAAACAAATTAGGTACCTATGTCACGTAAAATTTCCAAATTTATTATCCGAAAACTAATTCTTGATTCAATCATAAAGTTTTAAATTAACAACAAAATTTTAATTTGTGTTTAGACAAAGGGGAGATATTTGCAAGGCTGTTTTTTTGTTTGGTAGCTCTACCTAGCGGAAAGTAGATGAACTTTGAAGTTAGGCTACTCTTTACTAGATGGCGCTAGTCGTTGTTTACATTACTTGATAGTGTTTATTGTTTTTTTGTTTAATCGATTTTTATTTATTAATTCATTCCTTTTTGGATAATATACAGTTACTGTATTAATTATATACCCGTATATTTTTTTCAAAGTTATCAATTGATAATTTTGTTTGCTCTTTTTTGCTAGTTTGTTGCCCCTGCATCGGTCGTTGACCCCAAACTGGACTAACTTCATATTGCTAACATAAATTACAAAGGTGATGGTGGTTTAAAAAAAGTTTTATTTTGTTAATGTAAACAATTTGATTGTAAGCTAATTAATTAGCTTAGATTAATTAATCTAGGTACCTATCTAGGTATTTTCTTGTAAAACTGTCCAAAAATCTTTTTACCTACTACGAACGTCTTTTGGCTATGATGCAAGGTTTGCAAAAAGATCGTGCTCACGATACCATAGTTGGTAGTGCACCTGATCCGGCATGTCATGGGGTGCGGGTTCGAATCCCGCTAGTGGAATTTTTTCAACACTTTGGCTTTTTTAAAATTGTATTTTTTTCTGCGGTTCCTGTCTGCGAGTGCTGAGTTTAAGCAACTTTCGCAAAGGCCGGTCATCGGATGGGTCAGCAAAAATTTATCAACTCGAGCTCCTCCGTGCTTCGGGTGGCACGTAAAGCCGTTGGTTCCTGCTGCATTAGCAGTCGTTAACGTGGTGTTTTATGGCCCGGTCTTCCTATCCATAGGGAAGGCTCGTGCCATGATGATGATGATTATAACCTACTTCGTGATATAGGAATTAACAAAGACTTCATTATTATGGTTAATCTAAAAAGGTTGTTGTTGCAAACGCATGTAAATATAATAAGTTTAGTTCAAATAGTTCTTACTAGATGGCGCGATTCGTATTCTGACTGAATCGCGCTATCAAAGTGTTTTGGCAAATAGCATGGCCATGTAATTTGTTAATAAAGTCGTTACCTATATCTTCTTCAGATCAAAAAAGCTAATAGCGCTTTCATTTTCAACCCTAATAGTATTCCTCTGTAGTACAAAAGTTGTTTAATTTTGCAGGGATTAATTATTAATTATCGCTCCCGTTTCATTTGTTTATCATCATCATCATCTCAGCCAAAAGACGTCCACTGCTGGACAAAGCCCTCCCCGAAGGAACTCCACAACGACCGGTTTTGTGCTACACGCATCCAGCGGCTTCCCGCGACTTTCCCCTTTATTTATAAAGTATGTTTACCCAAATATAAAAACAAATAACGAATAAGTTTGTGCAATAATTTTTT
This sequence comes from Eudonia lacustrata, assembly GCA_947562085.1. Taxonomy (NCBI): domain Eukaryota; kingdom Metazoa; phylum Arthropoda; class Insecta; order Lepidoptera; family Crambidae; genus Eudonia; species Eudonia lacustrata. The sequence goes on from OX387315.1 coordinate 24,026,405, forward strand.
GACATTGTATAATATTACTATACGGAGAACGGGTCATATCTAAACTATTTCTTAAGTAAAGATAAGTATGAATAATGTATCTCTATAGTTAACACAACACAAAATAATGAAGTAGTTGTACCATTGAGTCCGTTCAATGTGCATGCGCACCTAAACAAACGTAAACACTGTGGCTGCGCACAACATAGGGAGACTGCAGTAGGGAAGCTTCACACAAGCGCGCTCGAGCCACGCACACATAAACAACCTCTCACGGACACGGGATCTCGCGACAGCAGCGCTCGGACTGGTCCGAGATCCGTGACCGTGCAAGGGGTGTGTGTAGGGTTGCCAATTTTTTTTAGATCATATAGTATTTTTTGATTCAGTACCCATAAAAATATTACTATATTTTTATTAGGGATAGGATAGGGAATTAATAAAAAAAATATATAGGTACTTAGTATATTAAAAAATATTTATTTTAATAAATATTATATGCTGCTTTGAGCTTTTGTTAATAGGTTTTTATGTTTAAGGAACGCTTCGTAACTATTATTACAATCTAATTTTAAGTTACAAACCACCATTAACTCTGCTTTTATCAGACCGATACTGGCTCTGTTGCGCTCATCTTTCCACTTTGTGTTCATCACAGAAAACTATAGTAAACATATAGTAGTTTCGCCTACTATAATATATTAGGTCCTTTTACCTATGAAACTGACAATTTGTATGAAGATTTTTTATAATTTTTTTAAAATTTTCGTAGCATTTATTTAGGTATATTAACACTATAAAAATTGTAGAGTAGTGTGTTTGTTTCACTAGCTAAATATAGCAGACATTAAAAAGAAAAAAAATCAAGTCCCTTCAATGCTACAATGAAACAAATGGACATTCCAGCGAGAAAAAAAAAGTAGTCAATAAAAAAAATGGGCGATAAAGACACAAAATAAATAATCATTGTTATTACTGAAGCCTAAGTAACATAGTCCTGATTAAAGGTGTATAATAATATTAATAACCGGTATTGACTTTTAGAAGCAATACACCTATTAATAAGTGAGAAAAAAAACGTCAATTTCATAGGTAAGGACCCAATATTTTTAAAATAATAGTAGTTCGACACCTAAAATAGTAGGATACTATAGGGTAGGATTGGCAACCCTAGGGGTGTGGGTTGCTCGAGGGCAGTATGTATTAAGTTTACTTTCTGGGTCCTCCTTAGTTTGTGGTCTGAGCGTGGATGTAGTTGTGAACAGCACCGGCGCAGCGGCGGCGGCGGCGCGGCGGGCGGCGGGCGGCCGGTATTGCGTGGGAACTACTTCACATTAAAGGTACAGCCCATTCACTAGATAAGTGTGTGAATTGTGAGGCTATTTAAAACGTACTTAAACGAGTATAGTGTTGGAATAGGGTGTATTTGTTTTCTGTTGTGGACGTACATAATTATATTGACTAGTGGTCGCCCAGTGGTCGAAATTCGAGCGTATTTTTTTTCCGACTCCATTTTTGAAACTATATTTTATTAAGGCTGCATGGATTGTAATTCTAAGCAATGCAAAATTATAAAAGATAGAATGTGAGTTTGGATTGGCATTGAAAGATTTCGGCCGCTCCTCTTCCATTTTTAAAATTTTTGAAAAATATATGTTTATTTAATTTAATGTATTTTTTAAGCATAATTTTAAAAAAATATTTGCATTCTGCATTCCTCTACATAAACTATAAATGTGCGAAATTTCATACTCCTCCGTCCGCGCAATTTTCGTAAAAAGGTGTGCAAAGTTTTTGCTATACGTATTATTAAATAGAAGATAGTTATGTAATCCTCGCCCTCGCCCACGTCCGATAATCGGTGACCGATTTATTAGTCGGTGAAAACGAAACGTATGGAATTCTTATCCTATTGGCGATCCCACAGAAAGTCTGTCGGAGGCAGACGCGTAATCTAATCAACTAAATCAGCTAACACCATAATGTTCCATTGCTGAGCAAAAGAATCTGTCAATAATTCTGCTTGTTTTTTTCCTTTTTGGATTGAGTTTGCTAATGGCTTCAGACGGCCTTTTCAGCTTCACCGGACTTTTTTGGGAGCAGCGAGAAACTTAAAGGGTTTTTTTAAAATATATATATTAACAGTCTGCAAACGAGCAGGCGAGCCGCCTGATGGTGAGCGGTCATCGCCGCCCATGGACATCAGCAACATCAGAGGGTTCCTTAAGCCTTAGAGAGGAACACCGTCACAGGGTTTCTAGAGGAAATGGCATAACGCAAGATCATCATCATCAGCTCATTTTATGCCCCACTGTTGCGGCACGAGCCTATAGGGAAGGCTGGTTGGGGAAAACGGGCCATAAACCACCACGTGGGCCCAGTGCGGATTGGTGGTTATTAACGACTGCTAATGCAGCCGGGACCAACGGCTTATTATCATTATTATTATAATTGGTTACCGGATTACCGATATACGATAACCGCTGAGACCGGCGGTTACTACGATTAAATTCTAAATGTGCAATCTTATAGCTCACCTCCGCTGAGAATCGAACCCTCCAGGTCTGAGGCCGTTGGTCTACGAGAACATTAAGGCGGTTAAAACTTTATAATTAACTACTAACTTTTTATGTTTTTACACAAAAAGGGCCTCATTCAAAACAGAGTATAAGCTTGGAATAGATATGTCTTGTTCTTGTCATGTCAACTTCATTTACGTCGTAGTACCTATAGGGAAAAGTCACTGAACCATTCCATTATTTAACGATTCTGACAGGGCTTTGATGACCGTAAAAAAATTAAAATCGATTCTGTCAAACGAAGATACCGCTAAAAAAGTACCGGTAAGCTTGGTATCGTTACCTGGGTGGCATTTTTACCGGTAATTAACTAACCGCTTTGGAACCGGATAAGCTAAAGCGCAATACCTATTTAACGAAAACTATAGCGATACTTTTCTAGATAATACCTGTATTACCGGTACCTAATTACTTTTATAGAAATAACGTTACGTACCGGTACTTGTAGTGGGAATTTAGTAACGGCATCAAGCCCTGGATTCTGATGAGCGCACTATAATCAGTCGCGCGCGCTATACGCGTCTTCCTCAAGTTATCCATTCAGTGTTGTTTCTTTTTCGTGCAATACCTGACGTCCAGTATGGTGTAGCGGATCTATTGTTAAAACCTTTTTGTAATTCGCAATCGAATACAGTGGTCGTTGCGTGAGAACGGTGAACTCGAGTCTATTGTAACTGTGTTTTGTTTTTAGATTTTTTATCTTTCCGTGGAATAAGTTCGTGTTTTGTTTTGTTTGTGGATTAGTGTTGGATGATGATTTCATGAGTGCACGGTAAGTGGTATGCATACGGTTGGATAGAATGTATAATTCTCATAATTAGTTTTTGTAGAAGCAAGTCTTCTTGGTAGACGATATAGATGCTCATATTGTTTGGATGCGAGGTTTATTAAAAATCACAGCTGTAGAGAACACTGCCACTTATTCTACTACTGGAGTGAAAAAACATATCAGAAGACAGATTTGAGAAATTGACAGTTGATTGGAGTGAAGAGAAATGATGTTAACGAAAAACAGAACAGGTCAAGTAATTAATACAATCAGGCGTTACTTTAAGGAAACCCATGGCATACAAAAATGCAATTAAAATAACATCAACGTAATATTAATTCCACTAACTTCGTTAGGTTAGTGGAATTTTAATTGCATATAAAAATACCAAATTTAACTGATTTAATATTTTGACTGGTTTTTAACCGACTTCAAAAAAGGAGGAGGTTTCTCAATTCGAATATATAAATATTTTTATGTGTGTTCGCGGATAACTTCGTCGTTTATGAACCGATTTTGATGACTCTTTTTTTGTTGGAAAGGAGATATCCAAAGGGTGGTACCATGATAAGGAAACCAGGGTCTGACGATGGTATCCCAGAGAAATCGAGGGGAATTTTAAAGCACTACTATTATGTACTATATCTGATGATAAAGCCGAAAGATAGTCGAGGGAACTCCTCAACGATTAACAGCAATGACATGGTGTTTGTGCTTGATTAATTTGTATTGATGAGAACTTCTTACGAACTTACACCTAGGTAGGTTGTGACTGTCATTAGGGGTCTGACGATGAAGACGAAGGACACTCAAGAGAACTCCTCAACCTTTTACAGTAGCTATCTTGTGTTTGGACTTAATTCATTTCTATTGATAAGAACTTTGCACCCATAAGGGTTATAAGTGCCATTACAGGTCTGATGATGGAGACCATAGACAGACGAGGAAATTCCTTAACGATTAACAGCAGTTACCTTTTGTTGGGCTTACTTCATACGGTTGAATATGCCAAAATGTTTAGTTCGTATAAAAATAATACCTAATTTAAGATTGAAGTTTTACTTAGGAATACCACTACCTTCTAGGCCGTCGTTTCCTTATCCAAGAAGCATCCTTGTTAGGTCTACGTCTACCCATCACTATAAATCGTTAATTAAAATAATTTTTAACAAAAAGAAACCAACTTCAAAAAACAAGAATTTAAAAAAAGTTAAAACAGCTCTAAAAAGCAAGAAATAATATTGAAATCATATTATTAACTAGCTGTGCTCGCGACTTCGTCCGCGTGGAATAGTGACTTTCGGCAGCATTTTTAATTTTTTAGGCTCTTTTCCCGTTTTTGCAACATTTTTCACTGATGCTTCGCTCCTCTTGGTCGCAGCGTGATGTTATATAGCCTAAAGCCTTCCTCGATAAATGGACTATCCAACACAAAAAGAATTATTCAATTCGAACCAGTAGTTCCTGAGATTAGCGCGTTCAAACAAACAAACAAACAAACAAACTCTTCAGCTTTATATATTAAGTATAGATTAGTTTACGCATATCAGTTTAAAAAAATGTCTACTGAAGTCGGGTGGGGCTTTTACAATAAAAAGTGGAGATAATGGAACAACTATAAAAGTTTAAATGAAACAAAATTGTCCCCTAGCCGACCACCAACCACCCGACTTCAATAGACCTTCTTTAAAACTGATATGCGTATCTAGGTAATTAATAATATGATTTCAATATTATTTCTTGCTTTTTAGAGCTGTTTTAACTTTTTTTAGTTTCCTGTTTTTTCAACGTTTTTGCATGTGCGTTACTAACATTTCGGTTTCATCCATTGTCTGACTGTCGACTTTGCCCGTTAGTTGTTGTAAAACAAACGCTATGTTTTTGTCTGCAGACGTTCTTGGCTTCAAATGCTTGGCGAGAGGGAAAAACCAAACTCATTTAGTGTAGGAACATACTATGCCGAAATTACGCGACCGAAGTTCGGCGTTTTCGGCCTCAGAGGTTAAAGGCTGTACGCTATAACGCAACGTAATTTCGGTATTATGTGTTGTCAGTAATTCAAATAGCATTGTAGGCGTAATCATGCCGAACTTCAGTCGCGTAACTTCGGCATAGTGTGTTTTTACACTTACAGTATACCTATGGCCTCGGTGGCCGAGTGGTATAGCTCGGCCCGATACCCGAAGGTCCCGGGTTAAATTCCCAGGTCGGGCAGCGTCTTTTAAATTTTTTTGATGCATACCCCGGGTTTGTGATCACCAACCCGCATTTGGCAAGCGTGGTGATTAAGCCATTATCCATCATGTAGTGATGACTTGATTTCAATGATGATGCATGTCCTCTGCTCAGCAGTGGGCCAGTTATAGGCTATTTACTTGCTTTACTATGACCGGCCTTTTTAATCTATATTATGTCTTACGTACGCCTCCTTGGTCGAGTGGTTTGTACACCGGTTTTCATGGTGTCGCCTTCTCTGAGGTCCCGGGTTCGATCCCTGGTCGGGTCAATTTAGAAATTATTGTTTTTCTAAATTGTCTCGGGTCTGGGTGTTTTCTATGTATAACAAAGTATGTATTTAAGTATTTTAAATATGTTTATCCGTTGTCTAGTAACCATTTCACGAGTTTCATAACGAAGCTTCTCTTGGGCTAGATAATTGGTGTGAGTGTAGGAAAGTTTTTTTTATTTCTTTTTAATTGTTGTTTATTAATTATTTATTAATGCGCTGTTAACACATTATTAATAGTCTTGTTAACCTATTTGAAAGCTAATACGTTTGTAGAAGGCATGGGTTCACGCCACATCAGGGCGAATGCCTAGTGTGAGTTTTTTTTTTGCTATCGGTATTTATTCGATTACGTTTACGAAAACGAAAATTAGAGTATGGCATTGAAGCAACGCGAGCGCCTCCTGCCGGCATGCAAGAAGAGTTAAAATTTTGCTATACAAATTCTCGTTTACGTTAACGTGATCGAATCGCGAATAAAACTCGCACTGGGCACACAGTATCCTACCGAAGGAGAGCTGTGAAGACAGGATGACGATTTCGCGCGTTTAAGGCAAGGGTTTCCAAAAAAAACGGTGTTTTTAAATGAGTTTTATTCGAAATAAATAAGGGTTTTAAATAAAAAAATATTTGTTATTCATTGGCCTTTTATCTAGTAATTTCGGCTGGTATTTTTAACGATATTTTACAATTTCCTGCATCAAATATAATATCAAACATACGTGTTATTAATAAACTAAATATCATTTTATTCAGGCTATACACCGTTTCAGACGAAGAAAAATATACCAAACCAATTGTCTTTGAATATGTAATAGTTGTCGGCCATTATAATTTTAATAATAAGTAAGCGTTCAATAAAATACACATTATTGCCTAATTCGACGCTCGTGCCATCATTCAGTCCCGTGCGGAACGTCTTGGAAAGAACGCTTGCCATAACTTGAACATGAGCATGTATCGTTTTGTTCGTCGCACCAACGACGCTTAAACTAATGTTTAGCTTAAACATTGCCAACTAACTGCATATAAAAACCACGTGCATTAGTCTAAATTGTTTAAGCCTAACTGTTTGGGCTAATTTGAGTACTGTTCTCACCTTTTGGACTGAGCGACTAAATGCCAGCTTGACCTTTAGATTTGTTGATGTCCATGGGCAGCGGTGACGGCTCACCATCAGGGCTCCCACACATAAACACGACACACGATGCAGCGTCTGTTTAGTATTTGACAGGGTAATAAGCTTTTTTGGTAATTTGCGTATCTGGGAATATGTGAAATGCACTTCTGGCCATCCGCGTATAAGGTAATTTGCGTTTCTGGCACTATGATGCGTCTGAACGGTTTATACTAGTCTAGCGCAACGCTTATTTTTGCGGTGCGACGTCGTCGTATCGTGTTTATGTGTTTCGGTCCTCAGGCGGCCCTCCTGCTCGTTTGTTGACTTTAAAATAAAAAAATGGCTGTTTTTATTTTCGTAAATAAAATAAATATGCCAAAAGCTTATACGATCCGTCTGGATTTAAACTATTACCGCAGCTTCTTGATACAATGGTAATTATAAAACTTGTACACGTTGCCACCTCCAAGGCTTGGTACTTGGCTCTACGCCAAGTAATTTTCAAGGATCTCACACTTTACCTCTCAAACACGACAATACAAGTCACTGTTGCTTGACGACAGAAATGGATATGAGTGTTGACGTCCAGACGGGTTCTGTGCGAGGAACCTAGTGCCTTCCCGTGATCTCCGATCCGAACCGAACCCTAGAATCTAGTAGGGAATGGAGACACGCAATAGTGCGTGATGCCCACGGAATAGATAAATCTTATTTAACTGTTCTGTGGTGAGCAGTGGTAAACTACGCGTTGTACTCTTACTGCGCCGTTCTCCAGAGACGTCCATAAAGTTTTAGTGACAATTAAATGTCTTTCCTTCTGTATTTAGCACTATACATAAGAAAGTGACAGCAAGAGACTTAATTGTCATTAAAACTTAAATGACGTCTCTGAGTACGGCAGTTAGTGCAACGAGAAGTGAGCGAGCTTACAGCTCCGGTAACCTATCTGGATATTAGGTAGTGGACTATACGTGTCCACCTTGTCCACGGGCCAACTAGCTCGAGACACTAGTCTTAAAAGTACCGGATGAAGGATGCATACCGGCGTGTTCTGATCTGGCGTTATGACCTGACGTAGATGGTCCCTTGTGCTTGCGTAAGGATGTCTTACACCTAACTTTATAACCGTGAGGTGGGTGGGGTGGGGGGTGCCATCCTCATTCATTCATTCGTTCATCTTGACGATCATCATTTTATACGATCATCGTTTATTTATACCTTTGAAACAGCTGCTCTGAACAGAGACCTTCAAATAGAGCTTTCAAATAAATATGCCAAGTTTAATAAAACTTTTTATGCTTAAGGATAATACAGAGATCTAAATAGTTAACATAAAAAAGAGGTTTTGTAAATTTTTGTGCTAGTTAAAGTAAACTGTTTGAAAGTTTGGAATCGCATAATTTAGTTATTTGATCAAATAATTTTACGATATTGCTCCAAATAAATTGTATAAAAATACCGAGTTGTGTAAAGGCTCTTAAGGATGTTCTTCATCATCCTGGACGTGTTTTCTCCAATTTATTTCTCTGTAAATCAGCCTGGACAAACCATATGAGCACTTGGCCCGCACTATTTTTTTCTGTCTACCTTTAATAAGGCAAGTGTTACCCACGACGTAATGACGGTTGTACTCTTACTTATGTACCTCCAACAAGCTATCGAAAAACAAATAAATACTTGCGTTCATAACGTTTTTAGCGGTTTTCCTTTGGAATACTTGAAATACCGTTGTTAAGTAGTGGTAAACTATGATGAGTCAACGGGCTGGGACGTGCTTGCATAATACAGTCGCGAACAAAAGCCTAAAGCCCTTTCAAGCTTATAATCTTTTAATTTGTGTAATGCCACAAAAGGACCACAAAGTGCAAGTGCAAGAAAGTGCCACACTGAGACTGCACGGCACATACATTTTTTATTTTTGTGTTGTTTTATTATAAACTCTTTCTGTTTGTTGTGTTACTGATTTTGTGATGTCCTATTATTCATCTGAGGTATCCTGTTTGTGTTTGATTTTGTTCAGGTAAAATAATGTTTCTTTCTTTCTTTCTTTTTCATGATATAATTAGAGGCTAAGCTTTATTATGATGATCATTGATGATTAAACTATGGGCTGATTGTCTAAAAATAATATGATTATTAAATTATTATTAACTTTGCAGCGAGCCAAAATAGGATTATACACAATTATATCTATACTAATATTATAAAGTGGAAAGCTTTGTATGTATGTATGTTTGCAACGAATAAACTCAAAAACTACTGGACCCATTTAAAAAAAATCTTTCACTATTAGAACTACATTAGCGCATTATAATATAATTATATACATATAAATATAATATACCTATACCATCTACTGAAATTTGATTTATTCTTAGTATTATTTATATGTGTGACAATCCTTTAATCATTATATTTGTATTAGAGTTCAGTATCATTCGAGTATCATTAAATAGTTCACGCGTTAGGTTGCCGCACAGCAAGGTTTATTATGGACATGCATCATTTAAACCAAAGATGAATTTTAGTTTAATATGGATTATTTCTTATCGTTTTTGTCGTTACCAGTACAACAACATGCGTGGTGACAGTCAAGCTCGCAAGTTGCCTGTCACTGCTACATAACTATAAGTAAATTAGCCAAAGATGTTTTGACAGATATGATAGTAGGTATTAAGGCAATCTCACGGAGGTATATACTTAGTTCTCTTGAATAATACAATGAAATCTTTAGTTGTAACCTTTAAGAGATGCTTTGAGATAACTATTATAGCGTTGTTATAGATAATAATCAATAATGAAAGGAATCATATAAAAAATGGCAGTCAAAATTTGTTATAAAAATGAAAAGACATAAATATTGCAAAAATGCTTTTCCTTTAGATACAACGATTGAGCGCAAATGTACTCTTCAACATATGCAAATTGTGTACTTTATATACCAAAATCGCCATTATTATTGTGCTGGAATAATTAATAAATCCATATTTATCAAACAAAACTGAATGAAATTAATCTTTATTGTTTTACACACATTGAAATGAATCACCTTATAGTTACTGTTTATGTTAGTCCTGACGTTACGCAGGCTCTCTGATTACTGACCCCGCAGTAAGTTTGCACTTCAGTATAAAAAAACTATATAAAAAAGGTAAGGTGGTGGCACCAGTGTTCGACAAGAACTAGTGATCGTCATTTTTGATATGTAACATCTTTCCGGTCGCTTTCTATATAATACAATTTGTGGGAGTGATTTCGTGAAATGGGACGGAAGTAGGTGTAACAGTGTGACAAAAAGTTGGGGAAGCGTACAGTTATAAAATGATGTAGGTAAAACCTGACCCATTTTTTTCAGAATATAATGTCTAAATTGCTTATTACTAAGGTGAGATGTCAAATGTTAGACATCATAATGCGACTACTGTAAGCCTGGCTCGTTTTTTATATTTTTCTTTTAATCATTAAAAAAGGGGTTATAAACTTTTTTTTTTACTTACAATACTGAATACAAACCGCCTGCTTCCTAGCTATCATCCAATAAAACTTCAATGAAATTCTATAACATTTTTGGCGAGGAATACTGGTGTTGAAAACTGGTGCCACAACGATAGATCGTTAGAGTGACTCATTGCAAGAAAATTTATCGGTATTAAAAAAAATACGCGTCTGCTATAATTTGCGGCCGATCGGATCTATGGCCGAAACCAATTTATCGAACGTCTCGCGCGTGTGTGTGCGTGGCGTCTGCGCACCGTACGCGCTCAGTCATCAGGCGGATCGCGCCGTAAGGCCGCGCCATTTCGAAATTCGAACGCATTTAAAAATTCGCGAAAAAACATTATTTAATTCTATTCAATAAATTTGGTTAACACTTTTTGTTGCGACTACACAAAAGAGGTATGTTATATTTTATTACATTTAAAAAGGTGCAATCAGGTGTCCTCGTTTTTAGCTTTTTCTATTTATTGTGTAATAATATTTATTTAGTTTAGTAAGAGTCAATTCATAAGTAAAACATCAAATACTTCTGATATCTCGAGATTAATTTTAGACAACAAAGTATAATTAATAATTAGGGTAGTGTTGTAATTTTTTGTTAAAAAGTCGTACCGCCTTACAAATAAACAAAAAATAAAGTCCGAATACTTATTCCGTGTTTTGTTCCTGTCATGTCATTACAAATTAGATTAAAAGAGACAAAACACGGAATAACTATTCGGACCTTATTGTTTATTTGTAAGGGGGGTAATGTTTACCAGTAATAAAACAGGTTCTTAATTTGAATGCATTCTGGATTAAATAATTTCAAACTAAATCGCACTAACTTTAATAAACAGTCAAAGAACCTTATTAACTTAAACAATTTCATGGAATTAAAATAATAAAAGTGATATTACTGTACTGATAAGGTTATTTTTGATTGGTTTTGGACCATTTAATTATTATGCATCTCATTCCGAATGCAATATTGCCCTTGATTATGTCATAAATTAAATTCTCAGTACCTACCTTAGACGTAAACAAACGTTCGGTTGTCAGATTTATTTCAATCTGTTTCGAAATTTGCACGCTGTTGCGCCTGCGCTCGTATCCGTCGTAAATTATCGTAATTTTTTTCATTGGATGCGTGTTTATGTTTCTTTTTTAATATTAATGTAATCAAGTAATAGCGTCTAGCTTTTGGATTCTGATAAGAGCCTTTTTACATTTCCATATCCAATACAAGCTTAGTTTTAATTCTTTTCAAGACCAATAGGCCATTATTTAATGAAAGTTTGAATAAAAAAATTGACAGATTAATACATTTATAAAAAACGTTATGCAATTAAATCACATGAAATAAGTTGAACAAATGTTTATTTTATGTAGATACTCGTATGTATTTTATACGTATGGGAAACTGATAAGTACAATGGCTCTTAAAATTTGTTTTATTTACATAAATCTTACATTAATTTGTTAGCTTATTACTCGACATGATTTATTTATTTATTAGAAAAGGCTTACCAACTAAATACATACAGAACATTTATCTAAACTTATATAATCATTAAAACGTGTATATATATATTTAAATTATAGGTACGCACATCTTATACCAAAAAATAAAAAAGACAGAAACTTAAAAAAAAAACGTCAAAAAAATATTTTTTTTTTAAAGTAAAATTTTAATTTTAAGGGCTATTTCCGAGAATTGAGGTACAATTTAACACACTTCTTAAAATAAACCAGTTTGTTGCTTAATATATCTATTTCTATTTTTTAGTAGCCGCGGATCGTGCTCGGTGGCGTGCACTTGGAGAGGCCTATGTCCAGCAGTGGACTAGTATAGGCTGATGATGATGATGATGATGATATCTATTTCCTCATGGTCACGACATTTAGATACCTAGCTCATTGTAACACCTAAACATTGCAATAAGAGGGGAATTGCTCCCATAGTTGTTTGTTCTTTTTAAAATCAGTCAAAAAGGGCTTAAAATTGTGTAATCTGGCAGTGAGTCTAGGTACTTTAAAATTTACCTGTGATAAGAGGGATGGACAATCCATATCATCATTAAGTAATTTATACAAAAAAATTAATGACAGTTGGTCCTTACAATTTTCCAAAGACATAAAATTGAATTGGGATGATTTTGTCAATTACAAGCTTTTACATATAGAATCGTTGATTTTAGGTACAAAATCGTAACACTCGCTCTCTCTAAAGTGATTAGATATACAACATCCAAAGTGTACCCGATCTAGATCTTGTATGTGTTGTTACTGAGACATAATTATTGATTTTAATTTGTCATACAATTTTAAATTAAATATTTATATTAGAGAAGTCATGCACGTCAGGCGCGCATAAGCAAGCAGTAGCAATCATAAATGAAAAAAAAAAATAATAAAAAAAAAAATGGCAGCAATTTTAGTGAAAATTGTTGCCATTTTTTGGACTCGTATTCGTAGTTTTTTAAACTACCCTCTTTATATTTAAAAGCGTACAGCACTAGTGTTTATGACATAGGTATACTTATACGTATTGACGGTTATAATAAGAATAAATATATTTTATATGTCAAAATAAAAAGCAGTGTTACATCCGTGGAATATGAATACAATATCACAAATGTGACTAACGGGCTAAAGGAAAGGGCCTTTTGTTAGACGATGATAAATCTTCGGAGAATGTAACAGCATAATTTATTATTCACTAGCGGCCGCTCGCGGTTTCACCCGCGTGGTTCCCGTTCCCGTAGAAATATGGGGATATCCCATAAGTATCCTATGTGTTAATCCAGGTTATAAACTCTCTGTATGCCGAATTTCATCCAAATCCATTCAGTAGTTTTTACGTGAAAGAGTAACAAACATCCGTCCATACTTACAAACTTTCGCGTTTATTATTAGGATTAACCGTCTTCATCGCACTAAGCCGAGACGAAGGCTCTATCCAAAAAGTGAACAATATGCCATACAGATAAACTATTCATAAGTATTATTTAATGACGTTTTCATTAATTATTATTACTTACATTTGTTCACAACCTTAACTTCTAACCTTTTTATTAATACAGAAGTAACATTTGTGACTTTGTATGTTTGTATGTCGGGGCTAATTCTGGAACTACTGGTCCAATCCAAAAAAATATTTCTCTGATACAATGCTATAGGGCAACTTAGGCTACATTTTATATTGATAAAAAAAGATTTCTTTTAAAATCTCAAACTTACGCCGACGAAATCGCATGTAATTTGCTAGTCTGGTATACAATCATTCCTTTATCAGAAACGCCCTCTCGATGTAGCAGGCTTATGTAATCATGTCACTAATTATGATAGATAATTAGTGGTCATGTGTTTTGTTGATAATACATAGTAGAGTGCCAAAATTGCTAATGTGGATGAGACAAATTTATTCAGCATTAAGTTTTCTAATTTTAAATTACCTACGGTATTTTTTTTTTCTCTTTATCTTTAACTAGCGGCCCGTCCCTGCTTCGCACGGGTGGATATTTTTTTTTAAATATAGCCTATGTTACTCAAGGTTAATTAATGTAGCATTCTAATGGTGAAATAAATTTTTAAATCGGTCCAGTAGTTTTTATAAACATACATATATTACATACATACCTACATGCAAAGGTTTCCTCTTTATAATATTAGTATAGATAGTATAGATAACAAATAAACGAATAAAAGAATACGACTTTTTTTTTAAATAATGAACATACGAAGATAATGTTCAGATCATTATAAAGACTTAGGTAGCTTTCAATTAAAATAATATAAAACTGAAAAAACCGATTGTAAATTGGGAATTAGTGTTTTCATGTGCGGGGACCTAAATAGACCTATTATTAAACTACTATTCTGGATAGCCCAATTATTATTAGCCCTCACTGCCCCACTGCTGGGAAAAGGCCTCCCTCCATTTTTTCCACCCATTACATATTTAATTAAAGTACCCAAATACAAATAAGTTAACTAAGTGTAACTGCAGAAAAAAGCTATTAATTGTTCTAAATAAATCTTTCCGAAATAGTGATACATAAATTTAAAATTAGAAGTTAAATTTCTAAAAATTTTTTTTTAACTATAATAGCAATGATGGCATTGTAAATATGCAAAAATCAAAATAATAAAAAGAAATTTAAAGAATTGATTTGTTTGATTAGTTTCTTGATTAATGCCTTTAAACAATCTTAAAATTAACCCAATTTTGATAAACCACCCATACCATCAGTATTTATAACTCGTCTTCGATAGTTAAATAGCCGTATACAATATTATTTTTAGTTTATACGAAACCTGAAAACTGTTTGTTCAGAATCAGTAATAGAATCGATTTCAATATTTTTTATACCATGTTACATTTTGACCAAATAATATTTACAAAATCTCAAATAAGGTATACCCTACTAAAAACACACAACGGGACAGCACAAACAGCTTGTAACTTCGTGAGTTTTCAAGATATTATTTTAATTTTTTTTGTACTAATTCTTTACATGAAAATATTTGACCCGTGTTTCGATTTTCGTATAAACTAAAAATAGGGTTGTATAATCAAAATAATTAATCATTAAAATAGAATAATCAAATATTAATAAAAGATTGTCTTACTTTCCACAATAAAATGTACTTCGCCTGCTACAGTTCTTGTATCGAGTTACATTCGTTAAGGTAAAAAAAATACATCCTGATAACATTATGTTATTATATGACCTTTCGAAGTGCTGATAGGTTTATATTTCCGTGGCAGCGTGTGACATGATTATATTTTGTGATTGTGAAAAGTAATTGGTTACTGGATAAATATTATGAACCAATATTCGTTTACAGTTAATGAGCATTGTTCCTTAAATTGATTTATATTAACTTTTTTCTCTTGCATGTATTGAAATATTGAAAAAGTGTTGTTAAGCTTTTACATATTATTATTTTCTTTTCTGTTTTTTCTTGAATGCTGTGCATAGCAATAATGGGTCGATTGACCGATAATGTTATATGTATAATTACTTCATTTTTATTTTGAATAATGAATTTGTCAATTAGACTGTTACTGTGCCTTATTAAAATAAAAAAAAATAAAAAAAATGATTTTATATCCGGAATTTGAGTGTATGATTTGTATGTTTCAATTGCTAGAGGCGCTCGATGGTGCAGTGGTTAACGCGATTAAGATAAGCATCCTCGCAAAGGCCGGTCGTTGGATGGGTGATCAAAAATTTATCATCTCGATCGTCTGTGCTTTTGAAATAAAATAAAATGAAATGAAATGAAAATCCTTTATTCAATTTAGGCATATAAATTACACTTATGAACGTATAAAAAAAGAAAAACATATTAAAAAATAATACAAGTACACATAATAATACTTACTTAAAATATATAATTTAATAAACAATACATATAAGTATGTATATGCGATTCTACTGCTTACTTTTTAGTATTATTTCTGTCTTAAACTGGTGTAGTGGCAATTCCGTTAGAGCGAAAGGCACTTTATTGCATACTAGTTGTCGCCCGCGACTTCGTTCACGACGACTACACTATCCCACAGGAACCTGTTACCGGGATAAAAACGTATCCTATATCCTAGTCCGGGTCATGGTCTATCCATGTGCAAAGTTTCATCCAAATCCGTTCAGCCATTTTCAGGTGATGCGCGGTCAAATAAACAGACAAACATTCTAAAAACTGTTGGAACGTGTTCTGTTATCGATTTTAAGTATCCCCAGCCAACTTTTTTTCGAATATCTTCCATTTACAGACTCTCGACCCTCTTTAGCTTTTTTATATGTACCTATAGATTTTTATACATTTCCAACAAATGAATTACCGACTTTATTGAGTCCTAAGTCTTCGGAAGGCACATAAAGCCGTTGGTCTCGGTATTGTTAACAATTGCTGGGCCCGCATGGTAATTTATGTCCCATTCTATAAACCCTATGATGAACCTATTGATGAGATTTGTTTCAACTTCTTGTCAGTAGCTTATAAATGCCCCACTGCTGGGCACAGGCCTTCCTATACCGACCGGGACTAAGGGATTAATTGTTATAATATAATATAATATAATTTTTTTTTTGCAAATTTTCTTTAAAAAGTTTTTCGCAAACAAAGTTGCAAAAAGCTTAATACGCTGTAGGGCTTTGCCCCCGGCGGGACATCGACTCTGCGGGCGCATTCCGATGATCTTTTTGTGTGGGGAACCAGTTTTATTATCTGCCGATTATTATGCAAGGAGCCGCCCGACCTAGCCGATGACCGGGCTGATGAACTTAACGATGCACATAATGTATGCAAATTGTTATAATAGGCATATTATTATCTATTCGAACCCCATATGGAATACAAAACTACTGGTTTTTTTTATTTGTCATATTTTTTTTGTAGTTATTGTGTAGGTAGATACCGTGTGATTAATCATACCCTATCTAATACTTGCAAAAAAATCTTTTTTTTTCTTTTAGTTGATGGCTTCGTGCGATTAGCACATTTAGCCAGTGTCAAAGTAATGTTTCGTACAAGTAATACATAAATAAACAATATTTCCATAAATGATGATGAATGATATTAAAAAATGGGAAGTGAGAAATGATATACCCCCCCAACCCCTCGGGTATCTCAGTAAAGATGTGGGGCTTTACTAAGTCCTCACGCGAGCTTCTTGAGAGAATTTGAAAAGTGACGTTGCACTGTTTTGTTTCATTTGCCAACACTTATGCACACTCACGAACACTTAACGGTTAATAATCCACCATTATTTCACATTAATATTCGACATAACACAAATTTTGGAAAACAAGACAAAACCGCAGAAATGACGCTTCACTTTCCCGCCAAGAAGAAAAATCTTTTTTTAACGACGATAATCTCGCTAAGTCTCATATAGCTAAGTCGTTTTTAAACTACGATAGAATAATATAGCAGTGCCCGCGAGTGTTTTTTTCAATGATTAATGTCCTGAAATTGTTCCTTTATAGTTTGGTATAGTATGTAGGTAAATAATAATATGCTGCATAATATATTTTATTTTATTGTGTTCTTTTTATTGGTAGGCACCATTACTGTTTTTGTAACAATAGTAGTTTAACTTGGAAGAAGAATCCAAACGCGCAAGATGCAGACAGCAGCACGTCAAGCTACCACAAAATGTCACATTTGGTCAATGAATTTTGAACTGTATGGCTTGGGTTTATGGATCAATATGGATTAGAGAAATTTGACAGTTTTGGGTAGGTTGACCTGCTGGCGTATGTACCTTGCCCATTTATCGATTTATTCACACGCTCGAAACGTACCATAATCTCGAGTAAAGATTATTTAGGAGTAATTTATATGAACTGTAACATAACGCATAGCTACGTTAAGGAGAGTACCTAGCAGATAAATTTATATTTGTGTTTGCTCGATTCGTTGACTTTATAAGTAAACTAGCTGACCCGGCGGACTTCGTACCGCTTTGAGAGTTTCCATGACAACAAAACAAACAAATCGTTAAATAGCTAGGAACATTTTGTATTGGAAAATTAAATTGTCGTTTTTAGTATTTTCCGTTACTTATTATGTATGTTTCTCACCTCTTAAATCTTGCCTGAACTTCCACAAATATAAAATGTTTATATAATTTTTAACGCAAATTTTGTTGCGAACAAATTACAAAAACACAAATGTTGAAAAAATTTCCACGAGTAGGATTTGAACCTGCACCCTTCTGACATACCGGGTCAGGTGCTCTTCCAATTGAGCTATCGTGGTTCTAACCAGCCCGCCCGCCGGTATGTCAGAAGGGTGGGTTAAAACCCTGCTCGTAGAAATTTTTTCAACATTTGTGTTCTTTTTTTTTCCACAAATATTTTAAAATCAAAATTAGCCAAATCGGTCCAGCCGTTCTCGAGTTTTAGCGAGACAGACGAACAGCAATTGATTGTTATACCTATTGATAGATAATAATGATAGCAAATACCCGTTACGAAATATCAATATAAGAGCTATCTAGTAAGATACTGGTTGAATCGTAGAAGGTACTCGACCCAACAGTGTTGTATAACATTCAATTATTTAGCCTTAATAGCTGTTTTCGTTTTTATACTTATCTATCTCTTTAATTAAAAAAGATAAGTCTTTGTGCTGCTATACACTGGCAACTGGAAGCAGTCAAGATGCAACTGCTTCAAGCTGCGACTGCATAGTGAACTACAGTCTTCTTCCAAACATACATGGAACCGATCAAGCAGTTGCAACTGCTCCAGGATGTCAGCAGCTCGGTGAAATGGCATCTTCACTACGACTGCTTTAGCAATCCGTGTATTTTGATCACTGGCTAACTGCCTCGAGCAGCCCGTGTATGCAGACCCTTACCAGAGGACAGTAACTGAAGAACGATCAACAACGCACAGCACAAACTGCTGGACCTAGAATGATAAAAATTTGCAGCCTGCCTACAAAGTTTTAGCGCTCTTAGCCCTTTGATGTCTTAGTAGGCAAGATATAAGCAGGATTTTCCGATGTATACAACTAATACTAATGCTCAGAAAGAGACCCACAAACGGACGAAGTCAGAGGAAATGTCCCAATTCAGAAAAAAAGAGACTTTAGCCCTAAGTCAAATGTCTGTTTGTGATATGTACTATCAAGGCACATGTGTGCAATAAATAAATAAATAAAAGATAGAATAATTCATCATTTTAGGACTCCAACAGTGGTTCAAAAGGGCCTGTATAACACAAATAAAATATAAATACTTAAGGAAACAGTTGAAAGAAAGAAATGATAAAATGGCGATATTATTCCCGCGTCAAGATGAAGATGATACCGACATGTTTAAAGATAATCACGAGGCTTAACTGTGAAGTCTGCTCAACGTCCTTGTGGGTCGTGCTTCGTTTCACACCGCTGGTTTCATATAGCAGAAGCGGATCTTGCGATGATGAGACAATGATAACATCTATGCTTTGATATTGTAAGCTAGAAGTAACCTCTTACATTTAGCTCTAACGTTTAAAATGAACTACCTTGTCTCGGGACTCCATGGACCAAATGTCTTTACCACTGTTTCAGTAAATGGCACAAATAAATAAGGTTATCATACCATGGATCAAAAAGATGTACTCGTATAGATAGATCAAATCAAAGCAGATGACAGAACCTTGGATGGGTAATAAAGAATTTATCGGTACTCTTCTCTGAAACGTCACTAATACATTTTGACATTTGACAATAGTCATATCACGAATTTTAGAGCAGAAGTTTACAGTTTTCTATAAATAAGCAAATATGAATTGTAGTTTATGTATTGTTTACGGATGAAACTAAGAAATTAAAGATATACACAAATATTCTTTTAAGGAATATACCTAACTAAGGGTTCTAAGTGATTCTTCTATATATTTAGCAAAAAAGCTGAGATAGATTCGGTGAGAAACTTCACTTGTATTAGTTGACTCGTTCGGATAATACTAGCGGCCCGTCCCGGCTTCGCACGGGTGGACTTTTTTATTTTTTTTAATATAGCCTATGTTACTCAGCGCTAATGTAGCATTCTAATGGTGAAAGAATTTTTAAATCGGTCCAGTAGTTTTTGAATTTATTCGTTACAAACATACATACATACATACATACAAAAATACAAAGCTTTCCTCTTTATAATATTAGTATAGATTTTTTTTTTTTTTTTTTATACATAGCTCAGCAAATGACTCCACTCCACCTGATGTTAAGTGGAAATGGAGTCCAGACGTAAGGACAACTGGTGCAGCGAGAAAACAACGCAGCATCAGTCACCCTCACCCTGCCGGCCCACAAGGTGCCTCTTCACGCCTCGTTTGAAGGACCCCATGTCATAGGAAGGAGGGAAAACGTGCGCTGGTAGACTATTCCATCTTTTGGAAGTGCGACAGAAAAACGAGTCACCAAATTTCTTTGTGCGCGATGGAATGTTCGAGACAGTACAGCGGTGACTCCGGAGAGCAGCACGCGTACTCCTATGGAGAAAGGGAGAAGGTGGGCTGAGGTCAAAAAGCTCTTCAGAGCACTCGCCGTGGTATAAGCGGTAGAAGACGCTGAGTGACGCTATATCTCTACGCAATTGCAGGGGCTCGAGAGCATTAGTGACCTCTGCACTGCCGATAATGCGTATAGCGCGCCGCTGCAATCTGTCCAAGGCATCGAGAAGGTACTTTGCGGAACCGTCCCAGAGGTGCGAGCAATATTCCACGCAAGATCGCACCTGTGTCTTGTACAAAAGGCACAACTGATCCGGCGTGAAGAATCGCCGCACCCTGTTCAGGACACCGAGTTTACGTGACGCAGTTTTTATCACGGTTTCAATATAGTCCCTCTGGTTCAGATTGCAGCGAATCTCCATACCAAGCATGTTTATACTGCTCTGCAGGCCGAGTGATGTGCCTTGAAGAGAGGGAAGGGGTAGGAATGGCGACTTTTTTGCCGTGAACGCGCATACCTATGTTTTCTTGGCATTGAACTCAACAAGGTTATTGGAGCCCCATTTAGATATGAGGTCCAATACCCGATTGAGCTCAATGACAAGATTTACTCGCTTCACTTCAGTCTCGACCTGCCCAGCCGCTGGGTGACCGTTATACCCACCGTGCACCGTACTATCATCTGCATAGCAATGAATATTTCCAAGTGGAAGCATATCATTGATATGCAGAAGGAACAGCGTGGGGGATAGAACGGACCCCTGAGGGACACCAGCGTTCACTGACATGAACCGCGAAGCACATCCGTCTGTGAGTACTCGGATTCTACGCTCATGTAGGAAGCCAGCGACCCAGTTGCAGAACTGAGCAGGCAGACCGTATGCCGGGAGCTTGGACAGAAGGGCTTTGTGCCAGACCCGATCAAAAGTCTTGGCTATGTCAAGGCCAACAGCCACCGACTCGCCACGCTTATCAATAGCCTCACCCCAGAGATGTGTAACGAACGCTAGAAGATCACCCGTTGACCGTTTCGGCCGAAACCCGTATTGGCGATCGTGAATTAAGGGGTGTTCTTCTAGGTAGCGGATAAGCTGTTTATTTAGAATCCGCTCCATGACTTTACACAAAACTGAAGTAACGGCTATTGGGCGGTAATTAGTCGGATCTGATCGATCTCCTTTTTTCGGAACCGGTTGCACATTAGCATCTCTCCAAGATTCCGGCACACAACCTGAAGAAAGCGAGAGACGGTATAGACGAGTTAAAACGGGGGACAACTCCGCTGCACACATTTTTAAAACTATTGCTGGGATGCCATCAGGGCCATTAGCTTTCCGAACATCGATTGACTGTAGCTCCGCACGTACATCACACTGTCTGATTTTAATATCAGGCATTGTGTGGCCACAGTGAGGAATTGTTGGTGGCTGTGCATTGCAGTCATCGATTCGGGAGTTAGCCGCAAAAAGTCCGGCCAGGAGATCGGCCTTCTCCTGCGGCTTGTGAGCTAAAGATCCGTCAGGACATCTCAGAGGTGGCAGCGAGGGTTGGCAGAAGTTAGATTGCACGGCTTTGGCAAGACGCCAGTAGCTACGGCTGCCCGTAGGATGCGTCAGTAATTCTTGGCCAACCCGTGCAACGCGCTGGGCATCCGCTCTTATGTAAGCCTTTTTGCAGGACTTGGTGGCATTGTTATAGGCTGCTTTCAGTGTGCTGGTCTCAGGATCTCCTTGGGCTGAACCTCTGATCCAAGCGCGGTATGCCGTCTGCCTGTTAACAACAGCGTTGGCACACTCGCGATTGAACCATCGGTTGCGCCTGCCTTTGCTGATGACATAGGAGTGCGGAATATAGTACTCCATTCCTAAGACTATCTCATCAGCAACTGCAGTCGCACTAGCTGTCGGGTCCTTCCCGCTGAAGCAGCGCTGCCCCCAAGGAACGGATGCGAAATAGTCCCGCATACCATCCCAATCTGCCGACGAGTAATGCCAAATCTGGCGTTTCGATACCGCTGAAGGCGGTAGCGGGGCCAGAGGCACTTTGCTGGATACCAAGCAGTGATCCGAGGATCCTAAAGGAGCTCGAACCTCCACTCGGTAGCCAGCTGGGCGACTCGTCAGCAGAAGGTCCAGCAAAGAGGGCGCGTGACCGACTATATCTGGGATCCTGGTGGGCTGGTTCACCAGTTGAGTCAGGTCGTAGATAAATCTTCTGTGCGTGTGTTTGTAATTGAACTTCTTCTAAACGGCTGGACCGATTATGATGTATTTTTTTGTGTGTGTTCAAGTGGATTCGAGAATGATTTAGATTTACAATTGGACCCGGTAGGTGGCGCTGCAATAGGGGTCCATCATGGGATACGGGTGTTCTTAAGCGGACGAAGTCGCGAGAGGGACACTAGTAATATATAACTCACATAGCTTTAAACATAAAACAATCACCATTTATTGTTTTCTAAAGTTTACGCGAACACTATGCATCTGTGACACCCAACACCTGGCTGCTGAGCTTCAGCATGTCAAGCACGTACTACAGGATAATAAACTGATTGTACCACGGCTTTGTCACAGAAAACGCAATAAACCAACCACAGTCGAGCGCCAACCTGCTGTACTTCCATATATGACAGGTGTCACTGATAAGATTCAACATATCTTAAAGCGAGCTTCAATCAACACTTACTTCAAGCCGCCGAAGAAGATCAACCAATTTTTACGACCTGTCAAGTGCAACATACCCCTTCAAGATGCAGGCGTGTACAAACTGGACTGCGACTGTGGGCTCTCTTACATCGGGCAAACAAAGAGAAGTGTAGGAACCCGTGTTAAAGAACATATAGCCGACGTCAAGCATAGGCGCGAAAATAAGTCTGCAGTATGCGAACATTCCCTAGAGGGGCCCAACCATTACATCAGATTTGATAAACCACAAATACTCGTTAGAGAACAACGATTCATCCCTAGGATGATACGCG
This sequence comes from Eudonia lacustrata, assembly GCA_947562085.1. Taxonomy (NCBI): domain Eukaryota; kingdom Metazoa; phylum Arthropoda; class Insecta; order Lepidoptera; family Crambidae; genus Eudonia; species Eudonia lacustrata. The sequence continues at coordinate 24,049,774 of OX387315.1, forward strand.
AGGCTATTGAAATTAAAAAACATCCTAATTTTAATAGAGAAGATGGTTGGAATCTACCACCAGCCTGGGATCCCATCATACAAAATATTAAATCCCAGCCCCGATACCATACTGCCAGACCAAAAGATACTGTAAGCTCTTTCTGCGTAAAACGGAACGCACCTGATTAAATTTAAATGAGGGTATAGAAGCTACCAACTAATTATGAGATGACCAACACCTCAGTCTCCCTGTGCTGTGACCACGGACCCTGCAAAGGGTTCGAAACGTCAGGATAAACATTAAATAAGTAATGTGTAAAATAAACGCGAGTAGATCCGTAAAAGTTGTTTCATTTCACAATCACCATTATTGAAGCGAGCATACTCTCACCTCCAGTAATCTGGGCGAGGATCTGTTTGGCTTTGTTTATTTGAAGTGCTCCAATTTGTATGTTGTTGTATGTTTGTGATAAATAAGCGTTAATTAAGAGCGTTTACGCCGCACCCTAGCGCCGCCAATGGAAAAAAAACATATCTAGTAATTAGAGATAGAAAATCAAATTATGCTCAACAAACTATTTGAATGAAGTAATTACGCATTTTGCCGTCGTCACCTAATGAACATCTGACATGTTATGGTTTAGTTATATAAGACGAAACGGTCACTTTAACTATAACGCCGTATTTATTATTATTTATTAGAGGTGACGTAAATATGCTAAATTACTTCATTCAAATAGTTTGTTGAGCATAATTTGATTTTCTATCTCTGATTACTATTAGATATGATTTTTTTTCATTGGCGGCGCTAGTGTTTTCATTCAAATCGAACATAGCACCTCTGCTTTTTACACTGTTTGGTCAAACTGCTACAACACCACAGGTGTTTCAAATGAACCGCTTCTTTATGACCCTGAACTAAACAGCTTGCTTATAAAAAACTTTCCATATTTTTCCAGACGATGCTCAAAATCGGCGGCGGTGCCGTACTGGTGGCTGCCATCGTCGCAGTGTTCGTGGTTGCCACCCAGGGTCGCGATCCAGAATTGGAAGCCTTGGAGCTCGAGGGCAGAGAGTACATATTGCAACTGGACACAGGGTCAGGGCTCAGAAAGAACAGAGCGAGCAAGGCTGAGTGGGACTACACGGCCAATATCACAAAGGAAAACGAGGAGAAATGGGTGTGTTTCTTAAAGGATAATAATATAATTACGAATTCTTCTCTTTTAGAAGACATCAGTACTCATCATCTCATCTCAGCCAAAAGACGTCCACTGCTGGACAAAGGCCTCCCCCAAGGATATGAGGGGTATTTGCCGTAATCGCCACGCTAGGCGGGTTGGCGATCGCAGTAGGTTGAGGGTAACCTCAGAGAGATGCTGCTGCCCATCCTCTGGAATGCTCCCTTAGTCGGCTTTTACGACACCCACGGGAAGAGATGGGGTGGTACAATTCTTTAACCCCGGCACCACACAGGGAACCACACAGTACTCATGCATACCTAATGTTAAGACAGGGTGAATTGTGTTGAAACAGCAAAACTGGCACTTGGGGAAATCGGATTATAATGAGACATAATAGGTGCTAACGACTGTCATCTTACAATCGAGACGAGTTACAATTTGTGTTTTTAATGCTACTCATTCGGGGAACTGCCTGTGCCAGTCACGTTTGACTTCTTTAAGTTTAAGCTATGTCATTTAACTATTACTTATCTATTTCATCTTTTAGTTCAAACTATATTAAATCTTCAATGCACAAAGAAAATTTCAGAATAAACAGCAAGTGTTGTTACTTCAGTTCGGTTCAAATTTTAAGATGCTACAATAAATATCCTCTAATTTATTTATTAATGTTATAACTATATACATTATTTCAGTTAGAAATAAGACTAGAGCTGTCGAAGCAAGAGAAGGTAGCATGGGAAGAGACAAAGATGTACAAATGGCAAGGTTTCCAAGATAATTCTCTAAAGAGGATGTTCAAAAAGTATAGTGAGTTGGGAGTAGCAGCGTTACCAGACGACAAGTACAAGCAACTGATGCGGTCTGTGTCGGGAATGGAGGCGAACTATGCCACTGCCAAGATATGCTCCTACAAGAACGATACTAAGTGTGATCTTGCTTTGGAACCTGGTGAGTTTTGACAAGCTTCCTGAAGTGTTGGGTCTATTTTTGTAAGCTTGTAAATTTTGTTAATGTGTAATAAATAGTTTTATTATATTTAGAAATTCTCTACCGAAATAATAACATTATTTTTTGAATAAGATATGAAGTAACAAAGCCCTATTATATTATAGCATTGTAGTGTTTCTACAGTAAAAAATAAGAAGTGCCTGCACCTCAGTAGTTAACGATTTCGATGAAAGTAACTATTATGATAGAACAACCGTGAAGGGTATTTTTTCATTAAATTTGAAAAATATTTCTGATCGCAAAGTAAAAATTCTCATTAGCATCTGAAGTCATTTCATTCGGTTCTCAATACAATAAAATGCAACAAAGCGTCAAGATTTGCCGCGGTCCGCTTCTCTTAAACAATACAAGCGACATCTTGCTGGCTTTTTGCTGAACAGTATTAATATTCTTGCAGATGTCACGGAGATTTTTGCAAAGAGCCAGGATCCTGAAGAGCTGAGACACACTTGGGTTGAATGGCACAACATTGCAGGTGCCAAGGCTCGTGATAATTTTACACAGTACGTGAAATTGTACAATGAGGCGGCTAAACTTAATGGTACGTATGTACGGTCAGACGTGAAGGTATGTATAGAAATTGACAATAACAACAAAAAGTCTCGGCTCTTTGTTTATAAAAACAAAAGAGTTTTGTAAAAAGTACGTCACTCTGTTTCTTGTGATTTATCAATGAGTTTCTAGCTGTTGCATCTTATTATAAGTATCAGGTTACTCATTATGTTTTGTGTAAGCAAATGAGTTTTGACAGACGAAATTAAATGTTAGGAAATTCAGCCTCAAGTGACTGATTTATTTTGTTTCAAAATGTACACATGCCTGCACAGCAGACTACCACCATCTGTCAAATCCTCAATAGAATTTGTACTTTATGTACATAGCATATGGTCGAACATTTATTGAAGAAATTTGAGCAGTTTTGGGTTAGGTTTATATGCAGGCGCCTGTGCTCTTACATCTTTGCGTTCAAGGATAGTTTGGTCACAGATTACTTAATAGTTACTACTGGTGTTGGGTATCGCATATCGGATGCCAGGTCCTTTCTAAATACCAAATTTTAATCAGGTCGGTAGCGTGTAGCGTCGTGGGCTAGTGGCACGAGTTTTCGTCACCAAAAGTTAAAATAGAACTGCATTAAATGTTTACTGTAGGATGGTGGTCTGTACTAACTACTCAGTTGTTCTTAAACCAGACACAATAGAAATTTAACTGTTTTATGGCACTGTGGTTACATTGGGCTCCTGAAGCCGTGTGAAACGAGTCACCTTTGGAGGTTTTCTAGAGGGAACGGCATCACGCACTAGTGCGTGTCCCCGTGCCCTACCAGATTCTTCGAGGGGTTCGGATCGGATCGCAGTAGTGACCCCTAATTAGAATAATTAAAGAAAAAAAATGTCGGTCCCTCATACCGGTCGGACTCTCGTGCCTCTATCCTACTGGTACCAGTGTACATTGTAGTATTATGAGAAATAATTTAAAATTATTATACCTGCCTATTAATACAATTAATACAACCGTTTATGCGTCTTTGTATAATTAATGAGTCACGATATTATACTATATTGTGTTGTCGATTTTAAACTAGTTTCTAAAAAAGGTTGGGGGTTAATTTATGCATTCGGACACTTTCTAAAATATTTCAAGTCTAGCTATTATATTGTGCCTTTTTTGTATGAAATAATGAGAGGTGGCGTTGCATTTGATAAAGTCATTTCGTGGAAAAAAATTATTAATAAGTCGTTGTGGAAGTAATGACTTAATCTAAGTAATTAAATGGATTACTGGACTGTTCGTCAGCAGCATCAGAAGTATTGGAGGAGCAAATTTGACCCTCATTGTTGACACTGTCAATACCATAAAACTATTAGCTTGATTACTATAGCTATTCTTGATTTATATAGCTTGATTCCCCTCCAAGCCTACTTTCTCTCCTCTAAAGCCTCTTTCTTCAATTCAACATTTTCGGTCGGTTTCAATAGACTTTACCGATTGTAACCTTTCTTTCACAAATATCAATCGCAGTGAATTACTAAGTGCGTTATTAACGAGTAGTGTTTTTCTATACAAATAATGGTTCTAACCCGTGTGAATCGCGCTACCGCGTTATGCTCCAACTTTAAATTACCACCGTTATTATTATTACAAACAGCATAAATGAACTGCCAATTAATTAAGCCTATTAATGAATGAGAAACAACTTTGGCAATTATTAATAACGAAGTACTTTTTTAAAATGTTTAATGACTGCTTATTTGAAATTGTCTTGCTTTTTGGGCATAATAATTATTTGTGTATTCCAAGTGTTCAGCGGAACATGTGGGCCCAATTTAGTAACTGTGTTTCTAGTGACAATTAATTATTATTATACCAATATATCATAATCATAAACAAGTATTTTGTTTGATTCAACTCTAACCAATAATCAGGGCCGGCCTTAACCATCTAGGCGCCCCGGGCGAATCATTAATTTGGCGCCCTTTTATATTAAAATTAAAAAAAAAACTTATTTTGAATATGATATCATATTTTTTAAATATTTATAAAATACAGTGAAAAAATTAAACTTACTTATCTAAAACCTTATTTTACTAGCTTTTCTGTCAGCAAACTCTTTGATAAGACTGGCAAAATCTAAGTTTTCCGAAATTTGGTTTTCAATGGACAGCGAGGCCAAACAACTAGTTAGTCTTGTTTGAGACATTGTAGACCGCAAGTACGTTTTTATCAAAAAAGTTGACCGTTAACTTTTCTTGCAATACAGAACAATGTTTATTTTATGAATTTAGCTTTTCTTTAGATCGATAGATATCAAATTAAGTGGTGAAGTTAGGGCCACGCGCTAGCGCACGCGGCGCCCTCTGGACCCCGGCGCCCCGGGCGGCCGCCCGGGTCGCCCCCCCTTAAAGCCGGCGCTGCCAATAATATACCAGTTTGACATTATCAATTTGAAAATAAGACTTGAAAATTGTCGAATTTCATATCAAAAAGTAATACATTTAATCAAGAACATATACTTTCGAGAGGAGCTCGATGGGTCAGTGGTTAACGCGCTTGGTCTGTGATTGCTAAGGTTAAGCAAATTTCGCAAAGACTTTTCGCAAAAAATTTATCCTCTCAAGCTCCTCCATGCTTCGGAAGGCACGTAAAACCGTTGGTCCCGGCTGCGTTAATCTGCACTAGGCCCGCGTGGTGATTTATGGCCCATTCTCTCTATCCTATATATACGTAACTAACTGGATAGAGACTAACTATACGTAAGGCTCGTTCCCCAGCAGTGGGGACGTATATGCGCTGGTGATGATATCAAACAGTAATACACTTAACTAACAACATGTGCTTTTAGATTACAAAGACGTTGCGGATTGGTGGCAGGCGGATTACGAGGTGCCGGACTTCGAGGCTCAGCTGGCGAAGCTGTGGAGCGACGTGAAGCCTCTTTATCAGCAGCTACACGCGTACGTCAGGAAGCGGCTGAGGGACAAGTACGGTGACCACGTCGTGTCGGCGAAGGGACCTATCCCGGCACACTTGTTGGGTAAGCGACCAATGGAGTAACAGTCCCATGAAGTAGGCAACGTATAGGCAGTTCCTCGGTAAGGCAGATGTCTGTGGGCGGCGATGAAGACTTCCCAGCTTTCCATCAAGTGATTCGCCCTTTCTTTTGCTGGTGTTCTGACATAACGCGAAAGATAACTATTTACCTACTTTATACTCTACCAAACAGCAGCTTCGGTCACCTATCTGGAGATTAGATAGTGGACTACACGTGTCCACAGGGCCACTTCCGTTCCTATCCAAACCCTTCGGCAAATCCAGTAGCGAACGCGGAGACGCACTTGAGCGTGATACCATTCCCTTTAGGAAATCTCTGACGGTGTTTCGATCGCAAGGCATGAGGAGCACGTCTCCCATAGGGGTTGGCAGGTACAACTTCCTGCCACTTGCTACGATTCTTACACACCTCTTTCGCTTCACCTACTCTCGTTCATTCTCATTCATTCACTCATTAATTTCTTCATACATGCTCGCCAGTTCAAAGTACTCTTGACCTGCCCCCCGATTCCCGTAACACAAACCGTAACGATGTAGTAGTGACTTTCGTTGATACCATTTTCATACTGACATCCGAATTTAAAGTCTTTTCAACGAGGGCGAGGTTCCAACTAAGGCGACTGGCCTTTTGTTAAAATGTTCTCGATTTGATCAAGAAACATCCGCCTAGGTCGTCCCCATCCCATATCTCCATTCATATTCTTTTCACCATACTATTTTAGTCAAACACTCTTCACTCATTCTTTCTATATTACCAAACTATCACAGTCATCTCTTTCTCAATTTTGGTCACTACGTCAACTACGTCTTCTTCCAAACCACAACATCATCATCCGCCTGTACTAGTCCACTGCTGGACATAGGCCTCTCCAAGTGCACGCCACCGAGCACGATCCGCGACTACTCTCATCCAGCTCTTGCCAGCCATTTTGGGAAGATCGTTGCTCCACCTAGTCTGAGGGCGTCCTACACTACGTTTGCCGATACGCGGTCTCCACTCAAGAACTCGTTTACCCCAACGGTTGTCGCTTCTGTGGCTAATTATGACCGGCACACTGCCACTTCAGCTTGTTGATCTGATGGGCTATGTCGATTACTTTCGTTCTCTGTCTGATCACCTCATTCCTAAGTCGATCCTTCACAGAAACTCCGAACATAGCTCTTTCCATAGCTCGCTAAGCGACTTAAAATTTTGTGAACCAGCCCAACCGTGAGTGTCCACGTTTCAGCTCCGTATGTCATGACCTACCGGTCATACCGGACTAGAGATGGGACATTTTGTGTAAATACCCAGGTAGAATCCCATCTCTATACCGGACACACTGATTGGAGACTTTCGTCTTTAGACTTTGTGGAATAGGCGACGTAAAGACCCGACGTAATTTCCCATATGCTGCCCAGCCTAGCTCTACTCTTCTTAGCCTCTTTCTCGAAGTTGTTTCTGTCCAATTGCAAAATCTGCCCGAGGTAGACATATTTCTTAACAACGTCGAGAGCACCGCCTTGTACTGCAATCGGTCCCGGAACGGCATGTTCGTTGAACATAACCTTGGTTTTGACCAAGTTCATCTGGAGACCGATGCATTGAGAAGAATCAGCTAGGCCGTTCAGCATGAACCTTAAATCTTGCAAAGTTTCGGCCACGATGACAAGTGACAAGTGTGAGATGTGTTCGCCGTTGATATCACGTCCCCTTGTCTCACACCTCGATGCAAGGGTATATGCTTAGTCTGCTGGTTCTGTAATTGGATGGCCATGGTGGCAGCATTGTACAGACACCTCAACGCTTGGATATATCGCCAATCGGCTTGGCATCGTTGCAGGGATTCTAGAATAGCTCAGGTTTCGATAGAGATAGAGAATGCCTTCTCTAGTCCACAAATGCTAAGCACAGGGGCCGATTATACTTTTCGGTCTTCTGTATAATCTGCCGCACTGTGAAGATGTGATCTATGGGTCTTGTCTCCTTTTTTGAAGAACAGTACGACGACACTCCTACTCCACGCCTCCGGAGTTCTCCCATCGAAAATGCCAAACCACATCTATCCCTAATCACATAATTTCTTATCCTGCCACGCCGTGCATTTCTACTGCATTTATTTTAAATACGTAAAACGTAAGGTAAGTATCAGTAAAATATGTAACAGCTAACATTGCAATAAGTAAAAATAAATAGATGGTGGGAAATGAATTCAAGTTTAAGTTAATAAAAAGCGAAGTGTGTCCAATTGGTGCAAACGATTTACCTGTTTAGTATGTTAAGCGATGATTTCACTTTTTAATGTCAGTGTCCGGTAAAACCACATCACATAATCTTGTTTTCGGGTCTTACACGCACTCTCAACAAAACAATACAATGATTTTATATTATAAATATTTTTTCAATAAAACATGATTGGTAATCAATAAGTCCATATGATAATTTATGTACAAATTGTTAGTGCAATTTTTATTTATACTTTTTGAATTGATTTTTCTCTGATTCTTAACTGAAAGGTATTATTCTGTAACACAAATTACAGTATTCGTAAAAATTTTGATGTGTAACGTCTTTCCGCTCACTTTCTTTTATACAATCTGTGGAAGTGATTTGGTGAAATGTGATGGAAGTAGGTGTAAAAGTGTGTTAGGAAACCGGGGAAGCGCGCAAGCGTACGCCATTTTGTAAATTTTAAATCGATGTTATGAACATGACTTATTATTAGTACCTGGATGACCGAGCTTTGCTCGGTATGTTTTTTTGTAATTTTCTAAAAATGAAACCTAGTTAGATCGATTTATGGCCCACGAAATTCCCTGCATACTAAATTTCATGAAAATCGTTGGAGCTGATTATTATATACCAGAATTGCTCGTTTAAAGGTACTAGTGGTCATGGTCGCCCAGTCGAAGGCGAAATTTGACGGCTGCACGGATTGTATCCTAATGAAACAATGAAACATTAAAAAAGATAGAATTTGAGTTTGGATTGGCATTGACAGATTTCGGCCGCTCCTCTTCCATTTTGATATTTTGAAAAGAGTATATAAGCGTGTGAGTCAAATACATATGCGTGTGTGTCAAATACATGGTAGTGCGTGTAATGTTTGTTTTATTTATTTAATGTATTTTTTAAACATAATTTAAAATAAAAATTACATTCGTTACTCCTTCTCTATATAAACTATAATTGTGCGAAATTTCATACTCCTCCGTCTGTCCGCGCAATTTTCGTAAAAAGGGTACAAAGTTTTTGCTTCACATATTAATATATAGATTAGATATAATACAATATGTCACATTGTGTGATTTCACTTTCAAAGGTTATTTTGAGTCAAATGTCTTCTAATAAGTATTCACTGCATTTATTTTATAATTATACTAGCTGTCCCGGCAGACCTTGCTCTGCCCTATTTCTCTAAAACAAAGTTACATTGATTTTTTTATGTTAATTAGCTGCCCCGACAGATTTCTTTCTGTCAAAAATTATTGGCCTGTTGTCGCAGTCTACATACATACATACATATAATCACGCCTCTTTCCCGTAGGGGTAGGCAGAGACCACTTTAAACTATTAGACTTCGCAGTCTAACAGAAATAAAATAACATTGAAAGACTTTAGTTATATCTTTTATACTACTACAAATTATTATATTCGATTGCCATCTTGCAACCCTATTGCGGATCTGTGGATAGAATAAAAAAATAAAAAAAATAAGGTTTGGAAGTATAAGGGTGAAAATTAAGAGTAATATGATTTTTTTTATTCTAAGTCCTGACAAAATAAAAAAAAATCTTGCTAAAAAAATTAAAGTTTTTCATTAACAAATAAAAAATAGGGGTTAATCGTAGAGGAGTGAAAATTGAGGGGTGTATGTATTTTTGTATGCTGTATCATAAAAAAATAAAAACAAAAAAAATGTCTAAAAAATAAAAATAAAAATTTAGGGGTAACCCTTAACATTTAGGTCCGATCCGATATGCACACAAAATTTCACGGAAATCGGTCGAGGCATTTCGGAGGAGTTTAGTTACAAACACCGTGACACGAGAATTTTATATATTAGAAAATGATGTAATACCCTCAGAATAATAACTAATTATTGTTCTGAGGTAATACCTGACACATTTCAGAATATAATGTTAAAATTGCTTATTACTAAGGTGAGATGTCAAACAGATGTTACACATCATATGCGACTACTGTAACAGCTTTAGTTATTGTTCTGAGACTGTAAGGCTCGCTCGTTTTTTTTAAAATTGTTTTTTGACATGTTGCCTACTTTGGCTTCAAAATATAATAATTTAATTCGTGTTTAATCTTTACTGTTATGAGATAGTTCGTGATGCCTTTTTCGTTAGTTAGTGATCAATTTTTATGCCTTGCAGGGCTCAGGTTTTGAACTCATCTCATCTTCATCATCTCAGCCAAAAGACGTCCACTGCTGGACAAAGGCCTCCCCCAAGGATATGAGGGGTATTTGCCGTAATCGCCACGCTTGGCAGGCGGGTTGGCGATCGCAGTAGGTTGAGGGTAACCTCAGAGAGATGCTGCTGCCCATCCTCTGGAATAGTCCCTTAGTCGGCTTTTACGACACCCACGGGAAGAGAGGGGGTGGTGCAATTCTTTATCCCCGGCAACACACAGGGGACATGTTGCCTACTTTGGCTCCAAAATATAATAATTTAATTCGTGTTTAATCTTTACTGTTATGAGATAGTTCGTGATGCCTTTTTCGTTAGTTAGTGATAAATTTTTATGCCTTGCAGGGCTCAGGTTTTGAACTAAATTGTACTTATTTTTGTATTTTCGAAGAGTGGGTACATGCCTTTGCTCTACAGTCTACATGATGTTAAGTAGAAACGGAGTCCAGATGCGAAGACGGCTAATGGCGTAGGATTGTTCATATTTTTTTATTTTATTTTTATAATTCGATAGGCTTGCATTTGACTACTATCTCACCTGATTGTAAGTGATGATGAAGCCTAAGATGTTACATGCTTGCCTAGAAGGTACCGATTCGCTCGTGATTTGAAGACCCCAATATTATATTTGATAGGAAACAGACTGAGGCAAGGAGTTCCACAGCTTTGCGGTACGTAAGGAAAACGTGGACGCAAAACGCTTCGTACGCATGGGTGGAATCTCTACTGTGTAACTATGGCGTCGCGCAGTTTGTCTGGTTGTCCTGTGATAGAAAGGTGATGGAGGAACCAAATTGAACAATTCCATTGCTGTCCTCACCTTGCCGACCCACAAATTTCTTCTTCACATCTCGTTCAATGGTCAAGGGGGACCATTTGGGGACCAACGTTTTAGGAAGGAGGAAATACGTGAGCTGGTACAGCATTACACTTAGACCTTTTATGTTCAAAATAAAGTAATTAAGGCTACGATTTTTTCTCTTTACAGGCAACATGTGGGCTCAGACATGGAACAATATCGAATCCTTCACCCGCCCCTACCCAGATAAGAAGGAGGTGGACATAACCCAAGCGATGAAAGACCAGAAGTACACGCCGCTCAAGATGTTTCAGATGTCTGACGAGTTCTTCAGGTCGTTGAACCTGACGGCCATGCCAGAGAAGTTCTGGAAGAATTCTATTATTGAGAAGCCCACTGATAGGGATATTGTGTGCCATGCGTCCGCGTGGGACTTCTATGACGGGGAAGACTTTAGGTACATTTAAAAGCTTACCAACTCTTTGCTTTTAACAAATACATAGCTGATTCTACTGGAATTTAAAAAAATCGCTTGATTATGATTAGAATATTAATTGCTTTGTTAAATTAAAGAGAACTACCGAGAACATATAAAATTCTAGAATTTTTATGGTTTACATGTCTACAGTGTGAACAAAAATTCAGGTCAAAATTTTGTGGCCTACCTAGTGTAGGAGTAGGCATGTCAAATTATGCTATTTTCTAAATGAAATCCTACTGTTACCGGTTATCGAGCAGTATTTTTAATTCTACTGACTGATGATTTCGATAGTTGCGCAAATTGCTTAAATTAAGGTTAGAAATATGATATTCCTATTTAAATGTGAAATTTTATATTAGAATTGTCGTTTGACGAATGCGGTATATTGTCATATTGATAATTAAAGTTCCAGATTTTTTATGATGCAGTAAATTAGATTTGCCAATTATTTTATTTAGTATTTACAGAGTAGACGCTTTTACAAAGTTTGTAGTGATGGAAATATTGTTAAGCACTTATTCCAAATTCCTCTATTACATGTCTGGCTTTAATTTGAAGGATCAAACAGTGCACCTCTGTTGATTACGAATATTTCCAAACGACGCACCACGAAATGGGGCACGTTCAATATTTCCTGCAGTACAAAGATCAGCCGGTGATATTCAGGGACGGAGCTAATCCAGGTAACTGTGATTTGTGATTTTGTGTTTGAAGGATCAAAATGTGCACAACAGTGACTGGGGAGCACTTGAGGACGGTGCACCACGAGATGGGGCACGTACAGTATTACTTGCAGTACAGACAGCAGCCCTTAGCATACCGCGAGGGGGCTAATCCAGGTGATGGTTTTTGTCTTTGGGTGGAGTGGGGCGGGTTAATTTTTATCGTGCCGTGTCTGCAAATTACCGTGTCTATTTATATTTACGAGAGCTAAGGTGCCCATTAATTTGTCTCGTGCTGTGTACGCTCTAGAACCTGGAATTTAGATGATTCGTGCTCCTTTTTTATTAAATAGTCATGTCCTTATTAATGTGTCATCATCATTGTTTACTCAATGAATGAATTCTTTTGCGACATTAATAAGTAGTGCACACTGATTTTTATACATTTTATTTATTTTAGCGTTAGTTTTTGACATTCATGCATTTTGATTGGATTTTATTGTATTATTAATTAACTATTATTATTGTGTTGGTGATTATAATTAATTTTAATATTTGTATTTTAAACATTGATTGACATTTGCTTGAATTATGTTTGATATGTTAGGTTGAATTATACCCTGATTAATTTATTTACCAACATATTTGTACATCGAACTAGTAAAAAACATGCTGTACCGGCTAAAAACTTTTTTTTTCACCATTTATGTTACCATGTTTTTATGCAAATAAATGCCTTTTAAGTATCTTTATCTTACCTTTAGTGCCATCTTATACTGAAATTTTGAGATCAGTACACAAAACTTTCTGCGGTCCCATGTAGCAAATGAATGTGTGTGCACGTTTATGACTGCTTTAGTCAGTTGTTTTTAAACCAGGCACAATAGAAATTCAATTGTTCTGTGGCACTGTGGTTACCTTGGGCGTCCAAGTATCTACAAGTGGATTATGGACTGATCCATGACACTAAGCTTATACGTTTCCCTGTTTAATTGGCTACACATACTATCTTTACTATAACTTGCACAAGCGCCTGTTAAATTATATAGTTGCCATAATAAATAAATTATTTAAGTTTTCAGCGACATTTGTTGCCGAATGTAGGTACCTAACTTTTATTATGTTTGTCTGAGCCAGCTGTAAGAAAGTGCCTTTTATTCTTATAAGCACTTTTTATTACGACAAAATGCTATAAATATTATCCTCGCTTATTCTTTATTCTTCCGTCTGCAGGTTTCCACGAAGCAGTGGGAGACACGATAGCTCTGTCGGTGTCGTCCCCCAAACATTTACGACGTGTCGGCCTGGTCTATGGGGATGCCGAAGATGAGCAGACTGAGATCAACCAGCTTTACAAAATGGTATGAAATCCTAATAAATAATAAATAAATAAATAAACTTTCCTACATTCATATCAAATATCTAAATAAGCTATAAATATCTATCCATCATTAAAATTAAGTCATCGCAATCTACAATTCATCATCATCATCATCTCAGCCAAAAGACGTCCACTGCTGGACAAAGGCCTTCCCCAAGGGTATGAGGGGTATTTGCCGTAATCGCCACGCTTGGCAGGCGGGTTGGCGATCGCAGTAGGTTGAGGGTAACCTCAGAGAGATGCTGCTGCCCATACTCTGGAATGGTCCCTTAGTCGGCTTTTACGACACCCACGGGAAGAGATGGGGTGGTGCAATTCTTTATCCCCGGCACCACACACCAATCTACAATTGATGGGTACTTATTGGCTTAACCACTATGCTCGACAAATGCGGGTTGGTGATCATGAATTTAATGTTTCTAAAAGGTCTAAAACGTTGTGTCGCTTAATTGCTTGCGAATTGGTCACTTTTAAATGCTAGGTTTTTATAATGGGTGACTTAATTAAGAAATATCTGGGGTTGAAATAATTCGGAAGTCATATTAAGCCGTTGGTCCCGTTTGTTGTAAGTTGGTAATAGTTAAAACGCACCAACCCACATTGGGCCAGTGTGGTGGGTTATGGGCCATGACATGGAAAGAACGGGCCATAACTTATGACCCGTCCTTGTTTGGGTTAGGATTAAGATTCCGAATTATGATTCCAAGGTCCAGCTGTTGAATTATAGTTGATGATTGGTCACGGATTTTAATCACCCAATCATCATTTCGCAGGGCATCGACAAAATCGTGTTCCTCCCGTTCGCGTACACTCTCGATCTGTTCCGGTACGGCGTGTTCCGCGGCACCACCACGCCCGAGGACTACAACTGCCACTACTGGCGGCTGCGCGAGGAGCTGCAGGGAGTGGAGCCACCGATGAACAGGACTGAGGAGGACTTCGACGCGGCCGCCAAGTACCACGTGTCGGCTAACGTGGAGTATGCCAGGTGGGTGACAGGAGAAGCTGCAACGCGTGGAGCCGCTGGTCAATAGAACCGAAGAGGACTTCGACGCGGCTGCCATACACTACGTCTCGGTTAACATGGAATATGCAAGCTAGACAAATGCTCCAGTATGCTAGGTGGTTTAGGGAGTAGTTGCAGGGCCTTCGATTAATTAATTGATCGAAGAGAGCCACCGATGTACCGAACTCACTCATTTTCCAATCTGATGCTGTATAAGAAAATGTTAAATGAAATGCTCTTGCTGAGTTTCTTGCCGGTTCTTCTCAATACAAAGTCTCTCCCGCCCTGTATACAAAGGATGGTACGTCAAAATTTCTTAGCTTAAGGCCCCTATTACATTTTGACCGTGATTTTTGCATAAAATGTCCAATTCCGGCGTTCTTGTTCAGAGAAACTGAAACCCTTAGACAATGTTAACTTATTGTATGGTGGAGAATATTTATTAGTATAATTCGTAGCGGCCTCGCTTTCTGCAATTTTCCTTTATCTATTTATATAAAGCCAAAATTCCGAAGCTAGTTTTCGATTAAATACGCTGACGTCAATTTTCAAGCTCATGGATTGAACTACTGTACTAAGCAAACGAAATGAAAAATATATAATAATATCTTTTAAATAGTGGTTAAGTTCGTAGCGGCCTCGGAATTTCGAAATATGAATGGAATTTCTACGAAAAAAATCCCATTCAAAGCCATAAAACGTTCAGAATTAGCTGTAAATACCTCCTTACTCCAATAATATTATTAAGTTAAATGTACACCAGAATTAACGTTAGTTTATAAGATTTCAATTTATATACTTTTTTGAACGATAAAAAATTATTAAACATCAAATAAATGTTATTACAACTGCACAAAATGCCAGTTTTGCGATGCGTTGGCCGCTCGTTGTACTGAGAAAGCGCGAGCTCGCGCATTTTGTGATAGGCCTTTTGATGTGTAGCCTGATTAGAATAAAACATTGTTTTTAGTAGTCAGCAACTCCCATAACTCACTCATGTGTCAGTTTTCAAGATCCAACCTCTGCCCCCAGGTACTACGTGTCGTTCATTATCCAGTTCCAATTCCACCGCGCGCTGTGCAACATCGCCGGCGAGTACGCGCCCGACGACATCACCCGCAAGCTGGTCGACTGCGACATCTACCAGAGCGTCGCTGCGGGCAACGCGCTAGCGTAAGTCTTCTTTCCTATTTTATCGTCATCATAATCATCATCATCATTATCATAATCATTTATATCATCAGCATTTCCCGAACAACTAATGGGCATAGGGCCCTGGGCATCCTGCGTACAACATAACTGATGTTAGCGAATCGCTGTCTAAAGAAGTTATTAGAACCCAAGATTTCCGAAGATTTCCATAGCTTTTTCTTAAACTAACTACACAAGATTACCCCCCCCCCCCCCCCCTTACTCCGAAATATAATTCAACTTTTAAATTTTACATGTACTCGAACATGAACATCCAAGGTAATTGTGATAGGTTTTCGATGCCCATAGTACCTACTTACTATTTGATTAGTTTAAAATGTCACTATAACTATGTTTGTTAACAAAGTTAGGGAAGAAACTGTGGGGCCTGTAACACAGTTTTAATTGCACAGGCTGCAGGGAATTCAGTTTTACTGTGTATATTGTTGTTGTGACGAATAAAGATTATATTATAGGCCTCGCTTCTGCTATTCGCCTCGGCCCTGCGCTAGCCTGGGCCGTGTGCAATCCATCGTCTTGTTTATACCATCGACTTATCTCGCCGGTGGACTTCCCCATTTCTTGTAACCGTCTCTCGACCAGCAACTCGATCAGCGTTATGGTGACACCGTCTGGCCCAGTGTCCTTGATATGGAAATGGGAAGTGTCTCGAGATAAGGGCATCAAGTCTGCTAGGACTATGGAAAACTTATCGACATCAGATTTATTTACACGCTTCATGAAGAACCTCATGTTATAGCGGACAAGAAATACCTCTGAATTGAGCCCGTTCCACATCCTACTGATCCACGGTAGGAGCTCCTATTTCCAAAATCAAAAAGCTAGTTAATCTATCGGGTTTTGTTGTTCCAGGAACATGTTGAAGATGGGTTCGTCAAAGCCCTGGCCGGAGGCGATGGAAGCTTTAACGGGCCAGCGCGCGATGAAGGCCGACGGTCTGCTAGAGTACTTCAGGCCGCTGCACGAATGGCTGGTGGCCGAGAACCAGCGCACCGGCGAGCACGTCGGATGGGATCCTAGCAAAAAACGTGAGTACCCACACCTATGATGTTGCCAAAGAGGTTTTAGCAGAAAAATCAGGTTATGTGGTAGGTACTAATGTAGAATCGATGATAATTAAAATTTTAATTTATTTAGAGATTTATTTATTTATTACTAATTACAATAGTTTACACCTATAACTGTAAAAAGTACAAAGATAATAAAATAAGTTATTTATTTTATTAACAATAATAACAGAAAAAAATAATAATAGGTAAAAAATTACAAACAGGTAGACTCAGCAGATCTTTCTCGCAAAATAACATACACCCATTCAAGATGTCTTTCCATCCATCCATCCTTATACAGGCTATTCACGCTGATCAGCCAGGAGTGCATTGATTTGATTTGGTATGCGGAATAGAGTAGATTAAGCACCTTTTGCCGTGCTACCACCACGTGCACATAACCAGAAACCTGTGTTAGTATTGAAACAATGCAGACCTTTATGGACCTAGAATTACTAGCAAGTAGGTAGTAGTTTTTTGGTTTTGCAATGAAGCTTAGACTTTTCACTAGTCAATTATTTATCTTAACTCTTCACTTCTCTTAACATATAAATATATAATTTTTAATATAATAAATATTTGAAGTATAAATTAATTTTTTTTTTTATTATTTCATTTCAACAAGCTTATTAATTAATTAAAAACTAAGAGACAAATGCTCTGTTTGTGTCGTTATTTTACTAGAATCAGTGTAGTGAAACGACGTCAATAAAAATACGACAGATTTCAATAAGAAGATGTAGTTTAGAGAATTGAATTGACATCTTCCGTGATTTCGTGGTATCCCTGCGACATATAGTAATAAAATTCAAAATTCAAAATGATTTATTCAGTTTATGCCACAAATAGCTCTTATGAACGTCATTAAGCCATAAACGCAACCAACCAACCGACCAATTGTTTTGTCTGTTCCAGAATATTGCACGAGCGAACAATTAGCGGCGGTGAGCGCCAAGGAGGCGCACGCGCCGCCCTCGTGACTGCGCAGTACTTACGATACCTTAGGATAATTTAGGGCGAGCGACAGTATTCATAATTAAACCTTTTTGTAGAAGCACTGCGTTTTATTTTGCATCATCATCAAAATTCAAAATCATCTATTCAGTTTAGGCTACAAATAGCTCTTATAAACGTCATTATGCCATCGGTTCGTAAGTCTACTCTGGGCGGGAGACCTTGTCTGAGAAGCACCGGCAAGAAACTCAGCAGAAGCTCATCACTATGCCCCCTCTGCTGGAACATGACCTTCACTATGGATGGAATACCACAAGGAGAGCGGGCCATAAACCACGCAGGCCCAGTGATCAATTCAATTCAATTCAATTTCTTTATTGCAAGCTAACATTGTGTACATAGTATCATAGTAGTGATCGGTTTGATTTAATGTGTTAATTGATGTGTTTATTTACTGTGCGTTCCGAACAAAAATGAAATAAAAGGCATTTTGCATTGTTTAAAAAATCTTCTTGCAAATTTTTTAAACAATGCAAAATTAAAATATATTTGAATTGGACCATGGTTGAAGATGGTTAAAATATTGAAATGAAACAACTTTTACAGTCAGGATAAACATTAAATAAGTAATGTGTAAAATAAACGCGGGTAGATCCGTAAAAGTTGTTTTATTTCAATGTGTAGTGTTCGTGTAAACTTTAGAAAACAATATGGTTAAAATAGTTACCAATTTTTGACGATATTTACAATTATTTGCTAATAAATGCTGTCAGAGTATGGTGTAGCTCCAAATCAGTTTGGTCAGCAGTCTTCTTGGTAACTCGAGCAGCTCGAGCTAGTAACGAGCGAGTGGCTTAAGCGTAAGCTTGCCAACTACAAAAAAAGGCATTCTCGGGATTACCCA
Source organism: Eudonia lacustrata (assembly GCA_947562085.1). Classification (NCBI taxonomy): domain Eukaryota; kingdom Metazoa; phylum Arthropoda; class Insecta; order Lepidoptera; family Crambidae; genus Eudonia; species Eudonia lacustrata. Next base: position 24,068,354 of record OX387315.1, read on the forward strand.
GCTCGACATCCGGGACTTGGGCATATTACGCGGGACACAACACACCACGTATAAAATGGTTAGAAAAAAAACTGCATATATTTTTTTACCATTTAATAAAAAAAAACGCGACGCGACGCGAAATACGCAATGCATAGGTACCTATTAAGAAATTTTAATAATGCGTTACAAATTACTCGGGCCAACTGCCTAACCCGAGGGTAGTTGGTACGAGATAGATACTTTTATCATATTATCACTGACAAAAAGCGTCCCACAGAAGGTCGAGGCGGGACGGCCCAAAATTGACCCAGGAAGGGGAAACCCGGGGTCCCGGAAAATACGGGACGGTTGGCAAGCCTACTTAAGCGGTTGCAAAGGTTGCGGTTGCGAGGTTATTTATAAAACACAGCTTTGTAAAAAACTCTCTGTATTATTTACTCATAATGAAAATAAAAATTTCTAATAGTTTTCGCTGTCAACTCGTGTGAAAATCAAATAAACGCTCTGAATAAAACTGATTTATTTAAGAAATGACAAAAGACAAAGAAAAGGGAAAAGATGTAAGTAATTACAGTTTCAAATTTTTTTTATAGAATTAACAAATTAAAAATGACTAGTTTTCACTAAAACTTGAATTGAAAACATTGAATCTTATTGTTCTTCTGTTACGCTTCGCTATGCACATGGCAAGAAATTACAATCGATTAAAATTATGGCACCGCAATTTCCCGCAAGTTCCATTGTTTCGTCACGGTGTGGCGCTAGTAGCTTTTTCTACGTTTTTAGAATTACGTCAGTAAAAAAAAAAACAGCTGTTAAAAACTTTTTAGTGTTTCATTATGTGATTGTGAATTTTATTATGGGCAATAAATAACTTAATTTATAAAAATACTTAACAGCCCTTTTTGAAAAATAAGTCTCTGTTTTTACATTGTAGTTACTCTACTCTATATTTAGATAAACATTGAAATCCAATAGAACTTAAGTTAGTTGAAAAAATATTTAATCACTAATAAACTCGAAATGGACTTGTACAGAGAAAATATAAGAAACTTGTAAGAAACAATGTAGCACGTTGGTAATAATTACTCTGAGGTAGACCGTGGGCACAGTATTTTTGTGGCATGCGTAGAGCCACATCTGTTAGTTTGAGTGCTTTACCGCTAGGCATCGCTAGTGGTTCTTGCATGTTGCGCTTTGAGCCTGCTTAGGCAGCTGCTATTGGGGAGCGTAGCATGCTCTTGTCAATCAGCATCTTGCTTGAGTATTAAGCTCGCTAGATGCCACTGTGCTGTTTATGTCATTTCCTACATGGCGGTATAGAGATTTTTAGTCACAGAATGACCTTCCCTTTGTGTTTCAATTTTGGTATCGCTTCTCGGCCTTTTGGCTAAGATCAAAGTGTAGTATCTGTTCTTTTCAGCTTAATATCTGAAAGTTCCCTCACTGAGGGACCAGTATATTAAACTGATTTTTGTATTACGACGGGATGTTCGGGGCTCGCTCCACTCCCGTCACGGGTCGGCCCGGCATTGCAGTGCCGCCGGGATCGGCCCACATAAAGAATAAAACTATCTCTTCTTTTAGGTTTTCTAGCACATAGAAAACTTAAAAGCGTTTAAGCCGCACAACTAAAAAAAACCTGACATGTTGTGGTTTAGTTAAATATGGCGTTATAGTTAAAAGTGGCCGTAACGTCTTATTTAACTAAACCATAACATGTGAGGTGTTCATTAGGTGACGTAAAAATGGTAAATTACTTCATTCAAATAGTTTGTTGAGCATAATTTGATTTTCTATCTCTAATTACTAGATATGTTTTTTTTTTCATTAGGGGCGCTAGTGTGCGGCGTAAACGCTCGTAGAGATCAGCGGTATAGATAGGTAACAACTTTACTTCCGTGTGCTGTTAGGTACTCATAAGGTGAACTAGTACTTTACTCTGAGTGTACTAGTATAGTACTAACTAAACCGAAAAATATCCGAATACACTGTAATCTATACATATAATAAGAACGTAGGGATAAAAAAATCTGTAATTGCAAGATATAAAAATCACTTACGGAACACGATAGCATAGTTTAAAAAAAATTTGTTTGTTTGTTTGTTTGAACACGATAAACTCGAGAGCTACTGAACGAACTTTTGATCCGGTTTTTACCAAAATAATAAGAAAATTCCGGAGAATAAGATAGGTACATAAATATTCGAAAAATATAATAAGAACGTAGGGATAAAAAAATCTGTAATTGCAAGATATCAAAAATAAAAATTACACAAGGTGCCTTATAATCACCTACGGAACACGATAGAATAGTTTAAAAAGAAATTGTTTGTTTGTTTATTTGTTTGTTTGAACACGATATACTCAAGAACTACTGAACGGATTTTGATCCGGTTTTACCAAAATGCTAAGAAAATTCCGGAGAATAACATAGGATACATAAATACTCGAAAATTGTTAAATTTTGATTTGGTCTAAACCAGGATTTAATTCTAGGTTGCTTGGCAACTGTTGTTTATTATGTAACATAGGGGATTTTTTTTAATGAATTTTACGGCTCTGGCATCTGAAGCTCTGGCTCTCTATTGCTATCGTGTTTTACGGCTCTGGGTTCTTTGCCCTTTTGAGCCTGTCATTGATAGTTGTTGCCATGAGAATACCGATTTTGATGCGGTTATCACCAAAATGCTTAGAAAATTTCGTAGAATAACATACAAACAAATCGAAAAATGTTAGACGAATTTTGATATACGTATTTACGCGACCAACTGTTACATACGTTCGTTGAGTTATTATTTTAGAAAAGTTTTGTTACTCTCTAAGGTTACCTACCCTTTATAAATCTGTGAGGCACCTAAGCGAACATTAACACCGCAGCAGTAGTAAAGCGACGGAAAATAAAAACAAACTCGAAATGACGCACATCATTAAACTTGGTTGTACATACACCTTTTGTTTAATTTCTCTAAATAACCAATAATAATCCTATGTCTATTTAGTCGCGCCTGCGCGCGGCGCTTCTTCCAGTTTTCTAATACACAGAAATGTTAAAAGTTAAAACATTACCTATATTTCGCGGTATAAACCTTTGTGTCGTTGCCCAAAATAATGTCTCTCTTTTTTTTGTTATGCATAGAAATGTTACTCATTAAATTTGGCTGTATAAAACTTTGTATCATTGCCAAAATCATGTCTCTAGTTTTTTAAATATTGCACGTAGAAGATATAACATAACTTGGCTCTATAAATCTTTGGGTCGTTGCCCAAAATATTAAATGTTATTTTTTTAAATCTATTTGGTAAAAAAACGCGGGAAGAGGACAATGAAAAAAAAAAAAGTTGGCGCTCAAATTTTGATACGAACAGAAGGAAATTTTGATGTCTTGCAATGCAATACCTATTTTTATTTTGCTAATAATTTTCGAAATATGTTAATTATTCATTGTGTAAAAGTTTTATGAAACATTTGATGCAGGTAAGTTAAACACTTATTTCAGTACTTATTTTACATGTAAGCGGTTTCTTACTTTGGTTTCTTAATACCTTTATAGGATAAATCTGTTTTCAATGTTACAATATAAGTAAGTAAGTATCTTAACAATTTTAATATCATATAACCTATAAAGAATGAATTTTGTACCTACTTCTAGATTACAAAAAATTGTTTTTACCATTCTTCTATCGCATAAGACGGCTGGCTACCTCTGGTCACAGGGTAGAGAAACGGAACAGAGACAAAGCTTCTAAGGAGCATACGAAATTCTTACCTATTTTAGTAGGGTTGGCAAAAGACAATAAAATAAAATAAACAAACTTTTATGAGCTTTTTATTAGGTATGTAGACAAGATAAGGTATTTAGTATATTTACAAATTGCTTACTCTAAATATATTTTTTTAATAATTTTTGGATTTTAATAACTTGTTATGCCTTTTGATAGAATGGTAAATTCTAAATCTGATAAAAAGTCTTTTCAAGTAATCAATTGGGAATCAATCACATGACATATTAAATGTACAATCTTGTACTCGATTCAGAATATCATTACCAATATTTAAAATGTTTATGAGATCAATCGGTAACCAGGAAGTGGAATAAATTTAACTTGCAAGATTCGATCACAAGCAAACATCGGGACAGGTGAAACTAAATAAAAGTAAAGTTGTAAAAATAACAATTAACTACGTAACATACGTACATAACATAAAGGTATGTGTGACCTACTTAAACATATCTAAAATTTTAAATAGGTATAATCTGGTTTTAATTTACTTACCTAGTAGACTCCTTGGGATAATTGAAATATGAAATATCTTTTTTTTCTAGTATTATTCATACAAACGGTACAGTAAACGACCATTTTATAAGTCCAGAACTAATTATTTACACTTACACTTTATAACTATTTACAGATGTTTATATAATTTTTAACGCAAATTTTGTTGCGAACAAATTACAAAAACACAAATGTTGAAAAAATTTCCACGAGCAGGGTTTGAACCTGCACCCTTCTGACATACCGGGTCAGGTGCTCTTCCAATTGAGCTATCGTGGTTCTAACCAGCCCGCGGAAATTATTCAACACTATTTACTTTTTACTTTGAAAGCCAAAGGCGCCCACTCAATGTTAACAACTACCGTCATTAATATCCGATCATAATATTTTTACAAATACTAAAGATCAGTTAAGAAGTAGGCAAGCTATTTATAAATGTATAGATAATTTTTAACGCAAATTTTGTTCGAAAAAAAACCCTGCTCGTGGAAATTTTTTCAACATTTGTGTTTTTTTTTGTAATTTGTTCGCCGGTGTCCGGACGAGTACCTGTGCTGTAAAAAACCAATTTTATTACATATAATTGAGCGTCAGTAAACCCATTTCAGCTTTGTATGGCGTAGCAAATACGCGCAACCCACCGAGAAACGGTGTTGTATACTGAATGTATGTGGAGGGATAATTGAAACGGGAAACTGAGTGAGAATCTGTATGAACAGGACGATTCTGTGCTTCAAACTAAATATATGTATGTACATGGCAGAGATGATAGTCGAAAGAATAAGAGACAATGTATGAAAATAATGATGGACGTAAAGGAGGCACAGGAAGTATGCCAGAACCACAATAAATGGAGATCGATTGTCTTTGTCTATCTCAGCATTCCCAGCTGAAAGGGTAATAAGAGTGAGTAGATGTACGTATGTCGGAAAATATAATGTCAATTTTCTAAATTTCCGATGCATTTAATTTTGTTATACCCTAAAAAGCTTAAATAGATACCTACATAAAAATTAAACTTTACAGACTACAGCCTTTAGCTCACGCGGACGAAGTCGCGAGCAACAGCTAGTGTTTAATATAGACAGAGGTCAGTGCGCTATCCTCTATAGCTGTTTTAATCTATTTTGACACTGTTATCTTATCAACCAACTAAATAGCTTTAAAACTGTTTTTTGCCAAAAGTAGCCACTTTTTTTCGAAACCATTTTAAAATTATTTACATAGGTGTATTTTCAAACTGGGTAAAGCTCTTCAATAAATATTAGACGTTATTTTATGCACAAACCCAAATACTCAATCAATTACGTCAGGGCGCTTTAAGCGCTATCACTCGCTCCACCAGCTGGCTTTTGAACAATTGCGCTAAATACCGCTAAGCAAGATTTTCTAACAATAAAACGCACGGTCGGCGTAAGCGATTGATTTGCTATCTCGCATAATGTGTGTGTATTCGATAGCGATTGGCAGGCAACAACTATCTCGCTTTCTCTTAGATACAGGGTGCCAAGTGTGAGTTTCATTCGCCATTCGATCACGTTAACGGAAACGAGAATTTGTATGGCAAAACGTTAACTTCTTTCATATGCCGCCAGGAGGCGCTGCTTCAATGCCATACTAATTTTCGTTTTCGTAAACGTAATCGAATGAATACTGATAGTAAACGAAACTCGCACTAGGCCCCCAGTACGTTTGTTCCTTGTTCGTTCTCGCTCGGACATTCGGAGTAATTCGGACAAGCAACAATCATAAGCATTTGAGTTGAGTGTAGCGGGAGACGGTGTACTAATAGTCCGACTGTCCGATTAAGAGCTTGCGTTCGGTAACGTTTCTTTTCGTACAGTGCCGAGTATCGTTACCTATTAGTACTTAGTACGCGTACTACACAACACTAATCACAATGCCTACGCCGCAAAATGACTTTGAAGGATTACTCGTAAACAGCTGAGCTAAGACTAAGTGACAAAATTACTAACATTTAAAACTTGCTACAAAGCAAAATGCCTCAAATCAGTATCTCTAAACCGGTTTGCCTAATTTGCAATACCGATAAGTACGTCTGCATTCTTTCTTCTCTAGGCAGCATAACGTCTCAAAGATTAAAATGAGTTAAAGGATAATACCATGCCATACGACTAAAGAAACTCAAACTGCCTCAAATTAATAATATCCTACTAAAAAAAATATAATAATAGTAATAAAAATAATAAATAAATAAATAAATAATACTCGTTGTTTATTTCATAAAGCAGGCAAGAAACAGGTTTTTTTAGTTACAATTTTTATGAGGTAACTTCCGTGTTCGTAATAGATCAGGGCCGGGGTTACAATTTGAACTGCAACCCAACTACAAATTGGCTTTGTAGGCGTTTTAAATGTTAGTAATTTTGCCACTTAGTCTTATAGCTGTTTAGGAGTATTCCTTCAAAGTCATTTTGCGGCGTAGGCATTTAGTTAATTTTTAATTACCTACATTATTTGCTTTTATTAATTACCAATCCCAATAGGGATCAACATCCATTGTTTAAAATAATTATTTAAAAAAAGCAAACAAATTATATGATGCGACCAGCCATGTAATCCAGGGGTCGGCAACCTTATGCTATAGCCGGGCCACATATGTTGCCAGAGTATCAGTGCGGGCCGCACTTATATTTATATGTTCGGGCATGTATTTTTAATATTTGAAATAAAACGCATATATATTCATACAATTATGTCTTTTTTAATTGAACTACTATACTAACATAAAAGTAAGAACTAGTGAGATTTTTGAGGCTGCATTTGACTTGCAAGTTTTTTAACGTCTGCTTTCATTTTAGTAGTAGACACGCGCAGTATCGCGTCTAAATGTTCATCCGTTAACCGCGAACAATTCTTATTTTTGCGGTAGTTGAGAATTGAAAAAGTCTGCTCACACAAATATGTACTACCAAACATAGTTATTATCTGCTGAGCAAACTTTTTCAATTCTTTGAAGTTTTCAGAACTCAAACCTCCGTAGAACTGTATCAAGTCAGTGCTTTCCTTAAATGCCGTTTTAAGTGTGCTATTACTTTGCAAATCTACTATGTTCATTTGCAAATTGCTTGGTACCTCACTAATATCAATTGCAAAAGGGTTTTGGAATATTTCCATGTTAAGGGAGCTCTTTTTAAAGTCGGTGAATCGATTTACAAACTCAGTTTGTAGTTGTGTTAACACGTTTCTCATTGTAATATTTTGCCACACAAAATTATCTCCAGCTTCTTCCACGGCTTTCTTGCAATTAGGAAAATGGTCAAGCTTTTTTTCATCAATATGCTTGATAAACAGTTTCAGTTTCATTTCAAATGACTTTACATCTGTATACATATCGCAAATCAATTTATTTTTTCCCTGCAAGCGTTTGTTGAGCTGATTCAGTTCCTTAGTCAAATCAGTCAAAAAACCAAGATCGATAATCCACTGTTTGTTAGTAAGCTCTTCTACTGGCTTTCCTTTCATCTCCATGAAGTTGCCAATTTCTTTCCTCAAATCAAAAAACCGTTCCAAAACGGCACCTCGACTGAGCCACCTCACTTCACAGTAGTAAACCACGTCACCATGTTCAGCTTCCAGATCTTCCAAAAACTTTTGGAACTGACGGTGTGTGAGCCCATTTCTTCTTATAAAATTAACAGTGGATGTTACAGTATCCATTATTTCTTTCCAGGATATAACTTTGGAGCACAATGCCTCTTGATGGACAATACAGTGAAAAATCAATGGCACAGTAGATCCAGAATCTTTCACTTTGCTGATGATTCTCCCAACAACACCTTTGTTTTGACCGCTCATGTTCTTGCCTCCATCGGTAGTGACACTTGTTAACTTTTCCCAGCTTAATTGCAATGAATCCAGAGCTTGTTCCACATGGTGAAATAAATCTTCTCCCGTAGTTGTACCTTTCAAACTGCACATTTTCACAAGCTCTTCGTAAACAGTAAAGTTTTCGTCAATGCCGCGTACAAATATGAGTAGCTGTACTGTATCCGACACGTCCGTACTTTCATCCATCGCTAAAGAGAAGCAGTCGAAAGACTGCGCCTTATCCCTGAGTTGTTCACACAAATTAGCACCCAAGTCTTCAGTACGTCGGGTGCAAGTTCTTGCAGAGAGACTAAGACTTTCAAACATTTTTTTCTGCTCTGGGCATATTTCTTCTGCGATAGCTAAGACACACTCTTTTAATAATTCACTATCGGTAAACGGACGTCCACTTTTTGCAAGAATCTCTGCTACCCTGTAACTGGCCCGAACATTCGATTCGCTGTTGTCTGCCACAACCTTAAATATGTTTTGTTGATTTTGTAATGACGATTTCAAAGTGGAAATTTTCCTTTTCCGTATTTCTCCTTCAAGACAGTCAAATTTAGCTTTGTGCTCAGTGTCGTAATGTCGCTTCAGGTTATATTCCTTTACTACAGAAATACTCTTTTGACAAATCAAGCATAACGGTTTTCCTTTAAACTCGATAAAAAAGTATAATTCTGTCCATAATTCGTTAAAAACTCTTTTTTCTTCTTCTATCTTCCTTTTTCTTGAAGCCATGTTTATATAATTATTCTGTAACAATAATGAAAAAAATTAAATTCGTTGTAAAATTATATGTTCCAGTTAGCACCTACAAATTCAACTCCACATTCAAATAATAATTAAAACATGACACACTCGTAACTAACTTCATGTCATGTAACTACTATCCCCGTCCTTATAACATTTACCCATCAATCTGAAGGTTCACATTAACAAGCAGTAAATAAAATAAAACAAAATGCTCGCGAGTGCATACAACTTACCTCATACGTCGTGCGTGAGAAGCTATCAGCGAAGGGAAGAAAGGTGAAACGAAACGCGTAGCTAGCAACCAGATGAGACGTGAGTTTCCGGCGAATTTCCACAACCGAATGTGGCGAGAGCTGCGCGCGGCTGTGATTTTAACTAAAACCGGTCGCTTTGAATTTTTTCGCCGCCGCACACCTGCGTCTAATCAAAGACTGCCGCCCCGCCTATTGTCTCAAAGGAGCCGCCCGCCGCCGCACGTGCGGCGGATAAACGCAAAAGAAATTGCCAAGAATTGAATAAGTACAGCAAATATTTATTTTCGGTAGAAACAATACATAACATCACAGTCTTGATAAACAGTTCTTAAGAAATGAAATAGAGGTACATTTTTATCACCCCGCGTGGGAGCGAGCTTTCAAGAATACTCTCATGGCCCAGCAGCATGGCCGTATAAATTCTAGTGAATTTATATGGCCTTTTGCTTCGGTATTTTTTTCTTACGGACCTCAGGCTTGCGGGCCGCACCGAGATAGTCTACGGGCCGCATGCGGCCCGCGGGCCGCCGGTTGCCGACCCCTGAATTGTAATCCATTATGATGCTAACTGTCCGAAGTTTCATAAAAAAGTAAGCAGCATGCGAAGTAGTCACAGTGAGAAGTATTCTGTTTGCAAAGTAGTCACGACGAGAAGTAGTCAGAAATTGACTATATGATAAGTGCCTAGTGCTAGTTTCATTCGCCATTCGATCACGTTAAGAGCGTTTACGCCGCACACTAGCGCCACTAATGAAAAAAAAATAAAAAAAAAAATAAATAAATAAATTTTCCTACACTTTATTTTTTTTTTTTTAAAAAGAAAAACATATCTAGTGATTACAGATAGAAAATCAAGTTATGCTCAACAAACTATTTGAATGAAGTAATTTAGCATTTTTACGTCACCTAATGAACACCTCACATGTTATGGTTTAGTTAAATAAGACGTTACGGCCACTTTTAACTATAACGCCATAGGTATTTAACTAAACCATAACATGTCAGGTGTTCATTAGGTGATGTAAAAATGCTAAATTACTTCATTCAGATAGTTTGTTGAGCATAATTTGATTTTCTATCTCTAATTACTAGATATGTTTTTTTTTCATTAGGGGCGCTAGTGTGCGGCGTAAACGCTCGTAGAGATCAGCGGTATAGATAGGTAACAACTTTACTTCCGTGTGCTGTTAGGTACTCATAAGGTGAACTAGTACTTTACTCTGAGTGTACTAGTATAGTACTATACTATACTTATATATAACTCCTCCCGTATGCCGCCAGGAGGCACTGATTCAATGCCATATTTATTTTCTTTTTCGTAAACGTAATCGAATGAATACGGATAGTTAACTAAACTCACATTAAGCACACTGGCGCCTGAACGGGATAAGCGCTCAATGCAACAAATGCAAAATGTCACCTTGAGCGTAAATTACACATTCTCAGAAAGCCACACCCCATAAGACATAAACGCGATATTTTTAAATTAATGTAAGTACCTACATAATATTTTTATTTCAAAGATAATGCTAAAGAAAACCTACTTATCTAATCTTATTGGCAAATTATTTGAAATTAAAGTTTCAATGTACTATCACCAAACATGGCGATGTTTCTAGTAGTATCGGTGACTATAGTCATAAGTATTTATTGCATCATGTTCGTATGGTATATAGATCTTACAATATTATAAATAGTCCCATAAACATGACCCTGTAAGGATATTACAACAATTTATGGTTTAAACAGCAAAAGTATTAATTCTAATGTATTATTTATTTTAATAGAGCCATAATATTTTTTGTTATGGTTAAATTAAAAAAACAACAATAATCAACCAAAAAAATAAATTAAAAATAAAAGATTAATATGGCATTTAAATAATTACTTATTCTTACTTATCTGTACCCACGCCAAAAAACAAAGCTTTGTACTTTTTTGAAAACTAATTAATTTTTCACTAAATTATATGGTGTCCATTAATTAATTCAGCGGGCGGAATTAACAACGATCAAGCATGCAAGCAAAATTTTTAACTTTTGTCCGTGGTCTATGCCTCGTGCTTTTTCTATGAAGCAATGCAACCCCACCGATGTCTTCCCTAACTGGTTAAGTAATAAAGCGTCACGAGGTATTATTTTTTGTTTGTTCGTTCTTGGGAGGGTGCGACGGCTGGCTGTCATTTCTTTTCCCCCCTTTATTTTGTTCAATAACGTTCAACAAACAAATCTTGCATAACAAATAAACTACTTATTCAGCTAAGGCCTATGTTCAGTAGTGGACCTTTGCAGGCTGAGGATGATGGATATGAGGATGGATGATGAGGATTCAGCTAAGAGCGACAAATTAAAGGTAAATAGTTACCACATGCGATACTTTTATAAGGAAACTATTAAATTACACTGCTATTTTATTTTATTTGATTAATTTCAATGGGACATAATTGCTTTTGTCTAAAATTCATCACAGCTTGTCAATAAGGAAAAATCAGTGTAAACTCCTTTATCTCTTCACGGGCCATGCCACTTGAATTTGAAGTATTTCTACAATTAGTGAAAAGTATAAATTAATTGTCATTCAACAAAATGTTGTTGCTTTTATTGTGTTGTAACTTTTTAAGTTTACACAATCCTGTGTAATGAACACACGAAGATATTATAGTTTTTGTTAAAAACAAAAAGGGCTCCAAGAATAAATAAGACAAATAAAGATGGCTCTACTTTATGGCGGTGTACTAATAGAAAAACATGTAGTGCCTCTTTAAAACTAAATTCTGAAAATATTTTTTTTGAAATAAGCGTTTTAGACCTATAGCGTTTTAGTCCTAAAGCGTTGTAGCTCATTGTAGGCGAATGAATTTTAGTCAAAACACGAAGACTAATTACGGTTGAGGCATACAGAGAACAAAGGAGCTAGACACACTTCCATCATTATGGTCTTGTTATTTCCATTGTTTTCCGGTTTTTAGTTAAATACGGCGTTATAGTTAAAAGTGGCTGTTTTTAGCTAAACCATAACCAGCTGTTCATTAGGTGAGGTAAAATGCTTAATTACTTCATTCAAATAGATTGTTGAGCATAATTTGATTTTCTATTTCTAATTACTAGATATGTTTTTTTTCATTGGCGGCGCTAGTTTGCGGCGTAAACGCTCTTAATCTTTAAATTTAATGAAAAAAAATATTTTTTTTTAATAAAACGCGTTTATGTCTTTTTAATAAGGAATATTTAAAAGTTTGCTGTCACAGAAAAAGATGTGCATGGCTTCATTTTAGGTGATGGTTTATAGTAAATATCTTGTTAGTTTAGTTATTTTTTTGTTTTTCTGGTATATTGTGGCAATTTAATAATTTTATCTTTATATACGTTTAAGAGTTGTTTAACGCAAACTGCCTATTTTTTTATATAAAAAAAACAAATGTTTTTAAATCATCTGCTGGACAAAGGCCTCCATCATTGAAATCGAGTCTTCACTACAATTGATGGGTAATGTCTTATGTCTTAATCAAGTTTGCAAAAAAAACAACCAAATATTTGGTAATTGTATGGCGTTGCAGCAGCGCCACCAGGTTGCCTCGTACTGATGTAAATAGCACTAGACACTTGCCGTCTGCTGACTCAGAATCGTATTAACTTCCACATACTGCCACTAGAGGGCTCCTTTTCATAGTTTCATACTAATGTTTAAATTACGTTCATCTTCTTTTAAAAATTGCATGGAAAAAGAGTTTTCTATGAACTCTGTTTGCTTACTGAAACTGTTATTATTTCGATTGATGCAGTGTTACCTGCCATTTTTCTGTATACGCGAAGTTGCCGATTGCTTCGAAGCGATTTTAGGGTCTTAAAAAAAAATCACAGATTTCGCAATCCCCGCAAGAATCGGAGCATTGAAAATGAATACAAAAATTTACGAAAAATAAAATTACACAACTACTTTACCACAAGTCTAATTATAACACACGAATGTATAACACTGCACAACACAGAGAATAACATTTTTTTTTCTGAAAGTGAAATTCATCGGGTGCCTTATTTTGGCGGATTCATTCTCACTTTCTCGACTGGCATCATCGTCGTTATCGTCAATATCCTCGGCGGCAAGATCGAATTTAAAGAATCTGGGGGCACGGCAGTGCCCCCGGCCGGCCCCGCCAAGTCGAGCAAAAAAGCGGCACGGCCGTACCATCCTTTTCTCGAAACAGTTCAGGCCATTTTCGAGCCCCTATAACTTCGTTGTGAATAAAACTAGATGCCTGAATTTTCAGTTGAATAGTCCTTGAGTGGCGACCGCGTACCGGAAAGCGCAGTGTGGGTAGGCCTCCAACAAGGTGGACCGACAATCTGGTGAAGATCGCGAGAAGCCGCTGAATGCGAGCAGCACAAAACCGGTCGTGGTGGACGTCTTTTGGCTGAGATGATGATGATGATGATGGTGCAGCAGGCATTTTATAAACACGGTATGTTTCAAATTTCATTCAATTTGAATCAGTAGTTTAGAAATTATAACTATTCAAAGTTTCTTAATTTTGTCACTCACTCACTCACTCACTCATTCAGTGACTGAACGATTATCAAAACTCTAAGGCACTTTTAGCAGACATAGAAGCTTCAAATTTAGAATACAACTAGTGTTTAGTGTATAAATCAAGGAAAAACTAAAATATTTTGCAATTTCGGTCCAGTTTTCTAGATACACCAACTGCATAAATAACTTTGTAATCCTGTATAAATATATAGGATTACAAAGTTACATTTGCAGTTAATGAATCAGTGTATGTACCTGTATAATGTATAATATAATGGAATAATAGGTATAGATAAAAAAGAAAAGAAAGGAAAGGAAAGGAAAAAAGTAGGACTATCTACAAAAAGAAATGAGTTGCTATCAAAAATAAATTTGTAAAAAAAACCAAGTCTCGCAACTCAGTTCTTCTACCGTAAAAAAAAGTTGTGAGATCGATGTAATACCAAGTTTATTCAGTCCCTTCTCAAAGGACTTTATTTCTTAAGTTATTACGTAATTAGCTAACCTAACAACATCTTATAGTGACCATATTTAATATCAATATATAAATCTATATTAAAAAATCTTTTATGTTTTAAATAAATAGATTTCTATCTCTAATGCACTTGGTATTTAGTAAACAAACACCCCCCAAAAACCCGACTTTTTTACATTTTTCTATTTCTCCTAAAATCCTCGGAGCTATGGCCAAAAATACATCTCAGGCGATTTGCATCTGATAACCATTTTCAATGGTAAAAATAAATTTAGATTTTTTTACAGAAGTTTAATGTCCATCGACGTTATTTTTATTTTCTAGAGTTGTTAGAGTATTGAAATTAATGATACATTATATCTATGGATCTACTCGCATTAATTTTACAAAATATTTATACTGATGACGTTTTTACAAAACTTTTGCAAGGTCCGCCATGGTCATAGGAGGAGAGTGAAGATTTGGTCATTTTAAAATAAATAGCAGCTTTTAAAATATGGCATTGAGAAAATTGCAGGATTCCCATCTAGCTAAGGCTAAGTAATCATCATCAGTAAGCATTATATCACATTATAACACACATTATAACACACCTAAAAGTATTATATAGATGTACTCTAATGCGATACTTTTAGAGTTTCATTTACAACAACACACTAACGCCAGGTCGGGCTAAATGGGTACCTACTGGAACACTACTCGCGCATTGCAACCGGGAAAAAATAATCAGTTGGTAGATAAAAAAGTAGGTGAGTAGCGTTCAAGCATTTAATATCAAATATTTTTAATAACAATGTTTAATTTTTTTACTAGAAATTGTGGTTAGTGAGAGCTCATGGTGTGTAGATATCGATGATAGTAGCGACACATACAAATGTGTTACAAAAATAAGAAAGAAATTAAATAAGTTTGTTTCCTTGGTTCAATATGCCGAGTTCTGTTTATAACCATGAATAGGGTTGCCAACTTTTTTTAGACCAAATAATAGCATTTTGGATTCAGTATCCATAAAAATATAGTATAAGGAATTAATTAAAAAAAATACTTATTTTATTCCTAAATGAATATTTTTTGCTGCTTTGAGCTTTTATTAATAGGTTTTTATTTTAAAGGAACAATTCGTAATTATTGTTACTTACAATTTAATTTTAAGTTACAAACCACTATTAACTCTGCTTTGATCAGACCGATACTGGCTCTGTTGCGCTCATCTTTCCACTTTGTGTTCATCACAGAAATCTATAGTAAAAATATAGTAGTTTCGCCTACTATAGTATATTTTTAAAATAATAGTAGTTAGACGGCTAAAATAGTAGGATACTATATTTTATAGTAGTTGATAGCAACCCTAGCCATGAACAACATTGCATACCATGAACTATGAGAACTGCTGCTATTGCGTTGCTTTGCTGCTGGTATGTACAAGTAGCATGTGTTTTGTCATCACGTAATTCCGCTAGATGGCGTTGTGCATCTAATATTAAAAAGTAGTGTTAATTTATAAAAAAATTATGATGTTTGTTTAATAAAGCCACTTAAAGCATGGTTACAGCTCGCTACAGTTTTAAGGAGAGGGGAGTAAACAGAGCTTGCTACTGTCAGTCTTTTCGTGTGCTTCGTCGTAGTCGCGTTACTTGAATATAAAGTTCACTAGATATACACTAGATGCCACTGTGCTGTTTATGTCATTTCCTACATGGCAGTATAGAGATTTTTAGTCACAGAATGACCTTCCCTTTGTGTTTCAATTTTGGTATCGCTTCTCGGCCTTTTGGCTAAGATCAAAGTGTAGTATCTGTTCTTTTCAGCTTAATATCTGAAAGTTCCCTCACTGAGGGACCAGTATATTAAACTGATTTTTGTATTACGACGGGATGTTCGGGGCTCGCTCCACTCCCGTCACGGGTCGGCCCGGCATTGCAGTGCCGCCGGGATCGGCCCACATAAAGAATAAAACTATCTCTTCTTTTAGGTTTTCTAGCACATAGAAAACTTAAAAGCGTTTATGCCGCACAACTAAAAAAAAAAATCTGACATGTTGTGGTTTAGTTAAATATGGCGTTATAGTTAAAAGTGGCCGTAACGTCTTATTTAACTAAACCATAACATGTGAGTGTTCATTAGGTGACGTAAAAATGGTAAATTACTTCATTCAAATAGTTTGTTGAGCATAATTTGATTTTCTATCTCTAATTACTAGATATGTTTTTTTTTTCATTAGGGGCGCTAGTGTGCGGTGTAAACGCTCGTAGATATCAGCGGTATAGATAGGTAACAACTTTACTTCCGTGTGCTGTTAGGTACTCATAAGGTGAACTAGTACTTTACTCTGAGTGTACTAGTATAGTACTAACTAAACCGAAAAATATCCGAATACACTGTAATCTATACATATAATAAGAACGTAGGGATAAAAAAATCTGTAATTGCAAGATATAAAAATCACTTACGGAACACGATAGCATAGTTTAAAAAAAAAATTGTTTGTTTGTTTGTTTGAACACGATAAACTCGAGAGCTACTGAACGAACTTTTGATCCGGTTTTTACCAAAATAATAAGAAAATTCCGGAGAATAAGATAGGTACATAAATATTCGAAAAATATAATAAGAACGTAGGGATAAAAAAATCTGTAATTGCAAGATATCAAAAAAAAAAATTACACAAGGTGCCTTATAATCACCTACGGAACACGATAGAATAGTTTAAAAAGAAATTGTTTGTTTGTTTATTTGTTTGTTTGAACACGATATACTCAAGAACTACTGAACGGATTTTGATCCGGTTTTACCAAAATGCTAAGAAAATTCCGGAGAATAACATAGGATACATAAATACTCGAAAATTGTTAAATTTTGATTTGGTCTAAACCAGGATTTAATTCTAGGTTGCTTGGCAACTGTTGTTTATTATGTAACATAGGGGATTTTTTTTAATGAATTTTACGGCTCTGGCATCTGAGGCTCTGGCTCTCTATTGCTATCGTGTTTTACGGCTCTGGGTTCTTTGCCCTTTTGAGCCTGTCATTGATAGTTGTTGCCATGAGAATGCCGATTTTGATGCGGTTATCACCAAAATGCTTAGAAAGTTTCGTAGAATAACATACAAACAAATCGAAAAATGTTAGACGAATTTTGATATACGTATTTACGCGACCAACTGTTACATACGTTCGTTGAGTTATTATTTTAGAAAAGTTTTGTTACTCTCTAAGGTTACCTACCCTTTATAAATCTGTAAGGCACCTAAGCGAACATTAGCACCGCAGCAGTAGTAAAGCGACGGAAAATAAAAACAAACTCGAAATGACGCACATCATTAAACTTGGTTGTACATACACCTTTTGTTTAATTTCTCTAAATAACCAATAATAATCCTATGTCTATTTAGTCGCGCCTGCGCGCGGCGCTTCTTCCAGTTTTCTAATACACAGAAATGTTAAAAGTTAAAACATTACCTATATTTCGCGGTATAAACCTTTGTGTCGTTGCCCAAAATAATGTCTCTCTTTTTTTTGTTATGCATAGAAATGTTACTCATTAAATTTGGCTGTATAAAACTTTGTATCATTGCCAAAATCATGTCTCTAGTTTTTTAAATATTGCACGTAGAAGATATAACATAACTTGGCTCTATAAATCTTTGGGTCGTTGCCCAAAATATTAAATGTTATTTTTTTAAATCTATTTGGTAAAAAAACGCGGGAAGAGGACAATGAAAAAAAAAAAAGTTGGCGCTCAAATTTTGATACGAACAGAAGGAAATTTTGATGTCTTGCAATGCAATACCTATTTTTATTTTGCTAATAATTTTCGAAATATGTTAATTATTCATTGTGTAAAAGTTTTATGAAACATTTGATGCAGGTAAGTTAAACACTTATTTCAGTACTTATTTTACATGTAAGCGGTTTCTTACTTTGGTTTCTTAATACCTTTATAGGATAAATCTGTTTTCAATGTTACAATATAAGTAAGTAAGTATCTTAACAATTTTAATATCATATAACCTATAAAGAATGAATTTTGTACCTACTTCTAGATTACAAAAAATTGTTTTTACCATTCTTCTATCGCATAAGACGGCTGGCTACCTCTGGTCACAGGGTAGAGAAACGGAACAGAGACAAAGCTTCTAAGGAGCATACGAAATTCTTACCTATTTTAGTAGGGTTGGCAAAAGACAATAAAATAAAATAAACAAACTTTTATGAGCTTTTTATTAGGTATGTAGACAAGATAAGGTATTTAGTATATTTACAAATTACTTACTCTAAATATATTTTTTTAATAATTTTTGGATTTTAATAACTTGTTATGCCTTTTGATAGAATGGTAAATTCTAAATCTGATAAAAAGTCTTTTCAAGTAATCAATTGGGAATCAATCACATGGCATATTAAATGTACAATCTTGTACTCGATTCAGAATATCATTACCAATATTTAAAATGTTGAGATCAATCGGTAACCAGGAAGTGGAATAAATTTAACTTGCAAGATTCGATCACAAGCAAACATCGGGACAGGTGAAACTAAATAAAAGTAAAGTTGTAATAATAACAATTAACTACGTAACATACGTACATAACATAAAGGTATGTGCGACCTACTTAAACATATCTAAAA
Source organism: Eudonia lacustrata (assembly GCA_947562085.1). NCBI lineage: Eukaryota > Metazoa > Arthropoda > Insecta > Lepidoptera > Crambidae > Eudonia > Eudonia lacustrata. The sequence continues at coordinate 24,087,086 of OX387315.1, forward strand.
TTTTAAATAGGTATAATCTGGTTTTAATTTACTTACCTAGTAGACTCCTTGGGATAATTGAAATATGAAATATCTTTTTTTTCTAGTATTATTCATACAAACGGTACAGTAAACGACCATTTTATAAGTCCAGAACTAATTATTTACACTTACACTTTATAACTATTTACAGATGTTTATATAATTTTAACGCAAATTTTGTTGCGAACAAATTACAAAAACACAAATGTTGAAAAAATTTCCACGAGCAGGGTTTGAGCCTGCACCCTTCTGACATACCGGGTCAGGTGCTCTTCCAATTGAGCTATCGTGGTTCTAACCAGCCCGCGGAAATTATTCAACACTATTTACTTTTTACTTTGAAAGCCAAAGGCGCCCACTCAATGTTAACAACTACCGTCATTAACATCCGATCATAATATTTTTACAATACTAAAGATCAGTTAAGAAGTAGGCAAGCTATTTATAAATGTTTATATAATTTTTAACGCAAATTTTGTTCGAAAAAAAACCCTGCTCGTGGAAATTTTTTCAACATTTGTGTTTTTTTTTTGTAATTTGTTCGCCGGTGTCCGGACGAGTACCTGTGCTGTAAAATACCAATTTTATTACATATAATTGAGCGCCAGTAAACCCATTTCAGCTTTGTATGGCGTAGCAAATACGCGCAACCCACCGAGAAACGGTGTTGTATACTGAATGTATGTGGAGGGATAATTGAAACGGGAAACTGAGTGAGAATCTGTATGAACAGGACGATTCTGTGCTTCAAACTAAATATATGTATGTACATGGTAGAGATGATAGTCGAAAGAATAAGAGACAATGTATGAAAATAATGATGGACGTAAAGGAGGCACAGGAAGTATGCCAGAACCACAATAAATGGAGATCGATTGTCTTTGTCTATCTCAGCATTCCCAGCTGAAAGGGTAATAAGAGTGAGTAGATGTACGTATGTCGGTAAATATAATGTCAATTTTCTAAATTTCCGATGCATTTAATTTTGTTATACCCTAAAAAGCTTAAATAGATACCTACATAAAAATTAAACTTTACAGACTACAGCCTTTAGCTCACGCGGACGAAGTCGCGAGCAACAGCTAGTGTTTTAATATAGACAGAGGTCAGTGCGCTATCCTCTATAGCTGTTTTAATCTATTTTGACACTGTTATCTTATCAACCAACTAAATAGCTTTAAAACTGTTTTTTGCCAAAAGTAGCCACTTTTTTTCGAAACCATTTTAAAATTATTTACATAGGTGTATTTTCAAACTGGGTAAAGCTCTTCAATAAATATTAGACTTTATTTTATGCACAAACCACCAAATACTCAATCAATTACGTCAGGGCGCTTTAAGCGCTATCACTCGCTCCACCAGCTGGCTTTTGAACAATTGCGCTAAATACCGCTAAGCAAGATTTTCTAACAATAAAACGCACGGTCGGCGTAAGCGATTGATTTGCTATCTCGCATAATGTGTGTGTATTCGATAGCGATTGGCAGGCAACAACTATCTAGCTTTCTCTTAGATACAGGGTGCCAAGTGTGAGTTTCATTCGCCATTCGATCACGTTAACGGAAACGAGAATTTGTATGGCAAAACGTTAACTTCTTTCATATGCCGCCAGGAGGCGCTGCTTCAATGCCATACTAATTTTCGTTTTCGTAAACGTAATCGAATGAATACTGATAGTAAACGAAACTCGCACTAGGCCCCCAGTACGTTTGTTCCTTGTTCGTTCTCGCTCGGACATTCGGAGTAATTCGGACAAGCAACAATCATAAGCATTTGAGTTGAGTGTAGCGGGAGACGGTGTACTAATAGTCCGACTGTCCGATTAAGAGCTTGCGTTCGGTAACGTTTCTTTTCGTACAGTGCCGAGTATCGTTATCTATTAGTACTTAGTACGCGTACTACACAACACTAATCACAATGCCTACGCCGCAAAATGACTTTGAAGGATTACTCGTAAACAGCTGAGCTAAGACTAAGTGACAAAATTACTAACATTTAAAACTTGCTACAAAGCAAAATGCCTCAAATCAGTATCTCTAAACCGGTTTGCCTAATTTGCAATACCGATAAGTACGTCTGCATTCTTTCTTCTCTAGGCAGCATAACGTCTCAAAGATTAAAATGAGTTAAAGGATAATACCATGCCATACGACTAAAGAAACATAATTAGTCGCTATCAAAAACGGCTATAAATCAAACTGCCTCAAATTAATAATATCCTACTAAAAAAAATATAATAATAGTAATAAAAATAATAAATAAATAAATAAATAATACTCGTTGTTTATTTCATAAAGCAGGCAAGAAACAGGTTTTTTTAGTTACAATTTTTATGAGGTAACTTCCGTGTTCGTAATAGATCAGGGCCGGGGTTACAATTTGAACTGCAACCCAACTACAAATTGGCTTTGTAGGCGTTTTAAATGTTAGTAATTTTGCCACTTAGTCTTATAGCTGTTTAGGAGTATTCCTTCAAAGTCATTTTGCGGCGTAGGCATTTAGTTAATTTTTAATTACCTATATTATTTGCTTTTATTAATTACCAATCCCAATAGGGATCAACATCCATTGTTTAAAATAATTATTTAAAAAAAGCAAACAAATTATATGATGCGACCAGCCATGTAATCCATTATGATGCTAACTGTCCGAAGTTTCATAAAAAAGTAAGCAGCATGCGAAGTAGTCACAGTGAGAAGTATTCTGTTTGCAAAGTAGTCACGACAAGAAGTAGTCAGAAATTGACTATATGATAAGTGCCTAGTGCTAGTTTCATTCGCCATTCGATCACGTTAAGAGCGTTTACGCCGCACACTAGCGCCACTAATGAAAAAGAAAAACATATCTAGTGATTACAGATAGAAAATCAAGTTATGCTCAACAAACTATTTGAATGAAGTAATTTAGCATTTTTACGTCACCTAATGAACACCTCACATGTTATGGTTTAGTTAAATAAGACGTTACGGCCACTTTTAACTATAACGCCATAGGTATTTAACTAAACCATAACATGTCAGGTGTTCATTAGGTGATGTAAAAATGCTAAATTACTTCATTCAGATAGTTTGTTGAGCATAATTTGATTTTCTATCTCTAATTACTAGACATGTTTTTTTTTCATTGGCGGCGCTAGTGTGCGGCGTAAACGCTCTTAACGAGAACAATAATTTGTATTGTATGGCAATATTTAAACTCCTCCCGTATGCCGCCAGGAGGCACTGATTCAATGCCATATTTATTTTCTTTTTCGTAAACGTAATCGAATGAATACGGATAGTTAACTAAACTCACATTAAGCACACTGGCGCCTGAACGGGATAAGCGCTCAATGCAACAAATGCAAAATGACACCTTGAGCGTAAATTACACATTCTCAGAAAGCCACACCCCATAAGACATAAACGCGATATTTTTAAATTAATGTAAGTACCTACATAATATTTTTTATTTCAAAGATAATGCTAAAGAAAACCTACTTATCTAATCTTATTGGCAAATGATTTGAAATTAAAGTTTCAATGTACTATCACCAAACATGGCGATGTTTCTAGTAGTATCGGTGACTATAGTCATAAGTATTTATTGCATCATGTTCGTATGGTATATAGATCTTACAATATTATAAATAGTCCCATAAACATGACCCTGTAAGGATATTACAACAATTTATGGTTTAAACAGCAAAAGTATTAATTCTAATGTATTATTTATTTTAATAGAGCCATAATATTTTTTGTTATGGTTAAATTAAAAAAACAACAATAATCAACCAAAAAAATAAATTAAAAATAAAAGATTAATATGGCATTTAAATAATTACTTATTCTTACTTATCTGTACCCATGCCAAAAAACAAAGCTTTGTACTTTTTTGAAAACTAATTAATTTTTCACTAAATTATATGGTGTCCATTAATTAATTCAGCGGGCGGAATTAACAACGATCAAGCATGCAAGCAAAATTTTTAACTTTTGTCCGTGGTCTATGCCTCGTGCTTTTTCTATGAAGCAATGCAACCCCACCGATGTCTTCCCTAACTGGTTAAGTAATAAAGCGTCACGAGGTATTATTTTTTGTTTGTTCGTTCTTGGGAGGGTGCGACGGCTGGCTGTCATTTCTTTTCCCCCCTTTATTTTGTTCAATGACGTTCAACAAACAAATCTTGCATAACAAATAAACATACTTATTCAGCTAAGGCCTATGTTCAGTAGTGGACCTTTGCAGGCTGAGGATGATGTTGAGGATTCAGCTAAGAGCGACAAATTAAAGGTAAATAGTTACCACATGCGATACTTTTATAAGGAAACTATTAAATTACACTGCTATTTTATTTTATTTGATTAATTTCAATAGGACATAATTGCTTTTGCCTAAAATTCATCACAGCTTGTCAATAAGGAAAAATCAGTGTAAACTCCTTTATCTCTTCACGGGCCATGCCACTTGAATTTGAAGTATTTCTACAATTAGTGAAAAGTATAAATTAATTGTCATTCAACAAAATGTTGTTGCTTTTATTGTGTTGTAACTTTTTAAGTTTACACAATCCCGTGTAATGAACACACGAAGATATTATAGTTTTTGTTAAAAACAAAAAGGGCTCCAAGAATTTATTGAGGGCTGGCTACGCTTAAATAAGACAAATAAAGATGGCTCTACTTTATGGCGATGTACTAATAGAAAAACATGTAGTGCCTCTTTAAAACTAAATTCTGAAAATATTTTTTTTGAAATAAGCGTTTTAGACCTATAGCGTTTTAGTCCTAAAGCGTTGTAGCTCATTGTAGGCGAATGAATTTTAGTCAAAACACGAAGACTAATTACGGTTGAGGCATACAGAGAACAAAGGAGCTAGACACACTTCCATCATTATGGTCTTGTTATTTCCATTGTTTTCCGGTTTTTAGTTAAATACGGCGTTATAGTTAAAAGTGGCTGTTTTTAGCTAAACCATAACCAGCTGTTCATTAGGTGAGGTAAAATGCTTAATTACTTCATTCAAATAGATTGTTGAGCATAATTTGATTTTCTATTTCTAATTCCTAGATATGTTTTTTTTCATTGGCGGCTTGCGGCGTAAACGCTCTTAATCTTTAATTTTAATGAAAAAAAATATTTTTTTTTAATAAAACGCGTTTATGTCTTTTTAATAAGGAATATTTAAAAGTTTGCTGTCACAGAAAAAGATGTGCATGGCTTCATTTTAGGTGATGGTTTATAGTAAATATCTTGTTAGTTTAGTTATTTTTTTGTTTTTCTGGTATATTGTGGCAATTTAATAATTTTATCTTTATATACGTTTAAGAGTTGTTTAACGCAAACTGCCTATTTTTTTATATAAAAAAAACAAATGTTTTTAAATCATCTGCTGGACAAAGGCCTCCATCATTGAAATCGAGTCTTCACTACAATTGATGGGTAATGTCTTATGTCTTAATCAAGTTTGCAAAAAAAACAACCAAATATTTGGTAATTGTATGGCGTTGCAGCAGCGCCACCAGGTTGCCTCGTACTGATGTAAATAGCACTAGACACTTGCCGTCTGCTGACTCAGAATCGTATTAACTTCCACATACTGCCACTAGAGGGCTCCTTTTCATAGTTTCATACTAATGTTTAAATTACGTTCATCTTCTTTTAAAAATTGCATGGAAAAAGAGTTTTCTATGAACTCTGTTTGCTTACTGAAACTGTTATTATTTCGATTGATGCAGTGTTACCTGCCATTTTTCTGTATACGCGAAGTTGCCGATTGCTTCGAAGCGATTTTAGGGTCTTAAAAAAAAATCACAGATTTCGCAATCCCCGCAAGAATCGGAGCATTGAAAATGAATACAAAAATTTACGAAAAATAAAATTACACAACTACTTTACCACAAGTCTAATTATAACACACGAATGTATAACACTGCACAACACAGAGAATAACATTTTTTTTTCTGAAAGTGAAATTCATCGGGTGCCTTATTTTGGCGGATTCATTCTCACTTTCTCGACTGGCATCATCGTCGTTATCGTCAATATCCTCGGCGGCAAGATCGAATTTAAAGAATCTGGGGGCACGGCAGTGCCCCCGGCCGGCCCCGCCAAGTCGAGCAAAAAAGCGGCACGGCCGTACCATCCTTTTCTCGAAACAGTTCAGGCCATTTTCGAGCCCCTATAACTTCGTTGTGAATAAAACTAGATGCCTGAATTTTCAGTTGAATAGTCCTTGAGTGGCGACCGCGTACCGGAAAGCGCAGTGTGGGTAGGCCTCCAACAAGGTGGACCGACAATCTGGTGAAGATCGCGAGAAGCCGCTGAATGCGAGCAGCACAAAACCGGTCGTGGTGGACGTCTTTTGGCTGAGATGATGATGATGATGATGGTGCAGCAGGCATTTTATAAACACGGTATGTTTCAAATTTCATTCAATTTGAATCAGTAGTTTAGAAATTATAACTATTCAAAGTTTCTTAATTTTGTCACTCACTCACTCACTCACTCATTCAGTGACTGAACGATTATCAAAACTCTAAGGCACTTTTAGCAGACATAGAAGCTTCAAATTTAGAATACAACTAGTGTTTAGTGTATAAATCAAGGAAAAACTAAAATATTTTGCAATTTCGGTCCAGTTTTCTAGATACACCAACTGCATAAATAACTTTGTAATCCTGTATAAATATATAGGATTACAAAGTTACATTTGCAGTTAATGAATCAGTGTATGTACCTGTATAATGTATAATATAATGGAATAATAGGTATAGATAAAAAAGAAAAGAAAGGAAAGGAAAGGAAAAAAGTAGGACTATCTACAAAAAGAAATGAGTTGCTATCAAAAATAAATTTGTAAAAAAAACCAAGTCTCGCAACTCAGTTCTTCTACCGTAAAAAAAAGTTGTGAGATCGATGTAATACCAAGTTTATTCAGTCCCTTCTCCATGGACTTTATTTCTTAAGTTATTACGTAATTAGCTAACCTAACAACATCTTATAGTGACCATATTTAATATCAATATATAAATCTATATTAAAAAATCTTTTATGTTTTATATAAATAGATTTCTATCTCTAATGCACTTGGTATTTAGTAAACAAACACCCCCCAAAAACCCGACTTTTTTACATTTTTCTATTTCTCCTAAAATCCTCGGAGCTATGGCCAAAAATACGTCTCAGGCGATTTGCATCTGATAACCATTTTCAATGGTAAAAATAAATCTAGATTTTTTTACAGAAGTTTAATGTCCATCGACGTTATTTTTATTTTCTAGAGTTGTTAGAGTATTGAAATTAATGATACATTATATCTATGGATCTACTCGCATTAATTTTACAAAATATTTATACTGATGACGTTTTTACAAAACTTTTGCAAGGTCCGCCATGGTCATAGGAGGAGAGTGAAGATTTGGTCATTTTAAAATAAATAGCAGCTTTTAAAATATGGCATTGAGAAAATTGCAGGATTCCCATCTAGCTAAGGCTAAGTAATCATCATCAGTAAGCATTATATCACATTATAACACACATTATAACACACCTAAAAGTATTATATAGATGTACTCTAATGCGATACTTTTAGAGTTTCATTTACAACAACACACTAACGCCAGGTCGGGCTAAATGGGTACCTACTGGAACACTACTCGCGCATTGCAACCGGGAAAAAATAATCAGTTGGTAGATAAAAAAGTAGGTGAGTAGCGTTCAAGCATTTAATATCAAATATTTTTAATAACAATGTTTAATTTTTTTACTAGAAATTGTGGTTAGTGAGAGCTCATGGTGTGTAGATATCGATGATAGTAGCGACACATACAAATGTGTTACAAAAATAAGAAAGAAATTAAATAAGTTTGTTTCCTTGGTTCAATATGCCGAGTTCTGTTTATAACCATGAATAGGGTTGCCAACTTTTTTTAGACCAAATAATAGCATTTTGGATTCAGTATCCATAAAAATATAGTATAAGGAATTAATTAAAAAAAATACTTATTTTATTCCTAAAAGAATATTTTTTGCTGCTTTGAGCTTTTATTAATAGGTTTTTATTTTAAAGGAACAATTCGTAATTATTGTTACTTACAATTTAATTTTAAGTTACAAACCACTATTAACTCTGCTTTGATCAGACCGATACTGGCTCTGTTGCGCTCATCTTTCCACTTTGTGTTCATCACAGAAATCTATAGTAAAAATATAGTAGTTTCGCCTACTATAGTATATTTTTAAAATAATAGTAGTTAGACGGCTAAAATAGTAGGATACTATATTTTATAGTAGTTGATAGCAACCCTAGCCATGAACAACATTGCATACCATGGACTATGAGAACTGCTGCTATTGCGTTGCTTTGCTGCTGGTATGTACAAGTAGCATGTGTTTTGTCATCACGTAATTCCGCTAGATGGCGTTGTGCATCTAATATTAAAAAGTAGTGTCAATTTATAAAAAAATAATGATGTTTGTTTAATAAAGCCACTTAAAGCATGGTTACAGCTCGCTACAGTTTTAAGGAGAGGGGAGTAAACAGAGCTTGCTACTGTCAGTCTTTTCGTGTGCTTCGTCGTAGTCGCGTTACTTGAATATAAAGTTCACTAGATATACACTAGATGCCACTGTGCTGTTTATGTCATTTCCTACATGGCGGTATAGAGATTTTTAGTCACAGAATGACCTTCCCTTTGTGTTTCAGTTTTGGTATCGCTTCTCGGCCTTTTGGCTAAGATCAAAGTGTAGTATCTGTTCTTTTCAGCTTAATATCTGAAAGTTCCCTCACTGAGGGACCAGTATATTAAACTGATTTTTGTATTACGACGGGATGTTCGGGGCTCGCTCCACTCCCGTCACGGGTCGGCCCGGCATTGCAGTGCCGCCGGGATCGGCCCACTTATAGAATAAAACTATCTCTTCTTTTAGGTTTTCTAGCACATAGAAAACTTAAAAGCGTTTATGCCGCACAACTAAAAAAAAAAACCTGACATGTTGTGGTTTAGTTAAATATGGCGTTATAGTTAAAAGTGGCCGTAACGTCTTATTTAACTAAACCAAACATGTGAGGTGTTCATTAGGTGATGTAAAAATACTAAATTACTTCATTCAAATAGTTTGTTGAGCATAATTTAATTTTCTATCTCTAATTACTAGATATGTTTTTTTTTTCATTAGGGGCGCTAGTGTGCGGCGTAAACGCTCGTAGAGATCAGCGGTATAGATAGGTAACAACTTTACTTCCGTGTGCTGTTAGGTACTCATAAGGTGAACTAGTACTTTACTCTGAGTGTACTAGTATAGTACTAACTAAACCGAAAAATATCCGAATACACTGTAATCTATACATATAATAAGAACGTAGGGATAAAAAAATCTGTAATTGCAAGATATAAAAATCACTTACGGAACACGATAGCATAGTTTAAAAAAAAATTTGTTTGTTTGTTTGTTTGAACACGATAAACTCGAGAGCTACTGAACGAACTTTTGATCCGGTTTTTACCAAAATAATAAGAAAATTCCGGAGAATAAGATAGGTACATAAATATTCGAAAAATATAATAAGAACGTAGGGATAAAAAAATCTGTAATTGCAAGATATCAAAAAAAAAAATTACACAAGGTGCCTTATAATCACCTACGGAACACGATAGAATAGTTTAAAAAGAAATTGTTTGTTTGTTTATTTGTTTGTTTGAACACGATATACTCAAGAACTACTGAACGGATTTTGATCCGGTTTTACCAAAATGCTAAGAAAATTCCGGAGAATAACATAGGATACATAAATACTCGAAAATTGTTAAATTTTGATTTGGTCTAAACCAGGATTTAATTCTAGGTTGCTTGGCAACTGTTGTTTATTATGTAACATAGGGGATTTTTTTTAATGAATTTTACGGCTCTGGCATCTGAGGCTCTGGCTCTCTATTGCTATCGTGTTTTACGGCTCTGGGTTCTTTGCCCTTTTGAGCCTGTCATTGATAGTTGTTGCCATGAGAATGCCGATTTTGATGCGGTTATCACCAAAATGCTTAGAAAGTTTCGTAGAATAACATACAAACAAATCGAAAAATGTTAGACGAATTTTGATATACGTATTTACGCGACCAACTGTTACATACGTTCGTTGAGTTATTATTTTAGAAAAGTTTTGTTACTCTCTAAGGTTACCTACCCTTTATAAATCTGTAAGGCACCTAAGCGAACATTAGCACCGCAGCAGTAGTAAAGCGACGGAAAATAAAAACAAACTCGAAATGACGCACATCATTAAACTTGGTTGTACATACACCTTTTGTTTAATTTCTCTAAATAACCAATAATAATCCTATGTCTATTTAGTCGCGCCTGCGCGCGGCGCTTCTTCCAGTTTTCTAATACACAGAAATGTTAAAAGTTAAAACATTACCTATATTTCGCGGTATAAACCTTTGTGTCGTTGCCCAAAATAATGTCTCTCTTTTTTTTGTTATGCATAGAAATGTTACTCATTAAATTTGGCTGTATAAAACTTTGTATCATTGCCAAAATCATGTCTCTAGTTTTTTAAATATTGCACGTAGAAGATATAACATAACTTGGCTCTATAAATCTTTGGGTCGTTGCCCAAAATATTAAATGTTATTTTTTTAAATCTATTTGGTAAAAAAACGCGGGAAGAGGACAATGAAAAAAAAAAAAGTTGGCGCTCAAATTTTGATACGAACAGAAGGAAATTTTGATGTCTTGCAATGCAATACCTATTTTTATTTTGCTAATAATTTTCGAAATATGTTAATTATTCATTGTGTAAAAGTTTTATGAAACATTTGATGCAGGTAAGTTAAACACTTATTTCAGTACTTATTTTACATGTAAGCGGTTTCTTACTTTGGTTTCTTAATACCTTTATAGGATAAATCTGTTTTCAATGTTACAATATAAGTAAGTAAGTATCTTAACAATTTTAATATCATATAACCTATAAAGAATGAATTTTGTACCTACTTCTAGATTACAAAAAATTGTTTTTACCATTCTTCTATCGCATAAGACGGCTGGCTACCTCTGGTCACAGGGTAGAGAAACGGAACAGAGACAAAGCTTCTAAGGAGCATACGAAATTCTTACCTATTTTAGTAGGGTTGGCAAAAGACAATAAAATAAAATAAACAAACTTTTATGAGCTTTTTATTAGGTATGTAGACAAGATAAGGTATTTAGTATATTTACAAATTACTTACTCTAAATATATTTTTTTAATAATTTTTGGATTTTAATAACTTGTTATGCCTTTTGATAGAATGGTAAATTCTAAATCTGATAAAAAGTCTTTTCAAGTAATCAATTGGGAATCAATCACATGGCATATTAAATGTACAATCTTGTACTCGATTCAGAATATCATTACCAATATTTAAAATGTTTATGAGATCAATCGGTAACCAGGAAGTGGAATAAATTTAACTTGCAAGATTCGATCACAAGCAAACATCGGGACAGGTGAAACTAAATAAAAGTAAAGTTGTAATAATAACAATTAACTACGTAACATACGTACATAACATAAAGGTATGTGCGACCTACTTAAACATATCTAAAATTTTAAATAGGTATAATCTGGTTTTAATTTACTTACCTAGTAGACTCCTTGGGATAATTGAAATATGAAATATCTTTTTTTTCTAGTATTATTCATACAAACGGTACAGTAAACGACCATTTTATAAGTCCAGAACTAATTATTTACACTTACACTTTATAACTATTTACAGATGTTTATATAATTTTTAACGCAAATTTTGTTGCGAACAAATTACAAAAACACAAATGTTGAAAAAATTTCCACGAGCAGGGTTTGAGCCTGCACCCTTCTGACATACCGGGTCAGGTGCTCTTCCAATTGAGCTATCGTGGTTCTAACCAGCCCGCGGAAATTATTCAACACTATTTACTTTTTACTTTGAAAGCCAAAGGCGCCCACTCAATGTTAACAACTACCGTCATTAACATCCGATCATAATATTTTTACAAATACTAAAGATCAGTTAAGAAGTAGGCAAGCTATTTATAAATGTTTATATAATTTTTAACGCAAATTTTGTTCGAAAAAAAACCCTGCTCGTGGAAATTTTTTCAACATTTGTGTTTTTTTTTGTAATTTGTTCGCCGGTGTCCGGACGAGTACCTGTGCTGTAAAATACCAATTTTATTACATATAATTGAGCGCCAGTAAACCCATTTCAGCTTTGTATGGCGTAGCAAATACGCGCAACCCACCGAGAAACGGTGTTGTATACTGAATGTATGTGGAGGGATAATTGAAACGGGAAACTGAGTGAGAATCTGTATGAACAGGACGATTCTGTGCTTCAAACTAAATATATGTATGTACATGGTAGAGATGATAGTCGAAAGAATAAGAGACAATGTATGAAAATAATGATGGACGTAAAGGAGGCACAGGAAGTATGCCAGAACCACAATAAATGGAGATCGATTGTCTTTGTCTATCTCAGCATTCCCAGCTGAAAGGGTAATAAGAGTGAGTAGATGTACGTATGTCGGTAAATATAATGTCAATTTTCTAAATTTCCGATGCATTTAATTTTGTTATACCCTAAAAAGCTTAAATAGATACCTACATAAAAATTAAACTTTACAGACTACAGCCTTTAGCTCACGCGGACGAAGTCGCGAGCAACAGCTAGTGTTTAATATAGACAGAGGTCAGTGCGCTATCCTCTATAGCTGTTTTAATCTATTTTGACACTGTTATCTTATCAACCAACTAAATAGCTTTAAAACTGTTTTTTGCCAAAAGTAGCCACTTTTTTTCGAAACCATTTTAAAATTATTTACATAGGTGTATTTTCAAACTGGGTAAAGCTCTTCAATAAATATTAGACGTTATTTTATGCACAAACCCAAATACTCAATCAATTACGTCAGGGCGCTTTAAGCGCTATCACTCGCTCCACCAGCTGGCTTTTGAACAATTGCGCTAAATACCGCTAAGCAAGATTTTCTAACAATAAAACGCACGGTCGGCGTAAGCGATTGATTTGCTATCTCGCATAATGTGTGTGTATTCGATAGCGATTGGCAGGCAACAACTATCTCGCTTTCTCTTAGATACAGGGTGCCAAGTGTGAGTTTCATTCGCCATTCGATCACGTTAACGGAAACGAGAATTTGTATGGCAAAACGTTAACTTCTTTCATATGCCGCCAGGAGGCGCTGCTTCAATGCCATACTAATTTTCGTTTTCGTAAACGTAATCGAATGAATACTGATAGTAAACGAAACTCGCACTAGGCCCCCAGTACGTTTGTTCCTTGTTCGTTCTCGCTCGGACATTCGGAGTAATTCGGACAAGCAACAATCATAAGCATTTGAGTTGAGTGTAGCGGGAGACGGTGTACTAATAGTCCGACTGTCCGATTAAGAGCTTGCGTTCGGTAACGTTTCTTTTCGTACAGTGCCGAGTATCGTTATCTATTAGTACTTAGTACGCGTACTACACAACACTAATCACAATGCCTACGCCGCAAAATGACTTTGAAGGATTACTCGTAAACAGCTGAGCTAAGACTAAGTGACAAAATTACTAACATTTAAAACTTGCTACAAAGCAAAATGCCTCAAATCAGTATCTCTAAACCGGTTTGCCTAATTTGCAATACCGATAAGTACGTCTGCATTCTTTCTTCTCTAGGCAGCATAACGTCTCAAAGATTAAAATGAGTTAAAGGATAATACCATGCCATACGACTAAAGAAACATAATTAGTCGCTATCAAAAACGGCTATAAATCAAACTGCCTCAAATTAATAATATCCTACTAAAAAAAATATAATAATAGTAATAAAAATAATAAATAAATAAATAAATAATACTCGTTGTTTATTTCATAAAGCAGGCAAGAAACAGGTTTTTTTAGTTACAATTTTTATGAGGTAACTTCCGTGTTCGTAATAGATCAGGGCCGGGGTTACAATTTGAACTGCAACCCAACTACAAATTGGCTTTGTAGGCGTTTTAAATGTTAGTAATTTTGCCACTTAGTCTTATAGCTGTTTAGGAGTATTCCTTCAAAGTCATTTTGCGGCGTAGGCATTTAGTTAATTTTTAATTACCTATATTATTTGCTTTTATTAATTACCAATCCCAATAGGGATCAACATCCATTGTTTAAAATAATTATTTAAAAAAAGCAAACAAATTATATGATGCGACCAGCCATGTAATCCATTATGATGCTAACTGTCCGAAGTTTCATAAAAAAGTAAGCAGCATGCGAAGTAGTCACAGTGAGAAGTATTCTGTTTGCAAAGTAGTCACGACAAGAAGTAGTCAGAAATTGACTATATGATAAGTGCCTAGTGCTAGTTTCATTCGCCATTCGATCACGTTAAGAGCGTTTACGCCGCACACTAGCGCCACTAATGAAAAAGAAAAACATATCTAGTGATTACAGATAGAAAATCAAGTTATGCTCAACAAACTATTTGAATGAAGTAATTTAGCATTTTTACGTCACCTAATGAACACCTCACATGTTATGGTTTAGTTAAATAAGACGTTACGGCCACTTTTAACTATAACGCCATAGGTATTTAACTAAACCATAACATGTCAGGTGTTCATTAGGTGATGTAAAAATGCTAAATTACTTCATTCAGATAGTTTGTTGAGCATAATTTGATTTTCTATCTCTAATTACTAGACATGTTTTTTTTTCATTGGCGGCGCTAGTGTGCGGCGTAAACGCTCTTAACGAGAACAATAATTTGTATTGTATGGCAATATTTAAACTCCTCCCGTATGCCGCCAGGAGGCACTGATTCAATGCCATATTTATTTTCTTTTTCGTAAACGTAATCGAATGAATACGGATAGTTAACTAAACTCACATTAAGCACACTGGCGCCTGAACGGGATAAGCGCTCAATGCAACAAATGCAAAATGACACCTTGAGCGTAAATTACACATTCTCAGAAAGCCACACCCCATAAGACATAAACGCGATATTTTTAAATTAATGTAAGTACCTACATAATATTTTTTATTTCAAAGATAATGCTAAAGAAAACCTACTTATCTAATCTTATTGGCAAATGATTTGAAATTAAAGTTTCAATGTACTATCACCAAACATGGCGATGTTTCTAGTAGTATCGGTGACTATAGTCATAAGTATTTATTGCATCATGTTCGTATGGTATATAGATCTTACAATATTATAAATAGTCCCATAAACATGACCCTGTAAGGATATTACAACAATTTATGGTTTAAACAGCAAAAGTATTAATTCTAATGTATTATTTATTTTAATAGAGCCATAATATTTTTTGTTATGGTTAAATTAAAAAAACAACAATAATCAACCAAAAAAATAAATTAAAAATAAAAGATTAATATGGCATTTAAATAATTACTTATTCTTACTTATCTGTACCCATGCCAAAAAACAAAGCTTTGTACTTTTTTGAAAACTAATTAATTTTTCACTAAATTATATGGTGTCCATTAATTAATTCAGCGGGCGGAATTAACAACGATCAAGCATGCAAGCAAAATTTTTAACTTTTGTCCGTGGTCTATGCCTCGTGCTTTTTCTATGAAGCAATGCAACCCCACCGATGTCTTCCCTAACTGGTTAAGTAATAAAGCGTCACGAGGTATTATTTTTTGTTTGTTCGTTCTTGGGAGGGTGCGACGGCTGGCTGTCATTTCTTTTCCCCCCTTTATTTTGTTCAATGACGTTCAACAAACAAATCTTGCATAACAAATAAACATACTTATTCAGCTAAGGCCTATGTTCAGTAGTGGACCTTTGCAGGCTGAGGATGATGTTGAGGATTCAGCTAAGAGCGACAAATTAAAGGTAAATAGTTACCACATGCGATACTTTTATAAGGAAACTATTAAATTACACTGCTATTTTATTTTATTTGATTAATTTCAATAGGACATAATTGCTTTTGCCTAAAATTCATCACAGCTTGTCAATAAGGAAAAATCAGTGTAAACTCCTTTATCTCTTCACGGGCCATGCCACTTGAATTTGAAGTATTTCTACAATTAGTGAAAAGTATAAATTAATTGTCATTCAACAAAATGTTGTTGCTTTTATTGTGTTGTAACTTTTTAAGTTTACACAATCCCGTGTAATGAACACACGAAGATATTATAGTTTTTGTTAAAAACAAAAAGGGCTCCAAGAATTTATTGAGGGCTGGCTACGCTTAAATAAGACAAATAAAGATGGCTCTACTTTATGGCGATGTACTAATAGAAAAACATGTAGTGCCTCTTTAAAACTAAATTCTGAAAATATTTTTTTTGAAATAAGCGTTTTAGACCTATAGCGTTTTAGTCCTAAAGCGTTGTAGCTCATTGTAGGCGAATGAATTTTAGTCAAAACACGAAGACTAATTACGGTTGAGGCATACAGAGAACAAAGGAGCTAGACACACTTCCATCATTATGGTCTTGTTATTTCCATTGTTTTCCGGTTTTTAGTTAAATACGGCGTTATAGTTAAAAGTGGCTGTTTTTAGCTAAACCATAACCAGCTGTTCATTAGGTGAGGTAAAATGCTTAATTACTTCATTCAAATAGATTGTTGAGCATAATTTGATTTTCTATTTCTAATTCCTAGATATGTTTTTTTTCATTGGCGGCTTGCGGCGTAAACGCTCTTAATCTTTAATTTTAATGAAAAAAAATATTTTTTTTTAATAAAACGCGTTTATGTCTTTTTAATAAGGAATATTTAAAAGTTTGCTGTCACAGAAAAAGATGTGCATGGCTTCATTTTAGGTGATGGTTTATAGTAAATATCTTGTTAGTTTAGTTATTTTTTTGTTTTTCTGGTATATTGTGGCAATTTAATAATTTTATCTTTATATACGTTTAAGAGTTGTTTAACGCAAACTGCCTATTTTTTTATATAAAAAAAACAAATGTTTTTAAATCATCTGCTGGACAAAGGCCTCCATCATTGAAATCGAGTCTTCACTACAATTGATGGGTAATGTCTTATGTCTTAATCAAGTTTGCAAAAAAAACAACCAAATATTTGGTAATTGTATGGCGTTGCAGCAGCGCCACCAGGTTGCCTCGTACTGATGTAAATAGCACTAGACACTTGCCGTCTGCTGACTCAGAATCGTATTAACTTCCACATACTGCCACTAGAGGGCTCCTTTTCATAGTTTCATACTAATGTTTAAATTACGTTCATCTTCTTTTAAAAATTGCATGGAAAAAGAGTTTTCTATGAACTCTGTTTGCTTACTGAAACTGTTATTATTTCGATTGATGCAGTGTTACCTGCCATTTTTCTGTATACGCGAAGTTGCCGATTGCTTCGAAGCGATTTTAGGGTCTTAAAAAAAAATCACAGATTTCGCAATCCCCGCAAGAATCGGAGCATTGAAAATGAATACAAAAATTTACGAAAAATAAAATTACACAACTACTTTACCACAAGTCTAATTATAACACACGAATGTATAACACTGCACAACACAGAGAATAACATTTTTTTTTCTGAAAGTGAAATTCATCGGGTGCCTTATTTTGGCGGATTCATTCTCACTTTCTCGACTGGCATCATCGTCGTTATCGTCAATATCCTCGGCGGCAAGATCGAATTTAAAGAATCTGGGGGCACGGCAGTGCCCCCGGCCGGCCCCGCCAAGTCGAGCAAAAAAGCGGCACGGCCGTACCATCCTTTTCTCGAAACAGTTCAGGCCATTTTCGAGCCCCTATAACTTCGTTGTGAATAAAACTAGATGCCTGAATTTTCAGTTGAATAGTCCTTGAGTGGCGACCGCGTACCGGAAAGCGCAGTGTGGGTAGGCCTCCAACAAGGTGGACCGACAATCTGGTGAAGATCGCGAGAAGCCGCTGAATGCGAGCAGCACAAAACCGGTCGTGGTGGACGTCTTTTGGCTGAGATGATGATGATGATGATGGTGCAGCAGGCATTTTATAAACACGGTATGTTTCAAATTTCATTCAATTTGAATCAGTAGTTTAGAAATTATAACTATTCAAAGTTTCTTAATTTTGTCACTCACTCACTCACTCACTCATTCAGTGACTGAACGATTATCAAAACTCTAAGGCACTTTTAGCAGACATAGAAGCTTCAAATTTAGAATACAACTAGTGTTTAGTGTATAAATCAAGGAAAAACTAAAATATTTTGCAATTTCGGTCCAGTTTTCTAGATACACCAACTGCATAAATAACTTTGTAATCCTGTATAAATATATAGGATTACAAAGTTACATTTGCAGTTAATGAATCAGTGTATGTACCTGTATAATGTATAATATAATGGAATAATAGGTATAGATAAAAAAGAAAAGAAAGGAAAGGAAAGGAAAAAAGTAGGACTATCTACAAAAAGAAATGAGTTGCTATCAAAAATAAATTTGTAAAAAAAACCAAGTCTCGCAACTCAGTTCTTCTACCGTAAAAAAAAGTTGTGAGATCGATGTAATACCAAGTTTATTCAGTCCCTTCTCCATGGACTTTATTTCTTAAGTTATTACGTAATTAGCTAACCTAACAACATCTTATAGTGACCATATTTAATATCAATATATAAATCTATATTAAAAAATCTTTTATGTTTTATATAAATAGATTTCTATCTCTAATGCACTTGGTATTTAGTAAACAAACACCCCCCAAAAACCCGACTTTTTTACATTTTTCTATTTCTCCTAAAATCCTCGGAGCTATGGCCAAAAATACGTCTCAGGCGATTTGCATCTGATAACCATTTTCAATGGTAAAAATAAATCTAGATTTTTTTACAGAAGTTTAATGTCCATCGACGTTATTTTTATTTTCTAGAGTTGTTAGAGTATTGAAATTAATGATACATTATATCTATGGATCTACTCGCATTAATTTTACAAAATATTTATACTGATGACGTTTTTACAAAACTTTTGCAAGGTCCGCCATGGTCATAGGAGGAGAGTGAAGATTTGGTCATTTTAAAATAAATAGCAGCTTTTAAAATATGGCATTGAGAAAATTGCAGGATTCCCATCTAGCTAAGGCTAAGTAATCATCATCAGTAAGCATTATATCACATTATAACACACATTATAACACACCTAAAAGTATTATATAGATGTACTCTAATGCGATACTTTTAGAGTTTCATTTACAACAACACACTAACGCCAGGTCGGGCTAAATGGGTACCTACTGGAACACTACTCGCGCATTGCAACCGGGAAAAAATAATCAGTTGGTAGATAAAAAAGTAGGTGAGTAGCGTTCAAGCATTTAATATCAAATATTTTTAATAACAATGTTTAATTTTTTTACTAGAAATTGTGGTTAGTGAGAGCTCATGGTGTGTAGATATCGATGATAGTAGCGACACATACAAATGTGTTACAAAAATAAGAAAGAAATTAAATAAGTTTGTTTCCTTGGTTCAATATGCCGAGTTCTGTTTATAACCATGAATAGGGTTGCCAACTTTTTTTAGACCAAATAATAGCATTTTGGATTCAGTATCCATAAAAATATAGTATAAGGAATTAATTAAAAAAAATACTTATTTTATTCCTAAAAGAATATTTTTTGCTGCTTTGAGCTTTTATTAATAGGTTTTTATTTTAAAGGAACAATTCGTAATTATTGTTACTTACAATTTAATTTTAAGTTACAAACCACTATTAACTCTGCTTTGATCAGACCGATACTGGCTCTGTTGCGCTCATCTTTCCACTTTGTGTTCATCACAGAAATCTATAGTAAAAATATAGTAGTTTCGCCTACTATAGTATATTTTTAAAATAATAGTAGTTAGACGGCTAAAATAGTAGGATACTATATTTTATAGTAGTTGATAGCAACCCTAGCCATGAACAACATTGCATACCATGGACTATGAGAACTGCTGCTATTGCGTTGCTTTGCTGCTGGTATGTACAAGTAGCATGTGTTTTGTCATCACGTAATTCCGCTAGATGGCGTTGTGCATCTAATATTAAAAAGTAGTGTCAATTTATAAAAAAATAATGATGTTTGTTTAATAAAGCCACTTAAAGCATGGTTACAGCTCGCTACAGTTTTAAGGAGAGGGGAGTAAACAGAGCTTGCTACTGTCAGTCTTTTCGTGTGCTTCGTCGTAGTCGCGTTACTTGAATATAAAGTTCACTAGATATACACTAGATGCCACTGTGCTGTTTATGTCATTTCCTACATGGCGGTATAGAGATTTTTAGTCACAGAATGACCTTCCCTTTGTGTTTCAGTTTTGGTATCGCTTCTCGGCCTTTTGGCTAAGATCAAAGTGTAGTATCTGTTCTTTTCAGCTTAATATCTGAAAGTTCCCTCACTGAGGGACCAGTATATTAAACTGATTTTTGTATTACGACGGGATGTTCGGGGCTCGCTCCACTCCCGTCACGGGTCGGCCCGGCATTGCAGTGCCGCCGGGATCGGCCCACTTATAGAATAAAACTATCTCTTCTTTTAGGTTTTCTAGCACATAGAAAACTTAAAAGCGTTTATGCCGCACAACTAAAAAAAAAAACCTGACATGTTGTGGTTTAGTTAAATATGGCGTTATAGTTAAAAGTGGCCGTAACGTCTTATTTAACTAAACCAAACATGTGAGGTGTTCATTAGGTGATGTAAAAATACTAAATTACTTCATTCAAATAGTTTGTTGAGCATAATTTAATTTTCTATCTCTAATTACTAGATATGTTTTTTTTTTCATTAGGGGCGCTAGTGTGCGGCGTAAACGCTCGTAGAGATCAGCGGTATAGATAGGTAACAACTTTACTTCCGTGTGCTGTTAGGTACTCATAAGGTGAACTAGTACTTTACTCTGAGTGTACTAGTATAGTACTAACTAAACCGAAAAATATCCGAATACACTGTAATCTATACATATAATAAGAACGTAGGGATAAAAAAATCTGTAATTGCAAGATATAAAAATCACTTACGGAACACGATAGCATAGTTTAAAAAAAAATTTGTTTGTTTGTTTGTTTGAACACGATAAACTCGAGAGCTACTGAACGAACTTTTGATCCGGTTTTTACCAAAATAATAAGAAAATTCCGGAGAATAAGATAGGTACATAAATATTCGAAAAATATAATAAGAACGTAGGGATAAAAAAATCTGTAATTGCAAGATATCAAAAAAAAAAATTACACAAGGTGCCTTATAATCACCTACGGAACACGATAGAATAGTTTAAAAAGAAATTGTTTGTTTGTTTATTTGTTTGTTTGAACACGATATACTCAAGAACTACTGAACGGATTTTGATCCGGTTTTACCAAAATGCTAAGAAAATTCCGGAGAATAACATAGGATACATAAATACTCGAAAATTGTTAAATTTTGATTTGGTCTAAACCAGGATTTAATTCTAGGTTGCTTGGCAACTGTTGTTTATTATGTAACATAGGGGATTTTTTTTAATGAATTTTACGGCTCTGGCATCTGAGGCTCTGGCTCTCTATTGCTATCGTGTTTTACGGCTCTGGGTTCTTTGCCCTTTTGAGCCTGTCATTGATAGTTGTTGCCATGAGAATGCCGATTTTGATGCGGTTATCACCAAAATGCTTAGAAAGTTTCGTAGAATAACATACAAACAAATCGAAAAATGTTAGACGAATTTTGATATACGTATTTACGCGACCAACTGTTACATACGTTCGTTGAGTTATTATTTTAGAAAAGTTTTGTTACTCTCTAAGGTTACCTACCCTTTATAAATCTGTAAGGCACCTAAGCGAACATTAGCACCGCAGCAGTAGTAAAGCGACGGAAAATAAAAACAAACTCGAAATGACGCACATCATTAAACTTGGTTGTACATACACCTTTTGTTTAATTTCTCTAAATAACCAATAATAATCCTATGTCTATTTAGTCGCGCCTGCGCGCGGCGCTTCTTCCAGTTTTCTAATACACAGAAATGTTAAAAGTTAAAACATTATCTATATTTCGCGGTATAAACCTTTGTGTCGTTGCCCAAAATAATGTCTCTCTTTTTTTTGTTATGCATAGAAATGATACTCATTAAATTTGGCTGTATAAAACTTTGTATCATTGCCAAAATTATGTCTCTAGTTTTTTAAATATTGCACGTAGAAGATATAACATAACTTGGCTCTATAAATCTTTGGGTCGTTGCCCAAAATATTAAATGTTATTTTTTTAAATCTATTTGGTAAAAAAACGCGGGAAGAGGACAATGAAAAAAAAAGTTGGCGCTCAAATTTTGATACGAACAGAAGGAAATTTTGATGTCTTGCAATGCAATACCTATTTTTATTTTGCTAATAATTTTCGAAATATGTTAATTATTCATTGTGTAAAAGTTTTATGAAACATTTGATGCAGGTAAGTTAAACACTTATTTCAGTACTTATTTTACATGTAAGCGGTTTCTTACTTTGGTTTCTTAATACCTTTATAGGATAAATCTGTTTTCAATGTTACAATATAAGTAAGTAAGTATCTTAACAATTTTAATATCATATAACCTATAAAGAATGAATTTTGTACCTACTTCTAGATTACAAAAAATTGTTTTTACCATTCTTCTATCGCATAAGACGGTGGCTACCTCTGGTCACAGGGTAGAGAAACGGAACAGAGACAAAGCTTCTAAGGAGCATACGAAATTCTTACCTATTTTAGTAGGGTTGGCAAAAGACAATAAAATAAAATAAACAAACTTTTATAAGCTTTTTATTAGGTATGTAGACAAGATAAAGTATTTAGTATATTTACAAATTGCTTACTCTAAATATATTTTTTTAATAATTTTTGGATTTTAATAACTTGTTATGCCTTTTGATAGAATGGTAAATTCTAAATCTGATAAAAAGTCTTTTCAAGTAATCAATTGGGAATCAATCACATGGCATATTAAATGTACAATCTTGTACTCGATTCAGAATATCATTACCAATATTTAAAATGTTTATATAGAGATCAATCGGTAACCAGGAAGTGGAATAAATTTAACTTGCAAGATTCGATCACAAGCAAACATCAGGACAGGTGAAACTAAATAAAAGTAAAGTTGTAAAAATAACAATTAACTACGTAACATACCTACATAACATAAAGGTATGTGCGACCTACTTAAACATATCTAAAATTTTAAATAGGTATAATCTGGTTTTAATTTACTTACCTAGTAGACTCCTTGGGATAATTGAAATATGAAATATCTTTTTTTTCTAGTATTATTCATACAAACGGTACAGTAAACGACCATTTTATAAGTCCAGAACTAATTATTTACACTTACACTTTTTTTTTTGCCTTTGCCCAGCAGTGGGACAGTTATAGGCTGTTTACTTACTTACTTTACTTACACTTTATAACTATTTACAGATGTTTATATAATTTTTAACGCAAATTTTGTTGCGAACAAATTACAAAAACACAAATGTTGAAAAAATTTCCACGAGCAGGGTTTGAACCTGCACCCTTCTGACATACCGGGTCAGGTGCTCTTCCAATTGAGCTATCGTGGTTCTAACCAGCCCGCGGAAATTATTCAACACTATTTACTTTTTACTTTGAAAGCCAAAGGCGCCCACTCAATGTTAACAACTACCGTCATTAACATCCGATCATAATATTTTTACAAATACTAAAGATCAGTTAAGAAGTAGGCAAGCTATTTATAAATGTTTATATAGATTTTAACGCAAATTTTGTTCGAAAAAAAATCCTGCTCGTGGAAATTTTTTTAACATTTGTGTTTTTTTTTGTAATTTGTTCGCCGGTGTCCGGACGAGTACCTGTGCTGTAAAATACCAATTTTATTACATATAATTGAGCGTCAGTAAACCCATTTCAGCTTTGTATGGCGTAGCAAATACGCGCAACCCACCGAGAAACGGTGTTGTATACTGAATGTATGTGGAGGGATAATTGAAACGGGAAACTGAGTGAGAATCTGTATGAACAGGACGATTCTGTGCTTCAAACTAAATATATGTATGTACATGGCAGAGATGATAGTCGAAAGAATAAGAGACAATGTATGAAAATAATGATGGACGTAAAGGAGGCACAGGAAGTATGCCAGAACCACAATAAATGGAGATCGATTGTCTTTGTCTATCTCAGCATTCCCAGCTGAAAGGGTAATAAGAGTGAGTAGATGTACGTATGTCGGTAAATATAATGTCAATTTTCTAAATTTCCGATGCATTTAATTTTGTTATACCCTAAAAAGCTTAAATAGATACCTACATAAAAATTAAACTTTACAGACTACAGCCTTTAGCTCACGCGGACGAAGTCGCGAGCAACAGCTAGTGTTTAATATAGACAGAGGTCAGTGCGCTATCCTCTATAGCTGTTTTAATCTATTTTGACACTGTTATCTTATCAACCAACTAAATAGCTTTAAAATTGTTTTTTGCCAAAAGTAGCCACTTTTTTTCGAAACCATTTTAAAATTATTTACATAGGTGTATTTTCAAACTGGGTAAAGCTCTTCAATAAATATTAGACGTTATTTTATGCACAAACCCAAATACTCAATCAATTACGTCAGGGCGCTTTAAGCGCTATCACTCGCTCCACCAGCTGGCTTTTGAACAATTGCGCTAAATACCGCTAAGCAAGATTTTCTAACAATAAAACGCACGGTCGGCGTAAGCGATTGATTTGCTATCTCGCATAATGTGTGTGTATTCGATAGCGATTGGCAGGCAACAACTATCTCGCTTTCTCTTAGATACAGGGTGCCAAGTGTGAGTTTCATTCGCCATTCGATCACGTTAACGGAAACGAGAATTTGTATGGCAAAACGTTAACTTCTTTCATATGCCGCCAGGAGGCGCTGCTTCAATGCCATACTAATTTTCGTTTTCGTAAACGTAATCGAATGAATACTGATAGTAAACGAAACTCGCACTAGGCCCCCAGTACGTTTGTTCCTTGTTCGTTCTCGCTCGGACATTCGGAGTAATTCGGACAAGCAACAATCATAAGCATTTGAGTTGAGTGTAGCGGGAGACGGTGTACTAATAGTCCGACTGTCCGATTAAGAGCTTGCGTTCGGTAACGTTTCTTTTCGTACAGTGCCGAGTATCGTTACCTATTAGTACTTAGTACGCGTACTACACAACACTAATCACAATGCCTACGCCGCAAAATGACTTTGAAGGATTACTCGTAAACAGCTGAGCTAAGACTAAGTGACAAAATTACTAACATTTAAAACTTGCTACAAAGCAAAATGCCTCAAATCAGTATCTCTAAACCGGTTTGCCTAATTTGCAATACCGATAAGTACGTCTGCATTCTTTCTTCTCTAGGCAGCATAACGTCTCAAATATTAAAATGAGTTAAAGGATAATACCATGCCATACGACTAAAGAAACATAATTAGTCGCTATCAAAAACGGCTATAAATCAAACTGCCTCAAATTAATAATATCCTACTAAAAAAAATATAATAATAGTAATAAAAATAATAAATAAATAAATAAATAATACTCGTTGTTTATTTCATAAAGCAGGCAAGAAACAGGTTTTTTTAGTTACAATTTTTATGAGGTAACTTCCGTGTTCGTAATAGATCAGGGCCGGGGTTACAATTTGAACTGCAACCCAACTACAAATTGGCTTTGTAGGCGTTTTAAATGTTAGTAATTTTGCCACTTAGTCTTATAGCTGTTTAGGAGTATTCCTTCAAAGTCATTTTGCGGCGTAGGCATTTAGTTAATTTTTAATTACCTATATTATTTGCTTTTATTAATTACCAATCCCAATAGGGATCAACATCCATTGTTTAAAATAATTATTTAAAAAAAGCAAACAAATTATATGATGCGACCAGCCATGTAATCCATTATGATGCTAACTGTCCGAAGTTTCATAAAAAAGTAAGCAGCATGCGAAGTAGTCACAGTGAGAAGTATTCTGTTTGCAAAGTAGTCACGACGAGAAGTAGTCAGAAATTGACTATATGATAAGTGCCTAGTGCTAGTTTCATTCGCCATTCGATCACGTTAAGAGCGTTTACGCAGC
Organism: Eudonia lacustrata; assembly: GCA_947562085.1. Taxonomy (NCBI): domain Eukaryota; kingdom Metazoa; phylum Arthropoda; class Insecta; order Lepidoptera; family Crambidae; genus Eudonia; species Eudonia lacustrata. The sequence goes on from OX387315.1 coordinate 24,113,160, forward strand.
ACACTAGCGCCACTAATGAAAAAGAAAAACATATCTAGTAATTAGAGATAGAAAATCAAGTTATGCTCAACAAACTATTTGAATGAAGTAATTTAGCATTTTTACGTCACCTAATGAACACCTCACATGTTATGGTTTAGTTAAATAAGAAGTTACGGCCACTTTTAACCATAACGCCATAGGTATTTAACTAAACCATAACATGTCAGGTGTTCATGAGCATAATTTGATTTTCTATCTCTAATTACTAGATATGTGTTTTTTTTCATTGGCGGCGCTAGTGTGCGGCGTAAACGCTCTTAACGAGAACAATAATTTGTATTGTATGGCAATATTTAAACTCCTCCCGTATGCCGCCAGGAGGCACTGATTCAATGCCATATTTATTTTCTTTTTCGTAAACGTAATCGAATGAATACGGATAGTTAACTAAACTCACATTAAGCACACTGGCGCCTGAACGGGATAAGCGCTCAATGCAACAAATGCAAAATGACACCTTGAGCGTAAATTACACATTCTCAGAAAGCCACACCCCATAAGACATAAACGCGATATTTTTAAATTAATGTAAGTACCTACATAATATTTTTTATTTCAAAGATAATGCTAAAGAAAACCTACTTATCTAATCTTATTGGCAAATGATTTGAAATTAAAGTTTCAATGTACTATCACCAAACATGGCGATGTTTCTAGTAGTATCGGTGACTATAGTCATAAGTATTTATTGCATCATGTTCGTATGGTATATAGATCTTACAATATTATAAATAGTCCCATAAACATGACCCTGTAAGGATATTACAACAATTTATGGTTTAAACAGCAAAAGTATTAATTCTAATGTATTATTTATTTTAATAGAGCCATAATATTTTTTGTTATGGTTAAATTAAAAAAACAACAATAATCAACCAAAAAAATAAATTAAAAATAAAAGATTAATATGGCATTTAAATAATTACTTATTCTTACTTATCTGTACCCACGCCAAAAAACAAAGCTTTGTACTTTTTTGAAAACTAATTAATTTTTCACTAAATTATATGGTGTCCATTAATTAATTCAGCGGGCGGAATTAACAACGATCAAGCATGCAAGCAAAATTTTTAACTTTTGTCCGTGGTCTATGCCTCGTGCTTTTTCTATGAAGCAATGCAACCCCACCGATGTCTTCCCTAACTGGTTAAGTAATAAAGCGTCACGAGGTATTATTTTTTGTTTGTTCGTTCTTGGGAGGGTGCGACGGCTGGCTGTCATTTCTTTTCCCCCCTTTATTTTGTTCAATAACGTTCAACAAACAAATCTTGCATAACAAATAAACATACTTATTCAGCTAAGGCCTATGTTCAGTAGTGGACCTTTGCAGGCTGAGGATGATGTTGAGGATTCAGCTAACAAATTAAAGGTAAATAGTTACCACATGCGATACTTTTATAAGGAAACTATTAAATTACACTGCTATTTTATTTTATTTGATTAATTTCAATGGGACATAATTGCTTTTGCCTAAAATTCATCACAGCTTGTCAATAAGGAAAAATCAGTGTAAACTCCTTTATCTCTTCACGGGCCATGCCACTTGAATTTGAAGTATTTCTACAATTAGTGATAAGTATAAATTAATTGTCATTCAACAAAATGTTGTTGCTTTTATTGTGTTGTAACTTTTTAAGTTTACACAATCCTGTGTAATGAACACACGAAGATATTATAGTTTTTGTTAAAAACAAAAAGGGCTCCAAGAATAAATAAGACAAATAAAGATGGCTCTACTTTATGGCGATGTACTAATAGAAAAACATGTAGTGCCTCTTTAAAACTAAATTCTGAAAATATTTTTTTTGAAATAAGCGTTTTAGACCTATAGCGTTTTAGTCCTAAAGCGTTGTAGCTCATTGTAGGCGAATGAATTTTAGTCAAAACACGAAGACTAATTACGGTTGAGGCATACAGAGAACAAAGGAGCTAGACACACTTCCATCATTATGGTCTTGTTATTTCCATTGTTTTCCGGTTTTTAGTTAAATACGGCGTTATAGTTAAAAGTGGCTGTTTTTAGCTAAACCATAACCAGCTGTTCATTAGGTGAGGTAAAATGCTTAATTACTTCATTCAAATAGATTGTTGAGCATAATTTGATTTTCTATTTCTAATTCCTAGATATGTTTTTTTTCATTGGCGGCTTGCGGCGTAAACGCTCTTAATCTTTAATTTTAATGAAAAAAAATATTTTTTTTTAATAAAACGCGTTTATGTCTTTTTAATAAGGAATATTTAAAAGTTTGCTGTCACAGAAAAAGATGTGCATGGCTTCATTTTAGGTGATGGTTTATAGTAAATATCTTGTTAGTTTAGTTATTTTTTTGTTTTTCTGGTATATTGTGGCAATTTAATAATTTTATCTTTATATACGTTTAAGAGTTGTTTAACGCAAACTGCCTATTTTTTTATATAAAAAAAACAAATGTTTTTAAATCATCTGCTGGACAAAGGCCTCCATCATTGAAATCGAGTCTTCACTACAATTGATGGGTAATGTCTTATGTCTTAATCAAGTTTGCAAAAAAAACAACCAAATATTTGGTAATTGTATGGCGTTGCAGCAGCGCCACCAGGTTGCCTCGTACTGATGTAAATAGCACTAGACACTTGCCGTCTGCTGACTCAGAATCGTATTAACTTCCACATACTGCCACTAGAGGGCTCCTTTTCATAGTTTCATACTAATGTTTAAATTACGTTCATCTTCTTTTAAAAATTGCATGGAAAAAGAGTTTTCTATGAACTCTGTTTGCTTACTGAAACTGTTATTATTTCGATTGATGCAGTGTTACCTGCCATTTTTCTGTATACGCGAAGTTGCCGATTGCTTCGAAGCGATTTTAGGGTCTTAAAAAAAAATCACAGATTTCGCAATCCCCGCAAGAATCGGAGCATTGAAAATGAATACAAAAATTTACGAAAAATAAAATTACACAACTACTTTACCACAAGTCTAATTATAACACACGAATGTATAACACTGCACAACACAGAGAATAACATTTTTTTTTCTGAAAGTGAAATTCATCGGGTGCCTTATTTTGGCGGATTCATTCTCACTTTCTCGACTGGCATCATCGTCGTTATCGTCAATATCCTCGGCGGCAAGATCGAATTTAAAGAATCTGGGGGCACGGCAGTGCCCCCGGCCGGCCCCGCCAAGTCGAGCAAAAAAGCGGCACGGCCGTACCATCCTTTTCTCGAAACAGTTCAGGCCATTTTCGAGCCCCTATAACTTCGTTGTGAATAAAACTAGATGCCTGAATTTTCAGTTGAATAGTCCTTGAGTGGCGACCGCGTACCGGAAAGCGCAGTGTGGGTAGGCCTCCAACAAGGTGGACCGACAATCTGGTGAAGATCGCGAGAAGCCGCTGAATGCGAGCAGCACAAAACCGGTCGTGGTGGACGTCTTTTGGCTGAGATGATGATGATGATGATGGTGCAGCAGGCATTTTATAAACACGGTATGTTTCAAATTTCATTCAATTTGAATCAGTAGTTTAGAAATTATAACTATTCAAAGTTTCTTAATTTTGTCACTCACTCACTCACTCACTCATTCAGTGACTGAACGATTATCAAAACTCTAAGGCACTTTTAGCAGACATAGAAGCTTCAAATTTAGAATACAACTAGTGTTTAGTGTATAAATCAAGGAAAAACTAAAATATTTTGCAATTTCGGTCCAGTTTTCTAGATACACCAACTGCATAAATAACTTTGTAATCCTGTATAAATATATAGGATTACAAAGTTACATTTGCAGTTAATGAATCAGTGTATGTACCTGTATAATGTATAATATAATGGAATAATAGGTATAGATAAAAAAGAAAAGAAAGGAAAGGAAAGGAAAAAAGTAGGACTATCTACAAAAAGAAATGAGTTGCTATCAAAAATAAATTTGTAAAAAAAACCAAGTCTCGCAACTCAGTTCTTCTACCGTAAAAAAAAGTTGTGAGATCGATGTAATACCAAGTTTATTCAGTCCCTTCTCCATGGACTTTATTTCTTAAGTTATTACGTAATTAGCTAACCTAACAACATCTTATAGTGACCATATTTAATATCAATATATAAATCTATATTAAAAAATCTTTTATGTTTTATATAAATAGATTTCTATCTCTAATGCACTTGGTATTTAGTAAACAAACACCCCCCAAAAACCCGACTTTTTTACATTTTTCTATTTCTCCTAAAATCCTCGGAGCTATGGCCAAAAATACGTCTCAGGCGATTTGCATCTGATAACCATTTTCAATGGTAAAAATAAATCTAGATTTTTTTACAGAAGTTTAATGTCCATCGACGTTATTTTTATTTTCTAGAGTTGTTAGAGTATTGAAATTAATGATACATTATATCTATGGATCTACTCGCATTAATTTTACAAAATATTTATACTGATGACGTTTTTACAAAACTTTTGCAAGGTCCGCCATGGTCATAGGAGGAGAGTGAAGATTTGGTCATTTTAAAATAAATAGCAGCTTTTAAAATATGGCATTGAGAAAATTGCAGGATTCCCATCTAGCTAAGGCTAAGTAATCATCATCAGTAAGCATTATATCACATTATAACACACATTATAACACACCTAAAAGTATTATATAGATGTACTCTAATGCGATACTTTTAGAGTTTCATTTACAACAACACACTAACGCCAGGTCGGGCTAAATGGGTACCTACTGGAACACTACTCGCGCATTGCAACCGGGAAAAAATAATCAGTTGGTAGATAAAAAAGTAGGTGAGTAGCGTTCAAGCATTTAATATCAAATATTTTTAATAACAATGTTTAATTTTTTTACTAGAAATTGTGGTTAGTGAGAGCTCATGGTGTGTAGATATCGATGATAGTAGCGACACATACAAATGTGTTACAAAAATAAGAAAGAAATTAAATAAGTTTGTTTCCTTGGTTCAATATGCCGAGTTCTGTTTATAACCATGAATAGGGTTGCCAACTTTTTTTAGACCAAATAATAGCATTTTGGATTCAGTATCCATAAAAATATAGTATAAGGAATTAATTAAAAAAAATACTTATTTTATTCCTAAATGAATATCTTTTGCTGCTTTGAGCTTTTATTAATAGGTTTTTATTTTAAAGGAACAATTCGTAATTATTGTTACTTACAATTTAATTTTAAGTTACAAACCACTATTAACTCTGCTTTGATCAGACCGATACTGGCTCTGTTGCGCTCATCTTTCCACTTTGTGTTCATCACAGAAATCTATAGTAAAAATATAGTAGTTTCGCCTACTATAGTATATTTTTAAAATAATAGTAGTTAGACGGCTAAAATAGTAGGATACTATATTTTATAGTAGTTGATAGCAACCCTAGCCATGAACAACATTGCATACCATGGACTATGAGAACTGCTGCTATTGCGTTGCTTTGCTGCTGGTATGTACAAGTAGCATGTGTTTTGTCATCACGTAATTCCGCTAGATGGCGTTGTGCATCTAATATTAAAAAGTAGTGTCAATTTATAAAAAAATAATGATGTTTGTTTAATAAAGCCACTTAAAGCATGGTTACAGCTCGCTACAGTTTTAAGGAGAGGGGAGTAAACAGAGCTTGCTACTGTCAGTCTTTTCGTGTGCTTCGTCGTAGTCGCGTTACTTGAATATAAAGTTCACTAGATATACACTAGATGACACTGTGCTGTTTATGTCATTTCCTACATGGCGGTATAGAGATTTTTAGTCACAGAATGACCTTCCCTTTGTGTTTCAATTTTGGTATCGCTTCTCGGCCTTTTGGCTAAGATCAAAGTGTAGTATCTGTTCTTTTCAGCTTAATATCTGAAAGTTCCCTCACTGAGGGACCAGTATATTAAACTGATTTTTGTATTACGACGGGATGTTCGGGGCTCGCTCCACTCCCGTCACGGGTCGGCCCGGCATTGCAGTGCCGCCGGGATCGGCCCACATATATCAAAACTAACATTTCTGCGCTCTTAGTTTTCTTTTTACCAAAAAAAGAAATGCCATTCATTGTGTTCACAATGCCTACGCCGCAAACGACTTTGAACGATAGTAATCGTTCAGGCGTTTTGCGGGAGGTTGGTCGTTTAACGTTAGGAGTACCTAAACAGCTATAGGACTAAGTGGGAAAATTTCTAACATTTAAAACGCCTACAAAGCAAAATGCCTCAAATCAATATCTCTATAGCGGTTTGCCTAATTTGCAATATGTCTTGCATTCTTTCTTGTCTAGGCAGCATAACGTCTCAAAAATTAAAATGACTTTAAAGGATAATACCTACATAATATGCCATAGGTACGACTAAAGAAATATAATTAATCACTATCAAAAAACGCTATAAATCAAACTGCCTCAAATTAATATTATCCTACTAATAAAAAAGCGAAACTCAATCACAATTCCTATAGATAAAGGATATTTTAGAGGCCTGCATAAATGCTTTTTCACGCCCCGCTTAAATAACCCGGGAGAGAAAGAACATACAGAACTGCCCCTGTATTCTACCGTCTCCTATATGCAGGCTTGGGTGAAACGTTCACTCTGTCTTCTGTAACTTGTTTGCGTTTATCGTTGCAGAAAAGGCAGACTCTCGTCTCGTCTGAGAAGAGAACATCTCTCCATTGGTCAAGGGAACAATTGACGTGATCACGAGCAAACTGCAAGCAGACTCGCCGAAGCGCTGAGGTCAATTTTGGACCCGTAGCAGCTCAACGAACCGCTATCTTCTTCTCCCTCAGTCTTCGTCTTACCGTAGACACGCTCACGGTTGTTCTGCGAGCTGCCCGGAGCTGGTGTTGCAACACTTGCAACTAAACAGCATTCGAGAACCGATTTCTCAATGAATCGGTCGTCTCTCTCCGAGGTGCAGCGACGTCTACCAGAGCCATGCCACCGGACGTAGCCACCGGTCTCTAGGAACCACTGGTAAACTTTTCAAACTGAAAAATGGCCTGAAGTTCAGTTGCCGAGCGACATAACACTGCCGCATCCCTGATTGCAGTAAGTAGTGCAATCACTTGGGCGGCTTCATCAGCAATGGTATCCATCTTCAAGGTCGTTTTTCTTCTGAAAGATCTTCTCGTATGTCCTCTTTAACGGTTGGATAGCGATGACCCCCATTGAACCTGTATTGACCCTTTTATACCCACAAAAAGTAGCGCAACTAGCGGCCCTTTTGAAAAGCAAAATTGCCATTTTTTTTTAAGTCGCATTTGTGGTGTTAAGTTTTTGTTTGTAATATACTGATATGTGTTTTTTTAACAGGTTCACTGTCCCGCAGACCACATATGGTCCGTAATAATTGATTTAACCATTGTTATAAGGTTTGGACAGTGAACCTGTCAAAGTTTTTTTATTAGGCTTTGAAATGACACCAATATCGGCGAGGTTACATACGTGGGTTAAGGTTTGATAAGGCTTAAAAGTTATTTCGTAGAGGTGCGATTTCTTTGATGCCGAGTGTATAAACTATGCAAAATCTTACAGCCAGAGTGATTGCAAGTTCAAATTTATAAATCTCTATTGTATTTAATTACGAAGGTGTGGAAAAAGCTTTGCATCCCTTTTTGAACACATTGTTGCGCGCACGAGAGAGATTTGGCATGCATAGTTAACATTTATAAGGTGACGGAGTGCAGGAAGATAAAATTTATTACAATAATATTACAGTGTATAAATATTGCGGCTTAAAATTACTAGTTATAAATAAATTGTTGCAAATCACGTCGGGCGCCGTAAACTAAGAATGTTTTCCTAGTTTACGGCGAAAGATCGATTAAATATGCTAAGTTGTATGAAGATCTTTTTGTTTCGGGCCTTAAAAGGTCTTTTGTGCAATATGTTTCGTTTTACATAGGTATATGTACCGTGTTAAAATGAACTCATTATGACGTATGGTTGGAGCAGTTAATGCCAGAGGAGGTATTTTTTTAATAATATTATTTATATACAATAATTAAAGTTTATATTAATGAGGAGCTCGTTGGCGCAGTGATAACGCCCTCGGTCTAATATCTGCTATAAATTCTAAACCATGTTACATGTTACAGTAAATAAACATTAAAAATTTACTCGTCTCTTCTGTAAAAAAAGTATACATGCAATGCAAACAATTTTGGTCGGCGGCAGATATACACAGTCAGTCGCTATCCAGTTATACTCTGGGCAGAACCATATCACCAGGTAAATAAATATATAAGTTGATTTATAAAACAAATTAACATTGTTACTTGTTACTATATAAATTTTACTAATATTTGTTTTATTTTTTTAATTTTTTTATTGTTACTATTTTCCTCTTTGTTGTTGTGTTTACAATATTTCTTTCATGTATTTAAGTATATTGTAAGTTTGTCTTAATTGTTTATATTTTTTTTGTGTGTAATAAAAATATTTCTCTTCTATTCTATAATATACTATAGGAGCTTCAGGTTTGCGGATCCCAGTCCCGAGCCGAGGTTTTTCAGTAGATCAGACCGCCCGTCCATCCACGAAAAGCTAGACGAGTGGAAGGGGAACCCTCGTCTGTCTCCGCCGGGATCGCCCCACAGGTCTCGGTGTAGGTGTAAGACAGCTGTTTTCCTAATAATTTAAGTATTTTTTTTTTGCATTCACAGTCATCTCAGCCAAAAGACGTCCACTGCTGGACAAAGGCCTCCCCCAAGATGGGGGGTATTTGCCATAATCGCCACGCTTGGCAGGCGGGTTGGCGATCGCAGTTGGTTGAAAGTAACCTCAGAGAGATGCTGCTGCCCATCCTCTGGAATGGTCCCCTAGTCGCCTTTTACGACACCCACGGGTTGAGATGGGGTGGTGCAATTCTTTATCCCCGGCACCACACACGGCATTCACAGTGCTAAATACGTAAATCACCAATTACTAAAAAAATTCAACGAGTCTTCTGGGGCCTCGGTAGCATTTGTACCCGTAATCCAAAAACCCACGACGGATTCCCACTTCCTGAGGCTAGTTGACTTTTACTAGTAAGAAGGTGATTGTGCCATGTTGTTCGTAGATAATTACGTGTTGTTGTTCGCCGTCCAACGTCTCATTATCGCCGATTGTTTCCCATTGCGACTCTCCACCGCAAGCATGACAGACAGGCTGACATGCTAAATTCATTTGCATAATGAATGAATGAATGGTGGACGCCGAAAATTTGTTTCAGTACGGTTAAATGGCTTCTGAAGTCGCCATCTGGTTCTTGTATTGAGTGTGATTGTTTCAAAATGCCTTGCGGATATTGCACTGAGGGCACTAAGAGAGCTCTGTTTGTAAGTGATTTATTAAACGCTATTTTTGTATATTTAGCACGGCAAGTGACTCCATTTCACTTTTTGACACCATTAGGCGGAACTTACAGCAAGCTTGAAAAACAGATATACGTTTTTGCAGGGCACCTGGGGATTCTGCTAGGAAGCGCAAGTCATCAGCATATATGGTATTTGTAATTAATGTATGCGACACTTTTGTGCGCGCCCTGAGTCTAGTCAAGTTGAAGAGCCCGCCATCCGTACGAAAGCGGATGCGCATTCCTTCGGAGACCGTTTGTGAGACTTCCACGACAACTACTGCAAAGTATAAGGCAAACAGAGTGGGGGCTGTTTCACCCCTCAAGTAACGGGGAAGAAATCTGACTGCTCGCCGTCTACGGTAACGCAGCATTGCATATCGTCATGCAAGAGTCTAAGAAGCCTCACAAATTTCACTGTGCACCCCACCCCACCTTTTTCAGCATCATCCATAGGGCTTCGCGAGGCACGCTATCGAACGCTTTTTCCAGGTCAACAAAGCAGAGGTACAGTTGCCGACCCTGTTCTCTACTTTTTTCTTGCAGTTGACGCACGGAAAAGATAGCATCGCATGTGCCTCGGTTAGGGCGGAAGCCAAACTGGGTTTCAGGCAGAATTTGCTCTGATATAGGGATCAGACGGTTGAGTAAAGCTCGGGCTAAAGCCTTTCCATTGGTTGAAAGTAATAAAATGCCCCGGTAAGAGTTGCAGTCGGTGTCACCCTTGTTCTTATACAGCACTAATGCAAGACACTTTAAATTCATTAGGTACTCTTTTTTTTTTTTTTATACTTAGCTCGGCAAATGACTCCATCCCACCTGATGTTAAGTGGAAATGAAGTCCAGACACGAAGACAACTGGTGCAGCGTGGAAACAAACGTAGCATCAGTTAACTTCACTCTGCCGGCCCACAAGGTGCTTCTTCACGCCTCTCTTGAAGGACCCCATATCATAGGAAGGAGGGAAAACGTGTGCTGGTAGACTATTCCATCTTTTGGAGGTGCGACAAAGAATCAAGTCACTAAATTTTTTTGTGCGCGATGGGATATTTGAGACAGTGAATCGGTGACTCCGAAGAGCAGCACGTGTACTCCTATGAAGAAAGGGAGAAGGTGGATGAGGTCAAAGAGCTCTTCAGAGCACTCGCCATGGTATAAGCGGTAAAACACGCTGAGTGACGCAACGTCTCTACGCAATTGCAGAGATTCGAGAGTATTTACCACTCGCTCCTCCTCCCACATACGATCAAAAAGATCTCAAAACCGTGTGTGCAACACTTCACCGCCACATTTTAAAAGCTCTCCCGGTAAACGATCAATGCCAACCGCCCGCTTATTATGCTGCTGCCTGATGGCAGTAACAACCTCATCACGCGACAATAGGTCGTCCAGCTCCGTTGCTCAAGGAAGTTGGGCAATCAAGCTGTTATATTGTAGATCAGCTAATCGATCTACATTGAGCAGGGTGTTAAAATGTTCTGTCTAACGTTTTGTCACGTCCTCTCTGCCAGTTATGAGGTGCCTACCGTCTGGTGACCTTAAAGGCATCCTAGATAGGACGTGCCAATCAGCTTACGAAGCTCGGTATAAAACTCTCCGAGCTGGTTAGTCTCTGCGAGCCATTCCATGCGGCAAGCCTTGTCATGCCACCACCTGTCTTTTAGTTGGATAGACAGCTTACGCAATGTTAAGTCACTTTCCTTGACCATCGTATCGCTTCCACAACGACGTGTATGCTAAAATAAATATTATTAACGGGATTATTACCATGTTTAATGTCGTGTTTGAGTATCCGATATTTCGGCACAGTTGCATGCGCCATGATCACGGATGTACTGAAGTTATTGCGGGTGACTGGATTGAGTTTTATAACCCCCAGATAATTTCAACAGAACGTCACTACATACCTAGATTGGTAAGAGAAGCGATTGAAATTACAAAATACAAAAATTTCAATCGCGAAGATGGGTTTAAACTGTCGCGTATCTGGAATCCAGTGATTAGCCTATGTAAAGACCGCAAAAAGAACAAAAGTGCCGTTTCGCGATCTGATACGGTCAGTGTAGTGTGTCGAGAACAAGTTCGAGTGAATAGTGACTTAGGAGCCAGTGGTACGAGTATTGAGCGCAAAAAACGACTAAGGAAGAGGGTAGATCGTTTTGTCTGCTCATAATCACCCCACCCGCAATAACTTCAGTACATCCGTGATCATGGCGCATGCAACTGTGCCGAAATATCGGATACTCAAACACGACATTAAACATGGTAATAAATCTAAATAAATAACCCTTTAATGTTCACAAACACAAAAAATCACCATTTATCAATGTAAGGTTTTTAGGCATCATTTATTTTGCTTTTCATATTATTTTGTGGTTTTCTTAAATCGATGTTGTAACATCAACGTGATCATACCAGCTTTAGCCTTATCTCCAAGATATCTAAATGATAAAGAAATGTCGTTCAAGTAGTATCAAAGACTTGAGATATATATTATAGAGTTGATAACAAAGATAAAAGATTTTGCTTTCAATATATTTGAGAGATTAAGACAAATGTGATTAGTCTACAAGTTGTTGTGTGTGTAGTGGTATAGTGCATTCAGGTAACGTTCTTGAAGAAGATACTCTTATTGTACATATAGGTACCTATATATATATAAATAAATTAAATAAATAATTTTTCCTGCACTCACACCAATTATCTAGCCCAAGAGAAGCTTCGTTATGAAACTCGTTATATGATTACTAGACAACGGATAAACGTACTTAAAATACTTAAATACATACTTATTATATACAGAAAGCACCCAGACCCGAGACAATTTAGAAAAACAATAATTTCTAAATTGACCCGACCGGGGATCGAACCCGGGACCTCAGAGATGGCGACATCATGAAAACCGGTGTACAAACCATTCGACCAAGGAGGTCGTCATATAACGGTATATACGACTGTTTGACCGGTCCTTGGATGGGTGTGCAGGCGTAGTTTGAAAGACAGCCCCGCTACACACGACTTTTTGTAGTTTGAAAGACAGTTTACGTGTACGAGTTTAAAAAAAAAGTATCTTACGGTTAATCACTTGGCGTCCATCACACCTGATGTTATGTGATGATAAGGCCGAAGGTGGAAGCGCACTTCACCCGGGATCCTCAACTACTGAGGCACTGGCTATCTTATCTCTAGCTGCCGGAACACAATGCTACAAACATTGATGTTATGGCAACATATTTAGATAAGATGGTGGTAACTAGCCAGGCGGACCAACAAGCCCAACCAAATCGAGTACTCAAACATGTACCCCCCGCTGGGAATCGAACCCGGGACCTCTAGGTCTAAACCGTGGTCTTAACCACTAGACCATAGAGGCGATTAGGTGATAATTTGATCTTAAAATGTTGTTTTATAAAGTTTACACAAGCACTACTTCTTGTGGTTATTTTTACATTTAATTTTAATAAAATAAAAAAATTACAAACACAAAATAATGTCCGCCAGTATTTTAAGAGACACCGTAACAGTCACATTGTCATTATAATGTCAACAGATTAATATTTAGAAAACCACCGAGCGGAATTTGAACCCGCACCTTCTGACAAACTGGGTCAGGTAATAGGCTACCATAGCATTATTCGACCGATACAAATATAGTTAACAACAATTTACTTAGAGAGTCAAATCTCGCTTTTGGATTTTTTAAAACCTTATGTATTTTTAGTTTAGTGGCTCCTTAAATGTCACCTCTTCATGGAATAGACTAAATGTAACCAAAAAGGATGATATTTTTTCCCACCCTACCACGAACCGATGTCATTTTTTCCCTACTGTGTTACAAGCACTTTGTTTGCCCGTTCGACTAGAACCACGTCGATTCAGAAGCTGTTTCTTGCTACTCGAAAAACCTGCCTTGACCCGCTTGAGGAGCTCTTATTATTATTATTATACTAGCTTAAACCCGCGGCTTTACTCGTATTTATCGCGTGCCTCCTTGAAAATAGTTTTTAACGGTATAAATATATAAATGTATGTATTTGTAATTAATAGAATATTTATGTGTGTATTATAGTACCTAGTTTGAGTATTTTTTTTGTTAAAAATTATATAAACATTACAACAATGACAATCATAAACATTTCGTTAGAGTTCTTTGGCTCAGTTTCAACAGTGCCTTAGTTTTTCAGTTTATATAGAAAAACATACAATACCCCAAACAAATTAAGGGCTTTCCTTGCATAAAAAGGGGATTATGGAACTATCGCGTTATCCATCCAAGTGTAAATGTGTAAAATATCACGTAGATCCATAGCTTCGTTTAAACGTCAAAGAAGGACAAATAAACAAACTTATACTTTTTTGCACTTATAATATTCGTGAGGATGTATTTATTTAAAGGAATCGGAGAATCTTGTTTATTATTGCGTTACATGTCGTAGTGTACAGGGCCGCGGACAACATTGTAAGTTTTCCCACAAACTATTATTATAATTGTTTTTTTATTAGAAAACCAATCTTTTGTCGATAAACAACTATTAAACCATTTACAAATTTTAGTTGGGTGTCTTGTATGAAGCTACGTTTGGTTTAAACTGCTGTTGCATGTAAGGAAGTTGCAACATACATTTTGATACAGAGATATACCAATTTTAGGTACTTGTGTTTACAATTACAAAAAGTGTTGAACTAACTTTGACAAGTAATATTTGAACCCACACTGACAGTCAGGTGCAGGCACATGTGGAGGTTATTTGTATTTTTTTGGTAATCTTATTATAGTTGCACTATAGAGTAAATGCTTATATGATATTTATAGAGATAGGTATACAAAAAGTGCGAATTATGTACTCTAATTATGTGATATATGTAATTAATGTACCAACCGTTTTTGAGAATTTAAGTTAAATAAATGAATATGACGAATGTATATCAATATGAATATATATATGGTGGACTGATGATCTAGTGAAGGTCGCGGGAAGCCGCAGCACAAAACCGGTCGTTGTGGAGATCCTTGGGGGAGGCCTTTGTCCAGCAGTGGACGTCTTTTGGCTGAGATGATAATGATGATGAAATGAATATGAATGGAATTGTAAAGGAATAAAAATGTGTTCTTCTTCTACTAATATCCATTTAAAAGTAAGAAAAAGATTAAACACTGTTAGAACAAGATAGATACTATTTGTATATATGTAAAGTCGTCAGCATGCTAAAATACAAATATTTGTTACAAATTATTGTAGTAAAACTTAGCTATAAATTGACTGGTAGAGAATGCCTTAGTTAGGCATTAAGTCCGCCATGTAATTTATGTTGCAAAAGTTTAAAATAAAATATAAACATTATTTGATTTAAGCCATTATTAATATTATAAAAACGTCAGCATTTATAAATGTCTTTACATTTTTAGTATAAGAGTTATTGTTCTAAAAAAATGTTATTTAATGTTAAAATGTTAAAATTATGTATTAAGTTACAAATGAAATTAATAACGAACAAATCAACATCATTCAGTTCTGACTTGAACAAACTTTTAACAATTTTTTCTTTTCCAGTTGGTCATGAAGATTATCGGCGAGCTCGCCCTCCTGGGCGCAATAGCCTCCGTCTTCATAGTGGCAGCCCAGGGTCGAGCTGCTGAGAGGCAGGCCGAAGAGGCAGCCGGCAGGAAGTACATGAGAAAGCTGGACGAAATCACTTCCAACTCCAAGAACAAGCAGGTCATAGCCTCGTGGAACTACGAGACCAATCTTACTAATTACAACCAGGAAAAGATGGTGAGTTTGAGTTTTTGTTGAAAACTTTAAATTGGCAGGCACAATGGTAAACTTTAAAAAAAATTTTTTGGTACGTACCTATTCATTACTTTGAGTTGATTGTATAACAGGACCATTTAAGAAAACACAAAAATTTGGAATGTAAATAAACATATTATATTAATGAGCAGAATATGCAAAAAATTACTGCTAGGCAACCAAACTCGTACAGAATAAAGAATATTTTTACGAGGTTTTTTCTTCATAAGTAAATTTTTCTTATGTTACGAATGCAAAATATTGTTTTTTTGACAACGTTATAAAACATACTGTTTTAATATTGCTTTACTTGCAGCTACAAATATCACTGCAAATAGCGGAGGAGCAAAAGGAATCTTGGAAGGAGACGATGAGCTACTTATGGCACGAGTTCGAAGACGAAGACCTAAAGAGAATGTTCAAGAAGTATTCGGAGCTGGGCACTTCAGTGCTGCCAGAAGACTTGAACCAGAGACTGATACAGGCAGTGAACAATATGCAGACGACGTACGCGAAGGCAACCATCTGTGACTACAAGGACAGGACGAAGTGCGACCTGCATGTGGAACCTGGTCAGATATATTTCTTTTTTGTATTTTTGAACTATAGAAGGTGGACAACATGAACTTCCTGATGAAAAGCGACCATCGCAGCCTATAGACTCTTGCAACACCAAAGATATGCGCTGTGTCGATCCTGATGCTTCAATTCTTAAGACTCTATAACAGGAAACAGCAAGATATAGGTGTTAGAAAAGTCGACATCCTATTTTTTGGCCTATGCTAGTTTCGAGTAAACATTGCACAACAAGGCACATTTAAAGAAAGTATTTCTCAATCAACAAAATTATAGGGAGGTAGGTTTCGGAGTGAAACAGTGACCGGCATGAAGATATGGCATTTAGCATTTGTTCGAGCTAGTCAAGTAAATGTGCTCATGCTGATGCATATGTATTATTTATTTTCTTTCTGTGAATTGCTAAAGCAGGTTTTTCTTCTTTTTAATTGCATGTACCCTTTAAGAAAAACTTTGAAAGCAAACGGTACTGGCCGAAAACCAGCGCTACATAGGCATTATGCCTATGTCGCATTAAGCTGAGCCGGTAGCCTTTGGCATACATATTGTTACATTACAAAGTCTAATATTTGTAGCTACATGTACAATAAATAAGTAAATAAATAGCGAAATATTATGTTGTACCTTTATGTAAAAGATGTAACAGTGTGCCAATAAATTATTATTTCATTTCATTTCATTTCATTTCATATTTCATTGTTGAAGAAAGAAAATTTGTAGTAGTATAGGCACTGACACGGTTTTCTAGGCATAACCTTGAGAGAGTAGTATTCGATTTTTGATGTTCTTGCGCGTGTGTTTGGCCGTCATCTCACCTGATGTCTGTATGAGACGATAGGGCCATGGTGGAAGCGCATTTCACTCGCAATCTTTTTGACAACTAAGAAACTAGCTGTCTTATATTTAGAAATTTGTTGTTTTTGCAATAACAAGATAAGATAAGGTGGTGGTCGATGCCAGCCGATGATCATGTGCCAAACCAACCATTAATTCGGCCCTCGCAATTTTCAGACGTGACCGACATATTTGCTAACAGCGAAGACCCTGAGGAGTTGAAGTACACTTGGCTGGAGTGGCACAAGGCGGCCGGTGCCCCGTCCCGCGGCAACTTCACGGAGTACGTGCAGATGGACAATGAGGCAGCTAAGCTTAACGGTAATGCGCGGAACAGCCCCCCGGCCGCCTAATCGCTTTGACTACGCGTATAGTTTATGACGTTATTTTGCCACCTCGTACCGCCTATGAAAGCAATATCAAAAGCTAAAGGCTGTATATCGATATTGCTTTCATAGGCGGCACGAAACGACAAGATGAACGTCATAAACGACACACGAAGTCAAAGCGATCGGTTAGGCGGTCGGGCTCCTGAATCATTAAGTGGAGAAAGTTGAAGAAGATGTTTAAATCACTTTTGTAGTATCATTTTTGATACTTACTTATTTACTCCGCTGGCTCAGCGAGACACTCACACGAGACGACGCCACTGCTCCCAAATACGCCTCTATAATTTTTGATAAATAGATAATTATTTTTGTGCTACTAGAAATGTTACCCGTGTCGTAAATCATACAAAACATTATACAATTATGTATTTCGTATACATTTATTGAAAGTAGCTGACAAATAAATCTGTCATAAGTAATCCTAATAAAACACTAACATAACACTAATAGCAAGCGAGCGAGCGAAAAATCCTTGGAAATCCTTGGGGGAGGCCTTTGTCCAGCAGTGGACGTCTTTTGGCTGAGATGATGATGATGATGATGAGCGAGAAATAGCAATAAATAATAGTTGAAGTTTGAATAACTTAAAAAGATGTATTACAATTAATTGTAATTGTGTCTCTCTAATGTTATACTTTAAGCATCGTTATACTTAAGGCATTTTTAGGAGTTCCCCGTTCCTTTTGTGCAACATTAATCGCCGTAACCATAATTATTTCTGTTAATCGGTTTTCCAGGTTACGACACTACGGCAGAGTATTGGCTGAGTGAATACGAGATGTCGAACGAGGATGAGTTCGCTGCCTTATGGGATCAGATTAGGCCCCTGTACAAGCAGATCCACGCGTACGTGCGCGGGAAGCTGCGCCAGAAGTACGGCGCGGACGTCGTGTCGGCCAAGGGACCTATCCCCGCCCATTTGTTAGGTATTTATCCTTATCTTTTATTTGTTTATCTGTTTCATGCCAGTGTTTACCGACGAATCTTAAGATTTAGGTGATATTCATTTTAGGTAGGGTTGCCAACAATTTTTCAGGAAATTAAAGTAAATCTATCACTAATAAGTATAAAAAAAAGGATTTGAAGAAAAAATAAAGTATTTTCCAAATTTATTTATTTAAGCGTTGCGTTTCGTTTCACTTCACCTAAGTCTGAGTATCATTCAGTAGTTCAGAAATTAATTCAACAGGGATATTCCGTTCAAACGCACGCATTAGTCGAAAATAAAGTATATTCCATACTTTATTTTTATTAAAAATAATAAAGTATGGGGATGGAAAATAACGTAGGATACGTTATTTTAAAGTATGGTTGGCAACCCTAATTTTAGGTGACAAATTTACTTCGGCAACTGTCACCTAACATGATAAGAACATACACACACATATTTTAGTTACGGCTTCCGCAGCATACCAGTGTTGTGGCCTGGGGATCTCCTTAGGTCATATAACACATGCTGAGCGGTTGCCTTTTTGGTTCTGGAACCTCTAATTTGTGTAATATGCGTGATGTATTTTTTATTATTATTTAGTTTTATGAACCAAAGAAAAAAATATTTTCTTTCTTTTCTTTTCTTTACATACATAATTCTCACGTCATTTTACCAAAAAGGGATAGACAGAGAGAGCATCATAAAATGTTTTTGTTTTGTTTATATAATTTTTGACGCAAATTTTGTAAAAATATTATGAACGGATGTTAATGACGGTAGTTGTTGACATTGAATTAGCGCCTTTGGCTTTCAAAGTAAAAAGTAAATAGTGTTGAATAATTTCGGCGGACTGGTTAGAACCACGATAGCTCAATTGGAAGAGCACCTGACCCGGTATGTCGGAAGGGTGCAGGTTCAAATCGTGCTCGTGGAAATTTTTTCAACATTTGTGTTTTTTTTTAGAGCATCATAAATCAAGTTTGCAATCATTAAGCATAATCCACGTAGGGTTCCGAGGTGGAACAGATAACACCAGTCAGTGACGGGTTGTTAGACGATCGCTTGACGTGCGAGTATCTTGGAACCCTTGTCCCACAGTCAGCTCTTACGACAAGCACGGGAAGCTTGGCAGCTGATACTTTGCTTGCTGATATTTTCACGTCCCATACCAGCATGCAAAGTAATATTTATAAAATTTATAAAATACAGTGAAAAAATTAAACGCCCTCCCGACCCAGCCAGGAATCGAACTTGGGTCTTCCGCAATCCGGGCGGCTGCACTGACCGCTATGCTACCGGGAAGGCTGACGTATGCGCTGAATTTTGTTACTGCTTTTTAATTTTTGAGTGCTAATAGCGGCACAGTGCGCCATCTATCCAACGGTTATTGCAACCGATGCAATTTTTTCACTGTATTTTATAAATTTTATAAATATTTAATTTAGCATCAGTGCAACAATTAGCACTTGAAAATAAAAAGTAAAATTTATGCAAAGTAATATTATGCGATAATTTATTTAAGGTGACAGTTGCTGACAGTAACCTGTCACCTAACATGGTTGTAACCTAAGAACTTAGATTTGTTGGTGAAAACGTGTTTATAGGTCGTTAAATATGCCGTAAATTACAGGTAACATTTGGGCTCAATCTTGGGGCAACATTGAGAAGTTCACCAAACCGTACCCTAACAAGCCTGAAGTTGACATCACCGCTGCTCTAATCGCTCAGGTATGATTTGTAACTTTAATTAGGTAATGTTACAGCCAAAACCAAATTTCAGTCAGAACTACTCAGAACTAGCCTTGACTTGGTTTTAGCGCTTCCTTAGCTGCTGCTGATAAGATTAATTAGAAGCTTAATTTTGAAATGATTTTACCAGACTGGTGGCACTTTTATATAAATAATTTTGTGTTGGCATTATTTTGACAAAAACAGCTGAATAATTATATTGGCCTTATAATCAGGGGTTTCTTAGATAAATATAAAAACTTGTACAGAAAGCGACAAAATTGACAATAACAACAAAAGCATAAATATAATTCATAGCAAACAGGATTAACCTTTTAAGCCCCGACGCATTCGCTTTGTCTGGGTTAGTTCATACAAATCTAGTGCTTAACTTCTTCACAATAACACAAAATTTCGCCTGCAGTTACCAGGTCCACATGTGAACCTGCAGGGCGTAACCGGTTTAAATAGAAAATATACTAACATTATATAATTTATCTTTGTATGTCGCAATAAATGTGAAATGTCGTCGTATCTGTCGGTTTCAATAAATGTTTTCTTACCAGAACTACACTCCTCTGAAAATGTTCCAAACCGCTGAAGAGTTCTTCACATCGCTGGGCCTGAGTGCGATGCCTGAACTGTTTTGGGATAAATCCATTTTCACGAAGCCTGATGACGGCCGGGACATGGTGTGCCACGCTTCAGCCTGGGACTTCTTTGATGGAGAAGATTTTAGGTAAATACTCTTTGTGATTAATGGCGGCTTACATATTGGTATGTTAAATACTACTGCTTACTGCTTACGACATCTTGAAGGTTGCCCGAAAAAAGCGTATGAATTTTACACGACAACTTTTAAAATTATTTTGTTATAAATTTTATTTGATCTACGTTTAAGAATCTTGACACTTAATTGCTGTTAGTTGTTTGTAGTAGTTTAAAGAGACAGCATTATTGTAAGCAAGTTAAATGTTTTTTTTCTGCAACGATAAAAAGCTTGGCCTTAATCTCATGTAAAGTTTGCTGCAATTCATCTATCCTCAAAATCTGCAAAGCGTTATCTTTAGCTTGTGGCCCTTTTTACTATGTGAATTTCAGGCTTCTATAATCAGTAGCACCATGGTTTAATTAGTGCATGGTAGCGTAAAAAAATAGGTAAAACAAGTAAGTCTTTTTGAAGCCTAACAAACATACACACGTTACTACTAAGAGTTATGCGACTGAGCATTAAACAATCATTCCTCTTATAGGATCAGACAATGCACAACCATTACCAGCGAGTTCTTCACAACCACCCATCACGAAATGGGACACATCCAATACTACCTGCAGTACAAAGACCAGCCGGTCGTGTACAGAGCGGGAGCAAACGCCGGTAATTATTGCTGTCCTTTTCTAGGATCAGACAATGCACCACGGTGACTGGCGCATTCTTCAGGACTACGCACCACGAGATGGGGCACATACAGTACTACCTGCAGTATAAGGACCAGCCAGTCGTCTACAGAGCAGGAGCGAACGCTGGTAACTATTGCTGTCTTTTTCTAGGATCAAATAATGCACAACGGTGACTGGCGCTCTCTTCAGGACAACGCACCACGAGATGGGGCATATACAGTACTACCTGCAGTATAAGGATCAGCCAGTCGCTTACAGAGCGGGGGCGAATGCTGGTAACTATTGCTGTCCTTTTCTAGGATTAGACAATGAACTTCGGTGACTGGTGCATTCTTCAGGACAACGTACCATGAGATGGGGCACATACAGTACTACCTACAGTATAAGGACCAGCCAGTCGTTTACAGAGCAGGAGCTAATGCTGGTAATTTTATTTATTGCTTTCGAATGAAATACTACTAGCACTACCAAGATGGAAGAAGGAACAACCCGGGGTTTTGGTGGATGGTTCCATGATTGAAACTCTAAGGAGTAGAGCGGGAGCAGAGGGGAGAGTCCCACACAACTCGCCAGCTGCCTTGGACCCGCGAGTATGCGGTGTATGTAATGCATTTTCTTGCAGTAAAAAAAGTGCGCCTGACCTGCTGGTGTGACAGACAGAAGGTACGGGGTAGGGTAAAAACTAAAAAAAAATCCCAATTATGTCTATTTTTTATTTTTTTTTGCCACATTATTTCGTAAACTTTAAATAAAAATTTGTCTTAACACTCGTCTAACTAGCTTTCAAGGTTATAATGTGCTGTATTAAGTTCGCTGCGAAATCACGCCTGCGATTACAAGGGCATATAACTGTAAGTTTTCGGCCTATGTGCCTTCTAAGCATACTTATATAACGTAACAAGTTCACAACATAAACTTTGCTTGGACGATGCTGTGATTAATAAATACTTAAATTGTTTATAAAGAAACAACATTGTAATAAATTTTATTAATAAACAGTGTTCCTAAGCGGACGAAGGCGCGGGCGGTTAGTATTGTTACAACCCTGAATAGAACTGTAAATCCCCATTTAGAAATACCTTAACCGCCTCTGTGGTCTAGTGGCTAAGACCACCGGTTTAGACCCCAGAGATCCCGGGTTCGATTCCCAGCGGGGGGTACATGTTTGTGTACTCGGTTTGGTTGGTGGTAGGGCTTGTTTGCCCGCCTAGCTAGCTACCACCATCTTATCTAAATATGTCGCCATAACATCAATGTTTGTAGCATTGTTGTGTTCCGGCAGCTAGAGATAAGATAGCCAGTGCCTCACTAGTTGAGAATCCCGGGTGAAGTGCGCTTCCATCTTTGGCCTTATCATCACTTAACATCAGGTGGGATCAAGGCACTGTGCTTACCCTTTAATATAAAAAAAAACCTTGAGTAACAAGAAGAGAAAAAATACATGAAGAAGGTAATATATCTAGTTGTAGCAATAATTGTTGCATTGCAGGTTTCCACGAGGCTGTGGGTGATGTGATCGCTCTCTCCGTGTCATCACCCAAGCATTTGCGAGTGATGGGCCTTTTGGAAGAAGGTGATGATGATCAGGAAGCTACTATCAACCAGCTGTATAAAATGGTACGAGATCATTTTTAATATGCCTGTCTGTAATAATTTTGTTTATGTTATTTTTTTCTTATTTATTTTATTGAAAACCTTTTATTTAGATCAAGCAAAGGTTTATATATTATAGTAAATGGCTGAACAACTAGGTAATTCACACTTTTTATTGTCTATTTCAACTATTAGCTTTGAAACAGCCAATCATCCGTTTTTTGCATACGTTTAAAAACGGAACGAGGGGCCAAAGGTTATTTTAACGTATTTCATTATTTTCTAAGGATTTCGGTTAAATTGTCTTCTGCCTTTAAACATCCCACTGCTGGGCTCAGTCGTGCCATATTAATGAATTTGGTATATAAAAGAACATAATGATTATGGCTTTTGACGACTGCCACTAGGATCAAAAGAACAAAATGGCCTTTTCATAGCCACCTTAATTATGTGGATAAGCTTTTATACTGAAATTACTAAAATTTCATTTTATTATCTTTACCAGGGTTTGGAGAAGATCGTGTTCCTCCCCTTCGGCTACCTCCTAGACCTGTTCCGCTATAGCGTCTTCAGGGGCGTCACCAAGCCCATGGACTACAACTGCCACTTCTGGCAGCTCAGGGAGTCGCTGCAGGGAATTGAACCGCCAGCACTGAGATCTGAAGCCGACTTTGATCCTGCAGCGAAGTACCATATTTCAGCTGATGTTGAGTATATGAGGTGAGTTTTTATTATTGCCTATAAACGTCATCTGCGAAGCGTGAAGTCAGCGTAGTGGTGCCAATCCGGTACCTCGATATTAGGCTAAGTGGGAGCCACTTCAGGGCCACTAGTTTTTCTTTGATAAGCATGTACTTATTGTTTTAATAATAATAAATAAATAAATTTTTCCTACACTCACATCAATTATCTAGCCCAAGAGAAGCTTCGTTATGAAACTCGTTATATGGTTACTAGACAACGGATAAACATACTTAAAATACTTAAATGCATACTTATTATACATAGAAAACACCCAGAATTTCTAAATTGACCCGACCGGGGATCGAACCCGGGACCTCAGAGAAGGCGACACCATGAAAACCGGTCTAAATACCACTCGACCAAGGAGGTCGTCGTTTTCTTTGTGTGGCAATGAATAAATGCTTTTTTAAATATTCTCTTTATTTATTTTCTTTCTTAAAATTATTATTATTATTATTTCTTATTTTATTATTGTACTGTTTATGTATTTTCTTTCTTAAAACTAGATTTTTACAATATTTTAATATTAAAACATTATAAAAACCTAATCCTAAAGTACCGCCAGCAGCGGGGCAGGGCCTAACCTACCGGTGGTCAGGGCTGCAGAGTTGCAATAGCATAATCTTTTCAGGTACTACGTGTCTTACATCGTCCAGTTTCAATTCCACCGTGCCCTCTGCCAGCTGGCTGATGAGTTCACCCCAGGGGACGCTAGCAAGCCTCTCGCCAACTGCGACATCTACAGGAGCGCCGCTGCTGGGAAAGCGTTAGGGTGAGCACAACATAGTACTGTCAATGGTCTATTACTGGTACGGAAAGATATCTATTGGGGTTCCTAAGGCCAGGTGGATAACTATTGGAGATGCTAGCGCGCGAGACGTTTCATCTCGTCACATTTGTAAGAAGGAGTGATCATGCTGGTAAAATTTACGATATCTTTATGTATGTCCTGACTTATAAAGAAGCAAAAGAATTAGCTTGGGATAGAGATAAATAGATAGAAATGAATGGAAGATGCTGAACACACCGACAAGAGCGTGGCTCTTGAGTTAAAAATGATCGCCTCCGGTACAAAATTTCCTAATCACCGTCTTCAAATGTTAGGAAAGGAAGTCAGCCAAATGCACTATTGCTGGGGTCTTCCTACGTAATGAACGGTGACTGTCATGACCACTGTTTACGATGGCTTTAAATGCTGTCCAAAGTATGGAGGATTTTAAAATATTACCTTTCTAACCACCATCAGTGACAGCAGCTTAGGTTTCACAATGAGTTTCTAAACGTATATAGGTACTTCCTTCTTTATGTAGCTTCTGTTTTTTTTAAACTATAAAGATTTATGTTATTGTTTCCAGGAAAATGCTCCAAATGGGTTCGTCCAAACCCTGGCCCCATGCGATGGAGGTGCTGACAGGCCAGCGTAACATGGACGCTAGCGGCGTGCTGGAGTATTTCCAACCTTTGTACGAGTGGCTTAAGACTGAAAATGAGCGCACCGGCGAGTACGTCGGATGGGAACCCAGCTCTGTCCGTAAGTATTTTCCAAAATAAATTATAGTAGGTGACGTTAGCAGTATTAGTAGTTAGCTAACGAACCCCCCCCCCCGATCCAATTCGAACCCGTCGGAGACTCTGATAACGAACGGGGAACGCCCTAGAGCGTGATGCCATGTCTGTGGTGACGTATGTCTGTGGTAAATTCGCTAATAAACAAAAGTTGTCTTGTGCGTGCGGCGTTTCTGTGTTTGATTGTACTTTAGTCATGGCGAATGTAAGCGGCTTGTGATCGGTAAAGATATTAGTGGTCTTCCTTCGAACATCTTGCGGAAATGTTTTACAGCCATGTAGATCGCTACTAGTTCGCGATCATACATTGAGTATTTTGTTTGTGCGTCTGTAAACTTTGAAAAATATCCAAGTGGTTGCCATTTGTCTTCGACGTATTGTTGTACTACGACACCGGCTGACTTATCTGAGGCGTCGCAGAATAGCGCGTAGGTAGCTTGATGAGACGGGTGTGCGAGTAATACGGCGTTAATTATGCTCGTTTTACACGCTTCGAATGCTTGTGTTGCCTCTTTTGTCCATTCTATGGTCGCTTTATACAACGCGCTATATACCAGGTACAGACATGTACCTGGGCGCTTCTCTCCTCCACCACGGCCCGGTCAACCCGAGCCGTGGTCCGAGCCCTCGGGTTGTTCCGCTCCCCGATCCGATCCGAACCCTTCGGAGAATCTAGTAGGCCACGGGGACGCGCACTTAAGTGCGTAATGCCGTTCCCTCTAGAAAACCTCTGACGGTGATTTGTTTCACACGGCTTGAGGAACCCTTTAAGTTTCTCGCCGCCCCCTAAAAAGTCCGGTGTCGCTGATAATGCCGTCACATTTTCCAAATATTACTATTTTAATTTTTAGGTGGATTCCACACAAAAGATTGTTCTTACCGCTGCCATTGCTGGGCAAACGCCTTCTTCAAAACCTTTCAATTATCTTGATTTTTCGATCTTCAACGGTTTCCCACAATCCCTCTGTAAAATCATTGAGATCATCATTGATCACCCATGGTTAATGAGTATTATGCATACCTATATCATCATCATCATCATCATCATCAGCCCCTCTCGACCCACTGCTGGGCATATGCCTCTCTTTGCTTATGCCATTCGCCTCGATCCTGCGCTAGTCTAGGCCACGTGCAACCCACGGTTTTGGTTATATTAAGGAAGAGGTTAGATAGACGGTGGTTATATCGTCGACCCAAACGTTGACTGAGTGTTGGTCGTGAGACGGATACAAGAAAACCGACAACATGGGTATATATACTTATATACATAGCTATATATTTTAATTTTATTTTCGATATAGCTAATGTTTATGCACTGTGTTTTTTTTATAGAATACTGCACTGAAGAGCAACGGACGGCCATGAACGATCTCAGATTCAGCGACAACTTGAAGAAATACGTCGGTGGTGATAATTGAAATAAACTATATCTTTACTCTTTCTTTTTTTTACTTTCGGCTGGGTGGTTCATCCTTTATTCTTCGAATGTATTGATGACCTGATTTCAAAGGCCCCCATTCATGGGCACTCCAAACGAGGGATTTTGAAATGTTTGGATATCCAACGCTCGGAGCGATGATGCCACGCAATCCACGTGTGTGTGTGTGTGCGTGCGTGCGTGCGTGCGTGCGTGCGTGCGTGCGTGCGTGCGTACGTGCGTGCGTGTGTGTATGTCAAAGGAGCCGAAACAGAGAGGCCGCTCTTAACAATATTATAATTTTTGTGTCAGGTAAAGTTTAAAAAAAACGAGCCTAATTTTTTTTTAATGCTTGGGCCTTATTCCTCTGATATAATTAGATGTTTTGTCAAAATATTTGCAGTTGATAAAATGTGACTTTATATATTATTATTATTTTTGCTATATTATAACAAAGATAAAATTTAAAATACTGTGCCGTTATTAGCACTCAAAAAAAATAATAATTAAAAAGCAGTGACAAAATTCAGCGCTTACGTCAGCCTTCCCGGTACCATAGCGGTCAGGGCAGCCGCCCGGATTGCGGAAGACCCGGGTTCGATTCCTGGCTGGCTCGGGTAGGCGTTTAATTTTTTCACTGAATTTAATAAATTTTATAATTATAAAATTTAACTAGAAAAAATCAACCTGCTTCAGGAAGCTCGTGGATTCGATTCCCACTCAAGCTTCATAGGCTGATTATTTTTTCCAATAAAATTTTATCTTGTACTATACAACGTGTAACAGAATAAACGCACGCCCTCTTAAGTGGTGACTCAGTCAGTTTTGTTCTACGACTTTTCGAAATTCGCAAAAAAAATCGTCTCTTCAAACGACCTCACTCGATCAGTTTTGATCTAACTATGGAAAGATAAAAAATTTTTTCGCGATTTTTCATAAGTCGTAGAACAAAAGTTGTTCAGTTTTATGGACTGAGTCACCACTTAAGAGGATGTGCGTTCAATCTGTTTCACGTTGTATATTAATAACGCTTTCATTTTCCATATAGCATGAGATTATAATATTTGGCCAAGAGTTCCCGCCATTCTCACCATTGCGTAAGGTATTAGCTATGTTTGAAATAAAAACCTTTTTGAAGTGAAAACTTCTTTAGCGGCGTTGTACACTTTTTTTGTAATTTATTTATTCAATTACATGCTGGCTTACAGAGTTTCGTCGAATACACCAACAAGTTAAAAAACGATAAATTAGGAAAAATATGACAAATTATAATTTATTACTACAAAATTATACAAAATTAAATTAAATTAAAATAAATAATGTCAACATGCAAAATATAAAAAATAATTAAACATAACAATACAAAATGTAACAAGTTTAACTTTTTATTGAAGCAATTTAAGTGATCAATTTAATCAATATTAAATAGAGAATTTCAAATACATTTACATACTATTTCACAATAACATAACTTACTATATTAAAGAAAAAATTAAATAAGATAACTAAAGACAAAATAAAACCTATAAATAAAAAATGTCCTCCAGCTGTGGGCTCATGGAAACGGTTCCAAGAATGCTGGCAACATTACCTCTTTGGATTGCCAAGCTAATACGTTGGCAGAGGTAGCAGCCAGCCTTCTTGTCACCGGAGGCTTCAATAAGGCGAGCACTCAACTCTTTAACAAGCTGCTTGGCCTCCGGCCCCCATGGACCCAATGTCTCCACCGCAAACGGAACAAATAAATAATTTGGACCCAGATTTGCGTATTTGTGCCGTTTGCGATTTTCAGCACTTACCGCAGCAGCCCCTACATGAAGAGAGGTGGCGCGTACATGTGAGGGAGCCACGGTGTCAGCACAGGTTGCATCCCACACCAACGGCCTGCCAAGCTTCCAGGGCCCAATGGTCATCCCGTCAGGTCTCTTGCCATCGCTGCGAGATATACCAGCTGGCTCTAAGACAGCCGGTATACCAACGGTGGCAAAAGCACTGCGGATGATGCTGTTTATAGTGGAGTGACGCAGCATACGCCCAGCACTGCGAGCACAAGATAGGCCGTGGTGGCCAAGCTCGTCAACAGCTTCTCCACATACGCAGCGGTGAGGGTGGACTACCCTGGCGCCTAGACGAAGACAGACCGCTAGAGTGAGAGACGGCCCGTCCAACAAGGTACCGACATTGGCAGATGGTAATGCCTGGAGCCAGTGGCCTGACTCTCTCTGGGAGACGGCAGTAAGACGAGCGAGTTCTGACATATCACTCGAAGTGGATAAAAGCCCCTCCAGAACTTGCTTGCACAGTGGCTCGTCCCATTGCCTCTGAGATTGTGGTAATAATGGTAAGTTAGAATTTGGACAGGCGGATAACCAGGCGTTACTCGCATCAGCTTTACACGACAACTCTACGGAACCCAAAGATGGGTTGATAATTTTCCTGTAAAGATTATACGTGCTATGAGCAGAAGACAAAAACGCTGGCAGGGCCACACTGGATAAATTTCCTATTCCTAGGCCTCCGAAGCGTACAGGAAGCGAAGCCTGTAACCAAACGCGGTCGTTTAATGTACAATTTAAAATTTTAATAAGAGTTTCTCTTAACAAATTATCTAAACTGGATAACATTGCTGGAAAAAGCCAAAGTTGAGAGCAACGTAGAACATATGTAAATTTAGGCACAAAAAGACAAAAACGAATGATAAATAAGGCCATGTGAGGATTAATTTGGAATAACCGGTCTGCAGTTGAATTGAATTTAGAGATCGCATCGTTTACAAAAGCGGGAATGGCAGCGTCGAGAAGCGGTGCGCCTAATAAAAATAAAGAGTCATCGTTGAGAATTTTGATACTGGGGGCCAGGCGACTGAAGTCAGTAACTATTTGAGCTCTACGGTCCGAGGCCACGGAATTCGAAATGTATAATTCACATTTGGAAAAATTTAGCTCCAAACCTATATTGCCAAACTGGTTTATCAAAGTTTGTAGGTCCTCGAGAACTAAACCAGAGTTTCCCCCTAAAGTGCCGTCATCGAGATACCAGACATTGAATTTAGAATTTAGATTCGAAATTGTTTGGTGAATTGCCAAAGAGAAAATAGCAGGACCCAGAGGGTCACCCTGCTGGCAACCAACGGCAGAATGGAGAAGATTGTTTCGATGAACCAATTTTGTTGGTTCACTGTAACATTGCCACAAAAATTTATAAAATTGAGGTATATTCTCTTTTACTTTTGCCAGCAGAGCACCCCTGTCTACGGAGTTAAATGCGTTCTTTACATCCACCTTTAGCAACACTTCGCCACCATCATTCAGTAAGAAGGTGCGAGCTGAATGAACTGCGGCCTCACAGCCACCCTTCGAACCAAACCCGAGCTGCACTGGCTGAAATTTTGAAGAAAGGTCAGAAAGGATGTACTTTACACAAATTTTGGAAACAATGCGCCGGATTGTACACCCTACGGCGATTGGCCTTATGCCACCATCTTTCTTTTTTAAAGCACAAAGATTAGCGCCGTAGAGTATACCGGTGATATTCTGAGGTACATTTCCGGCAAGCATAAGATTACAAAGGTTGGTAATTTTGGTGAGAAGAACTCTGCCGGCGTCTCCAGAGGTACCAGATACCAAATCTGTTAAATGTTGTGGCGACAAACCATCAAGGCCACCGGCAGAGCCATTTTTGAAAGAAAGAATAGAATTGTACACTTCGTCTTCGTTGGTCGAAGGTGAAGCATCTGTAGACTCAGGTGGATCGGGGAGGCGAAATGTTGCTGCAGGAGGTGGGTGTTTAGAGACTAGAGAGGCCACTGTCTCTTGACAGTCAGGAGCAATGATATCACTAGAAAAAATCAACTGGGTGGCACCTTTTAAATCACCTTCGTTGATTTTTTCTTCAACCTTGCCTACATTAAATGAAGTGATTGGTGTTTTTTTTGGATCTAATGACTGAACTTTGTAAATGAGGTAATGGGTTGGTGCAATTATTTTTAATTTTTTGTGTTAGAGTTATACTAGAATTTTCATCTCTGCGAACATGCAGGACGCGATAAGCAAAAGTAAATAGTAGTTCCCAATTGTATGATGAGTTTTCAAGAATGACCCTATCGATGGTTTGAGCTAGAGAATGTGCTACTGAGGTGCGAGCTCCTCTCGGAATGCGTTTGATAATTGGTGTACCACACTTTAGTTTTCCAAGTAAATTCCAAAATTCGATGTTTTGAGGAGATTGAGAGTCGATAGAACGTGAGGGTGACTGAGGTATGGGCTGTGTGGCTTGGGAGGTTTGTGTTGGTCTGTGAATTTTACCAATATGAATATTTAAACCTCTTGTTCCTCTAAAAAATTTTGGTTGAGTACAGAGTTCGCACCTCACAAATTGCCCATTGCCGGTAACTAAGGCTGAATGCGTGGAAAGCTGGGACATTTCACTAAAAAATTCATTAAATATTATTTAAAATATAACAATAACAATTAATTAGAAAAGAAAATAGAAAAATAAACAATTATGATGACGTTGACAGCTACAATCGGCGCAGGCGTGATTATGGCTGCAGGACAGAAAGTCACGTCGCTAATTGGTCAGAACTAGCGAGCAAAACGCTTATTGGGCATTGTCAAGGCGACCAACAAAGAGCAGCGTGATTTTTGTATCCGATGACACTGTCTTTTTTCGTCTTGAATTTTAAAAGGTGCTCCACTGGCCTCAGCGGAGGCGCTCAAAGCCGCCAACAATAGCGCAGGCGTGGGCACAAAACGGGACCGGAAAACTCACGTCATTTAAAAAAAATATGCACCATATCTTTTATTACAAAAAAATTAAACGACAGTAAATGTCACCAATGTAAATGTCTTTTTTTTTTTTTTTTTTTTTAAACATATGTATAACAAATAGTCAATTTAAACAACTTCAAAACTGTCGTGTAACAGCTGCTAACATTACAATGTCGCCAAAAAATAGGTCGGATTTCTCATTCTGAGCGAGAATGTCCCCGATCAAGCGTAGTGCACGCACTGTGGGAGCTTGCGCGGCGTGCTCAATTCGCGTGATCGGCCGGGCCAGCAGCCGCGGCTGCCGGCGTGGCGCCACCAGGCCCGCACCATCACCCGAGATTCGCGACACTAAAATGCTAAACTTTTCCAGCACATACGGGCAGTCCAATTTATGGCGGAGCACCGAAAGAAAATGTATCACTAGAATTAGTTTACGCCGGAGAGCCAGGGTATCGAGATTCACCATACCCGACACGAAAAGAGAAGGATACAGAAACGGATAATATCCATAAGTCCTCTTATAAAGCCAACGAGCAAACTTACGTTGCACCCTCTCAACCATGAGAACGTATTTACTTTCGTGCGGATCCCAGATGACAGCCGCATATTCCAGTTTACTGCGTACATAGGCACTGTATAAGACGTTGGCCACGGACAGACTATCAAATTCGGAAGATGTACTAATGATGAACCCTAAGAGTTTGTTTGCTGCCTTACAAACATTTATTACATGTTTGTGGAAATCTAATTTTGTATCCAATGTCAGTCCAAGGTCTTGAATTGCATCTACTCTATCTAAAGATTCGCCAGATAATTTATAGTCCGTCACAAGAGGACGTCGCTTACGTGAAAAAGTGATAGTTTTACATTTTGAGGTATTAAAGGGCAGGTTGTTAACATTACTCCACTCCGAAACAGCGTCTATATCACTTTGCAAAGCATTGGCATCTTCAGGCTTCTCTACCCCCAAAAACAGCTTGAGGTCATCTGCGAATAAAAGGCAGTTTGCTCTTCTTACGGTCCCAGGAAGGTCATCAATCATGATCAAAAACAGGATTGGCCCTAAGGTACTCCCTTGACTGACTCCAGATCTCGTGTAGTAATTTTTGGATTCGTAGACACCCAATTTAACAAACTGACAACGATCTCTTAGATAACTCGCGAAAAATTCGAGAAGTTTCGGTACAAAACCTATCCTCGCCATCTTACGCAGTAGCAGGTCGTTATCCACAAGATCAAAGGCCTTCCTAAAGTCGAAGTACGCCGCATCTACTTGCCTACCCGAGTCCATCTCCGCACAAGCATAATCCACAAGAGACGTCAAATGAGTGGTAGTCGAACGAGCTCCGCGGAAACCATGCTGGCTGTCATGTAAAAGGTTACTGCACTGCCGGCTAATATATGCGTACATGCGTAATGGGTAAAAAATGTTAAATTCGCGTCAGGACACGTGACCGTCAGGACACGTGGCCTGATCGAAAATTCGTAAGACGGATGACAGCCGGCGTGGCGTAGGAGAGGAAGTATCCCCCTCTCTTTCTACGGCGCGGCGAAAATGTATGCCTGCTATTTCGTTTATGCGGCGCAGGGTGCTTGCGCGAATGTTCGAGTGCTTTTTAATGTAATATAAATTGTCACGTTTGTGTACGATAGCGCAATAAATAAATATTGTATTCTACCACATAAATGATAGTACTTTTATACTGATAATTGAAGCAATTCGTGCAAAATTATTCCCTAACCATTCCAAAATATCAAAAATGCACAACGTTAATATTCAAGTTTTCACTTCTGCCGGCACTCCCGGAGTGCAACCCGTCGTTTTTTTTCTGTTTAAGTGTGACCAATAAAGTGTTTATCTATCTATTTACCCATCTCTATCTATCTATGGACGGCGCCAAATTATTTGTTACAAAGTGAAAAGGAAACCGTATTTCAGCATTTTTCAATCTATCGTAAACCAATGGTTTGTCAACATTTCATAATGAGGTAGCATTAGCAAAGACTAAGCCTAGATTTTCTTAGAGCCAATGACTCATTACAGCCAAGAATCGTTTCAATGGCAGGAAGTCGCACAATGGACTTACGAAGTTCACCCTGACCCGGCCGAAATAAGTGTATTGAAAAACAATTACGTGACTTCATAACAATATATACCTAAGTATTACAAATATTCTATAGTTAACAGTAAAAAACTAACAAACTGTATTTTTTTTGCTGAAGCTCTAATTTCCTATATTTACATTCGGTTGATAATTTTAATATCATTATAGCCTATAAACGTCCCATTGCTGCCTTTCCGCATGACCTAAAACCCATATGGGCTTTCTTATATGTTTTAGTCTCGCGGAACACTTTCCGCGATCCGCCAATTGTTGAATCAAGAAGAGTAGGCTCAGCAGACTCAGCCCATGTCCGTAGGATGTTGTATATTTTATTTATTTTGGGTCAAAAAAAATGGATGGCAAGCGCGGCGCGGGCGCAGCTTGGGGAAGGAAGCTAGCAGTTATATGGGCTGTGCTTGCGTTGGGAATTTGAGCCCTACACCACTCCTTGCCCTCTTTTTCGCAAAATCCTGTCGTAATATAGAACAGCAAATGTAAAGTCTGCTCTAAAAATATAACGAAGGAGAAACTACACTCTGCAATTATTTTTGACATTTTCACAAAGAACCCCATAGGCTACACATTTGCGGTCATACAAAAAAATTAAGTATAAGAGATGCCCTTTTCATTGATGTATTGCTGTTTGGTGCTGAGTAGGTAAACCAACTTGCCCATTCTCCTTTACTTAGCACAAAGTAATTCGTATTTTGATTTAGTTAATCAGAAATGATTAAATATGTATACAAAAAACAGCTCTAAAAAGCAAGAAATAATATTGAAATCATATTATTAATTACCTAGACACGCATTCAGTTATAAAGAATGTCTATTGAAGTCGGGTGGTTGGTGGTTGGTGGTCGGCTGTGGGACAATTTTGTTTCATTTAAACTTTTATAGTTGTTCCATTATCGCCACTTTTTTATTGTAAAAGCCCCACCCGACTTCAATAGACCTTCTTTAAAACTGAATGCGTATTAATAATGTGATTTCAATATTATTTCTTGCTTTTTAGAGTTGCTTTTTGTATACTTATTTAATCATTTCTGATTAACTAAATCAAAATACGAATTGCTTTGTGCTAAGTAAATTTATTTTTAACTTTTTTATTTTCCTTTTTATTATTTTATTTTAAGATTTTTAGTGATGGGTAGACCTAACAAGGATGCTTCTCGGATGAGGAAACGACGGCCTAGTAGGTAGTGGTATTTCTACGTAAAACTTCAATATTAATTAGGTACCTATTATTTTTGTACAAACTGAACATTTTGGCATATTGAATAGTATGAAGTAAGCCCAACAAAAGGTAACTAATGTAAATCGTTGAGGAATTCCTTCGACAGTCTATGGTCTCCATCATCAAACCTGTAATTGCACTTATTTCTCATCAAAAGAAATGAATTAAGTCCAAACACAAGATAGTTTTTGTAAAAAGTTGAAGAGTTCCCTTGACGTCCTTCGTCTTCATCATCAGACCCCTAATGACAGTCACAACCCATCTAGGTGTAAAGTAATCACCAATACAAATTTATCAAGCCCAAACACCAGGTAATTGCTGTAAATCGTTGAGGAGTTCCCTCGACTGTCTCTCGGCTCCATCATCAGATCAACCCAGACCTTCATTAAATAGTACCTAGTGTTTATAAAATTTACAAAATACAGTGAAAAAATTAAACGCCTACCCGACCCAGCCAGGAATCGAATCTGGGTCTTCCGCAATCCGGGCGGCTGCACTGACCGCTATGCTACCGGGAAGGATGACGCTGAATTTTGTCACTGCTTTTGTAATTTTTAGAGTGCTAATAGCGGCACAGCGCGCCATCTATCCAACGACCATTGCAACCGTTGGCTATGCAGATTCATCTTTGCAGATGAAATACTACAAATTTGATAACACAACGCTATAGTAAATTTTTACTTTTTATTTTCAAGTGCTAATTGCTGCACTGAAGCTAAATTAAATATTTATAAAATTTACAAAATACAGTGAAAAAATTAAACGCCTACCCGACCCAGCCAGGAATCGAACCTGGGTCTTCCGCAATCCGGGCGGCTGCACTGACCGCTATGCTACCGGGAAGGCTGACGTAGACGCTGAATTTTGTCACTGCTTTTGTAATTTTTAGAGTGCTAATAGCGGCACAGCGCGCCATCTATCCAACGACCATTGCAACCGTTGGCTATGCAGATTCATCTTTGCAGATGAAATACTACAAATTTGATAACACAACGCTATAGCGTACAACGCTATAGGGTAGGCGTTTAATTTTTTCACTGTATTTTGTAAATTTTATAAATATTTAATTTAGCTTCAGTGCAGCAATTAGCACTTGAAAATAAAAAGTAAAAATTTAGTACCTAGTGCTTTAAAATACTTAATGAAAAAAAATAACAAACGCACTAGTCGCCACTACGATTTTCGAAGGTTCCCCTCGATTTCTTCAGGGTTCCATCATCAGATCCTGACCTGATGACCATGAGACCACCTGGGAAGTATACCCTTTCGAACAAAACAAGAATTTTCAAAATCAGTTTACAACTTACGGAGATATCGCGTAACAAACATACAAATAAATAAAAAACATTAAGTCAAATTGAAAACCTCCTCCTTTTTTGAAGACGGTTAAAAGTAAATATGAAATAAGCTTGCTTCCTCTTCTATATCATTCGATGGTTTTAAGTACCTTCTAAAGGATTAGGAAGTGTCAGAATTATTGTGTTCAAGTTATTAGTCATGCCGGTAATGATATGCTTGCCCACAACAATATTGAAATAGTCATATAACTTGCCTTGATTTTTTTATTGTTCTCCGAGGACAAGACAGTGTTTGTCATACAATTAATGCCCACCTAGGCAAAAAGTAAGCCATAATTCTCAATATCAAAATCATTAGC
Source organism: Eudonia lacustrata (assembly GCA_947562085.1). Taxonomy (NCBI): domain Eukaryota; kingdom Metazoa; phylum Arthropoda; class Insecta; order Lepidoptera; family Crambidae; genus Eudonia; species Eudonia lacustrata. Next base: position 24,149,240 of record OX387315.1, read on the forward strand.
GCACTCCAATTTTACAAAATTACATGTTTGTCAGTTTGTTATACTATAATAATTACATATATCATCTTGTCCCGGACTTAGGAATCGCGTATTTTAAAACTGTCACAAGTAGTAATTCAGTGATTCGGTTTTAATTACGAATTAAGCATTAGGCAGACTTAACCCACATCCTAACAACAAAAACAAAAAACAACATGTACTGCCGCCGGGATTCGAACCCGATCCTAATTAATCCGTTCTAGCCACTAACTAGACCACAGAGACAACTTTTTACAGAATTAAGTTTTTCACAAATAAAAAAAAATATTATAACTTTTATTTTGCAGGTAAGCTCCATGTCATTCATCAGGTTACCTATACATTTGCATAACATTTTAAGACATATTATAACATGGCATACTTTTGTTTATCCTAATTATATTTACGCATAAAATTATTTACACATAACAGTTTACGCATATTTTTTAAAGCATAACGTCTCTAATCATAATCATGCTAAGGCATAAATTTATTAAAGCATAATAATGATATTAAAACATAATTTTTAAAAGCATAATAAATACCTACGCCTACGCATAACAATTAACTACTAAAATTTTAGAAACTAATACGCAATTTTAACTCTGAAAATCAGCTTTGCAGTTTCTTGAAGCTACAACTTATGCTAAGGTAGCATTTTAATATTAACTTTATGTATTAGTTTTATTATTAGAACCTCAGCCTGCTACGCAGAATAAATATTTTGAATTTGAATTAGAGAAAGGGTAAATTTTGTATATTGTTATGTGTATGTAAAACATATTGGCGGCTTAGGGGTGGCCCAAGGGCCACTACTGCCGCACCTTAACCTATTATTCAAAATAAATACGTAAAATAACTTAAATTTGTTTTTATGCCTAAATACTATTAGGCTAATAGTCATTAAGTCTGGTAACATTATACGAATTAAAATTATGCCAAAACAATGTAGCCTAAAAGCCATATGTCAATATAAACTGTATGCCAAAAACAATTATGGTAAAATATTATTATACCAAAAAAAAAAATAGGCCGAAATAGTTAAGGCGAAATATTAGGAAAAAAAACATTATGAGAAAAGAAGGGATCGCCATTCATCACCATCAGCTCATTTTATGTCCCCACTGGTGGGGCACGAGCCTTCCCTATGGATGGATAGGGCAGGACGGGCCAAAAACCACCACGCGGGCCAAGTGTGGATTAGTGGTTCTTAACGACTGCTAATGCAGCCGGGACCAACGTCTTTACGTGCCTTCCGAAGCACGGAGGAGCTCGAGATGATAAATTTTTGGTCACCCATCCGATGACCGGTCTTTGTTAAAGTTGCTTAACCTCAGCACTTGCAGACCGGGCAAGTTGACCACTGCGCCATCGAGTTCCTCACCACTGCTCCATCGAGCTCCTCGCCCATGTCATTATCTATATTTTAAAAAAATGGTTGCATAGTAAAGTAATCATAAATTATTCATAATATTTTCATATGTGGAGTAACAATACTAACTTCAACTCAAGAAGCTCCATATGTCAATCATAAAAGCGTTACATATTTATAACTGGGTGGAGATATTGCCACTTGCGTTACAAACATCACCTTTGTTTTTTGTTATGCCATCTTTTTTGTGTTCAGAAGCGCCACAAAATAAAGAGGACCTAGCAGAAGGTTAAGGCCGGCAAAGCATCTGCGATTCCTCTGGTTTTGCGGATGTCCATGGGCGGCGGTGATTGCTTCCCATCAGGTGACCAGCCTGCTCGTTTGCCTCCTTCTAATATATATAGATAAAAAGTAAGCTTCATACATACCGCTCGCGTTCCAGCAACTTACACATAGACCCCTGGCACGGAAACGGATGTCGGAACAGAGTGCCTAGTGGAAATTTTGTTTACTATCCGTATTATTATTACGGTTTTACTATTAACTCTTCCCGTAAGTCGCCAGGAGGTGCTGCTTCAATGCCATACTTGTTTTTAACCGACTTCAAAAAAGGAGGAGGTTTCTTAATTCAACCGTATATCATCATCATCATCAGCCTATACTAGTCCACTGCTGGATATAGGCCTCTCCAAGTGCACCAAGCACGATCCGCGCCACGATACTACAATACTACTTATAACTTACTTACTTACTTCAATAGACCTTCTTTAAAACTGATATGCGTAAATAATATGATTTCAATATTATTTCTTGCTTTTTAGAGCTATTTTACTTTTTTTAGTTTCCTGTTTTTTGAAGTCGGTTTTTTTTCGTTTTCGTTGACGTGATCGAATGCCAAATGAGACACACTAGGCATCCAGTTTGAGCGCATCTGTCGCGAGATTCCGTGTTGGTGAGAGGTTGTCTGTGAGCGTTGCTCTGTAGCGTTTGTACGAAGTTTACCTTCTGCAGTGTCCTTTATTAGCGGAACCGCGCAGGTGACTGTTTTTGTGCTCTATTTTCCGTCCCATTTGTGTGTCCGTGACGCGACCTCGCTATGACTTATGCTTTGCGACTTCTAATGACGGACGTGGTGCCTTCGTGTGGACTCCGTTGTGCAGAGTGAAAAATGACAAGCTACTTCGTTAAGGTACTCTGTTATTTAATGTTTCTAGTGACCTTTGTAGTACACAAAAGCACCCAAGAATTACTTTTTAAAACAAACAATTATGTTACTTTAGTCAAAGGCAAATAATGCTCTCTCTATGCTGTTTCTTAGTTAGGTTATGTTGATGTCAGCGTTTTTTTATGTTATTCAGTGTCTTCCGAAGTGGACGCGAAATTGAGACTAATTTGTAGGATATCAAAACGAATACTAACCGCGTCCAATCCAAATGTAGGTTAATTTTTGCGATCGTTGCAAAGAAAGCTTTACCTTGCCGACCTCTACCAATGTATTTGTATTGTAAGCCATTTCTTCAATGTTTCTAGTACTGCCTAAGTGATCAATATTACGAGTACAGTCAACAGTAAAGATGATTGATCAAGTTTTAAAATATGAAATCAGTATGAAAATCAAAACTTTTTAAACGCATATCGAAAAACCTTTGAGTGTCTACTAGTACCTGCAGACTTTGACTGTAGTTAAATAGAAAATACCGACTTACACTATCGAAACTTAATTTTGAAATTAAAGTAAACATCATCTACTTTTGCTGTTGACTGTACCTTTCTATCGATCAAATGACATAATTTGGAAAATACATAACTGAAGTCTCAATCTCTTTCTCATTAAGATATAACGAAAAAATTTTCCTTCCTTCCATGTTGCTAAACCGTTGCGAAACTATGAATGAACCCATTTTAGTGTAGTTAACACTGTTAGACCTTTAGGGTTGGCGGGCCGGGTCAAGGCGAGGCTTACCTTAGAAGCTTGCACACATTTCTAAATCATGAAGAGGTTTTAAGCAGCATCAAGCATGAAGGGGCTGAGTCAACTTGATAGTTTTGAGTGGTCACCACTGTCTATTGTTGTAAGTAATGAAACAATTGCCACTTGCACGGAGTTTGGTCACAAAACGACGATTGCGTCAGGAAAAGACTTTTCGGATTCGACAGACTAATAAAATAGCTTATGACCGTAAGTGACGAAAGAAAATGCTGAGTTAAATTAATTGATCACGATGGAAATCTACTGGATGGCCTTGCCTTCTTGCCCCGTCTGGGAGTCCGGGACACATGGACACATAGACATTACGAAACCACTTGGTATTAATTGGCAAAGAAACGTGTGTGACACTAGAATGTTAGACTATATCCTATGTTCGGGTAATAATCAAAGTGAGCAAATAATTACTTTAGTATTTCATCTTCGCATGATATCTTATTTAATATATCACTAACGACTCATCTAATGGAAACATACGTGTTCTATGTTATGCTTGCTATGATGGAAATTTTAATAGGCACATTTATTTAAACTTTTTTTAACGCGCCACTAACGATCATTCATAATTTCCAACAGCAAGACCACTTTAGTTTTATCAAAAGGACTGACAATTTACACTTTGAGCCTAAAATATGGCATATCATCATCAGTTCAAAAACGACCCACTGCTGTGATAGACTTATCACTCGAATAATAGAACATGAGAGAATTAGACCATACACGTTGGTCCAATGCTGGGAAATGGGCGGAATCCACCGCTTTTGACAACTTCCATCTTACGACCATAGTCGGATCAAGACCACCGGCTTAACGCACCTTCCTAAACACGGAGGAGGTCAAGATTAATCTGGTCATCTCAAAAATCAAAATTCAAAATTCAAAATCATTTAATTTTATTTAGTTTAGGCTACAAATAGCTCTTGTGAATGTCACTATGCCATCGGTTCGTAAGTCTACTCTGGGCGGGAGATCTTGTACTGAGAAAAACTGGCAAGAAACTCAGCAAGTGTCTATATTTTAACCTTTTTTTAGAGAGTTTACTGATTGCGACTTGGCATTTTCAGCTACACCGTGCTTTTTTGGGGGCGGCGAGACACTTAAAGGGTTCCTCAAGCCGCGTGAAACGAAGCACCTACAGAGGTTTTCTAGAGGCGTCTCACACTAGTGTGTGTCCTCGTGCCCTACTAGATTCTCCGAGGAGTTTGGATCGGATTGGAGGCTTTTGACAACTTCCATCTTACGACCATAATCGAGACCACCAGCTTAACGCGCATTCCACGACGGAGCTCGAGATTAATTTGATGATCTATAATGTAACCTGCTATTGCGAATGTTCAACCTTTAAAATCACGACCCGTTTGCTCAAAACGTTGCGCTATCGAACTCCTGAGGTACTCGTATACGCTTGCATTGATTGTGGGATCAGGCACAATTAAGCCAATGTATGACTCCATTCAGATCACCGCGAAGACTTAACTAGATGTTACGTCACAGTAAAATATGTCTCATTGACAGGCTGTTACGGCATGATAAACCTTAACCTTGACGGGCATCGCGTGCAGTCGTGCGCGAAATGACAAAGGGTAATTTTATTATTATAATAAACTGCAACTGGATAATTTCACACCAATTTTGTATATGAAGCTGTATTATGATAAAGTATTTGGGACTTAACGAATGATTAGAAGCACAACAGCTGTTAACGGTGGTTCATAATCATATCTCTGTAGCCTCTGCAGTTAGAGCACCGTTGTCAGATCCAAAGGTCGTTAATGCGATTCCCATCTAGACAAATATTTTTCGGTTTCATTGGATGGTAGGGTTTGTTTTAAGCTTGTCCTGGCTAATTTAAGTTTTTTGCTATAACTACTATTATTTTTTCTATTTGTTTTGTAATACTAACATAGCCTTAAGATCATTGTTACTAACACTATGGACTATTGTTGTCTGAAATAAATGTTTTAATATTATTATTATTTCTTTATTTACCTTTTTTCTTAGCCTAGGTTTGTTATAATATTAATATAAAAGTAAAATACAAAAGCACATACAAAACATAAAAATATTATAAAAACCTAGCCTAGGGTGCCGCCAGCAACGGGGCAGGGCTCAAGCTGCCGGTGGCTAGGGCTACAGAGACAGGAACCTTCGGACTATCCGCGCTGTATCCAAGAGTACCGCCTTCTGTATCTGACCCTTGATCCAACCATTGAGCGAGAGTTTCTTAAGATGTTGGTCGAGAATCGTCGCTACCAGACCGTTTGTTATTATTATTATTATAACCACAATGATAGATAGCTAGTTGCTCAGTGGATGAAGTGCGCTTATACCTTCAAATTTATTGTCACCTACCATCAGGTAATACAGCTCAAGCCCTTATTTGTCTAAGAATAAAATAGCTCAAGCGTAAGAAGGTTTCAAAGTATGACAACTTTTAAGGAGTAAATACTTCTTTTTAGGTTTCATACTTTTTCTACTCATTGTCATTTTCTTTTGTTTCCTTTTTCCTATTGAATCGTCATCGTGGTTGCTGACTCTGTAAGTTTAAATGTTATTATTTACTATATCACCGTTACAATAACAAAGGGAAAAATATATTGCTTGATGAAGTACTTGTAACGTTAAACCTTAAGGTTGGTTACGTTTAACGATCGTTAGTTGTACGTTACAGACACTTAGTATGCAGGGAGCGGCGCAGCGTGTACTATGCTCAGCGTAGTGTATGTTGATATGTATGTTGTAGGTACCTCACTAGGTTCTCACGGCAAAACTGGCACAATAGGAAAATTGCGTATCGCACGTTGGATATGCAGTGGATGTTTGTAGAGCTGATAAAACCTAAGTTCTTTTAAAAGTCTGTCGCGTTGTCCCTTTTAAAAAAAGTTTTAGTGTTAATTCTTGTCATTGTTTTTTTGACGAAATATATGAAACTATTGAAACTGCTTGTTCTTTTACATAATAAACATTGGAAGAAACCATCAAAAATAGTAATGTTTAATTGTACAACTTGTGCCAAACGCGTTTTCTACATCGCAAAAAGTATCCTTTTTTCGTAAAAAACAAAACTTAGCTTTTTTAATACTGGCTATAACAAAATATGTGTGTAACTCTATTACAAGGGGTTCCTACCTATCTACGTCTTTCTTTCTTTACTACTCTTCATCATCACATTATCACCTGCTAATTTAATGTCCCCACTGCTTTGGCCTACCCTAGCCTACCCTATGGAAGGATAGGAAAAAATCGAATAAAATTTATATCAAATAAAATAAAAAAATATAATTACTAAAAACACAAATGTTGAAAAAATTTCCACGAGCAGGATTTGAACCTGCACCCTCCTGACATACCGGCTCAGGTGCTCTCCCAATTGAGCTATCGTGGTTCTAACTAGCCCGCTGAAATTATTCGGCGGGCTGGGCTAGGGTGTTGTTGCAATTTGTTCGCAACAAATTTGCGTTAAAATTATATAAAACAAAGCAAAAACTTTTTCTTTATTTACTTTTAACGACCATAACTTTATGACAGATGTGCCTAATCTTCATCATATTCATCATCATCATCTCAGCCAATGGAGGTCCACTGCTGGACAAAGGCCAATGATTTTTACAACGATTGGTGTCGTGCTGCTCGCATCTAACGGCAGTGCCTACAGTTGTGTTTATATCTTTATATAATTATATACATCTTCTGTGAGTGTGTATGTTATTGGAGTCCTTCTAAACGCCTGGACCGATTTGGATGAAATTTTCTGTGTGTGTTCAAGTAGATTCGAGAATGGTTTAGATTTACAATTGGACCCGGCAGGTGGCGCTGCTATAGGGGTCCATCATGGGATACGGGTGTTCTTAAGCGGACGAATGATTTATTTGTTTTGTTGTCATGGAAACTGTCAAAGCGGTACGAAGTCCACCGGTCAGCTAGTATATATATATTTTGAACAAAAGCTCTATACAGATGCACACATAATTTTTCCAGCTAACATAACTTGCATTCCGTCTTGCGTTGAAGACAATCGCACCTTCTTCGGTTTTTTGTCACGCTGCAACCTGTTACAACTCTTTCCGATCCTTGCATTACTCACACAGGTTTCACAATATCCTGTCATAATATCATGATCATACGCTTTTGACCTGGCATCGACAATACCATTAGTCATCCCGTGAACACTCCAGATAATTTTTTTTTCGAGAGAGTACCTATGCTTATATATGTCTCAATCGGCGTTTTTAGCGTCACTGGATGTTTTTGGGGGCTTCGAGAAACTTAAAGGGTTTTAAGGCCTAACCTAAAGGCCGGCTACCATTATGACCACTTGGGCCCGTGATGTTGCGGCTCGGAAAAGCTCTGAAGTACTCAGATTGTACCAATTAATACATTGTGTGTGTGGTCAATAAATGTTTCTCTCTCTCTCTCTCATTGCTGTGTTTTAATTTCACCGCGTTTTGTTTGTACTATACTGCCACATAATGAAATACAGTAGGCCACCACTTCCTCAAAGACGATCCCTTGAGTCGTTATCGTCTCGTTATCGCATCGATCCCGCCTCGCTGTCGCTTTCTTCGTCACGCCTTAGTTTTTACTGGCTTTGCGATATGAATGTTGATTTGTGTCAGTACAATATGGTTACTTTAATGATATCGCTTTTACTGATAATGTACAACGGGGAAGCCTTTATCTTATCTAAGTAAGTGATGATAAGGCTGGAAAGGGGAAGCTCACTTCACTTGGAAGTCTCAACTACTGAGAAACTATTTATTTATTTATAATTTATGTACACACAAACGAATTGAAGAGAGAACAAAGTAAGAATAGACAAGTACAAGGGCGCTGCTTATTTCACATTGAAATTTCTTCCAGCAGGCCCGTAGAAGGAGAAGATACATAGAAAAGTAGACAAAGTGTGCACAAAACAAACTAAACTATCTTATATTCGGGGAGCTGTTGCCTATCATCTCACTCAATGGTGATTAAAGATGAAGCTTTACTAAAGTGGAGGCGCACTTCACCCAGGATCTTCAACCACTAATAAATTTCAGTAGTAAATTAGGTGCCTCTAACTGTCGAAACACAATAGACTGAGTACAATAATACTATATACCCTGGGAGAAACCTGGTATGCCACGACACAATATATGCAAGACCATACAGGCCTTTGAGATCCCTTAAAGAGAGCCATGAAAGAGTTCGTAGTGCTCTTATTTGATAATATATTGTATGTACTTTTATTTATAATTAACCTATATTATTAATAGTATAAAGCTGAAGAGTTTGTTTGTTTGAACGCGCTAATCTCAAAAACTACTAATTCGAACTGAAAAATTATTTTTGTATTGGATAGTCCATTTATCGAGAAAGGCTTTAGGCTATATAACATTACGCTGCAACCAATAGAAGTGAAGCATCAGTGAAAAATGTTGCAAAAACGGGAGCAAGAGCCTAAAAAATTAAAAATGCTGCCGAAAGTCACTCTTCCACGCGGACGAAGTCGCGAGCACAGGTAGTAATTAATAAAGAGGTGACGTTTGTGACTGTGTTTGTTTGTTAGTATGTCGCGGGGCTAATCTCTGGAACAGTAGTTTGAAGAATTTTTGGAATTGGATTAGTAGATCCAGTACCAAAAATTCTTTCGCCGATAGAATGCTACATATCTTGCGGGTAACACAGGGTAATTTTATTTATTTTATTTTGAAAAAAAAAATGTTTTGAAATCTTAAATCCACACGGACGAACTCGTGGGTAAAGTGCTAGTATTACATATATAGATAAATAAATTATTTATCGGTCAGCAACACTTGTCTATAAATAAATAAATGTTTCCCACACTCACACCAATTATCTAGCCCCAAGAAAAGCTTCCCTAAGAAACTCGAGAAATGGTTAACTAGACAACGGATAAACATACTTAATATACATACTTATTATACATAGGAAACACCCAGACTCTAAACAATTTAAAAAAACAGGTATTTCTAAATTGATCCGACCGGGGATCGAACCCGGGACCTCAGAGATGGCGACACCATGAAAACCGATGTGCAAGCCACTCGACCAAGGAGGACGTCGTGGTTTCATACGTATTATACTCGTATAATGGTTGCCAAAACATACACGTACTCTTTGGTAGTGGTTTCTTTAGTGGCGTTACTCTAACAGATAAACATTCTAAAAATATTTATTTTTATATACTTACATGAAGGTAATCTTCGTAATGATGTACATTTTATATTGAATTCGCTACCGTAAGCCTGGGATTTGAAGCCATCGTTTTATCCAGTACACTGATCTTCCATCTACTTTTTTTAATTTATGTTAATTTGGGCAGTGTCATGTAAGACGTGCCCCAAATGCGAGCGCTCACTAATTGTCAAATGGTGTAGGGCGCGGTGCGCATTAGACGCGTTTGCGCAACAAATGTAGCACTTTCCTTATATAACGATTGGAAATCGGGTCCTTAAGGGAATTTTACAAACGTGAGATCGTTTAAGATAACTACCTTTCTTGTAAATTACTATTACTGAGCCAGCAAACGATGGTACCGCCGCCGCCCACTTGATTTAATACTTTTTTGTGTTTTTTTAATAAACTTGTATTGCTTGTAACACTACTGTATAATAGAAAGAAACAGCCCTTGCCACAAGACCTTGGTACAAGGTCTCTACCGTAGGGTTAACGAAGTCATGGTTTTGATTTAACGTTCAAAAACACTTGTCAATTTTAAATAAAAAATATTAAATAAAACTGCTGATTAAGCCATTTTGCCCATCAATTTATTGTAGTGATGACTAGATTTAAATTATTGAGGCCCTTACCCAGAAGTGGGAAAGTCATATGCTATTTACTTACTTACTCTGGTAAGTAAGTAAATAGCACAAGACTGTCCCAAACCATATATTTAATTCAGCTTAACTGCAGCAATTAGCACTTAAAAATAAAAAATAAAATCAGGTGAAGTGGTAAAATTTGCCGGTTTTTTTTTCAAAATAATTTTTTTTTTATGAATGACGATTCTTTGTTACTGTCCAAGCAGCAACACTTTGGAATAAGTTACCAATACTACTACGAGAATGTCGCACTGTGGGTACTTTTAAAAAACAACTACGAAGTTATCTACTAGCGATCGGTTACTTGAGTGGCACTGAATCACGTTATGTTTTTAGAACATATAAATTATATTTAGTAGTATATTCATATTTTTGTGTATATATGTAGTTTAATGTGTGGTTGTCTTTATAAATATATATATATATATATATATATATATATATATATATATATATATAAATATCATATTTTCTTAATAGTTCTGTGCGCAGTTTGTCGATCTAACTAGATACTTTCATACTATCCTGCCACCATGGTCTGCTGGAAGAAATCTCTTTTTAGAGATAAGCTTACCTGTACTATTGCGATCCAAAATGTTAACCATTGTAAATGTTTATTTGTGTACGAACTAATAAATAAATACATAAAAAAATATCGATCACAAACTCACGTGAGCGCTTCGTTGATGTCGTTTGTACGAAGAATTATAGCGTTGAACAGTCGACGCTATTTTTTCGTTTACGAGTTTGCACACCTGATCCGATCCGAACCCCTCAGAGAATCTAGTTGGGAAGCAGACACGCACTAATGGGTGTTATCAAGTACAAATAAAAAAAATTGCCTTGAATGCCTTCAAATTGCCTTCAAATGGACAACTATATTAATTAAAATGCATCTAATATGAGATAAATTGATATAATGCACGGTGGATTACGGCTCATTTCACGGTGAATCTGAGACTAGAAGCCTCTCATTACTTGCATAATGGCTACGTTTAATTTGATGTAGCATTGAAAAAAAATTGAAAGTTGAAAAAAGATTGAAGAAATTGAAATCAAAGCCGAGAGAAATCCCTCCTTAACTCTATTGAATAAAACTGTTATTTACTTTATTTAGGTTTGAATCACTTTAAATTGTACATATTTAGGTATATATGATAAAAATATTAAATAGAGAAATAAGAGTTTAAATCCCTTTAGGTTTTCAGAAATCAAAAATAACCATTTATTTCTGTTCTTACTACTTTTCGCTTTCAAATATTCAGATATTTATATAAAAAAAACAATTTTCTAAATAACATTGCTGTAGGTATTTTTAATACATACATAAATATTTCGGTATATCCATACTTTTTTCAAATATCACTGTGACATGGTTTCTCCGTTATTTATTTACTAGTAGATAACGATATAAAGTTACAGCAGGTAACACACCTAAATTCTGGGATATATAATCATCTATTAACTGAAATTCAAGAATCTTTCAAAAGGAAAAGATCATCAAATGACAAATAAGTAATTGAATTGTTTACCAAACATTAATTGTAGTCACAAATAGCGTTGATATCAATTACACAACAGATTAGATCAGCGGCCTTCCACGGCGCACCGTCAGACAGTTCGCACGGCTCAACTATAGCCGCTGCCGGTAACACAGCACAGTCACACTCGCGATACCGAGCATTGCGCACCACCGGCACCACCGCAGCAACATGGCGTGTGCCACCAGAGTCACCACTCTGATCCAAATCAAAACAGTGCTCCTACTTATCGGTATATCCACGTCAGATCCCCAGTTAGATCTACCACCGATATCCAGCACCCAAAGATATAACAACAACAATTACGGGTTGTCGAGCACACCGTCCATCAACTCCCCTGGCAATCAGTTCGTGCAGAACCAGAACTTCGGATTCAGTACGGTGCGACCGAATCCCAGTTCTAACGCTCCAGGGGTATACCCGGTATCAACTACCCCGTTCAACAGGATTAACCCTGACATAAACAATAACGGATACCCGAATCTAGACTACGGGAATGGGAGAAATCCTAGCTCTACGCTACGACCTTATGATGAGACTAACAGAGATGACAGGATCGATATAAACAACGATCCCAATTTCAGAAGGAACGACCCTAACTTTGCTAGGAATGATCCTAATTATGTTGGAGCTAACCCTTATGACTTTAATAGGGGTGGCGCGAGTAATACGTTGGATGATGTTAATTACCGGGCTAGTGTGCAGCAGATCAGGGACTTCTTGGTGAAGGCTGATGACCAGGCGTCCAAGGAGTGCACCAACAATGTGGCGGCTCAGTGGAACTTTGAGACCGATGTCAATGATGCAACGCAACACGCCGCGGTAAGTGCACTTCATTATTTTTCTTAAGAAAAACTTAGAGTTGTACGCTTTCCCAAGAGCTGGAATTATGCGGCAATAATGCTTTTCTCTTATATTTGTTTGATGTGATTGGTTTTGAGAGACCGAAGAATATATTTTTGTAAATATAAGTTATTTTATCACGTCTTACATCTTAGTTTATGTGAAATTACTGTAACAAGCTTCAATGGCATGCAGACATACCTATAAACATAGCGATTCCAACTTGTTATGACATTATTTCAAATGAATTGCAGCTTTTACTATTTTTCATTTGATTTGATTCTTTTAAATATTTAATGACCTAGTTTTCCACATAATAAGAAAGCAATTTCGTAATTCACAATTCGCAGAAATATTTAGAAATATGTAAATTAATATGTAAAAAAATAAATAAAGAGATAATGATAATAATAAATATGTATATAAATACCATATAAATACAAAATAAACCTACTTAAATGTAATAGTAGTCTCAGGTAGGAAAGTAGCGGATATGGCAGTTTTGCAGCACGACCGGGTAAATCGGAAAGGTAAAAATTTTTCACGAGCCCTTTAAAAGTGTGAATGTATTTTGCACGCCTGATCGCAACTGGAAGCGAATTCCAGAGACGAACAGCTTGGACGGTAAAAGAATAATCATAAAAGGTGGTGCTGTGGGGGGTTTCCAGGCTGTTTTGATAAATAAATAAATAAATAAATAAGTTTTTATGGTTTGTTAATTATTTTTTTTTAACAATAAATTTCAAAATCTTCCTTTTAAGATGTAGAGATTCCGACTATTTTTCGATGTAACCAGGTCCTTTAGGGAAACGTGAGATCGTTTAAGATACCATCTTTTCTTTTCTAATAGGCGCCTGCACATCAAAACTGCCAAATTTCTTCAATATTTTTTTTTTTGGAGAGAGATTGCTGATTGCCTTCGTCGGCATTGTCAGCTTCACCGGGCTTGTTTGGGGGCGGCGAGAAACTTAAAGGGTTCCTCAAGCCGTGTGAAACGAATCACTTTCGGAGGTTTTTTAGGGGGAACGGCATCACGCACTTAAGTGCGTGTCCCCGTGCCCTACTAGATTCTCCGAAGGGTTCGGATCGGATCGGGGAGCCGAACAACCCTCGGCTCGGGTTGACCGGGCCGTAGTGGTGAAGAGAAGCGCCCAGATATATGTCTGTACCTGGTACAGAGCGCGTGAACCGGTTCTTCGTACCCACAGACCAAATATATAGGTCTGTGTTCGTACCCTTGTTCTACGAGTACGGTGTCTTGGGCCTGAACTAGTGTGCGTGTTTAGTGTATTCTGTAAATGTGTAGTGGCATTAAGAGGATGCCTCTTCAATATATGCTCAATCATATTACATAAACATAAAGTTCAAATTCTATTGAGGTAATTTGTCAGTTTGTGAGAGTCGAATGTGCAGGCGTGTACGTTACTGTGAAGTATTAACTAACATAAATGCCAAAGAGTGTTTGTTTGTTTGTCACCGAGCTCATCGTGATTTTCGCAAAAACTTTACTTTGACCAAAAACATTTTTTACAAGACTTTTATTTTCTAAGGCATACAAAGTTTCACGTTGGCAAAGCACACTCGAAAATTGGCTAAATGAAGATGTAAACTACTCTACTTTTAATTTTAGCAATAAAGATTTGATTTCATTTGATTTGTTGTTTTCTAAAGTTTACGCGAACACTATTCATTGAAATGAAACAATTTTTACGGATCTACTCGCGTTTATTTTACACATTACTTAATGTTTATCCTGACGTTTCGAACCCTTTGCTGGGTCCGTGGTCACGGGGAGACTGAGGTGTTGGTCATCTCATAATTAGTTGGTAGCTTGTATACCCTCATTTAAATTTAATCAGGTGCGTTCCGTTTTACGCAGAAAGAGCTTACAGTATCTTTTGGTCTGGCAGTATGGTGTTGATTGATTTGATTTGATTTGTTTAATTAAGTAATTACGGGGTCCAAATCCGAAGACAGTAAGTGGAGAGTTGGGCATCACTAGCCATCCATACCCTGCCGACCCGCATGTTACTTCTTTAATCTTCTTTAAAAAACCCCATGTTGTTTTAGGTTTAACCAGGCCCGTTTTAGCCACAATAAAATATGTGATTAGTTATTCACAGTCATTAGCAAGGCATTACGGCCGAGATCGTTATCAAATAAACAATGTAGGTACTCGTACGTCGCATATTATAAAGTGACGCGTCAAGTTTATTATGGCCTGAGAAAATTGCTTTTTGTACATTGTGACCGGTGCTTAGGTTAATTCCTGATTTTTTTTATACGGTTGTCGGTGGTATAAAAATATTCTCAATACCCATAACAAATGGCAAAAACCTTTAATCACTGCCTGGTTGAAATTTTTTGTTATTAATTTGAGTCTAATCATACAACAAATGTAGTTAAATAAATACCGTTCAAAGAATTTCACAACCATGCACAAATAATTAATAAGTTCTTCGAAAAGTAAATATTGTCGTTCTTATTTTTTTAAGCTATGGTTTTTTTAGTGTAGCAGGGCAGGTAATTTAAACATTTAAATAAATAAATGAGATAAAAAATAGATATACAATTAGTTTAATACTTAATTAGTAAGTCACGAAAACTGCTAGCTATCCTGCTGCTATTATAATAATTTGTACTAGATTTGTATATTACATGATTGTTATTAGGTTGAAAAGATGGAAAACAATAAATAAGCCCCCAATTTTCTTGCCAGCTTTTCTCGATCGAAGACTCTCCCAAAATCCGAACTCATGGTAGATTCAATAGTTTTATCTCTAGTTTTTATCTATGTTTTTAGTTTTTTATTATTATTTGGGTTTTATAGTTTTGACGTCAATAACTACATGTACTTATATTGAATAAATGATTTGACTTTGACTTGAATAATATTTTGCGAATTGAATAGGAATTATGACAAACTTATTATGTAGTAATTTAAGTACCTAAATCTCTTCAATTTACAATGCTGTCCAACCACTATCACTTCACATTTATTTACATTTACATTTATTTATTTGTATAAAGGTGAACTTGCTGGCTTACAGTATACACCAGCACGCCAGCAAGCTAAATACAATACTATAGAAGCATTACCCACCACCAAAATAATAAAAAAAAATAAAAAACTAAAATCAATTAATTAAATTAAATTTCAACATCATTCGGCAAAATGTATCGTTTACGACGAGAAAGGCATGTTGTTACACCTTTATCAGTTACAATAGATTTCTCAATGAACCGCGTATTCCAACCTTATCTCTATAGTATTTCCAACGCACTCCCATACAAATCTTAAGCTTC
Organism: Eudonia lacustrata; assembly: GCA_947562085.1. Classification (NCBI taxonomy): domain Eukaryota; kingdom Metazoa; phylum Arthropoda; class Insecta; order Lepidoptera; family Crambidae; genus Eudonia; species Eudonia lacustrata. The sequence goes on from OX387315.1 coordinate 24,165,131, forward strand.
TACTTGGAAAGTTTCCGGGTTGCGATTCCCACATACGAGTATCGCAACAATGACTGAGATCTCAATAGATAGCTAAGTTTCTTCGAACCGGAGTCTACGTTTTTTCGATGAAACAGTATTGTACGTGTTGGATCTTTAAGTGTTTAATTGATGATATGTTTTGTGCAGTTTATGTGTGAACGTCCGGAGAAATGTATCGGCAGCAGTTGTTCAATGTTTTTGTGACAATTTTCTAGTTCATTTCTTTTATGAGCGTTATTATTGCCGTGTCAATGCTGTAATTGTCTAGAAGATGGATTATAGATTTAGGGGTAATTTAGAACGGGTTAGCTACGCCATACCGAATGCCAATTGATCGAATAACAATTGATTACATTTATTGAATTTTTGATCGTGAATTCGTGAGTAAATTAGATGGTTTGAGCGTTCGATGCATGTTTTGAACGGTTGATATTTGAACGTTCGATGTAATGGATGTTCGATTTAATAACCAGTTTAGGGTACCTATTTCTCGATTCGATGTTATGAGTTAATTCTTTAATGCCTTGTTAAACACACAATTAACAAAATACTTCAGAAGTACGATTTGATGGTCTATGATTTTAACAGCTTTTATCTGTACAGTCAGTCAATTAATAAAAATATACTAAAATGTCAACTAACAAAATGTTAGGGCGTAAGAAATTAGATTTTACTAAAAACCTTAAAATCTGTAATTGTAAACATTATTGATATAGTGCATTTTCCTAAATAGTTTATTAAGGCGGAACCTTCAATTAAAATAACATTCAGCTGTGTCATAGTTATTGTTTTTGTCAATTATAGATTAAAAAAACAAATGTTTTTTTACTATTCTCACCCAAGTATTGAGACACGATTAGCTCTACAAGAACAATAAAGGTCATTTAAATAGTATGAACTAAAAAAACGGATATAAAAACCGCCAAATATCACGACCTAGTTTCGATAGACATAATAATTAGTTCCCACACTCATATTATTAACTTACACACTATTGATCTTATCTTTGCCCTACTAGAAACACGTAGCATATTGTCCTGTTATGGAGTCGTAAAATATAGTTATTATTTTGCTATATTTATTTATATGGTCTCACAAATAAGCAGAGAATAAGCTGGGATTCTGTGTTTGGTTCCCGTCATGTAAACTTCATTATAAAAGAGACAAAACACGGAATAACTCATCATCATCATCATCTCAGCCAAAAGACGTCCACTGCTGGACAAAGGCTTCCCCCAAGGATCTCCACATGCAACGACCGGTTTTGTGCTGCTCGCATCCAGCGGCTTCCGACCTTCACTAGATCGTCGGTCCACCTTGTTGGTGGCTTGCCCACACTGCGCTTTCCGGTACGCGGTCGTCACTCCAGGACTATCCCGCCCCAGCGGCCATCAGTCCTGCGAGCAATGTGCCCACTGCCATTTGAGCTTAGCAACTCTTCGGGCTATGTCGGTAACCTTTGTTCTTCTGCCGATCTCCTCATTTCAGATTCGATCACGCAGAGAAACCCCGAGCATAGCCCTCTCCATAGCTCTTTGAGTGACCTTGAGCCTTTTTATGAGGCCCATAGTGAGCGACAGAATAACTATTCTCTGTTTATTCTCTGTTTATTCTCTGTTTATTTGTAAGGCACATATTTTATTATAGTTATCTTAAGAAGCGATAATAACACCGATCAGTTTTTCATTGTTGCTTAACCATTAATTAATGTTTCTAGATAAAGTACCCTACAAGCTTTTGTAGGGTACTTGTGGCGGCTCCATCTACCGCATACGCCGCACATTATTCGACACGAAACAAACAACTTCTCAAACGTGTCAACAGATGGCGCCACAGACGCAAATCAACGACGTCGCCATACCGCAACGTAAAATAGTATGGGAAGCCTGCATCTCGCTAGCGAAGTTTCACCACATCTCCTTCGCTATATATAGCACCTTCAACTAACATCCGTCGGACTTCGGTCCCCGAGCTATACCATCCAGCTCGGAGGAAGATCTTCCCTTTGCCTTCCTCAGTGTGGCACTCTCCCTGCCATCGGTTTCCTAAAGTGGTGACGCCGACGTGATACCTACCATCCGCTCACCACAGTGGTGACCCCTACGGAGCACAGAAGCACCTTCAACATCGTCGCCCTTCCCTTTGCCTTCCTCAATGTGGCATCCTACCTACCATCGGCTCCCCACATACTTTATCTAGTAACATTACAGAGTGTAAAAGCAAAAGAGCTGAAGTTACAGGGTTTTTAACGCACTCGTGATACCCTTGTCTTTGCAAGCGTCCATGGGTTGCGAAGGCCGCAAGCCGTATGTTCATTTGTCGGCTCTCCAACTTAATAAAAGGGCGGAGAAACGCTCCGCTCCCGGTTCGATCAGAACTCCTCGGAAACGGGAACTGGGGTGATGCCATGCTCTCTAGGAACTATCTGACGGTGTTACGTTTCACACCGGCTTGAGGAACTTTAAGTTTCTTGCTGCCCTCAAACAAGTTCGACGAAGCTTCGAAGGTCGGCTGAGGCCATCACCAAACTCCCTCAAATATTAAACAGTGGGTAGACATAGTTTGACAGGTAGATAGATACATTTTTCACCTACATACATTTTTACGAAACCTACACACAAACGTGCGCCCGCTCCAACACCAGCCCTTGTTTAAGCGGACGCCCTAATAAAAAAAGGAAATGTAATGATTTTGTTTCCAAATAAATGACAAATAAAACAATTAAACCTGAACCAATCGCCAATGCTTAAAGGTGACAGATCACTCGCTTACAACACCGCTGTCATTGTTGTTTCATTGTTCACCAACTCGCAATGGCGGATGTTACTATAGTGCTAATTCATGCAGCAAATGATTTACTTAAATATATGGAGGAGCTCGATGGCGCAGTGGTTAACGCGCCCTGTCTGGAATTAGTATGGTTAAGCAACTTTCGCAATGGCCGGTCATCGGATGGGTGACAAAAAATGTGTTGTCTCGAGCTCCTCCGTGCTTCAGAAGGCATGTAAAGCCGTTGGTCCCGGCTGCATTAGCAATCGTTAACAAACACCAATCCGCACTGGGCCAGCGGCAGCGTGGCGGTTTATGGCCCGTTACACCCAGAGGGGAAGGATCGTGCCCAGCAGTGGGGACATATAATGAGCTAGTAATGAGATGATAATGTATATGTATACAAAAACAAAACTTTAATAGACAATCTTTATTGAATCAATTTTGACGACCTCTTTGGTCTTGGCTTGAACACCGGTTTTCATGGTGTCGCCATTTCTGGGGTCCCGGGTTCGATCCCCGTTCGGGTCAATTTAGAAATTATTGTTATTCTAAATAGTCTCGGGTCTGGGGGTTTTCTATCTATACTAATATATAAAGCTGAAGAGTTTGTTTGTTTGTTTGTTTGTTTGAACGCGCTAATCTCAGGAACTACTGGTTCGAATTGAATAATTCTTTTTGTGTTGGATAGTCCATTTATCGAGGAAGGCTTTAGGTTATATAACATCACGCTGCGACCAATAGGAGCGAAGCATCAGTGAAAAATGTTGCAAAAACGGGAAAAGAGCCTTAAAAATTAAAAATGCTGCCGAAAGTCACTATTCCACGCGGACGAAGTCGCGAGCACAGCTAGTGTATAATAAGTATGTATTTAAGTATTTTAAGTATGTTTATCCGTTGTCTAGTAACCATTTAACAAGTTTCATAACGAAGCTTCTCTTGGGCTTCTCTCTCTCATATTTATTTATTTTAATGCCTATTCAAAAATAATAGTTAAATATCAACAACCCTATATGAAATAAACACTATGAAAATGTTTAATAATACGTCTAATGAATCCCTTAATATAAAAAGCCTTCCCCTTTTTGGGAGAAGGTCGTGAGAGTGTATGTAAGTTGTAGAGGTTAAACACACCATCAAATGCTCTTCACAACAATTAGAACGCACAAAACAAATCAATTAGCCAAATGTCACACGTAAAACTAATCTACCGTATAGGTGACAAGGCTAAAACAAAATAGACGACGAATAATGAATGCGTCCATTCAAAATGGCGGAACTACGCGTTCGCTTTTATTGTCACCAGCTGACCAAAGGAAGGTTCGTGACCCATAAGGCATGGGACCATGGAACAAAGAGATAATTCATTACTTCAAGGCCTATTCGTATGTATGGGCCATTATAGTAATCAGGCATGTGAATGATAAGCATATACATGAGGTGATTAGTACTTAAAAAGTATGTTTGCAGCCTTGCTATTATTGAGGATCATTTAAATGTATATCGGATCATAATATTATATAACATGCTTCTCTTTTTAAATAAGATATGTAATTTTTATAAGAAATGAAAAAACAACACTATTTTCTTACTAGTAGGACCTACTAATCCCAGCATACCTTATTTTCCAATCGTTCCTAGCTAGAACCTCATGGAAATGTCGGTCTATAGCCCCAAAGCTGGCTTAATGTGCTTTTTTTTCTAAATTTCGGCTTTTACTTAACTTAGTAGTAGGATAAAAAAGGTACTTTTATATTTATGTCTGAGTATGACCCTAAAACCATTTTGCGAAATAATAATCGTCAACCGTATTTTACACACGATGGGATCACCTGTCAGAATTGTACTACAATTTTCCAAAATATGTTAACTTGTAATCACAATTATGTTTTCAACAAAGCAGTTTTCTTACAAACTTGTTATTCCCATCTGTAATATAATGGTGTTTGTTTACATACGTTAAACGCTTCTAGAAAATTGTAAACTTAGCATGCGTAAGCGCATTACTTTCATGCTATAGCATGAATTATGCGTTCTATTCAGTGGCTAAAGTGATCGAGATATCGTTGAACTAAAAGTTTTCACACTTTTAGGCTTTTTCGTTTAAAGTTACGCGTCATACATAAGTTTGAACGCTTTATTGTAAGTAACTTTTATTAGTAAAAAATATAATGACCGACCAATTTACTGCAACAGACACTTGACTTTTTTTTTTTACAGGTTTTTATTTAGTTTTACCTGTCCCGATGTTTGTTGTTTGTTTGTTAGTTTGTCTGTAATCAAATCTTGCAAGTTAAATTTGATCCACTTCCCGGTAACCGATTGAGCTGAAATTTTGCAAGCATGTGTAAATCGGACGACAATGCAAAATTATTATGACATGGAGCTAATCTGATGATGGAACCGGAGAGTGGCCATAGGAACTCGGTAAACGACACAACCCTATCGATCTTGGACTCGTTTGATCCGTCTTGACGAATATTTTGGTGCTAGATGGTAACCAGGGTCTGATGATGGAGCTGGAAGATGGCAATACGAACTCGGTAATTAAACGACACAACCCCTTCGAGTTTGGGCTCTTATGATTCGTCTTGACGAGTACTTTGATGCTAGATGGCCATAGGAACTCGGGAAAATAAGTTCGTTCGTTCGTTCGTTCGTTCCGTTTGTTATGAATGTGGATTCTAACTTTGATTAGATGGATGATTCAATGCCAAGGTGAGCACGTGCCGAGGGCTGAATGGTATGAGGGTGTATAAACATGTCATTAAAAAAATACTAAAAAGTTAAAAATAAAATTAAAAGAAAAAAAACTTTTTAAAACAAGCTTTTATTACTTGTTAATAAAAATAGAACTAAAAAGCTAAAAATAATTTAATCAAAAATCTTTGCATTTTTATCACAGACCCAATTTTTTTTAAATTTATTTTAATTTTTTAAAGGGTATCTCCATCACACAAGAGATTCGGTTTAAATGTTTAATACATTTTGAAATATGACAATGTCGTTTATGCAAACTCTTGTTTGATGAAGGTCATATAAGGATAGGGATTAAATAATAAATATCTTGAAATTATCTTTGAATTTTCGTTTGTCACAAAAACTCTACATAACAATTACGGGTGATAAAAAACAATTCAGAAACCAATAAAAGCAGTACGTGCCGGTATTCGCAAACACGTAGTAGCGTGGTAAGGACGATGGTAAAGTGCTGTGCAAAAAAAGTATCTATTGATTGTTGATATTGGTACAGTCACGAGGGAAGGTATGTAAGCAAACTCTTTGGTTTGTGACATTTTTGCAAAGAAACAAGAAAAAGTCGCAAACTTTCAAAACTGTTTACATATTCAGCCGCATGATTATACCTGTTTTGCAATTTGAAACCTTTATATTTTAAATTGAATATAATGAAACAAACAGATGTCGTCAAAACAGATACTTCGTGATCCCAAAGTTTCATTGCTAGTACATATTTGTGCTGGGAGCAAAAGTTTTTGTATGTGCTGGGGCTCCAGCTTTTTCTATTTATGGATAGAACAAGCCATAAATCGCCACGCGGGTCTAATGCGGATTGGTGGTTGTTAACGACTGCTATGTAGCCGGGACCAACAACGGCTTTACGTGCCTACCGAGATGTTAATGTTTTGGGCAACTATCCGATGACCGGACTTGCTTGGCGAACTTACACACGGAAAAATGCACCAACTTTCGTCGAATAGTTTAGTCTTAAATTTATTCAGATTCATAAGTCATATTGGTTTCAATATGACTTATGAATCTGAATTGTTGATATAGGTAAATACATGTCTTTATCGTGAATTTGCTTGCTCAAATACACGGTTGTATAATTTTGACTCGACCATAATTATTTTCGAAAACACCACTAATAATCACTATTGTTGAAATTACAACAAAATTACTTAATTTATATGCTTGGAAGCCACTCAAATATAATGATCAAATATTTTGATAACTAAAACCAATATTTTTTTTAAATTATTATTTTTTGGTTATTTGTTAATTTGCGGTCTATATTGTCGCAGGCGCTACGTATTATCGACCTTCTGCCAGCGTCAGTAAGGATCAGCCTTTTTGAATGTTCACAAATCGAGGTGTCGTCTTAACCACTGCGCCATAGAGCTCCTCATTCATCCGTGAATTAACAGAAATAAAAATAATACCTACAACATGTTCCGCCGTATGAATCAGCCGACGTTTCGTGTCGACAATCTATTAGAGACATCGTGCAAATTGCTGGTGATATTAAGGTCTCGGTGGTTTTTTGTCAAGTTTACAAATTAACATCCTCAGACCATTCATAAAAAAGTAATGTCACGCGTAAGAAGTGTTCTTGAGACGACTACAACTTTTTCTCATAATACCAATTACATAATTATCTGTCTTTGTTATTTGTCTCGACAGTGAAGATTTTGGGAGATGAGGCCATTGCCCTGTAATGATACAATACAAACTGATATTATAATTTAATTAATTGGATGAGTTATATGATAGTAGGTAAAAGAGATACCTAGATATAGATATGATAGTGTTAGGACGATTCAAAAGAACTTTTTTAAAGTTTATTGGAATAAAAAAAAATCTTTGACTTTGATAGTCGGGAGATTAATAGAAGTTAATCGATTTGCATATAAAACGTATGAGCCGATGAAACCTATGATGTTTATATTTTACGCCTTCCATTTTTGTATTACTAACAGCTTTTAGATTATTGTTACTAATACTACAGGCATACCTATACACTATGCCTGAAAATAAATGTTTATTATTTACACTTGATTAAATCACTATAAAAACACTAGATTTCTAATCACCATTATCATCTGTCATCAACCATCATCACCATCTTAATCATTATCATCGTCACCGTCATCATCACCCTATCGCAGTCTGGAACGGCTCTCGCAAGGGGCACTATTGGGCCCGCTCTTCGGCTTTTCGTATTCAGTATCTGTATGGTGTATGCTATTTACTATTTTGTGTAAAAAACTAGTGCTTACCTAAACAAACTTGAGCGTGGTACATTAACACCTAGCTTTATGCAACGTAACCTTGAATGCTGCGATGAATTCTTGCGGTCACGATGGCTTTGACAACGCTTTAAAGTGGACTGAGCACTTTTTCTACTTACTTGGCTCGTGCTCTGGTTTCGTTTGTAAAATACAGGTATGCACAAAATTGCTTTTTTATAAATATATATTTGTGATGCTTCTATTTCATTTTAAATTTTCTTTACTGTTTTAAAAGTCTAGTTACTAGCCTTACGCTTACGTAAAAAGTGAATATTGAAGGAAGACGATTGAGGTCATTCCCTAACAGTAGGACACAAAAGGTTGATATTGATATATGAACGTATTTCTTTATAATAATCGTGGAACATATAATGATTTGAATTGCTCTTCGTCTAAATACCTTTATGCCATAGAATCGTAATAATAACTCTGTATTCAGATATCCAAATTTCTTTATAGAAAAATCTGAAATGTTGATGTTTTATGTTTTATGTTTTTATTTTATCGAAATAAGTAATAAAATTCCATTGAGGCTTTTTACCTACGCACATTTTACTGGACCTACGCTAATTGATGACGATTTTGATACTCGTTTGACCTCAGCAAACCACAACAACCTAAAAACCTTACCCTATCTCCTTCTACCATGCAATAAAGTCGAATATCGTAAAACTAAAAATATGTTCAGTTCGCGATAACTTGCAAATGAGCTGCATGAAGAAAGATATGCGTTCACACTTTCAAAGGTCATGAACAGTTGTGTACGCGATTGTACATTTGTAAACTTGAACTACTTAGAGTTGTGAATGAATTCTTTTATCAACAATTCGTTACGGCATCTTTTTTGATTGAGCAGAGACGTGGAACGTTTTTGCTAGATGAGGAATATTGTCAACAATTTTCGAAGTATCGATTTTTTTATGAAGATAAGATTTAATACGCTTTACGTAGCTGTTAGCCAATGTGCTTGTGATGTTGAGCGATCGTTACAGGTCCCCCAAAAGTCAGACCTTGGTGAAAAGGAAGTTAAATGTAAAGTAGAGTACTCATCCGATTTATTTGTTGTTTTCATCTGATGGTAGGTTTATACCTAAAATCAAACTGGCCGACTGCAAGTAGAAAAAAGTAAAATTATAGCGCATGGAAGTATAAGAAATAAAGCTGCAAGATTGTCAATGTGCGCGAGGCGGGTGATACCCTTGGTGGCGGTACCCTCCATGGCGATTTTCTTTTTTTTTCTAATAAGAAAATGCGCAAGCGACTCCGTGGGGTATGTGGGGCTAGCCTGATGTTATGGTCGACCGACTGAAAACCTAGGGCACCCGTTTACACTTGGGCGGGATCTCAAGAACTCTGAGGAGTCGTTAACGACCCGCCACGGTGATCCCGTTGGACACGTCTCTTAAGGCGCCTCACTCCCCGGGTGCGGGGGTGACGCCTCCACACCTTGAGGAGTTTGTGCGGGGAGTGTGGGGAGGATGGTGTTTCCCACCCCTGCAGCGTCCATAACCTGTGGTGGCCGCTTTCCATCGGGCGGGCTCGTTTCGCGCAGTGTAAGCAGTTGGCTTTCATCCCACCTGATATTAAGTGATGATAAGGCCGAAACTGGAAGCGCACTTCACTTCACACACGCAGCTAGTGCATGCTGCCGGAACACAACAATTCAAAATTCAAAATAAAAAAAAAACATTTATTCAGTTTAGGCTACAAATAGCTCTTATGCTTCAAACATTGATGTTATGGCGACATATTCAGATAAGGTAGACCACAGATGCGGTTAAAGTTATTTAGTTGTTGTAGTAAACATTCCGTAGCCCTCGCCCCACCAGCATAGAGTACCGTCAGCAGTCAGCAGTCGTCACGAGTCGGTTGTGAAATCATGGGAATGTCCTTACCCGTCCACAATGGCGCCTGTGTGAATCGGCGGAGGGACTCATTATTTTACTGTGACATTGACGATAATTGTCGTTTAACACTTGCTTAGGAAGTTGCGAATCAATTCTCAAAATTAATCGTGCAATCAGTAGGCGAATGGTTATCTTGAATAAGCGTTTAACGGATTGCTTAGCTTCTTCCTTTGGGATTGTCACATAGGTTTTTTAAATATTTAAACTAAATAATTAGATAAGTTAAGCTGCACTATTTAGTAATTAATTTTCACTAGTTTATTTGGGAGCAGAAAAGGAATCCCTTAAATATTAATTGGTACATACAAGCCCATGTCCACAATTTACTATTTTAGGGTTCCGTACTCAAAAGGAAAACCGGAACCCTTATTAGATCACTTTGTTGTCCGTCTGTCTGTCTATCTGTCTGGCTGTCAAGACCCTTTATCTCGGGAACGTGTGGAGGTATGGAGTTGAAATTAAAACCATATAGATACTCAAGTCTGCGGTCCCTTGAAGCTGTAAAAAAAATAAAACTTCTAAATAACGAAAAAAAAGATACGGCCGTGTATGTCGCAAAAAACGTACCTATATTTCGACACTCTCAAGGGAATCAAAATTCATAGGGTACTTGCCGTTGACCTAAGTTAACCGTGTCATGTGGGGTATCGTATGAAATGGTTTCATTTGCACGAGCTTAAACAGATTTTTTAATTATTTTTATGATGTATAGTTTTCGATTTATGACGAAGAATAAAAAAGAAGTACCTCTTTTATATGTATAGGTACTACCTAATAACTTTGGTGTATGTAGTACCTAACAGTTTGCACTGTTATGCATACTTACCTACTTAGTTCTTTTTTTAATTTTGTAATTTTGTACGGAACCCCCGGTGGGTGAGTCCAACTCGCACTTGTCCGCTTTTTTATTAATTACCTTGTTACATTAAAAAATCTCTAAAAGAGTTCGTTGACTTTATAAAAACTGTCTGTTAATCAAATCCCCATAATAGATCCTAATTCTATTTCGGATTCGTTTGTAACTAGAATCAATCAACGTGTTTTTATTAACTAACTAAGCTATCGTGCTTTCCATTCTATTATTAGCCTAAATTAATGAGATTTAAATCTTTAACTGTAAAAAAACCAAATAGGTATCGGTACAGTCAGGTTGTAGGTATTGTGTAATAAAGATTATAGTTAGTTCTTATTTGAAAATTTTTAAAGCTAACGCTAGTATCAAGTGTGTACAATCAAAGAAAATTTGTATAAGTAAGAAAATTGTTTCTGAACTCCATCTCCCATATTAATAGAGCCGCCTTGGTTTCTAGGTTTTTTTAAATTTTCCTATTCTGCTATCGATTTTCTCCCACGGGATGGGAGGCATTTTCCACTAATTTTCTCTTTCCTACCAGTTCTCGCTTTTATTCTTCTCGTACTTTCATTCCTATTCCTCTTTGTCATTCATCATCTTTTGTACTTTATGGCTGGGTGTTGCCGTCTATTTTTCTATTTGGACTTTGCCATCTATCTACTTCGTCTATCTAACTAAATATAACATATATTTTCTTATCTTACTAAGTCTAAACTCTAATATGGTAAACAAGGGAAAATAATTATTGGATAAAAAGGTTTCTAGGTTAGCGATCATGAACTTAAAACAGATGGTCGCAGCTTCAAATTGTAAAAATACCGGATACTCAAAAATCTTCGAAAATAGGAGCAAAGTTGTTATCAATTATGTTTTCTTAAAGACTGTGTAATCGAGGTGATTACTAGAAAATCTTTTAATTCAAGCTCACTTTTTTTATAATTTCATGCAAAATACTAGTGAGAAGAACTAGCCGAAAGGAACCCGACAAGGACTGACTGACGGACGCACTGTGAATTAAAAGAAAATCGCAAACTAAGCGTACACTTATGTCGCCGCCTGTACCACTGGTTTTCCTCAACGGCCGCGCCCGCGCAAGGCGATGTAAATTACACATAATATTGTACGTAAACAATTAGACGCGTGAGCAGCTCGGTTTCAAGAGCAACCCACCGTGGGAACCGCGTACGTAACGAGAACTGCGTTTCCTTTATTGATAAATTAATATTGTTCTTATTATGAGGGCCTTATGATAATTTTTTTAAGTAATTGTGTACTTAATTGTACACTGTACGAGTATAAGGTACAAGTCCGAGGCGGACCGCAGACTGCAACACCGCGGCACTGCTGCCTGCGGTCGCCTCTATTCCAAGCGTGGCGTCACACCGCAACTGCACGATGCATGGAACATTGCCTCAGTCACTCCCGTACCTTGTGCTTGTAAGTGTAAACTCTTTGCGGTTCGCTACACAACTGGTGTTGCGGTCTGCAGTCGCAGCGCGCTGTGGCTGTGGCTTGGAATCATTTTCATAGCGATTCATAGAAACCAGTAGTGTCGCTTGTAGTCTGCGGCTGCAGTTTGCAGTCTGCGGTCCGTCTCGGACTTGGAAAGTGGATGTTCTAAGGAATGTCATATCATAGCAGTATTGTTTTGTCAAACCGTTAATTAAGCTGGCACATATTTACTATAAGTAATGTTGTTATTATACTAACATGAACCATTAATGTTATATTGCACAGTTAATTTTGTATTGTCGTTTTGAGCCTTTTACCCTTTACAGAGGTAAACGTCACTAAAAGCGGGATTACAACTTATATTGTGAACTGTCCTTCTTCTGCCCTAACACGAATCCGCCTTATAAAGAATCTGCCATTAGAAGATCTGCCATAACCAGAATCTGTGCTTAACCGAACGAGGGACACTAATGTTTAAAATTAAACACAAATATACATCATAAACAGTGTTTCGTTTCAATGTGTAGTGATCGCGTAAACTAGAAAATAATATTTTATAGTGCGAACGTAGCGAAGTCTCCGAACAATACAAAAAGTGGCGCTTAAAGTGTATGCTCTTGTCATAGACATTATTTACTTTAAACATTAAAATTTACTGGTTATTAATTTTAATTATCATTTATAACGTTAAGCTAGATTTTATATTGAAAAAAAATGCTAGAACACAGTTACTACAGCGATTATTTAGCACATTTTGAATGTCTCATGTCTCATAAACCACATTTATTACTACAATCAAATTAAAACGATTGGAAACAATGGTTTTTAAGTAGTCATTACACTCGTTAACCGTCTCAAGGGGTAGCCGTGAAGATTGTGATTCGGTTATCTAGCATCAGTCAAGGTTGCGTTAATGAATTCTGTGCGGAGATAATTAAACGACCTCATTTGTCCGCGATCACAGAGAAAATGCGACTTTACTGGCGATTGTTTTAAATTAGGATCGTGTGTCAATTGTTTCGAATTTTATGACGTTCGTTCAAATGTTGAGGTCGCCGGTATTTTTTTAATTTGTGTTTACATAGAGGTGCAAGTGCAAGTTTGCATACTCCATCGTTGGTCTGTGACTCCAAGTATTAAAATAAGGTTTTAATGTTTTTTGATTATTTTAAATACTCCTTAGAGCATGAAATACTCGTACTTATCCTGGATGCGATCTCTAAGTATATAATACAGAAGAGAATGGCGTTAGATGCAAGACGTCTATGTACAACAGTGGATGATGATGATGCTGATGATAATGTAATACAAACTGAGGCTCATCATCGGTTAGTTATATTTAACGAAAAAATTTGAGTTTCACTGTATCACAATTATTCATAACGCTAAATAAATCCATCAAAAAACTACAATGTTAATAATACTTTACTAAAAGAGCTTGATGGCGATGGCGCAGTGGTTAACGCGCCCGGTCTGCGAGTGCTGAGGTTAAGCAATTTTCGCAAAGGCCGGTCATCGGATGGGTGACCAAAAGTGTATCATCTTAAGCTCCTCCGTGCTTCGGAAGGCACGTAAAGCCGTTGATTCCGGCTACATTAGCAGTCGTTAACAACCACCAATCCGCACTGAAGGGCCTGCGTGGTGGTTTATGGCCCGTTCTCCCTATCCATCCATAGGGGAGGCTCGTGCCCCAGCAGAGGGGACATAAAAATGAGCTGATGGTGATGAATAATACTTTACAAACTAAACTCTGTTAATTTATAATTAAAATTGTTGTGTTCACTTCAATAGCTAGCAAAAAAGTGTGAATCAACAAATCCTTGTTGTAGCAAAAACTCGTAACGGTCCTCAGCGAGCAGGCCCAAAAATAAACGGTAATTAGTCATAGAAAGATGTGATCGCACTAATTGCACTTTGGGTTTTTGAAAATTAAAAATGACTAATTACGAACTTGATGGCTCCGCGGCTTGCTTATTCAGATTGTTTATTAATTTGAATTTTGAAGAGTTCTTATTAGTTCCGTGGTCCATCGTGTAATCATCATCAGCTCATTTTTATATCCCCACTGCTGGAGCACGAGCCTTCCCTATGGATGGATAGGGAGAACGGGCCATAAACCACCACGCGGGCCCACTGTGGGTTGGTGGTTGGTGGTGGAAGCCGGGACCAACGGCTTTACATGTCTTTCGAAGCACGGAGGAGCTCGAGATAATACATTTTTGGTCACCCATGCGATGACCGGCCTTTGCGAAAGTTGCTTAACCTCAGCACTCGCAGACCGGGCGCGTTAACCACTGCGCCATCGAGCTCCTCCATCGTGTAATGTTTGATATAAATATAAATAAATATTATTTACCTACATGAAACATATACATTATGAGACGACCATCAACTTAGTCTCCTTGTGACCACGCATCTGCTTAGGGTCCAAAACGTCAGGATAAAATAAAATAAAACCAATGTGAAAAATAAACGCGCGTAGATTCGTAAAAGGTGTTTTATTTAAATTAATATATTTGATGAAACCTTAAAATCATATAAATTCATTTGATAAAATTGTATTTCATGTAACTCACTTGCTTAACATAATTAACGTTTTAATTTTTCAATTCAATTTCATTTTTAATAAGTGACTTATTATCAACATAGCACGGACTTTACTAAAATATATATTTATTTTTGACTTTTTATTTTCATGTGCTAATTGCTGCACTGAAGCTAAATTAAATATTTATAAAATTTATAAAATACAGTGAAAAAATTAAAATAGGTCTACACCTACGGTAGGTACCCTACGGTAGGCGTTTAATTTTTTCACTGTATTTTATAAATTTTATAAATATTTAGTCATTCAGTGCAGCAATTAGCACTTGAAAATAAAAAGTAAAAAACTCTAAGTATAGTGTTTACTTTTTATTTTCAAGTGCTAATTCGCTTACGTTAGCCTTCCCGGTAGCACAGCGGTCGTCAGTGCAGCCGCCCGGATTGCGGAAGACCCAGGTTCGATTCCTGGCGGGGTCGGGTAGGCGTTTAATTTTTTCACTGTATTTTATAAATTTTATAAATATATATTTATTTATGTATTTATTAGGTACCTACACACAACAGATAGAAATTAACAAATAACAAATCATGATAGATTGTATAAGAGCTAAATTCCTATCTAAAACATGGTGTACACAACACGATTAATAATAAGTCCATGTTAAAGTTTACCTAATCTAAAACTGTATCCAATTAAAAAAATATATTACGAGAAGTAAATCCGTATAAAGTACTCTTTTTCAAATACCAACGGGAACTATCAGCCTCATCATGAGATTTTAAATTTTCTGTTCTACTCTATAAAGTAGGTAATAGGTACGTCAACTTTTTGTACCTAAGTCATCACCGGTATGGTTTAAACTAATGTCTGTAATAAAACCATGTTGAATTTGTATATATGAATCAACAACCGGGACAATCATGGCGTCTTAGTCACTATGATAATTGCGTTTCAGTGCATAAAAACATTACAATCTTATTGTTCATCTGCAACGAAATGATGTCACTTAATTTCTACCTAGAGTAATAATAACTATGGTAGATAATAGGCACAATTTGATGATGTCTTTGCCATGACTGTAGCTAATAAAGATTATGGTGCCAAGTGCGATTTTTATTAACCATTCGGTCACGTTAACGATAGCCAAAATTGGTATTGCATTGAAGTAGCGCCTGCGCCTGTTAGTGACAAGCGAGGTGACAAACAAAGTGACAAACAAGTGACAAGTGCGGTCTTGCGTGGAGTATTGCTCGCACCTCTGGGACGTTTTCGCAAAGTACCTTATACCACGGCGAGTGCTCCGAAGAACACTTTGGCCTTATCCCACCCTCTCCCTTCCTCCATAGGAGTACGTGTGCTGCTCTCCGTAGTCACCGCTGTAGTGTCTCGAACATTCTATCGCGCGCACAAAGAAATTTGGTGACTCGTTTCTTTGTCGCAATTCCAAAAGATGGAATCTATGATGAAGTCTACTAGCACACGTTTTTCCTCCTTCCTACGAGGGGTCATGACATGGCATGGGAGGCGTAAACAGGCACCTTGTGGGCCGGCAGGGTTGAGGGTGAGGGTGACTGATGCTGCGTAGTTTTCACGCTGCACCAGTTGTCCCTGCTGGACTCCGGACTCCTGACTCCGTTTCCAAATAACATCAGGTGGAGAGTAGTCATTTGCCGAGCTAGGTAAAAAAACAAACAAAGTTTTGTCATACTAAATTTTGTTTTCGTAAACGTAATCATATGGCAAATAAAACTAGCACTATTCGCTCAACTTATAGTGGGGTCACATTACTATATATATTCTGTACCTATCACCACCAACCAAACTGACTGTTTATACCCTCACTGGGAATCGTACCCGGGACTTCTGGATCTGGGAGACTGACGGATTCACCACAAGACCACAATAGCTGTTAGATCCGAGTGGATGTTCGTCAAGATTCAAAAATTTATTTCAAATGTTTTTCTCCTATCGAATTTCGAAAGTCGAAACGGTCATAAATGAATATTGCATTGTACTATTTTTCAGGCGTACATTTAATCACACTAATATTATAAATACGAAAGTTTATGTGTATGTATGTGTGTATATTTGTTGCTTCTTCACGCTGCAACGGATAGATAGATTTGGATGAAATTCGGCATACAGATAGTTTATAACCTACATTAAAACATAGGTTAATTTTTATCCCGATATTCTCACGGGAACGGGAACCACGCGGGTGAAACCGCGAGCGGCCGCTAGTAGAGCAATAAAAGTAGAGTAAAAAGTATTTTGTTAAACAGTATCAACTACATTTTTCGTTGCCCAAAACTCTGTGAAAGATAGAAGGCAAGCTAGATATATGTATTATTGTAGATCTCCATGCTAGGATTATGTACAGGAATCTAACCCTAATAGCTACCTACAATATACAAATGGGACAATATACAATGGGACATAGTCGTAGTAATACTCGTAGATAGAATTCACGTACCTACTGACCCACAAAAGTAATATGTTTGCACCATAATATGCTACTGAAGGTCAGTCACGGGAAAACATCCCATAAAGTTGAGTTATAGCTATTTCTCGGACAGTTTATGCATAGTTCTACCTCGAGTATCTCTAGTTCGTAGTTCTGGTCGTCTTAAATGGTTGGCTATTAATCATTTATGATGACACTGGAGTACAAGCCTTTTTGTATCAAAATTAGGTTGCTAATAAGCTAAGGATACAACATCATTATCATTATCAGCTCATTTTATGTCCCCACTGCTGGGACACGAGCCTTTTCTACGGATGGATAGGGAGAACGGGCCATATACCACCACGCGGGCCCAGTGCTGATTGGTGGTTGTTAACGACTGCTAATGCAGCCGGGACCAACGGCTTTACGTGCCTTCCGAAGCACGGAGGAGCTCGAGATGATACATTTTTTTTTTAAATATTTTACTGGTAAGCACAGTGGCTTGATCTCACCTAATGTCATTTTTGGTCACCCATCCGATGACCGGCCTTTGCGAAAGTGGCTTCACCTCAGCACTCGCAGACGCGTTAACCACTGGGCCATTGAGTGTCAGGTGTAAAATACTTTTTACTCAATCGTTGATCATAACTTTTACTTAAGTTCTCTCAATGTGATCCGAATTTAACAGACTGTCTGTCTCTGTGGTCTAAATGTCAAACGATTGGACCGCTGGATTCAGAAACAATTATCCATTTCGAGGGTCGAGTGGTGAAAGTGATTGTTTTAAGTCTGTCTGGCTAGCTATCACCATCTAATAACTCAATGCATTGATATGTTTCATATGTTAGTTAGTAAGTCAGTTTCCGATCAAAGTGCCCTTAGCTTAATATATTTTTTTATTAAATTAAAATATAGCCACAAGATATCAAGCAATCTATCAGTGTAATATTTTTTGACCAGTAGTTCCAGAGGTTAGCCCTGACAAACAAACAAACATAGTCACAAACGTTGCCTCTTTATTAATAGTTAGTATAGATTAAAAATACTTACATAATATATTTTTCTTGTATTACAGCTGGATGCCCAGCAGCGGTACACACTCTTCCAGCGAGGGCTGTGGGAGGCGGCCCAGCAGATACCACGGGGTGCCGTCAGGGACTACCAGACCTTCAGGCAGCTTCGTCTGCTGTCCATCATCGGCCCAGCCGCCTTACCACCGGACCAGCTTGATCGGGTATGTTGAAGAAAGAAGGAAAAACTCAGGACAAAAGTTTGAATCTTTGTGTTTTATTTGGTTAGTCTAAGATTTGTTAAGTCTTACATCTAATTATCTAAATACTCTATATACCTTGTCCTTCTAATAGTTCAAAGCACTCCAACATTGAAATCAACTTATTGCTAAAATTGACGCGTTTTGACTTAATGACCACGCTTTTTTTTTTGTGTTTATTTGTAATGGAAAGTGTTCTGCTATGATAGGGCATTTTCCAATATTTTTGACGCTGTAAGGGAGAAAAGAGCTGGACACTTGCTGAGTTTCTTGCCGGTTCTTCTCAGTACAAGATCTCCCGCCCAGAGTAGATTTACGAACCGATGGCATAATGACATTCACAAGAGCTACTTGTAGCCTAAACTGAATAAATGATTTTGAATTTTGAATTTTTTTGAATTTTGCCAAATCGGGTTGGTGATCACAAATCCGAGGTATGCATCAGATGATCCAAAACATGTTTTGCCCGCCCTGGAAATAGAACTTAGGACCTCCGTAAATGGGGCCAAGCGCTTTGCCGCTCCGTCATCGAGGCAATTTTTTTTCAATAACAACTTTCCTAATTTATATTTATTTAATCTCAATTTTAATTCTCATTCTCATTTCTCATTTTATTATATATAAATTTCTGTAAATTTTATTTATGTAATTGCATGTAGTCTTCACCTATAATTGTATTGACATCGAGCAAAAATCTATTTTAATAATGCATAATTTAAGAAATCAATGATATTTTATATGTTGGTGATCATTTCAATAAATTAATAAATAAGTTCGCAGCATCACTCCATTTCTGTCTATGCTTTCATTAGCACAGTTCATAGTAAACCTGTCAATTATCCATTACAGTACAACCGCCTTATAAATGACATGCTGGCCGTCTACAACACCGCCGAGATCTGCGCGTACAACGAGCCGTTCAAGTGTGGGCTGCACCTCCAGCCTGAGCTGCAGTTTGTGATGTCCCACTCCCGAGACTGGGATGAGCTGCAGCACGTCTGGACCGAGTGGCGGAGAAACACCGGTCGAAGGATCAGGGACTTGTACGAGCAGCTCGTGGACTTGACTAACCAGGCAGCTAGATTGAACAGTAAGTATACCAAGCTACACAAATACCGCATACCTAGCTGATTTTTTTATACATGTCTTGTAAGCACTTTTTTTTTGAGAGAGATGCTGATTGCCTCAAACGGCATTTTCAGCGTCACCGGGCTTTTTTGGGGGCGGCAGGTACGTAAAGGGTACCTCAAGCCGTGTGAGACGAATCACCTTCGGAGGTTTACTAGAGGGAACGGCATCGCACACTTAAAAGTGCGCGACCCCGTGCCCTACTAGATTCTCCGAAGGGTTCGGATCGGACCGACGAGCGGAACCACCCGAGGGCGCCTCTAAAGGCTCGGACCTCGGCTCGGGTAGACCGGGCCGTGGAGGAGGAGAGAAGCGCCCAGGTACATGTCTGTACCTGGTATAGAGCGCGTTTGAACCGGTTCTACGTACCCTTGTTCTACGAGTACGGTGTCTTGGGCCTAAAGTAGTGTGCATGTTTAGTGTATTCTGTAAATGTGTGGTGGCATTCAGAGGATCGGGTGGGTTGTAAGCACTTGGTCTGCATCTCACCTGATGTTAAGAGATGATAACGCTGATGAAGGTGGAAGCGAACTTCACCCGAAATCCTTAATAACTGCGGCACTGGCTATCTTATCTCTGGCTGCCGGAACACAACAATGCTACAAACATTGATGTTAGGGCGACATATTTAGATAAGATGGTGGTAGCTAGCCAGGCGGACAAACAAGCTTTACCACCAACTAATTTGAGTACACAAACATGTGACCCCCGCTGGGAATTGAACCCAAGCACTTGTTTGCCTGACTCTAACTACACTTCTTTACACTTCTTTTAAGTTTGTATTGGCACCTTTTACCAACCGCTTGGTTAAGGGTTATACGAGAAGTGATAGACGAACTTGCACAAATAATCAAACTCGCACAAGGGAGCATCTGCGTCAGGTCATAACGCCAGACTAGGACCTGACTCAAACAGCTGGACTTTTATAATGGAAGAGATTTGGGCATTATATAATCTTGACTGTTTTATCTTGACATTTCACCGGATGTCTTTTAGAACGCCGCCGGTCTTACCTTCCTCAAATTCCTCATTCTTCTTAATTCGTGGGCTTCATCATTACCAGTCCATACTTGTCCACTGTGGATATGAATTAGCCAGTATTATTTAGAACTCAATTGTTTCCTTGTGCCGTAGCTGCTACATTGCTTATAAATTATACGTAGGCGTTATGTAGAGTAGTATTATAAGAGGATAGTTCGTGAAGGTGGTTAATCATATAGTACATCATCATCATCATTAGCTAATTTTTGTCCCTACTGCTGGGGCACGAGCCTTCCCTATGGATAGATAGAGAGAACGGGCCGTAAACCACCACGCGGGCCAAGTGCGGATTGGTGGTTGATAACGACTGCTACTGCAGCCGGGACCAACGGCTTTACGTGTCTTCCGAAGCACGGAGGAGCTCGAGATGATAAATTTTTGCATATAGTTGTATGCAAAGAATTTTACTATAACTTTCTCATTTTAGATTTCACTGATGCTTCTGCATATTGGATGTTCCCGTATGAAACTACTAATCTTAGGCAAGACGTTGAAGAAGTTTGGGAACAGGTATGTTGTTTATATACTATATACCTATACCTTCAGTATACATAGGTACTGAAATTTTACTTTTTTTAATTGTTAACGATTTTCCTGCTACTGGTTATTTCGAAAAATGCTTGACTGCTTAGATTGCAGTTGCTTAACTTGCGATATCGCAACCCAAATTCACAAGGCGCTGCTCTAACGAACTCCTCTAAAAGTTTCTAATAATATGATGTGATTATGATTTTTTTTGAAGTACCTAGAGAAAATGTATTAACCATCACTGTATAGTCAAGTTAAGTAAAGCTTATATAGATACTAGCCCACTGCTTGGCAAATACCTCCGTCATTGAAATCATTAGTCATAGTCATAACACACACTTTGTTCGACCTGTGAACAGGATAGTTGACAAGAATAATTCTTTAAAATATTAACAAACTAGCGGCCGCTCGCGGTTTCACCCGCGTGGTTCCCGTTCCCGTGGGAATATCGGGATAAAAAGTATCCTATGTCTTAATCCAGGTTGTAAACTATCTGTATACCGAATTTCATCCAAATCCATCCATCCGTTGCAGCGTGAAGAAGCAACAAATATACATACATACATACACACAAACTTTCGCATTTATAATATTAGTGTGATTTTTTATTTGACCTTAGCATGAATTTCTGTAACCTAAAAATATTTAATAAACACTCAATTAACCGACGACTGAGAGGAGCGTTCTATAGTGACGTCATGGTTTGCTATGCCCATACAATAAAAAAAATAGTTGCCAAAGTTTCTCTATTGACTATATAACTAGTCAACGACCCAATTGAACGCAGGGTCTCCGGATATCGGCCACTGAAGCGTGACTATATAGTAAAAGAGATTCATCATCATCATCATCATCTCAGCCAAAAGACGTCCACTGCTGGACAAAGGCCTCCCCCAAGGATATGAGGGGTATTTGCCGTAATCGCCACGCTTGGCAGGCGGGTTGGCGATCGCAGTAGGTTGAGGGTTAGATACCTCAGAGAGATGCTGCTGCCCATCCTCTGGAATATTCCCTTAGTCGGCTTTTACGACACCCACGGGAAGAGATGGGGTGGTGCAATTCTTTATCCGCGGCACCACATGGGGGATTTAAAGTAAAAGAGATTAAAAGTTCCTAAAACCCATACTTTCGTTTGATTCCAGGTTAAACCCCTCTACGAACTCCTCCACGCGTACGTCCGCCGCCGCCTCCGCGAAGCCTACGGCCCGGAGAGGATCTCCCGCTCAGCGCCCATCCCCGCCCACATTCTCGGGGACATGTGGGGCCAGAGCTGGGCCGGCATCGTGCCCTTCACGCTGCCATACCCGGGCAAGACCCTGGTCGATGTCACACCCGAAATGGTGCAACAGGTGAGAACTATTAAAATGTTCGACCGGTCGAAATGTTAAAGACATAGGCGACTAAACAACTTATTAAGTTCAGGTTAACTGGCGTCTAGACTACATTTCTACTTAACATCAGATGGAATGGAGTCATTTGCCAAAATAACTATTAAAAAAAACCAGCAAACAAATAAATCTGGTGACTCATTTCTTTGTCGCACTTTCAAAAAATGGTATAGTTTACCAGTACACGTTTTCCCTCCTTCCTTTGACTTGGAATCTTTCAAAAGAGGCGTGAAGAGGTAATGTGGGCTGGCAGGGTGAGGGTGACTGATGCTGCGTTGTTTCCACGCTGCACCAGTTGTCTTCGTGTCTGGAGTCCATTTCCACTTAACATCAGGTGGAGTGGAGTCATTTGCCGCGCAAATTACCTATATAAAAAAACAACCAAACAAGCACTTGTAAATTTGTTAAGGTACCCATGTTTCGGTAGCTCAGATGGAAGTGAATTCACCCGGATTGTGAGTGGTCGTGTGTTCAAGCCTCGCCTGAGGCAAAGTGATTTTTTTTGTAGGTCAAATGATAACCTGAGTTCGGTTGCACTTTAAATGCATTTTCGTATCGTGCGAAAATAACACATACAAAGTGCGGCTGGCTAACGAACAAAACTCAAAAGTGATTAAAGTTGTCAAAATATTATGACATGAAATATTATGTTAGTATTGGAAGCATGATGGATTATAATTATCTTAGCGATTTTGTAAGTTTTTTTTTATATTTTTCGTGCCTTACAAACAAACAAAGAATAAGCTCCGAATAGTGTATATTCCGTGTTTTGTCTCTTTTACTCAAATTTGAAATGACGTTTACATGATAGGAACAAAACACGGAATGACTATTCCGACCTTATTCTTTATTTATTTGTAAGACCCTTCTCCCCGTATTAATAAACAAAGTGTAAGCTTGGAGTAGTTACTCCGTGTTTTGTTTCCATCATTCAAAGAGACAAAACACGGAGTAACTACTCCAACTTTACACTTTGTTTATTAATCAGCCCCTTTATGTTTTACTACATGTCGTCGTAACTTCTTACTCCAGGGCTACACCCCACTAACGGTGTTTCAACTGGCCGAGGAGTTCTTCGTATCCATGAACATGTCCGCGATGCCGCCCGACTTCTGGGGCCTCAGCGTGCTGGACCAGCCGGCAGACAGGCACATCCACTGCCAGCCTTCCGCGTGGGACTTTTGCAACAAACACGATTACCGGTAATGCATTTTCTTGTAAAGAATAATAATGTGCTATTTAAAGTTTCAAAGGGAAGTATCAGATTAAATTACAATTTTAATTTAAACCTGGAATAAAGCGAAGCCAATCAATTCTTCTAAATTGAGCCCATGTAGTTTTGTCAATAATAAATAATAAATAAAAGTACAATAAACACTAGTTGGTGTTAGATATGTACTTAAAGAAGCTCGATGGCGCAGTGATTTACGTGCCCAGCGTGCGTTTGCTAAGGTTAAGCAACTTTCGCAAAGGCCGGTCATCGGATGGGTGGCCAAAAATGTATCATCTAGAGCTCCTCCGTGCTTCGGAAGGCACGTAAAGCTGTTGGTCCCGGCTGCATTAGCAGTCGTTTACAACCACCAATCCGCACTGGGCCCGCGTGGTGGTTTATGGCCTGTTCTCCCTATCCATAGATAAGGAAGGCTCAGGCCCCAGCAGGGGGGACATAAAAATAAGCTGGTGATAATATACTTAAAAAACTTTAAACTATAATTAAATCTAGGAGCCTGCCTTGGACCGTACCCGGCCCTAACGTTCCCCCATCACGCTTGCAGCATTACCCCGCTGTAAGACTAGGGAAACTCTTTGAATCATGTTTAACAAATAAATATCCAATAAATCACCTACATTTGGCTAACCAATAGAGACCAAAATCTAGTTCTATTACAAAAATAACCATATTTTTCTGGTTTCCAGCATCAAAATGTGCACGCACGTAGACATGAAGGACCTGGTGACCGCCCACCACGAGATGGCCCACATCGAGTACTTCCTCGCCTACCGGAACCAGCCGAAGGTGTTCCGCGATGGAGCCAACCCTGGTGAGTCCCATAGTGAACATACATAAAACCCGATGGTAATAGAGGAAGCAGAACCCGAATGAATGGCAAGCACCCTTCACACTTATCTGCCACCAAGTAGCATTATTTTTAACCGACTTCAAAAAAAGGAGGAGGTTATCAATTCGACTGTATTTTTTATCATAACTGTTTACATACAAAATCCTGTGAAATAACAGACAAGAAGGCTTTGGAACAGAAGTATCAAGCTCGGTAACGCAGGTGTCAACTTTGGCACAGAGTAGGACCAGAGAGGTCACTCCACAAAAACATTTAACGAAATAGCAATTCTAAAGGCGACAAAATAAAGTTTAATTAAGATCGTAGATGGCAAGGCGCGATTAAGACACGGTTGCGACAGCAAAGAACCGTCTCTTTCTGTCGCGTAGCTCTTAACTCCTGTCAGCTTGTTCAAAAAGGCTCGCCGATGTACCTATAGCAGGTTTTCTCTTAGTATCCTTAAGGCTAATAGTGCTACAAAGAATCGGATTAAATTCTCCAAACGGCAAGAAAATCCTGGTTTAACCAAATAAAATTACAATATTCACCATCAACACATTTTAATTAAACACAAAGCAGAACATTTCACACAACAGCAAAACACAATAACAAACTGACTCCTAACACGAGCAGTTCCACCGTGGTCTTTATCACGGAGTTGCAGAGATCAGTGTCGCAAGAGCAGTAGGTGACGAACAGGTCTCCAGTGCCGGACTGCCGCCGGCACGTGGTCAGGCTCTGCTCCTCATCAGTGAGGTAGCCGCACTGGCGAACCACGCGCACCTTGCCGTGGACTGAAACAAGGAAATACTGAATTGATACCAATGTTTACTTTGACTGGAGAAAGGATACTCGATCCATCCCTGTGACTGAGAATGGAATGGTACTAGGTTTTGTAGTGGTGTAGTCGGTAGGGCTCCCATACCTTCGTCTAGATTTTCGTTGTTAGATAAAAAAGGAGAGGAAAGTCTCACATAGCCCGGGGTTTCCACTGACCCTGGTGTATGCGGAAGGATGAGCTATGTGTCACCTTTACTTAGAATTTTTGAATTTTTAGACACGAGTTCTTGCTAGTTTCACTAGAAATATATTTACTATATAACAAGCATATCTACCTGAAAAACGGAAAAGCGGAAACTGTAGCATATAGATACAAACAACACCATGAGTCTCATTCGCGCTTGGCGATCTTTTAAAACATGTTCTATCTTCATCTCTTGTTTTCTCTAGTATTTTCTATCTCTCTCTAATTCTGGAGAAATATCAAAGAATCAGATTTGAGTAACGCGCGATTGGTCATTGTGCCTATATTTAACAGTGGTCGTCTTTCGACTGAGACGATGGGACTTACTTTCCATCTTGATGCTGCGGCACAGAGTGGGTTCCGTGGGAGGTATGTGCTCCAGCGGATCCCTTAGTGAGCAGTTGACGACGCCCAGGCTGAAGGAGTCGAACTCCTCGCCGCAGCGAGGGTCAAAGGCACTGTTGCAGTCGTAGCACAGGATCGATGACGCTGTACAGACCAACAATTGTGTATTTATTTCATAGCGTAGAGGAACAGAAACCCTAATAAATAACTGACGGACTTTAAACATTACAGCGGTTTGTGTTGTGTGCAATACCATTAACCGTCTCTGGAGTCTATTTTTTTTTTCATTTATTAGAGATAACAACAGCATTTTACAATAGTGATTGTGTAAAGATAATGTTACATGTTCGTAAGCCAATTATCGTTATCCACGAAAAAAAGAACACACCTTTTTGGATAAAACTAACTTATAAAATTAATTTACAATGCAAATTGCTTAGGGGTACCTAAGCAATTTGCAGTAGGTATACTATGAATATACATATTCTTAGATATAAATAGAGATATTATATACTTTATAATTGTATACATATTATATATATACATTCATATATAAACATACAATACATATTCATATATACACACACATATCCATATTATATATAAATCTCATTAAGCATTTATAAATACTTATATATCTAGTGGGTCAGACCACCGGTTAAGACCCAGAGGTCCTGGGTTCGATTCCCAGCGTTTGTGTACTCGGTTTGGTTCATGGTAGGGCTTGTTTGTCCGCCTGGCTAGCTACCACCTTTTTATCTAAATATGACGTTATTACATCAATGTTTGTAGCATTGTTGTGTTCTGGCAGCTAGAGGTAAGATAGCCAGTGCCTCAGTAGTTGAGGATCCCGGGTGAAGTGCGCTTCCACCTTCGGCCTTGTCATCACTTAACATCAGGTGAGACGGAGGCCAAGGGCTTACCCGTAAGATATAAAAAAAACGCCAGGTTGCACTCCGGGAGTGCCGGCAGAAGTGAAAACTTGAAAATTAACGTTGTGCATTTTTGATATTTTGGAATGGTTAGGGAATAATATTGCACGAATTGCTTCAATTATCAGTATAAAAGTACTATCATTTATGTGGTACAATACAATATTTATTTATTGCGCTATCGTACACAAACATGATAATTTATATTACATTAAAAATCATTCGAACATTCGCGCAAGCGCCGTGCTCCGCCTAAACGAAACAGCAGGCATACATTTTCGCCGCGCCGTAGAAAGAGAGGGGGATACTTCCTCTCCTACGCCGCGCCGGCTGTCATCCGTCTTACGAATTTTCGATCCGGCCACGTGTCCTGAAGGTCACGTGTCCTGACGCGAATTTAAAACTTTTTTACTCATTACAAAAAAAGTGTACAACGCTGCTAAAGAAGTTTTCACTTCAAAATAAAACACAAACATACTTACGGCAACAAAAACCATTAGTTTCATAACATTAAAAATACAATGACAACAAGTAACAGTTCTTCAAACCATTTACTGATTGGACCTGTAGCCTATATGTGGATAATAAACACTGTAAAGAGGATCGCAAAGTACATCACGTTAAAGTACTGTACACACATAGTACGATATTCTCATACAATTTTCATCCTACTAATATTATAAACGCGAAAGTTTGTAAGTATGGATGGATGTTTGTTACTCTTTCACGTAAAAACTACTAAATGGATTTGGATGAAATTCGGCATACAGATAGTTTATAACCTGGATTAACACATTGGATAGTTTTTATCCTGATATTCTTACGGGAACGGGAACCACGCGGGTGAAACCGCGAGCGGCTGCTAGAGGAGTAATAATCTTAATGGTTGCTAAAAAGCTTCTCTGTCGACTAATTTAAGCTTAAAAGTCATTCTGTGGTATTACATACAAATTTTCCCATTTCTAGTTCTTAATACTCTTCTGCATTAAAGTCTTGATTGTTATTTGTTTTTGTGTTCAGTTGTTTTCCGTTTGTTTATGTAAAACTGTCTTGCATACTAATTGTCCCATTTCGCCATCTCCTAGACTAGAGCACTCTTGACTTCTTTGGAGTCGTCCTGATTGTTATGTATTAAAAAAAAGTAAAAAAAAGATCTAGTCCTTGTGTACTGAAAGGATTTTATAATAGCGGATGTTACTGTTATGATAAGTTATATATTTTTATTTAGATAATTGATAATTGATATTGGTTTGTTTTTGTTATTTGGTCTAGTATTTTTTTAATTTAATTTATAAATTGTGGTAAAGTTTGTGACTTTCTTTGTTTGTGTGTTTGTTTTTTGCGGAGGGCGAGGGTAATCTCCGGACTACTGGTCCAATTTCAAAAATTCTTGCACTCATAGAATGCTATATTCCCTGTGGGTAACATAGGATATATTTTATTTAAAACAGTTTATTTTTAAAATCTCAAATCAACACGGACGAAATTGCGAGTTAAGTGCTAGTTTTGCAATAATTAGATATAAAAAAATGCCTTTAATTTAATATTTCTGTGACTCTTATTAATCAACACACAATTTTAAAACAATCAATAAACAGTAGGTACTGACGTAATTTCACTTATGAAACTCGTTATCTGTTTTTCGATGTCAAAGGAAGTTCTATAATTTCCCTTTACCTATTCTGCGGTCTGCCTCAACAGTGTCAAGTTGACGCGTCATAATCTAATTCGAGTTACAGTGGGGCTTCAAACGGGGCATACAACTTGGTTTGACCTACTTTGAATATTTTTTAGGCTGGCACGATTTTTGTAGGCGATTTCTACTTGCTACACTTAACTTTAAGGTATTTTAGTTGAATAAAAGTAACGCTTAAAGAGGTGAAAAAGTATGGGTAAGTACAGCACGCCTGTACATCAACCTGTGCAAACCTTTAAAATTTCTTCATTAAATGTTCAACCATATGCCTCATATATATAAAGTTCAAAGTCTTTTGACGAAATTTGACAGATTGTGGTAGTCTGTGCAGGCCTGTGTACAGAGAACAATATATCAGGGTCACTTTTTTATCACCATCCAGCTGTTCCATACCATTTTGGTCGAATGAATATTTACGCTGAATTTTATTTTCGAGTTAGGGAGTTGGTCCAATAGTAAGAGCTGTTCGTTTGTATCACGGGAGACATCTCAGAAGGTTTGGACGGTGATAAAAAAGTCAACCTGTATAGACCAGTATACATAAACAATCATAAGGTACACGTTCACGTGGTCATCAGACCAACACATATCCTTGCGTTAATTTTAACTGTCTCATAAGTTGCCTATGGCAGAGGTTTTAGTCTTGATAATTAGTGAATCGGTACAAAACACAATCCCGAGCATACATCACCAGTAGGTGATGGCCCTTTTGGCACTAACCTGTTTCATTGCCTCTAAAAATGTCATGTCCTTCAAATACTTTTTATAACACAACCGGGAGAACTTGGCTTTCATCTCACCTGAAGGCAAGAAACGATAGAAGCGGACTTCACTTGCAACTCCGTACTCTTTCGAAACTGGCTATCTTATCTCTAACACAACACAAAATTACTTGTGTTAACACAACAAAGCCTGCTTTTGAATTAAGAACAGGTACCAGGAGCTATTACAATTAATTAATTAATGTTTAAAAAAATATTTGGGACGTAAGACTAATTATAATCTGCAAATGAATTGTCATATCGATGTCGCTCTTACCATTTTTAATGAAACACAGCAACGACACTACAAACACGCAGACATTGGTGGCACCAAAATTCACCTTCATGATAGTAAAGTGCTTTATGTAAAACAAATGTCTGTGCGGAGAATATTGGTCGACTGAATTAGTTATGTGATCCACAGCCTTTAATTGAATTAGTGGGAAAGCCTCTGCTGTACTCGAAGATATGCTAAGGATATTTAAATGTCATATTACTTTTAAGACATTCTTAAACCGTACCGGAGAGCGCAGTGTAGGCAGGCCTCCAACTAGGTGGACCGACGTTCTGGTAAAGGTCGTGGGAAGCCGCTGGAAGCGAGCAGCACAAAACCGGTCGTCGGAGATCCTTGGGGGAGGCCTTTAGCCAATTGTAGACGTCCTTTGGCTGAAATGATGATTTTTAATGAAAATTATACGCTGTAAGTAAATATCCTATAACTGCCCCCTTGCTGGGCAGGAGCTACTGTGGGAGGGATTAAGTGGAGGACGCACACCACGCTCTGTGGGAGTGCAATTTATACAGCGAAGCACGCAGCAAAAAATCAAAATTCTTTATTTCTTTTTAAAGACTTACATAAACTAACTAGTTAACGGAGCCTCCTTTTTTAGGCTTATATATGCATGGCATGTTTTAGGAGGCAACGCTCTGCATAACTATCTGTGTATTATAATAAAAAGTCTAAAAAGTTAACTTATCTAGGGTCTTATTTTGACTAAATTCTTATTACTAATTTTTAAAATTATACCTACTTATTAGTCTAATTTCATACTGAACGTGTGTGTTAGTATGTGTAAGGATGGTTGTGTAGTGTTTTAAGTAGGGTATGTGCCTGAGGGATATATAGTGTAAGAGGGGTGAAAAGTGGATGTGAGATGTGTAGGAGTGTGCACTGTGCATGTATGTATGAAAATGTGGGAATGGGTGTATTTGAATTATAATTGTATGAAAGTTTGTGCTTTAGTTGAGTTTAGTTTCTTTTAGCTGCCTTTGTTAGATAATGTGATGGTGCTGGAGGTGGGTCCGGTTTACTACTGCGACCTAGTTGGATCGGAGGCG
This sequence comes from Eudonia lacustrata, assembly GCA_947562085.1. NCBI lineage: Eukaryota > Metazoa > Arthropoda > Insecta > Lepidoptera > Crambidae > Eudonia > Eudonia lacustrata. The sequence goes on from OX387315.1 coordinate 24,195,665, forward strand.
AACTTCAGGCGGTTTAGAGACTTAGCGCGCGAATGGCACAGGATTCGGAGTGGACTGGAGAGAGAGAGAGGCGAAGAAAGAAGACCGTAGAGGGAAGAGAAGACGCTGTGAGAAGTAGCCAGTAGCGGAACCACTGCTAGGTGGGCACGGAACGGCTAGGTGGACACCGAAGGCGTTTTCGTGTACGTTCGCCCCAGAAAGGGGAGAGGGCCCATAGGGACAAGGACAAAGATAAGCATAATTTGTAGGGAATTTAGAAGTGCGCGCGGTGGAGTCCATTCCGCGCGCATCTCCCGCGCTTCGGCCTGTATAACCTGATGGTTGAGTCTGGCCATGGGTGGTTGGTGGGTTTGTCCCCTTGCTGGATAAAGGCCTTCATCATTGAATTCAAGTCATAACTACAATTTATGAGTATTAGGCTTTATCACCACGTTTGCCAAATGCGAGATGGTGATTATAATCCCCGGCTATACATCGGAAAATCGAAAACTCACTATGCCGACCTGGGAATTGAACCTGGGACATTTGGGTGTCGGACCGAGTGCCATTTACCACTCGGCCACGGTAGGTGGAATATAAAAATGATTGGGTACTTTTTCGATATGAAATACAAAGTAGGTATGTTTTTCTAACTTTTCAACTTAATAAATGGTATGTTGAATAATCTTTTAAAGTGAAAAAATACAATATTTTGGATCTATAGTTAATTTGGGTCATATGTCATTTTGATCTTTAGAAACACTGAACGGTTGCTCATACACATTCGTTGTGTTGTCGAGATTATCCGTTTCGTTATTAGCTTTTAATAATTGTTTCGTTCCAATTCACTTGGTTCCGGTTTCGTAGTTCAGACAGAACATAAGGAGACTGGAGAAGGTACGCTTCATACATACCTACCGTTTTTTGGAGCGAGTTTATTGATTGCCTCGGACGGCATTTTCAGCTTCACCGGGCTTAGCCGTGTGAAACGAATCACCTTCGGAGGTTTTCTAGCGGGAACGGCATCACGCACTAGTGCGTGTCCCCGTGCCCTACTAGATTCTCCGAGGGGTCGGATCGGATCGGGGAGCGGAACAACCCGAGGGCGCTTTTAAAGGCTCGGACCTCGGCTCTTGTTGACCGGGTCCTGGGGGTAGGGTTGCCAACCCTACTATATAATATAGTATCCTACTACTACTATATAATATTTTAGGTGTCTAAAAACTTTTATTTTAAAAATATATAATAGTAGGTGAAAGTAGTCTCTGCTCTTGCTTTACCGATTTTAGGGGTGAAGTTTATATTTTAAGTATATGTATACACCGAGAAATTTGGTTGTTTTCCTGAAACTGATGAAACTGAACAACTTTCCCCAAGAAACATAGATCAAAAAACGAGATAATTTTTTAGCTTTTCCATACAAACCATGCTCGGTCAATAGAAGAAGAAGGGAAAACAAACACTAAAATGTCTCGGTGTATATGTCGCAGGGATATGATAAAAATAGTGATTTGGTCAATTCCCTAAGCGATTTGATCAAGTCACGGAGGATGTTAAAATATCAACACAATTTTATCATTTCCCTAAACAAATCTAGTGATTTGAACAAATACCTGACTAGTCTAGAGAAATGATAAAAAAAACATGAATACGACAGGCTCAGAAGGATATGGGTCGGGAGTTCTTTGCTTATTGTGCCAACAAGAAGGAAATAAAAAAACACAAATGTTGAAAAAATTTCCACGAGCAGGGTTTGAACCTGCACCCTTCTGACATACCGGGTCAGGTGCTCTTCCAATTGAGCTATCGTGGTTCTAACCAGCCCGCCGAAATTATTCAACACTATTTACTTTTTACTTTGAAAGCCAAAGGCGCCCATTCAATGTTAACAACTACCGTCATTAACATCCGATCATAATATTTTTACAAATACTAAAGATCAGTTAAGAAGTAGATAGTTAATGACGGTAGTTGTTAACATTGAATGGGCGCCTTTGGCTTTCAAACTGGCTGGTTAGAACCACGATAGCTCAATTGGAAGAGCACCTGACCCGGTATGTCAGAAGGGTGCAGGTTCAAACCCTGCTCGTAAAAATTTTTTCAACATTTGTGTTTTTGTAATTTGTTCGCAACAAAATTTGCGTTAAAAATTATATAAACATTTATAAATAGCTTGCTTACTTCTTAACTGATCTTTAGTATTTGTAAAAATATTATGATCGGATGTTAATGACGGTAGTTGTTAACATTGAATGGGCGCCTTTGGCTTTCAAAGTAAAAAGTAAATAGTGTTGAATAATTTCGGCGGGCTGGTTAGAACCACGATAGCTCAATTGGATGAGCACCTGACCCGGTATGTCAGAAGGGTGCAGGTTCAAACCCTGCTCGTGGACATTTTTTCAACATTTGTGATTTGTAATTTGTTCGCAACAAAATTTGCGTTAAAAATTATATAAACATTTATAAATAGCTTGCCTACTTCTTAACTGATCTTTAGTATTTGTAAAAATATTATGATCGGATGTTAATGACGGTAGTTGTTAACATTGAATGGGCGCCTTTGGCTTTCAAAGTAAAAAGTAAATAGTGTTGAATAATTTCGGCGGGCTGGTTAGAACCACGATAGCTCAATTGGAAGAGCACCTGACCCGGTATGTCAGAAGGGTGCAGGTTCAATCCCTGCTCGTGGAAATTTTTTCAACATTTGTGTTTTTGTAATTTGTTCGCAACAAAATTTGCGTTAAAAATTATATAAACATTTATAAGAAGGAAATATTAAAGAGCAAAGGGAACATGCTTCACAAAATTTAAAAAGATCTGCTGATAAAATGAAAGAAACTTGTTCAAAGAAATTCAAAGACGTAATAGTTAGTTCTACCGTTTTGGTTGATGTAGGTACCTAAAGTTGACAGAGGTCCACTAGACGCAAATAATATTACAGGGATTGTATTAGATACGAAAAACAACTTATTTCAAATTGGTACGGCGGCAGTTGGCATAATAAGAGATTGGATTCCTAGAAACGCTCTTCAAATATCTGCAGCTACATTAACCGATTCAGTTCCACCGACTTGCTGAGTTTGCGTGAAATTGCAGGAAAGTTGTCTTTATTTGGAGGACAAGGGTTCAAATAGTGTTCCTGCCAAGAGTCCAAAGTACGATGCAAAACGAATAAATGTGCCTGTAAGAAAAGTAATGTTCTGTGTAATTCACGATGCCACAAATCTGCTTCGTGTTTAAATAAATAAACATAACTGTTAATGTTTTTAAGATTATTTTGTTTATTCAATTATTGTAATTATACAGAAGCCATGCACCAAATAAATCTTTAAAATACCATAGCAGTTTTTTTTGTCATTTTACTGAACTAGTTCAGGTATTTGTTCAAATCACTAGATTTGTTTAGGGAAATAATAAAATTGTGTTGATATTTTAACATCCTCCGTGACTTGATCAAATCGCTTAGGGAATTGACCAAATCACTGTTTTTATCATATCCCTGCGACATATATATTACTTCTCATACTAAATATATACAACAATGTTAATAGTAGTAGGTAAGGTGTAAGTTGTTGTGGTCCGACGACGGTTAGATGTAATATTATAGATAGTTTCTCGGTAGGTGGCAGTAGTATCTATTAGAGTGTTCCGGGTAAAGCACACTGCTTCCTTATCGTCAAAGATATAATAAAATATGAAAACATAAACAAATAAATTGCTATGGCACACTTTTAAATTAAAAACTCGTAATAAAAACTGTTGCAACCAGGGCTTGCAAACGGTACCTAAAATACAGGTATCATATCAGTAAGTACCTGTATTTTCCATTTCGGTTCCTGGATATCGATTCTTCAATGAGTACCGGTATTGTATCTCAAAAATACCGGTACCGACTTGCAACGTTGCCAGTCTGTTTGTCACGTGATATGCAGTGAACTGCGGCCGCGCGAAATGAACATAACACAGAGACCGTAACGCGTGCAGTTAGCCAATCTAAGCGCCACTTATTAATCTACTATTAATGCACAACTATTACCTGTTACCGGTATTAGTACCGATACTAATACCGGTAAAAGGTAACCAAATTTATTAAATATACCGATAATGATTTGATACCGGTATTAATAATACAGGTTAACCGATGAGTACCGGCAAGTAGTATTGTACCGGTATACCGGTAATAATACTAACAACATAGTAACACATAGTAACATATACAGTATTAATACCGGTATTAAGATCTGTATTATTATGGTGTATAATACCGGTATACCGGTACAATACTACTTACCGGTACTCATCGGTTAATCTGTATTATTAATACCGGTATCAAAATCATTACCGGTACTTTATTAAAGTAAAGGTACCGGTTATCGAAAATACCGATTTTTCAAGCCCTGGTTGCCTGCCAGTTTATACTTATGTTTTCTGACTCAACACTCATCATCATCATCATCATCATCATCATCATCATCATCATCATCATCATCATCATCATCATCAGCCTATACTAGTCCAATGCTGGACACGCGCGCATGCCACCGTGCACGATCCGCGGCATTCTCATCCAGCTCTTGCCAGCCACCTTGCGAAAATCGTCGCTCCACCTAGTCTGAGGGCTTTTTTTATTATATAGAAATAATAAATAACCTCCAAAAAACACCATAATAGCCAGCCTAAATGTAATAAACGTTATAGTTACTTTGAAATCTAACTCAGGATCTTTGGTGGGCGTGGCCTTAGCGCACAGTTTAGCTTCTTGATGAATGGTTTTATTAATCAGAGGCAGTTATCGCAGTCGATCAACAACACATTATGAGTGCTGCTTTCACTTAATAGCGACGTGGATCGTGATGTAAACTGCGCAGGAGTTTCCTGCATCAGACACAACGTGCGACTCACAAGCTAATGACTCAATTAGTGCTAAGTATAACGATTACAAATCCTATATATTGATTGTCGGTTTCAATTTGTGATGTTTTAGTATAATGCATTGGTCAGTACAAAGAGTCTGAGAAAAAATAAACATTGGAAATCTTAGCCGAATAAGTTACAACTTTAATTTATTTATGTTTAATAATACTCGTATAAGAATTATCTACATACAATATTAAATACTTAAAAATAATAAATACATAAAATTAATATACTTTTATAAAAAAACATGACATAAACTAGTTAATTTAAAAAAAACAATGAGTCCACTTTGGATGGACATAATTACCCTAACTAGTACCCTAGCCTAACCGTAATTTTAATAAGGCTGCACGGATTGTATCCTAAGCAATGAAAAATAAAAAAAGATAGAATGTGAGTGTGGATTGTCCTTGACAGAATTTGGCCGCTCCTCTTCCATTTTTGAAATTTTTTGAAAAGAGTATATATGCATACATGTGTGTCAAATACATGGTAGTGTGTGTAATGTTTGTTTTAAGTATTGATTTAAAATGCATTTTTATGCATAATTAAAAAAATAGGTACAAAGATTTTGTTTCACGTATTAATATATAGATTATACTCGTAGTAACTATGTAGTGCTTGATGAAATGGTTCCAGGCTCCAGGCCCTGCTTATGCAGTTGCGATAAACAGAATAAACTAATAATTAATAAATAATAATATAATAGAATAATATTATATACTATATATTAATATAATATAATATTCTTATATAATATCGAGAGGTGAAAGGCTAATGGATTCAAGCGACATCATGGGCGATATTGAGTTATATACATATTCGGATTCAGCAAATTTTTCTGCGTCGAATGAGCCAAGTTTCATGTCAATCTGACCTATTTTTTGTCGCTTAAGTCAATTAGATTTGGACGCTTTTTCCGCTCCGCTACTAGCTGAACCGACGCAAGAATTTGCCATTTTCTTAATGTGTTTGACTTAAGTTATATCAAAACATTACCAATTGTTACTTGAACCTTTTTCCTTTCTCACATTTAAACTCATACGGTTGTTAAATCTTTCTTCCAATATCTATAACTACAGCACTTGTAGGTTAAATTATTTAGCTTGCTTCAAAATATACAACCAATGTCGCTTAAAGCAAATAGCTTGCGACAAAATATATTAAGCTTGTCTTTTAAAGCAAATAGCTTTCCACAAAAGTATATGAAGTATGTCGCTTGAATCAATTAGCCGGTGACAAAAATAAATAAATTCGTCCCTTGAATTATTTGGCTTTCGCTTATTTTATCTTTATCTAGGTACATAAATTAATTAGCGCTTTACAATTTTTAGGTGAATTCGTTGTTTGATCTATTAGTCCCTATATTGGCTTACAAAAAGCGGTCGCTTAATTCAAAAATTATACATTACTTTTGTACATGAATCAGTTTTTCTAAACTAGAGTGAGTTAGTAATGTGCGTTCAGCAAACATGGTATTCTATACACTATTAAAATCAATGTCGTTTAAAACCTATTCAAAATGTTTTCATTGCCTTAAAATTACCCAATAATAAAAGGGATGCGCTCGCGCGGGGCGCTTCATTCGGTCCCAAATAGTAAAGGAGGCGGTACGTGTGTGTTGTGCTTGAGCCGCGTTTGAGAAAATTTTTGAGAGCTTTGAGATTATATGTTATATTGAGACTGTTATCACCGCATTGTTTGTTGTTTTATTACAGTCTTGGGCAAAATGTAGTCTATGTACTGATTACTAACTACGATAACATTTTGTAGTTATTAATTAAAATAATAGATTTGATTAAATAATCGAAAAAAGTAGGTAGTTTGATTTTGATCACTAACTACAGTTAATATTGTCAAAAAGTTACATTTAAACTTATTTTAAATATCTACTTTGGTAAGATTATTAATTACATGTGCTTACACCAAACATACATATTACGAGACTGATTATTATAATTAAAAAAATCTCTAAAATAAAATCTCGTTATTGACTTTACTTTCTTTTATTTTAATCGTATGAAAATCAAATAACTCGTCAGATACATGCTAAAATCTTCATGGTACAAAGGTTATAGTGATGGTTTCAACAATCAACCTTAAATAAAATTTTAAATTATGAGGATTTAAATTAACAAAATTAGGATGTTGATCGTTGCTTGAGCTACTTTTCCTAAAGGTACTTAAAGACAGAATTGGGCTTTCAGTACATTAGCCTAAATCTATTAGATCTGTAGCAAGGTAATTCAATCTTTTAGCTTTACAAGAAATATACTTTATTATTCCTTTGAGCCTTTTTGGCGTATGCTAATTTTACTAGTCATTGTATCTTAAGACATTTAGTTTTACTCCGGAATCAAGGGGACACGTCGTTTTTAAGTCGTTTTTCCTTGCTTAGAAAAAAAGGGCCAAGAGGTATTGTTGCTTTAAGCGACATTTATTTCTGCAGCCTTTTGTTTCATTAGGTTAAAAACTAAAACATCAGATGAGGCGTTTGATTTAAAAAAAAACACCTGTATATTTAAATTCTAAATTGATTAAAAAACCGAATATCTACGAATTTTTTTCTGAATTTCAAAACTTTAAAACGCTCTACTGTAAAGTTGCAAAAATGTCGCTTAACTCACTTAGCCTTTCACCCCTCGATATATTTTATTAATTTTTTATTTTTTAGTAAATTTTTTTTTGTGTTTTGTTATGTGATTCCAATAAACGTTTTTTATTCTTATTCTTCTTAATTAGTTTATCATCATCATCATCGACATTATCATCATATAAATCTGTATTAATAACTTTAAACATTGTGGAGTATTTTACCGTCTTGGGTCTGTGAATAAGCGCCTACCAAACCGAACCAAACCGTCTCAGGTTGTAAGCTGACTATGATAAAAATCAGTTACCAATATTAATTCGTATTCGTCCAACAAACTTACTGACACAAATAAGTCGAAGCATATTTATGTCTAACTGTTGAGCAAGCTTCATCTCAACCTCTGGCGTTGCTTGTGTTTTACATAATTAAGGCCGACTGTACGCACGTAACGTTATTTAGAAAATAGTTCGTGTTAACAAACTGCAACACCAGTAATCTGCGACGCGAGTTAGCACGACTGTTACAAGTGCGAACTTTTGAGATTTTTAATGGAGGATAGTACCTGATGGGCTTCTTATCTCAGTGCCTTTTTCTGGAGAAAATGGATTACGCTTACCACTGCACTGAGGAGACGCCAATGGTTATGTGGGACTCTCCCCCAGACCTCCTGAAGGGGTATAGAGGGTATCATCATCATCAGCTCATTTTATGTCCCCACTGACCCCACTGGCCCCACTGGCCCCCCACGGGCCATAAACCACCACGCGGGCCCAGTGCGGGTTACCAGGAGGGTATAAGTACCACCTTAAACTCATGCACTTTTCCTCCGTGACGCCAGGATGATCCGAGACTGTATAAACATTCATCGCAGTATCTGAGTCTTATCTACTGAGATGATGCAGGCACTGGCCTGCATCAAGGCTTAGGATTCCTTGTCTCAGTGTACGTCCCGCCTGCCTCCTTCTAATATGAAAAAAAAAACGTTCACCCTTTGTGACAATTCTTCGTCCCAGCATGAAGTCAAAAGGCAAAGTCAATTTTTCTAATTCAAATAAACTTATGAAAAGTGCTTTTGAATCGTCCATACATTTTTACCTACCACCCATTCAGGACGTCTATTTTTTAGCTGTTTTAGAAGAATGGGCTCAAGAATTCACAGCTTTAATAGAAGTAACGACATTTACAAAAAAGTCTTCTGTCATAAGCTTAGCGATGTCTTTGAGGGTGAAGAGGCTCTGGCTTCGAATAGGTTAATAGGTATATTGGCCAAAGCCCCATTCTTGAGAAGCACATTTACGTAGTAAGGTAGTCGGTTTTTGATAGGTTTACAAAATTAAAAACTATTATGTCAAACTAAACTGAAACCGACATAGATGTAACTGGATTTTACTGAAATTATTAAGAATTTCTATCTGAGTAACTTAAATTTATTTATTTCCTAACACATTTATCATGTTCTTAGATGAATTTACGGAAATCAGCACTTAGCATTACGCGCGTACGTATGTTACGCAAAACCTGCGCATCTCGCCACTCTTTGTTACTAGACAAAATGGAAGAGCCATTACAGACAATTTTGGTTCAAGTGTAACTTCTCGTAAATATTACTTGAAAAATAATTTCAATATGTAAACGCTTACTTAAAATTATTTTAAAACCTGTTGTTGCTATCTCTATTAAATATACTTATAACTCAAATAGGCCGTATTGGACCATAATGCCCATGTTAAAGAACGTACACCTAACATTGGGACGTTTATAGACTGACAACGATACATTGCACACTACATATGATGTGTAACATTGGACATCTCACCTTAGTAATAAGCAATTTGAACATTATATTCTGAAAAAAATGGGTCAGGTACATCATTTTATTAACTATAAAATAAATACAGTAAATACTCATTAGAAGACATTTGACATATCAAAATGACCTTTGATAGTCAAATGTCACGATATGTCACATATGATAATAAATGTCATGTTCATAATACCGATTTTAAATTTACAAAATGGCGCGCGCTTGCATGCTACCCCGACTTCCTGTCACAATGTTACACCTACTTCCGTCACATTTCTCGAAATCACTCCCACAAATTGGATATAGAGAAAGCGAGGGGAAATATGTTACACATCAAAAACTTTTTGGTTTGGAAAGCCTTAAAAATTAAAAACTATTAAATAGGCTAGTCATATCTAGTAGATTGTTGGTTCGCGTAACACCTTTTCTATACGGTGTAATGTTGAGTATCGAGGTCAAGTTCAAAATCTGTTGAATCTTTTGACTAGCTGCGTTACGCAAGTTAAAATTGATCACAGATGCAATTTGTACGACTTTATACAAACGCGAATTGTGATTAATGATATTGTTTTCTAAAGTTTACGCGAACACTACACTTGGACACTATTTCAATGTGACTAATGAGTTTGGAAGTTGGTTTTTTACACTCCAATTTGGTATTAATTTATTTTTACGAGGGAAGCTTTATTTTTACACATTTAAATAAAATTTATTTTGCGGTTCTGCTCGCGTTTATGGTAAGTTGTCATAGATGTTCCGAAGCAATATTTTTCATTTAATTTCATTCATTGAATAACATAAAATCAATGTGTAATAAAACGCGAGTGAATTCGTTATGGTTGTTTTATAAAAAAAAGGAATTAAATGGTCCTATATGATATAAAAACTTACTCATAAATCTATATATTAACACGTGAAGTAAAAACTTTGTACTCCTTTTTACAAAAATTGAGCTGACGAAGGAATATGAAATTTCACACATTTATAGTTTATATAGAAAAGGTTATCCGAATGTTTTTAATTTGTATAAATTATGCATAAAAATACATTAAACCAATAAAACAATCATTACACACACTATCATGTATTTGACACACACGCATATGTATTTGACATACACGCATTTACTATTTTGAGAATAGATTAATAAAATTTCAAAAATGGAAGAGGAGTGGCCGAAATCTGTCAATGCCAATCTAAACTCACATTCAATATTTAATATTTTTTCATACCTTAGGATACAATCTGTGCAGCCTTAATAAAATATTACGGTTGAATTTCGACCACTGGGCGACCACTAGTATTAATAATAGTGAGATTAATAGCCATTTTTATCTGACATAAGTCAGGTAAAAATAAATCAACAATCAATCAATCAATCAATCAATTAAAACGCGCTGTTACTATTAATACTTGCACCCAAATCTTAAATCTGTTAACCATACCTACTCTCTACCAAACATCGTACTTTTAACAAAAAAAAAAATTCTGCAACTCTATGTCTCTCCATACTTGCTCTGTTCTAAACCTAGAAATGACATTAGAATTGCTTTTCATATATTTTTATTCGAAATTCAAATGCATCGAGCCACATTCAAGATGCATTTTTGTTTCGGATTCTTTATTTAATACATAATTGATTGAAGGCTGAGACCGTAAAATGGCGTTCGTATTTTCACGACGTGTGTAGGCTGATGATGATGATGATGATTTTCACGAGCTTGGCGCGGTACGTGGTTTTGCATCTCGCGGCTTTCACTGCATCTGACAACGAACGCATTATTTATTTAGTTGTTTCCTTTCGTTTTTAATTTCACTGGATCTAGTATCCTTTGAACAAAAGAAAAAGCTTCGTCGGTAGCCGATCGGATAGATATATCGCGCTGGAGTTGAACGCGAGTAATCGTGGTTCAATTTCCATAGTACCATTGCACTACTGCAACTATACCCATACCTTACACAAGTTTATTCGATTCCTAGTTGGGTTAACACGACTGTTATTTATTCGTCTATTATTAATGTTCTAAAAAAACAATTTGGCGGTCTTATGACTTTAGAACGATCTATCCCAGACAACCATTCGAATGGTAGCTAAAACTGTAGCTAAAAATCCAAGGTTCAAACTATTATTTTGTAAGAGATGTCAGGGTGTTCGCATTCCATTTGTATTCTGGACGGTACCTACCACAGTTTCCGTTTGCTTATTTCTTACAAACTTTACACAAAAGCCTTCAAAGTAATACAACTTCGTTCGGAAGCGAAGACAAATGAGCTAACGTGACGGCCTTACCAATTGTTTGTTTAGTTACACAACATCATCACGCATTGTTTGAACAAAGTTTTAGGCGCGCGCGCACTTTTCGTCACTGTTCCGCCCTGGTTGTGGGCAACATTGCCAATTGTTATGTTTCCGCAAACATAGACACGTGGCCTAACGATGCTGCCAATTAAACCATACTAATGGTCGCCCAGTGGTCGAAAGTCCGTAATCACAACATCAAATCAATTCAAAATATTTATTCAGTTTCAAATTAAATTAATAAACAAAAATAAAATATGAAATAAAGAAGCGAAATGCTGCTGATGCTGCGTTGTTTCCACGATGCACCAGTTGTCCTCGCGTCTGGACTCCGTTTCCACATTACATCAGCATCATAAAAAAACGACGGGTTGCACTCCGGGAGTGCCGGCAGAAGTGAAAACTTGAATATTAACGTTGTGCATTTTTGATATTTTGGAATGATTAGGGAATAATTTTTTACGAATTGCTTCAATTATCAGTATAAAAGTACTATCATTTATGGTTGAATACAATATTTATTGATAGCCATCAGCTGTCACCATCCATGGATGCGCGTGGCACGCTGTAACATAAACACACAAGAACATTCGCGCAAGCGCCCTGCGCCGCCTAAACGAAACAGCAGGCATACATTTTCGCCGCGCCGTAGAAAGAGAGGGGGATACTTCCTCTCCTACGCCGCGCCGGCTGTCTACTCTCCATCCGTCTTACGAATTTTCGATCAGGTCACGTGTCCTGACGCGACTCACGTGTCCTGACGCGAATTTAACATTTTTTACCCATTACAAAAAAAGTGTACAACGCCGCTAAAGAAGTATTCACTTCAAAAAAACGAAATAATCATGTTATGTCAAATAAAACGCATCATTACGTATACCTAAGCTTTTTACCAATTCAACAAACTAAGCAACAAAGTCTTAAAAGTAAGAAACTTCAATATGAATAATTTTGAATAAGAATTATCTTCTAGTAGTAAATAGCCTATAACTGTCCCACTGCTGGGCAAAGGCCATTGAAATCAAGTCACCGCTACGATTGATGGGTAATGGCTTAATCACCACGCTTGCCAAATGCGGGTTGGTGATCACAAACCCGGGCTATGCATCAAAAAACCTGAAAAACACTTTGTCCGACCTCGGAATTGAACCCGGGACCGTCAGGTATCGAGCCGAGCGTTTTACCACTCGGCCAAAGAGGCATGACTCGCCCACCGAGGCGTTCTTCCTTAGTACCTTTTCGTATTAACGGTTGGTAGTTGGTGCCAGTATGAACAATTTTAATTATAGTACAAGGGTAGATTTTTACGTCAAGTGTTAAAATAACCCTTACGTCGCTAACATACGTGTCATTTTCCAGGTTTCCACGAGGCCATAGGCGAGGCGATCGCCCTGTCAGTGGCTTCACCGCGCCACCTCCAAACCCTGGGGCTGGTACAGAAGTCGGTAGACGACACCGCCCACGACATCAACTACCTGTTCACGCAGGCCATGGACAAGTTGGCCTTCTTGCCCTTCGCTATGGTCATGGACAAATGGCGGTGGGACGTCTTCACCGGAGATATAAGGAAGGAGCAGTACAACTGTCATTGGTGGAGACTGAGGTTCGTATTTCTTGATTTCTTTCTTAATTGAGACTAGTGGGTAATTTTTTATTTTTTTGCACATCTACGGCTGGAGCTCTTCAAAATGAGACCATAACCGACTTTTTACGTGCAGCTATCGTCCTTTAATCACTTGGACAAAAATCGGCTTACGCTTAATATATATATACTAGCTGCGAGACGCGTGCGCGACGACGCCCGCGTGGAATAGTGAGTTTCGGCAGAATTTTTAATTTTTTAGGCTCTTGTTCCCGTTTTTGCAACATTTTTTACTGATTCTTCGCTCCTATTGGTTGCAGCGTGATGTTATATAGCCTAAAGCCTTCCTCGATAAATGGACTATCCAACACAAAAATAATTTTTCAATTCGAACCAGTAGTTCTTGAGATTAGCGCGTTCAAACAAACAAACTCTTCAGCTTTATAATATTATATATAATATAGTTAATATAGATATAGATTGATTGGGAATTGGTTGGTGGTAGGGCTTGTTTGCCCGCCTGGCTAGCTTCCACCATCTCATTTAATATGTCGCAAAACATCAATGTTTGTACCGGCAGCTAGAGATAAGATAGCCAGTGCCCAGCTAGTTTCCGGGTGAAGTGAACTTCCACCTTCGGCCTCGTCACTTAACATCAGTTGAGAAGAAGACCAAATGCTTAAGCAACTTCCAAAAAAGCACTTTTCTAAAGTTTATTTGAATAAAGAATATTTGACTTACCGGTAAAATGTAAAAAATCAATATTTATGCGTAGCACTATCTTTACACGCCCGTGGAATCGTGAGATGTTTTTTTTTACCTTTTATCTTTGTTATACAATAAAGATTCGATGCGGATACTATGCGTGAGATAGAAGAGCCGCGGGAAGTAACCTGGTTGTAGCTAACTTACGCGTCCAACTCACACATAATCATTTTTAAATTGCTTTAACGGCAATTTAAAAATGCTAATTTGAAGATTGACATTGACATTGAGATTGACATAAGCCGCGCTAAATCACGTGGTCAATCTTATGTCAATCCCATACATTTTATTCTTTTCGAACTTCGCTATCGTTTTCTTAATGTTACTTTGGCTACCGCCACAGTTTAGATGGCATCCACTCTCAATGTACAGACGTCTGCGCATCAAGCTATCCAAAACTAAGAAATTTGATGACTCGTCTTTGTAGCACCTCCAAAACGTAGAATAGTCTACCAGCACACGTTTTCCCTCCTTCCTATGAAATGGCTTTCTTCAAACGAGGCGTGAAGAGGCACCTTATAGGCCGGCACGGCAGGGTGAGGATGCTGCGTTGTTTTCACGCTGCACCAGGTATGGAGTCATTTGCCGTGTTACGTATAAAAAAAAAACTGGCAAATTTCTTCAATCAATTTTCAACCATATGCCAAAGACATTAAGTTCAACGTCTATTGAGGAAATTTGACGACGTAGACGCGTGTACTTATGTCACTTAACAGGACATGTAGGTATAATAAGCAAAGCGCTAAGCAAGGTCGGCAACGCACCTGGTTTTTTTGATAGAGTTAACTGTTTAGCTGTTACTGAAACTTAGCTCGATAGCGCAGTTAACGCGCCCAGTCTGCGAGTCCTGGGGTTAAGCAACTTTCGCTAAGGCCGGTCATCGGATACCTACGTGACCAAAAATTTATTATCTCGAGCTCCTCCGTGCTTCGGAAGGTATGTAAAGCCGTTGGTCCCGGCTGCATTAGCAGTCGTTAAGGCGACGCCGACGCACCGCTAAACAATAAATCTCATACGGAGCGTTTGCGCCCCCCGTACCATAAGAAAAACTGTTTTTTTTCCTTCAAATTAAAACTACAAATTATTTAAAAAAAATGAACTACAATATTAAAGTGTGTGTTAAGACTAATCTACTAAGAAAATTTAGATGCTGAAATCGGTCTGGTTAGCTTGTAAAATGCAAATCTATGTTTTAAAAGAGGTTACTTTGATATTTTTTTCTCTGTTATAAAAGTTGACAAATCGTTTTTCTGCAACTAGCAAAATTAAGTTAATCAAATGAAAAATCATATCATCAAATATCATTTTCATATGTTTTGTAATTGTTGGGAAAAATCAAGATCCCCGCCACGTAAATTTCCAATGCGTCGCCTTAACAACCACCAATCCGCACTGGGCCCGCGTCGTGGTTTAAGTCCCGCTCTCCGTATCCATTCATAGGGAAGGTTCATGCCCCAGCAGTTGGGACATAAAATGAGCTGATGATGATGCCGTCCCGTGCCCTAGATTCTCCGAGGGATTTGAATCGGATCGGGCATGCTGTTGCGATGTAACGCGTCTGTTGGCGCGGCTTATCTTAAATAATACAGTTGCTAAGATACAAATGAAACAATATCATTGCCTCATTACCTCTTCAGCCTCTCGCCACTAAATTTTGACTAAAGGCTCTCCTTTCGCACGCCATCTCTATCTCTTCAACCATTCCAGCCCAGGGCTTCGGTTTTGCTATTGCTTCAGCGATTGTGACGATTTCCCATGCTGAATGGTGGTTGTTAACGACTTCCAACGGCTCCACGTGCCTTCCGAAACACGGATGAGTTCGAGATGATACATATTTGGTCACCTATCCGATGACCAGGCTTTACTCCCAATTTCCGATACCTATCCAATTCATATTGTCAAAAAGGCTACCGACACGCTATTGAGACGTTATTGAGTTAGCAGAATACTTTCCCACTTCCATCGATGTCGACTCATCATCCATCATTGAATGTTTAATTGTGTAATGTGGAAAAGCTATCGTTGACCTAGAGTGCGGCCACAGACCGCTGGCCTGCGCCCGCGCCGGCGCGTGACGCTTGCGTCAGAGTTACCGCGCGCCGGTTATCTAATCACTGATAATGTATTAAGTGCATTTAATGAGGGGTAGTTAGCTTGGCTATTTGGGACTCGCTTTCGATCGCTGGCAAACATAATATAATTGAAGTTTTTTTTTATTGTTAATACTTACACAGTGCAATTATGTTATTTGTCTTTGTGTTTTTTCTTGTAGCTTACATATTTTCATCCACAACAATTAAAAGATCAGATTAATTACATTATTCAGTAATATAATAATATTTATCATCATCATCATCATCATCGGCCTATCTTAGTCCACTGCTGGACATAGGAAAAAAATAGTCATAAAAAAATAAAAATAAATAAATAAATAATAAATAGTCTTTCATCATAGTCAGTTAAAATTCATATAATAATAATAATAAATAATAAATTTTACACAACATTAACATGGATGTCAAAATATAGTAATATACTTTTGTAAGTTGAGCGGAAACGTTATTAACGATGTTAAATGCATACTTATATTAAACTAACTGACCGGCGGACTTCGTACAGCATTGACAGTTTCCATGACAACAAAACAAACAAATCATTCGTCCGCTTAAGAACATCGTATCCCATGATGGACCCCTATAGCAGCGCCACCTACTAGATCTAATTGTAAATATGAACCATTCTCGAATCCACTTGAACACACACAGAAAATTTCATCCAAATCGGTCCAGCCGTTTATTTATTTATTTATTTATTTATTTATTTATTTATTTATTTATTTATTTATTTATTAGGTACACAAAACAGATAGAAATTAAAAAATAACAATAATGCATGATAAATTGTATAAGAGCTAAATTCCTATATAAAACATGTGCACACAACACGATTAACAATAAGCGTCCATGTTAAAGTTTTTTTTTAAATAATGTACCGTTTAGAAGGAGTTCAGTGACATACACACGCACAGAAGATTTATTATACGAGTATAAAGATGAGACTCAATCAAGTTTAGTTGTACTTATATGAAAATCGAAACCTGATGTTCTTATGTTTTTTTTTTGGCAGAAAGAAGTTGCAGAAATAATTAAAATGCCATGTCTTTTGCCGCTGCATTTAATGCTCAGAACAATAACTTGAATCTATACACGAATTTTTGTAAATGATAATAAAATAAAATGCTAAGGATTCTAGTTCAAATGTGAAGTTTCGCCCTTAGTATTGTTTTTACCGGAGTCGCTTATTCGTTGTGGAATATAATAAACCATTGTAAATTATCAATGTGCCTTAAAATATAACAATCTATAATCAGCATCCAAATAACAGTGGGAGACAATGTCTATTGCACTCATGAAATGCAGTAAACGAAAGTTGCTTGGAAACGGAAACGGAAATGCCTTGTTCCGCAAAAGCTACTTCACTGATAATAAACTTTGCTTGAAAGAGAATAACTACTGTTCTTATAAATACTGTTCTTCTTGTCCAACAACTTTTA
Organism: Eudonia lacustrata; assembly: GCA_947562085.1. NCBI lineage: Eukaryota > Metazoa > Arthropoda > Insecta > Lepidoptera > Crambidae > Eudonia > Eudonia lacustrata. The sequence continues at coordinate 24,213,157 of OX387315.1, forward strand.
GTATCTTTATAAAATCTTCTGTGCGTGTGTTTGTAATTGAACTCCTTCTAAACGGCTGGACCGAGAATGGTTTAGATTTACAATTGGACCCGATAGGTGGCGCTGTAATAAGGGTCCATCATGGGATACGGGCACGGAATAGACAGTTCTGTGGATACGGGTGTTCTTAAGCGGACGCAGTCGCGAGCGGGCCTTTGGTGGTTATATAAAGGGTCTAACAATATCAATAAGCGAACGTTTAAGGAGAGCATCTATACATCACACTGAGCATGCTCACCAAATTTGGTCCAAAACTACAGGCTCGTTACCGAGATAATCAACAAAACATTATCATAATTCACCAAAAAATACACCCTTTCCAAACCCGTACAGCTGTACTACACGCACACAAAGATAGCTGTGTGTGTGTATCTGTACCTACACTATCTTTTTATTGACGCTTGCGTGCGTGTTAGTAAAGATACAGCATGTTTCAAGATGTGCATTATTTTAATTGATTTAGTTTGTTAGAAAACATAACTTTGAAAAATCACTATAAAACTGGAGCTCATTTTTTGTCATTGTATTCAGAATGATGTATAGATACCGCCCTTAAACGTTCGCTTATTGATTTTGTTAGACCCTGTATAACAACGACTCGGTGTCGAGTGGCAGAGCGCTTTGTAGGTATTTACCTACATTTAATATTGACTAATTGACATAATATTAATGACATAAATTTGATTGACCTAGTATTTTTTAGCATAGTGTCGGTAACATTCAATTAGGGCTCGTTCAATAATTTGAACGTTTAATACACTCTTACAACTACGTTATAAAATGATAAATTTATAAATCGATGGAATTAATACAGCATTTAATTGGTAACGACTCGAAAACTAACTACTTATAAATTTTAAAGTATAAAACTTTATTAAAAAAACATTGTAAGGCTATGTTTGATGTTGAACAATACTTTGTGCAATAATCATAATAATATACGCATGTTTGCTCCGAAGTATTAGAAAGTAGAATAAAATCAGTAGGCTGAGGAAATGCAGTTCAACACTCAAATGAGGAAGGCAAACGAATAGTTAACATTAAACATTGAACAATTGCTAAAGTTGCTAACATAGTTTCCACAGTTAATAAGAGTTCGTTAGTACATAAATTAAGATCATTGATAATACCATATTGCAGCCGGCGGCCTTGATTCACCAACGGGTTCAGACGCACACAAAAGTCAACAAACTTAGCACGTTTCAGCAAGAGATGCAACCAGTTAAGCAGATACATAATATTTTTTCAATTATAAGTATTTTGTAGAGAGATATTGGAAGCATTCGAGATGTGGTGCTGGTCTCTTAAATAATGGGATGGAATGAAAAGGATAAGCTGGATAGAATGATCACTAGCTTTTAAGTATTACAAAGTAAGGGAAAGGCGACTGTTATTGAAAGTTATTGAAAACAGAAGAGGAAATATAGCTGGCTACGAACTATGATGACGAAGTCATTAAAACATCATTGTATGCAAGGTCCTTACCTATGAAATTGGATATTGTTTTCTAAAGTTTACGTGAACACTACACATTGAAATGAAACAACTTTAACGGATCAACTCGCGTTTATGTTTACGCGAGTAGATCCGCAAAATTTGTTTTATTTCAATATGAAATTGGAGTTTTGTATGAAGATTTTTTATAAAATTTTATTTTTCATACTAACGTTTTTTTTAATTTTCTTAGCATCTATTTATTTTAACACTATAAAAAACTTAACTTAACTTTCCTACATAAAAAATGTAGAGTAGTGTGTTTGTTTCACTAGCTAAATATAGCAGACATTAAAAAGAAAAACAATCAAGTCCCTTCAAAGCTCCAATAAAACAAATGGACAATTCTGCGAACAAAAAATGGAGTCAAGTAAAAAAAGAAATTGGGCGATAAAGACACAAAATTAATAATCATTGTTTAATAACGAAGCCTAAGTAACATAGTCTTAATTAAAGGTGTATAATAATATTAACAACCGGTATTGACTTTTAGAAGTAATACACCTATTAATAAGTGAGAAAAAAACTCCAATTTCATAGGTAAGGACCTATTATAAGGAAGATCAGAAGAGCTTATTTGGAACAAATTAATGAAGAAGGCGAACGTCGTGTCTTATAATGTATAATGTCTTATAAATGAATGAATATAAACAATAAGTAAAAATTTGCTCTTGCGATAGAGATGAATCGAAAATGCTACACCGGCAAGAACGTGGCTTTTAAGTTAAAGAAGAAGTATTTTAGTATAAAATTTGTATCTACATACAATTTCTATTTAGGGACTTCTCCATATGAAGTTTAAAAAATTAATCTCACACCTCCGTGCGCGCAATGAGCTTATAAAGTGCATGAAGATTTCGCTTCACATATTAATATATAATAGTTTACCCATACCGATACCGATCACTGATCATTACCTATTGTAACAACCGTAAGTCCCAAAGCGACCACTTTGCCACGTTGCCTAAACCAAACTGGATCTGATGGTCGGTCCAGTGATGCTATTGCGGTCTTCGATCGGCCTTGACTTGGTAACGGGTTCAAACAAACTCCGGCGAAAGTGAACGTGGTGAACGTGGTCTAAGTAACGGGCGACAGCGAAATCTGTTAAGAAATTTCTAGACTTCCATACCTGGGAATTTAATTATATGGTATTTAAATTTGAAATATATTTTTGAGAAATATATTCTTTCTCTTGTCAGGTCTGTGGTAGGCTGTCTGTAATAGATGCGAAAGGCTTTTGATTCTCGAGAAAACTTTGATTACGTTATATCAGTTACATTGTGAACAGCATAACGATGTTTAATTTCTTTCCTTCCTTCTCTAGTAGTATTTGGAGGAATGAGCGTGATTTTTTGTAATATTTTTTGTTTAAATTTTGACAACTTAGCTCAGTCTTCATACCTTTGTCGTATGTTGCCAAATTCAATATTTTCTTAAAAAAAATCTTTTCCCCTTTAAAAGTATGTCCGTTTTCAACGACATTATCGCCCATTCTTAATACTTGCGTTGCAAGTTCATTTCTTACATCTTACTATGAAGCTTACGAGTTTAGGCTATGTAATACATTTGAGTAAGGTTAACCGCACATTGGCTACTATCGCTTGAGCTTGAACAACTAGGCCCTATAGGTACTAGATTTTTTAATTTTTCTAACTATCGTCTGTTGGTGCCATTATTGTTGCAATTGGTAGGTGCAATCAAGGTATATTATAAATAATTTAAATGTAAGTATATAATACATACATACATATTATATATACATAAACATATATGTGTTTTGTAAATACGTAAACTACAATAAATAAACTTACATAAAATACATAATTCTAATAGGACGTTATTGAGATGATTCTGCCATGATTCTATGAAACAAGAGCTCGCGGACTTTCTTTTAAGTTGCTCGAGCAATAGTCGCCGATGTGCGGTCAGCCTAAGTTGCAACTTGCAACACAAAAATCGTGTGTGTTTCTGTTTACACACCGACCCGATTTGCCCAACAGTATCAGACGTACAATTATTTTTTATTTTTATTGGCAAAGTGCAAGTCACTTGCTTAAATTAAAACTTTAAAAGCTTTTGACCCAGAATATTGCCTATTATTAACCACGTAATTGGAAGTATGAATTTTGTTTTCAAAGGAATATTAAAATTGACTTTGTTTATAATGAAAAGTCATATTTAACTAATGAACCCACCGGATATTTACAATAAATTTCCAAAAAACAGATAGCAAATAATATAGTACTACTCAAGTTCAAGTATAATATTGTTGGAGAGTGTGCTAATTAAATGTACTTTCTTCTTTTCTTTCTTATTTCATTTCTTGTAAAAGTCAACAAAAATAAATAACGATATTTAAACGTTTTATGCATATATATTATCAAATTTTGTTGCAAACAAATTAAGCGAGTGCCCTGAACAACTCTTTGACCTTATCCCACCTAGTCCACCTATCTCCATAGGAGTACGCGTGCTGCTCTCCGGAGACACCGCTGTACATTCACATTCCATCGCGCACAAAGAAATTTGGTGACTCGTTTCTTTGTCGCACCTCCAAAAGATGGAATAGTCTACCGGCACACGTTTTCCTTCCTTCCTATGACATGCTTCCTTCAAACGAGGCGTGAAGAGGCAACTTGTGGGCCGGCAGGGTGAGGGTGACTGATGCTGCGTTGTTTTCGCGCTGCACCAGTTGTCTTCGCGTCTGGACTCCGTTTCCACTTAACAACAGGTGGAGTGGAGTCATTTACTGAGCTAGGTTTAAAAAAATAAAAAGATTGTTAAAGAAATATCCACGAACGGGATTAGAACTCGCACTAAATGAAAGTGCACCTGACCATGTACGTCGGAGGGTACTAATCCAAATTACTCATGGATATTCTTCCAAAAGAAATAATAGCGTGGCGATTACGGCAAATACCCTCCATGATTATTTGGGGGAGGCCTTTGTCCAGCAGTGGACGTCTTTTGGCTGAGATGATGATGATGATGATTCTTCCAAAAGATATTATGAATCTCCTTAACCTGACTTGTGTTTTTTTTTGTCGCAGAGAGCAGTACCAAGGCATCAAACCCCCGGTGCTCCGTTCAGAGCTGGACTTCGACCCCGGCTCCAAGTACCACATACCAGCCAACATCCCATACATAAGGTGAGTGTTTTATTTTTTATTAGGAGGTGGATAATACGGATATTAGGAGTACACGTGCTGCTCTTTGGAGTCACCGCTTCACTGTCTCAAATATCCCATCGCGCACAAAGAAATTTGGTGACTCGTTTCTTTTTCGCACCTCCAAAAGATGGAATAGTCTACCAGCACACGTTTTCCCTCCTTCCTATGATATGGGGTCTTTCAAGAGAGGCGTGAAGAAGCACCTTGTGGGCCGGCTGAGTGAAGTTAACTGATGCTACGTTTGTTTCAACGCTGCACCAGTTTATCTTCGCGTATGGACTCCATTTCCACTTAACATCAGGTGGGATGGAGTCATTTGCCGAGCTAACTTTAAAAAAAAAACGTAGAACACACAAATCTACTGGTGATGGTATTTGTGATATTAAGAGAATCATTTATTTAATTAGGTATCTCTTCAATCCCTTGTGACAACAAAAGTGACGTAGGGCAGTGGCACCAGTGTTCGCCAGGGACCAAAGTTCGACATGTTTTCCTTTAATCATTAAAAACAGGGGTCGGCAACTGGATTTTAGACTTTAATAACAATTGAATACAGACCAGCCTCCTAGTTGTCATGCCATTAAATTTTAATGTATATCTTTGTTATTTTTTGGTAAGGAAAAGTCAAAGCCAAAGTAATTTTTTTTATTCAAATAAACTTACGATAAGTGCCTTTAAATCGTCTATATATTTTTTACCTACTACCCCCATTCAGGACGTCTACTTTTTAGCGGTGGAGAAGAAATGTGTCGAACACAAATAAATAAAAATAAATGAATAAACGAGGACTTCTTGGCGGTAAAGTGAAGAGTCATGTCTGCGGATTTGTTTTATTTTCTAAAATTTGTGTTATGTCGAATATTAATGTGAAATAATGGTGGATTATTAACCGTTAAGTGTTCGTGAGTGTGCATGAGTGTTGGCAAATGAAACAAAACAGTGCAACGTCACTTCAAATTCTCTCAAGAAGTCCGCGTGAGGACTTAGTAAAGCCTCACATCTTTACTGAAATACTCGATGGGTTGGGGAGTATATCATTTCTCACTTCTCATTTCTATTATCATTCATCATCATCATACAGGAAGGAAATATTGTTTATTTATGTATTACTTGTAAGAAAAATTACTTTGGCACGGGCTAAATGTGCTGATCGCACGAAGCCATCAACTAAAGGGAAAAAAAAAAACGTTGGTGCCACTACATACCCTATTAGCTTTTTATATTCTGTCTACCACTAAGAGGAGGAGGAACTATGAGGATGCTTAAACTTACCAACAGAGGAGCTTTATTCCACGTACCATCAAACTGTGGAATGAGCTGATCCGAGATTTTCCCATTAAGCTACAACATGGACTCTTTCAAAAGGAGTGTAAAGAGGTTTTCTTCAGGTGGGCAACACAAAAGCAATATCTGTGATGTTGCTGATGTCCACGGGCGGCGTGACCACTCACCATCAGGCGGCCCGCCTGCTCGTTTGCAAATTCAAATTCAAAATCAAAATCATTAAAAAAAAAAATTCATTTATTCAGTTTAGGCTGCAAATAGCTCTTATGAACGTCATTATGGCTTCGGTTCGTAAGTCTACTCTGGGCGGGAGATCTTGTACTGAGAAGAACCGGCAAGAAACTCAGCAAGAGTCAAGCTCTTTTCTCCCTTACAGCGTCATAAATATTAGAAAATGCCCTATCATAAAAGGACACTTTACATCACATATAAAAACACAAAAAAATATAGAGGACAATCACAACATGTAAAAAAACACAAAAAAAGAAAAAATAAATAAATCAAATATTTCATATTTAGCAGACTGTTAATATGAACTAAAACTTACCTGTGAGTGATTTTAAGACAAGGTTTTGAATACCGTTAAAAAATTGGCATCGATACTTCTGTCAAACGACAATACCGGTAAAAAAAGTACCGGTATGCTTGCTTATCGTTACCTGGGTGGCATTTTTACCGGTAAATTAATTAACCGCTCTACGCGGATTGGCTAAAGCGCTATATTTATCGAAAAAAATAACGATACTTTTCTAAATTATTTAGAAAAAATAATTTAGCGATAAATATGTACTCCTTAATGATGTTGTTGACTATCACTTACTGACTTCAATTGGTTAACAATTTCCATGTTTTTCACATTAAAGTTTAACCCTATACTTGGCAGAGTTTTTTTTTGTGGTTTAATATATATTTTTTGTATAAAATCTGTTCTTTTTTCACTACCCGAAATTTATTGTGAGTTAAGTGTCTCAAACAATCCATTTAATGCATCTAATGCCATCTGTGCCAAGAATAGGGTTACTACACCCTTACGTAGAAAAGGAAGGAAACACAAACACTGATACAAACTCAACCAAATATTTACAGAGGAATTTGTTGTTATGTGATTTCTTACAAGCGTTTTTACTATAGGTCAGTGGTGAGCTTACTCAGAACAGAGTCTTCCGGTAACGAGACAGGTTGCCGTAAGAGGCTTGGTGCCTTCGTAATGCATTTTTTTTATCAGCAACTATTTGTAGGAGCCCATGGGAAAGCGACAGAATACACTATATAATTTCCGTCTGATAATTAGGAACGACTCATACCATTTTTTTTAAATCTTTAGAGAACTTCTTATAATGCAATCCAAATAGGTCAACATAGAAAGGTCCGGAACTATAACATATTAGTGGCCTGCTCGCGACTTCGTCTGTTTGAGAACACCCGTACCTAATGAAGGATGTAGCGTCACCTATCTAGACCAATTGTGAATCGGAACCATCCAGAGACCCACTAAAACAAACAAAAAATCAAAATCTACAGCCGTTAAGAAGGAGTTCCGTTACATTGAATAATTATATATAACTAGCTGACCCAGCGGACTTTGTAAGTATCGCTATGACAGTTTCTATGACAACAAAACAAACAAATCGTATTTCTATTTATTTATCATTATGCAATTTTTTTTCTAGTAATAAATATAGCCAATGGTACTCAGCGCTCATGTAGCATTCTAATGCTGAAAGAATTTTTTAAATCGGTCCAGTAGTTTTTGAGTTTATTCGTTGCAAACAATAATACAAAGCTTTCCTCTTTATAATTTTAATTTTTAATTTATTCTCAATGATAGTTTATTTATTTTTCAATTGTACTTAAATTTAATTGGTTTTCATACATATATTAGGTTATTAGATTTATTAGCTTTTATTAGCTTTATGGTACATGTTGTGGCTTCCTTAAAGTAAGATTTGTGTTTAGCTATAAGTTTTGATTGTTATTTTTTATTTTTTAATGTATTGATACAAGTTTTGTTGGAAGTCCTTAATAAAATAAATAAATAAAATAAAAAATAAAATAATATTGTTATAGATACTTAAAGATAAAGTAAATTTTAAGAAATTTTACATATATTAAAAGAAAGAAAGAGAAACCAACACTATGTAAGTCAATGATTAATTATTCTTAAATTATGATTACTGTTATTAAGGCACTTAATTTAATTATCTCCTTTTAATATCCGCTTTCGTTGAAATGCTAATAAAATTAACTTTAACCTAATTATCGGTGCCATTTGTATACAATTTTTAAAAATGTACTATGGATTTTTTTTTTTTTTTTTTTATGGTAAAAGGAGGCAAACGAGCAGGCGGGTCACCTGATGGAAAGTAATCACCGCCGCCCATGGACACCCGCAAAACCAAAGTTATCGCAGATGCGTTGCCAACCTTGAGGAAGGAGTTGGATCTTGAGGAAGGAGTAGGAATTGGGAGGGGGGAGGGGTGAGAGATGGGCCTCCGGTACTCTCACTCACCGGACGAAACACAACAGCAACGAGTGCCGTTGTTTCACGCCGATATTCTGTGAGAGGGTGGTATTACGCCGGGCGAGCCGGCCCATTTCGTGCTGCAACGCAGCTTGGCTCTACCACTCAAATGTCAAATGTCCTCAAATATTCTTAAAAATTCAACAAACCAAAAGTGGTTGCGGTGAAATGTAATTCCAATGCTACATAATGTCAGGTGTTATTAATATCTGCAATCATGACGGAAGTTTGTCTTGTAATTGATAGCCCGCGAGTCAAATGATTGACAGACTGACTGATTCGAGCATTAAGAAACTTTAAGGGTTCTAAATACACTACAAAAACCTCAATAACGATAACAATTCTCAGTCAAAACACGTAATCGCTTTATTAAAATCCAAGCAGAGTTATCGAGACACATTTTGCATCGCAACTCCTCGTAAAATTTAAAACGATCGACACTGTCTTACGAAAAGTGATTCGCACACAAGTGTTTGCTCCTCGTTAGCTGATCTAACCCACGGAACATTACTTGTGAAATACGGCCTTCCTCTTCACCAAACCTTATACTCTATGCCAAACTGAATAAAGTCGCAAAAGACCGCGTTTCGGCGTTCAGTAATTGATATGTTATGTGCGTTATATTATCGCTAGATGAGACCGCGTCGTTGCGTAAGCTTACGCAATTCAGATCTAGAAGTTTCCTTAAGTTAACCCGCTTATTATGAATAGGAAATTAATTTACGTGGCAATGCCACTAGCACATAATGATCCTAAGGGTCATTACGAAAGTTATTGAACCAATAATGTGAAACATCAAATGTCAGACACACTGAAACTGTTTCCTTGTTTCTGAGATTTTAAACGAAACCATGTTATGAATAGTAATACTGAAATCGTTTACCGTTGTATTGCAAAATGCAGGTCAGACCAGATCAAATCATGTCGTGAATTATTTTACATAGGCTGTTTTAACTACAGCTATGTAAGCGACTACCTATTAATTATAATTACATTACCTAAAATTAAGCACTAAGATTAAAAATTTGTTAAATATTTTTGCGTCTAGATAGGTTTGTTACTAATACTTATAATTAAAAGGAATGACATTGAAATACATAAAAATATTATTTATCACTTTTTTTTAATACTTTCGTTCACTATTTACATACGTACAGACCAGTCGTTAAAATAAAACAATACTTAGTAAGAACTAAACAAAAAATAACATTTAAAGCTAGGTAGTTGAGAGATCAGTCTGTTAGTGGTGATATGTTTCGTGGCCACCTTCATGTCCACCTTCGTGACCACCTTCGTGTCCACCTTCGTGTCCACCCTCGTAGCCACCTCCGAAGCCACCTTCGAAGCCTCCCTCGTAGCCACCCTGTTCTTCGTGGCCGTAATTACCATGCTCATGGTGGTCATGCGAGATTTCGTGTTTCTCCTCATGAATAACGTGCGGCACAGGGACCTTCACTGGGTAAGGCACATGTTTCTCCACGTGATAACCCACGTGCTTCTCAAGGTGCACGGGGTAAGGCCTTTCAACAGGAACCTTCACGGGGATGGGCACCTTCTTCTCCACAGGGTAGGGGATGATCTTCTCAACTGGGTAGGGTGCAGGTACTGGGACCTTCACATGGTAAGGTACTGGCTTCTCAACGTGAACTGGTACGGGGTTGTCAACGTGCACCTTAACTGGGTAAGGCACAGTTTTCTCTACTGGGTAAGGTACGGGTTTCTCGACATGAACGGGCACAGGCTTGTCAACGTGCACGGGGACGGGGTTGTCGACATGAACTTGAACAGGGTAGTGCACGATTTTCTCCACAGGGTAAGGCACGTTCACTTTGACTGGAACCTTCACTGGGAAGTGCGTGATCTTTTCCACAGGGTACGGTTGGGGAACGTGTACTTTAACGGGTACAGGCACGTGCTTCTCAACTGGGTAGGGTACATGTTCGTACACTTTCACTGGCACAGGCCTGTCGACGTGCACTTTGACGGGGTACGGTACATGCTTGGTTACAGGGTACGGCTTGCGTATATACTCGGGCACTTTTATGTACTCCTTGACTGGAAAATGTACGGTTTTCACGACTGGGTACGGGTGTGGTACTGGCACTTTCACTGGCACGGGCACGCGTTTCTCGACAGGCACCGGGATGTGTTTCTCCACGGGGTAGGGCACTGGCACTTTCTTGACAACAGTGATGTGCTTCACGTGCTCTTCGTGATGGTGGCCGTGGCCCTCGGAACCACCGAAGTCGATCTTGTCAAAGCCATCGTCGAAGCTGCCGAAATCTCCGTTCCCGAAGTCGGATAGGCCTCTTTTGTCTTGTTTCTTCTCTTCCACCGGTTTGGTGTCTTCAGCCTTACTGTCCTTCGCCTCCTCCTCTGCCGTGGCCAGGCTTATAGCCACGGCCAGGAAAAAAGACGACCTCTGAAAATAAAGAAAAATATTTATGTTTAAAATACCTGTATAACATTTGTATTTAAAAAAAGAGCCGCTTTGTTTTTTTTAATCACTGAACATTTTCGTTTGAATTTCGAATCACAATGCATTCCAATGTTGTTTATTTTTAATTTATAATTCAAGTAGTACTAACCAATAGCTTCATAATCGCTTCGCTCGTGGTACAGCGAGTGTTGCGCTGGAGTGTGGTATATAGCGCCCGTTCTCTGGCTTTATACCTCGTGCAAGTTGTTTCGTAGATCAATGTTGCTCAAACACTTTCGCTCGCTGTAGCTCTCCTTCCATGTGTGTGGGTAGGTACGCTTGTGTGACTGAAACATTTTTGGATTTGTTTTTAAATATTGTTTGTCAAATAATTTTACCTGAAAATCATAAACAACACTTTTTGTGCACGTATAATAACAAAAGATACTAGCTGTCAAGTCGTACAGATGTCAAATTTTAAAATACCTATTTCCGTAACAACGATACACAAAAACTTAATTGTAATGTAAATGTTATGCCATATGTCACACATCTTTTAAGTATGTGTATATCACTTTTAAATATCTATGTATTAATACGTGAAGCAAAAACTTTTTACCCCTTTTTTCGCACACTTATAGTTTATATATGTAGAGTAAAAGTACACAATGTATATTATATATTAATGTATATATTTTTTAAATTATGCATAAAAAATACATTAAAATATCACTAAAACAAACACTACACACACGACCATGTATTTGACACACACGCATATAAACTCTTTTCAAAAATTTCAAAAATGGAAGAGGAGCGGCCGTAATCTGTCAATGCCAATCCAAACTCACATTCTATCTTTTTAAATTTTTCATTGCTTAGGATACAATCCGTGCAGCCTTAATAAAATTACGGTCGAAATTCGACCACTGGGCGACCACTAGTTAAAATAAATAATTTTAAAAAGGTGTTGACATTTTTTTCAGAAACGGGATATAAACCCGCACCGCATAACATATCATAACGCACCTGGTCCAGGTGCAGTACATTTAATGCTACCATAATCACTAATATTGATTGCCTAATTCTTAACTGATCTTTAATATTTGTAAAAATACTAGATAGGATGTGGCCGACATTGTATAGGGCTCCTTTGGTTTACAAAGTAAGAGTATAATATCATCATCATCGGCCTATCTTAGTCCACTACTGGACATAAGCCTACCCTAAATGAGCGCCATAACGCCCTGTCCTCAGCTTGACGCATGCAGTATCTGCCTGCAGTCTTTCGCAGGTCTAAGTCATCGACATAGCTCTAAGAATTAGCAAGATGAAGTGGCAGTGGGCCGGCCATATCTGGCGAAGAACCGACAACTGCTGGGGTAAACGTGTTCTTGAGTGGAGACCACGACTCGGTTGATTAATTTCGTTGGGTTGGACAGAACCGCGATACCATAAAGTTAGTGCACCTGACCCGGTAAGTTATGTGGTGCGGTTTCGAATCCTGCCGGTGGAAATTTCAACACTTTTTACATATTATATTTTTTTGCAACAAAATTGGCATAACATTATAAGTAGTATAACCATGGTCATTAAAATATATGTTACATATACATATTATACATATGATACTTACAACTTCGTTAGTTGGTGCCATCTCTTAATTAATCAGTCTGTTTTACAGCCCTATGTACTGGTCGATACATCATACTAATATTATAAAGAGGAAAGCTTTGTATTTTTGTATGTTTGTAACGAATAAACTCAAAAAATACTGGACCGATTTAAAAAACTCTTTCACCATTAAAATGCTACATTAGCGCTGAGTAACATAGGCTATATTAAAAAGAAATGTCCACCCGTGCGAAGCCGGGACGGGCCACTAGTCTAAAAATAAAAGGAGAAACTAAATGACTGACTGTCTGAACTATCGCTAGCCCAAACGGTTAGGTCTTAAAACATGAAGTTATTCAGAGGGGCTCTTTTTTTCAAAATGCACATTCACATTCACATGTTGAGGAGCTCGATGGCGCAGTGGATAACGCGCCCGGTCTGCGAGTGCTGAGGTTAAGCAACTTTCGCAAAGGCTGGTTATCGGATGGGTGACCAAAAATGTATCATCTCGAGTTCCTCCGTGCTTCGGAAGGCACGTAAAGCCATTGGTCCCGGCTGCATTAGTAGTCGTTAACAACCACCAATCAGCACTGGGCCCGCGTAGTGGTTTATGGCCCGTTCTCCCTATCCATCCATAAGGCTCGTGCCCCAGCAGTGGGGACATAAAAATGAGCTGATGATGATTCACATGATACTAAACATGCACACTCGCTAAGCCTCAAGACACCGTATTCGTAGAACAAGATTACGAAAACCCGGTTCACACGGGCTCTATACCAGGTACAGACATGTGCCTGGGCGCTTCTCCCCGCCCCCACGACCCGGCCACCCCGGCCGGGGTTCTAGCTTTAGAGGCGCCCTCGGGAGGTTCCGCTCCAGATCCGAACCCCTCGGAGAATATGTTAGAGAACGGAAAACCTCTGACGGTTTGAGGAACAAATATCTTGGATTGGTAACGGTTTAGAGTTTAGCTGTTATATGAAATTATTATTCGTATAAAAACCTCTACACTTAAAACAAAGTCTCGTTCGTGCGCAGACATTTTCAAAAAAGATACCAAACGCGCCCATTGTCCTTTGAGCTAACGATAATGTGCATGTATTTTATCTCTTTCCGTGCTTAACTGGGTATAGTTACAATAAAAAAGTATGTGTAATTTTGCCACACTTCTATTTTTATGAAGGAGCTTACAACTAAAAACTTTAGTATTTCGACTTTGCAGGTAGCAGATGTAATCAGTGTTGTTGTGTTAAATCTTCTATTTCTACAACTTCTTTTTTACCCGACTGCGTCAGAAGGAGGGTTATGTTTTTCGAGTGTATGTATGTATGTATGTAATATATGTATGTATGTCTGTTTCTTTGGCACGCCGTACAGCCCAAACGGCATGGTTGATTATATATATACGTATGAGGTGTTGTTAGATTTGTTTTGACTGTGGGAGTGACATAGGCTATAAAAAAATAAAATAAAAAGTAAAAACATTGGCCGGGTTAGCTATTAGTAGTGTTGACCCCAAAAAACTGTTAGATCGACCACACGATCAAAATTCTTTAAACGAACTACAACGTCTTTGGAATATCAAGGATAAAGCCAGTTTTTCTATGAACGTAGATGTAGTTAATAATTTTCATTTAGGTACAGCAATGTTTTATGGTGTTTTGTTTTGGGGAATATTAGCAGATTTTATTCCCATGTTTAAAAAAACTTAAAGAACTTGTCAGTCAAAAGTACTAGACGTGACTGTATAGATGAATTCCCCAAAATCTTCTTTTTAATTCCATTCGCGTTTTACCCTAATTTCTTTATTTCCTATGACGTTATTTCTACTCAAGAGTTTCGTTTTTACGCCTTAATCAGATTATTGGCAATTGGTGTATGCGCTATAACTTTGCTATTTAAAAGAGTAAGGCGTTTTAATATAATTATTAAGTAGGTTTTGAAATGCTTGGTTATTTACTTTACAAAACTAAAAAGTTTAAAATAAACCAAATTATTAAAATAAAACAAAAACCCGACTGTTAAAACAACTATATAAAAAATTACTACGAAGAGAAAAAACTGAAAAAAAAACAAGCTCTACGATCCCAAAATAAAATTTGAGCAATGTTGAATGCAAAGTGAACTATTTCTAAAAACATTGAATATTGATAGATGTAGCAGACGGGGACAATCATCAACCAAGCGGCCGTGGCTAGCTCAATTAAATCCGCAGTCTCTTTGGTTGATGATTGTCCCCGCCTGCGACAACTACCAATATCCAATGTATTAAATTTAGAAATATTTCACGTTGCATTCAACATTGCTCAAATTGAATTCGAGATCGTAGAGCTTGTTTTTTTCTTTTCAGTTTTTTCTTTAAGCAGTTGTTTTTTATATAGTTGTTTTAGCAGTCGGGTTTTTTGTTTTATTTTATTATATTATTAACTCGTCCGCGTATAGTCGATGAGGCTGACGTTAGTAATAGCACAGAATCCACGGCCCGGTCAGCCCGAGCCGAGGTCCGAGCCTTTAGAGGCGCCCTCGGGTTGTTCCGCTCTCCGATCCGATCTGAACCCTTCGGAGAATCTAGTAGGGTACGGGAACACGCACTAGAGCGTGATGCCGTTCCCTCTAAAAAACCTCCGGAGTTGCTTCGTTTCACACGGCTTGAGGAACCCTTTAAGTTTCTCATCACTCCCAAAACTTCCAAAAACCCCAGTGAAGCTGAAAATGCCGTCTAAGGCAATTAGCAAACTCTTTCCAGAAAAAAAATATTGAACAGTATAAGTAAGTATACAGTATTGCGTTTTCATACGAAACGGCTGAAACGACGCGCTTCGTTTCTTTTTATTATTTAGTATTCAAAAAATTTTTCAAAATTCAAAAATTCTAAATTCTAAATTCAAAATTCAACCTAATATGAATCTTAGGTCCTTACTTATGAAATTGACGTTATGTATTTATTTTTAATTTTCTTAGCATCTATTTATGTTAACACTATAAAAAGTGTAGAGTAGTGTGTTTGTTTTACTAGCTAATATAGCAAACATTAAAAAGAAAAAAAATCAAGTCCCTTCAAAGCTACAATAAAACAAAAGGACAATTCTGCGAACAGAAAAAGTAGTCAAATTTAAAAAAAAAATTGGGCGAGAAAGACACAAAATTAATAATGATTGTTATTACTGAAGCCTAAGTAACATAGTCCTAATTAAAGATGTATAATAATATTAACAACCGGTGTTGATTTTTAGAAGCAATACACCAATTAATAAGTGAGAAAAAAACGTCAATTTCATAGTTAAGGACCCAATATTATCGATGTTTGAATTTATCAATTCGAAAACGGAGATAACCATTTTTATTTACCAATTTAATTGGCATGAAAATACTTTAAAAATGACATTTATGTGTTTCTATGTACGCACATGGTCGTAAGATCTGAACTATTTATTCATTTTAATAATTTGGTGCAAAAGGCAATTTTTATATTCAAAAAAAATCCATGACGATAAGCAGATTTTATTTCCATAAAGATTTATTGTTATCTATTTTTTCATATTTCCATATTTATTTTCATATTTTTAGCCTGTTTTAATCAAAATAAACAAAACTTAGTCTCATAGTAGTAAGGTTGGTTTTTGTTAAATGTCAAAAGATTAACGACCTCTTATGTTGCATTGATAAATATGATGGTGACTGTACATCCAATTTCCCATGTTTTTGTTGCCTACTGCTACTTAAGTGAACTTTGACCTAACCTACAGCTTTTCAAACGTGGTACTTGAACAATAGGCGCAAAAACAATTTGGCCTACGAATACGTCTTAAGACGTAATAATAACGAAATTGTTTATTTTTATTATAACTATTACTTATTTGTAGAAAACATTCTTCTTGTGGTAGATGATGTCAGAGCAACCAGTCTTGAGGATAAACAGGCAAACACGCTACGTAAAACTATCCGTGGGAAACAACTATCTCACAGTAGGACAAAGGATTCCAACATTGAATTAAAGCAAGTTATAGAGCTACTATCGATGTGCATTTTATGTCCCCACTGTTGTGGCACGAGCCTTTCATGGATGATGGGAGTCCGGGCCATAAACCACCATGCGGGCCCAGTGCGAATTGGTGGTTGATAACGACTGCTAATGCAGCCGGGAACAACGGCTCTACGTGCCTTCCGAAGCACGGAGGAGCTAGAGATGATAAATTTTTGGTCACCTATCCGATTACCAGGGTTTGAAAAAGTTGCTTAACATTAGCAATCGCAGACAGGGCGTTAACCACCGCGCCATAGAACTCTTCCTTAGCTTCATAGTTAAATTAAGAACCAAAAATTGGAGAAATTGACCCTGTAACTCAGGTATATAAGAAACAAAAAAACTACTTCTTTGATTGGTTGCACACCCTACTTTTTTGTTTTGTTTTCCTTAGTTGATGGCTTTGTGCGGTTAGCGCACTTAGCCAGTGTCAAGGTAACGTAAAAAAGTATTATCAAAAAAAGTAATAACAAAAAAAACCATAAATGTAGCAAATAAGTAGGTAACTACCGCAGGCAGTCATATTGCCACTTGCTTGCTACCATTTGCCAGGCGCAGGCTTATAGCTAATAAAAAAATTTTTTGGAGAGAGCTTGCTGATTGCCACTTAAAGGGTGGCGGCGAGAAACTTAAAGGGTTCCTCAAGCCGTGCGAAACAAAGCACTCTCAGAGGTTTTTCTAGAGGGAACGGAATCACGCACTAGTGCGTGTCCCCGTGCCCTACAAGATTCTCCGAAGGGTTCGGATCGGAGAACCGCCCAGGTATACAAGTATGGACCTGGTATAGAGCGCGTGTGAACCGGCTTGTCGTACCCTTGTTCTATGAGTACGGTGTCTTGGGCCTAAACTAGTGTGCATTTAGTGTATTCTGTAAATGTGTAGTTGCACTTAGAGGATCGGACGGGGAGGCGTTCGCAAACTGTTATGGGATCACCCCGCTACACACGACTTTAAAGTTTATACTGACGCCTCCCACCAACCTTACGGTTATAAAGTTAGGGGTCAGACATCCTTGCGCAAGCACAAGGGATTACTGTGATGGGATCCCGCTATACACTACTTTAAAGTTTAAACTGACACCCCCTACCAACCTATCGGTTACAAAGTAGGTGTCAGAATAACCTTACGCAAGCGCAAGGGACCATTTACGTCAGGTCATAACGCCAGATCAGAACACGCCGGTACACATCCTACTGTGATGGGATCGTCGGGATCATCTAGGACTTGTTAAGGACATCCAGATGTTTACAGTCTTGTTGGTGGAAGGCCACCAACTTTATAGTTGGCGGCCGCTACAACAAGCGGGTTATGTGGTGGGGGGCGAAGTAACGTACGGTAATAAAACAAACATTAACAAAACTCGACAGGTAAACCAATGTCTCTGTATCTCAGATGATAGCGCTGTCACTCGGCTCGCAGAAGGTTCTGGGTTCGAGTCCCATCTTAGACTGTCGCCTTATTCAAGTACTGTCACTAATATAATATATGTACCTATACACTTTTGACTCTTATTCCATTGTATTAAGAGTTGCACTCTTTACATATTTATACTCGTGTCGGTACTCATGTTTTCTTATTAGATATAAATATAGAAATGTGAATGAAAAATTAAAAATAAAAATATTTCTATCCATTCCAAGACGCGATTATAAGCTAGTTTATCAAAAGAATTTACTGACTATTTCACATTAGCAAGAATCGTAAGTTTTTTCGTACGTTGAAGCCAAGGCTGTGTCTGCACGTCAACATTCCTAGGATCTCGTGTTTGCGTACATTTCATGTAAAATTTTAGTGCTTTCTTTATTATACTGTTTTTTTTTTCTGTCGATATTTGTTACAAATTGTGAAATAAGGCTTAGAACGTTCGAACATACAGTCAGTGGTCACAACTGATTGCACAAGAGTTATTAATAAATGTGTGTTTACACGTCTCTTATTTATTTGTCATTTTTATACACAGACTTATATATTATACTCGTATTTGGTCTGTGTTTTTTATATTCATATAGCAAGTAAACTTGAAATATTGCGACGCTTTTAGTTGGAAGAGAACTCTTCCTCTTCTTCCTATAAGCCAGTATGATGATCACGAATCACGCCATCACGCCATGATCACGAATACGCTGGTAAATTTTAATGTGTATTTAAAAATATTGGCATGACAAAAATTTAGCCTCCTTGATAGTTAGTCTAAAAATAGTAACGTTCTTAGTATCCTTCATTGATCTTTTATAATTAAAACAATAATAATAATCATCATCTATATATTAGTCTCAGAATAATAATTTTGCAACTAGTGGTCGTCCACACACAAAACGCACACTCATTCCCGTTCACGCAATGTGGTTAAAAAAGGGCACGACCGACGTTAAAATATTTTACTACTAGTATAAATATACAATGTGAAAATGGTAAAAAAAAATCAAAATTCAAAATTCAAAATCATTTATTCAGTTTAAGCTACATGTAGATCTAGTGAATGTCACTATGCCATCGGTTCGTAAGTCTACTCTGGGCGGGTCGTAGTCTCTTGTTCTGAGAAGAACCGGCAAGAAACTCAGCAAGTGTCCAGCTCTTTTCTCCCTTACAGCGTCAAAAATGCCCTATCATAACAGGACACAGGTATAATATGGAACCTCTCTGGGCTAAGGATCTCTGGATTAAGAGCCATCAAAATATCGAGTTTATCCTTTATATAAATTTCGAAGCAAAATGCCTTTCAAAACTTTTAATAGTGGATTTCAATTTAAATGGCACGAAATTTAGTTTTATAAAGTAACTACACTGGTAATTACAAAGATCGGCCCACCTACATTTTACACGAAAACTCATGTTTTAATATTTTTAATGAAACAAATTGTATTATATCCGTATTGTTAACTAAATAACGTATTTTTTTTTAAATTAGTCTCTAAATTGTTAATCATAATAATCAAATTTTAACATTTTACAAAAACACAAATGTTGAAAAAATTTCCACGAGCAGGGTTTGAACCTGCACCCTTCTGACATACCGGGTCAGGTGCTCTTCCAATTGAGCTATCGTGGTTCTAACCAGCCCGCCGAAATTATTCAACACTATTTACTTTTTACTTTGAAAGCCAAAGGCGCCCATTCAATGTTAACAACTACCGTCATTAACATCCGATCATAATATTTTTACAAATACTAAAGATCAGTTAAGAAGTAGGCAAGCTATTTATAAATGTTTATATAATTTTAACGCAAATTTTGTTGCGAACAAATTACAAAAACACAAATGTTGAAAAAATTTCCACGAGCAGGGTTTGAACCTGCACCCTTCTGACATACCGGGTCAGGTGCTCTTCCAATTGAGCTATCGTGGTTCTAACCAGCCCGCCGAAATTATTCAACACTATTTACTTTTTACTTTGAAAGCCAAAGGCGCCCATTCAATGTTAACAACTACCGTCATTAACATCCGATCATAATATTTTTACAAATACTAAAGATCAGTTAAGAAGTAGGCAAGCTATTTATAAATGTTTATATAATTTTAACGCAAATTTTGTTGCGAACAAATTACAAAAACACAAATGTTGAAAAAATTTCCACGAGCAGGGTTTGAACCTGCACCCTTCTGACATACCGGGTCAGGTGCTCTTCCAATTGAGCTATCGTGGTTCTAACCAGCCCGCCGAAATTATTCAACACTATTTACTTTTTACTTTGAAAGCCAAAGGCGCCCATTCAATGTTAACAACTACCGTCATTAACACGTAATACGTGGTTAGAACCACGATAGCTCAATTGGAAGAGCACCTGACCCGGTATGTCAGAAGGGTGCAGGTTCAAACCCTGCTCGTGGAAATTTTTTCAACATTTGTGTTTTTGTAATTTGTTCGCAACAAAATTTGCGTTAAAATTATATAAACATTTATAAATAGCTTGCCTACTTCTTAACTGATCTTTAGTATTTGTAAAAATATTATGATCGGATGTTAATGACGGTAGTTGTTAACATTGAATGGGCGCCTTTGGCTTTCAAAGTAAAAAGTAAATAGTGTTGAATAATTTCGGCGGGCTGGTTAGAACCACGATAGCTCAATTGGAAGAGCACCTGACCCGGTATGTCAGAAGGGTGCAGGTTCAAACCCTGCTCGTGGAAATTTTTTCAACATTTGTGTTTTTGTAATTTGTTCGCAACAAAATTTGCGTTAAAATTATATAAACATTTAACATTTAAACAAAAAAAAAAGAAAGCAACACTTTACCCCTATTTTTAGGTTCGTGTTGAACATTCTGTAACTTTTTAGTTTTACACGTTATTGGAACAAAACTTTCACGTCAATATTCGGTGAACAGATACCTAACCTGACCTCAAAGATAGCGAGATCCATTTGAATTGGCTTGTTTGTTTGAAAAATTATGAACTCCGAAGATTGTATGAGAAAACGTAAGAACCATCTTAATCGTATATTTATAATGACCATACCCACACAGATACTACTTAAACAGGTGCAATATATAGCATCTAAGTTAACTAATTTCTTGCTTTTTATTTTTAAATGCTAATTGCTGCACTGAAGCTCAATTAAATATTTTTATAAGGTACAGTAAAAAAAGGGGAAAGGCATTTAGCCTACCCGACTCCCGACTCAGCCAGGAATCGAGCCTGGATCTTCCGCAATCCGAGCGGCTGCACTGACCATTATGCTTACGTCAGCCTTCCCGGTAGCATAATGGTCAATGCAGCCGCCCGGATTACGGAAGACCCAGGTTTGATTGCTGGCTGGGTCGGGTAGGCATTTAATTTTTTCACTGTATTTTATAAAAATATTTATCTAATGTCTTTAAATGTTTAGTGCCTTATGAATAAACAAAGAATAAGGTCCAAATAGTTATTCCGTGTTTTGCCTCTTTTACTCTAATTTGAAATGACGTTTACATGACAGGAACAAAACACGGAATAACTATTCAGACCTTATTCTTTGTTTATTTATAAGGCACTTAGACACTAGATTGATCAAAGGCTCTGTTCTTTATTATCTCTGTTTTAATATGTAGCAATCAGGGCTAATCAATGAATTTCTATACATGACGAAAACACAAATCAATACGGTGTTCAAGGAAATGCATGCTACGAATTGTATAATACTTTTAAACAGTATCATCGTCATCATCATCAGCTCATTTTATGTCCCCACTGCTGGGGCACGAGCCTTCCCTGTGGATGGATTGGGACAACGGGCCATAAACCACCACGCAGGCCCAGTGCGGGTTGGTGGTTGTTAACGACTGCTAATGCAGCCGGGACCAACGGCTTTACGTGCCTTCCGAAGCACGGAGGAGCTCGAGATGATACATTTTTGGTCACCCATCCTATGACCGGCCTTTCCGAAAGTTGCTTAACCTCAGCACTCGCAGACCGGGCGCGTTAACCACTGCGCCATCGAGTTCCTCTTAAACAGTATGCTTGTTCCAAATTGTAATGCCAATAAATGCGAATTTGACCTTAATCAACGAACATAGTATGAGTATAAATTATTAGATATCCATATATATATATATATTTTTTGGCTGATATGATGAGATGAGATGACATAATAAATCATGATGTCTTAACAAATTACTGATCTCTTTAGACATGGACAACTCGAGAAGATGTTAATGATGACGGTATTTCATTATATCGACTATATTAATTATGATTTAGGCTAAGTATATTGGCGTGTCTTGTATGCAGAGTTACTAGGACATAATTATTAACTTTTAATTGCAAATGCAATGCATTTTTTAATTAAATATTTCTATTGTGACGTCACATCAAAATAAACAAGTCGCAGCGGGTTAATATCCTCTGTGTACCTACATTTATGATCACTGCTGCTTCAATAATATAAATATTTCATTTACAATTGCATGATAAATTTAAATTATTAATTATCTATGTATTAGTAACAACACATACAACATCTAGGTCAGATACATTTTGGAATCGTTTCATTTTCACCACAACTTTCTGTTACACGCTGTATAAATCTTATAATAAGTATACAAAAATGTTAATAAAATGTATGTTATATAAATTAATTGGAAAGGCCTATGTCCAGCAGTGGACCTCTGCCGGCTGAGGATGATGATGATGATGATGAAATAAAACTGTAATGCTGTTCGTTGGTAACCGCATCACTTGAGAACGGTTGAACGGATTTGGATGAAACTTTGCACATAGACAGACCATGACCCGGAACCTAGAACATAGAAAACTTTTTTCTCGGTGACAGATTCATGTGAGATAGTGCAGTCCTCGCGGGCGAAGTCGCGGGCATCAAAGTAACTTTATATAAAACTTCCAGGTTTAAAATTTAAAAACCAGTTTTTTTACCAATGGCTTTTTTTAAAATAGTGCTTGTGTTTAACCGCTTGGTTATTAGCTGTTAGGTACACCGTTCTTAGGTCTCAGGTTCAATTCCCAGCAGGAGGGTACATATTATTGTACTCCGTATTGTATTGTAGTGTATTGTTTATATTATCCTATATTTAATTTGGTTCTGTTTGGTTTGTACCGTTACCAATGAAATATAGAACGAGCAAACCAAATGGGTCAGTACGGGAAAGTCCGCAACAATAAGAGATAGGAAAATTATTTAAAGTTATGATTTTTAAAGTTATGGTAAATTTTTAAATACGAACCGTTTAAGCGCAACTGGGAATCGTACCCCAAAATACTGTCAAGTTGTTTTACTGTAGTAGTTAATAGATTACATAATTTAGTGATGTAACTTTATTTACTTAGTGGCTATATGGTCTGTGTGGTCTACTAATGCAAATAGATAAATAAAAATGCGTTAAAACTTTACTGCCTACACACAGATACTGCATAAATAGATGATACGATTAGGTATACGTAACAGCTGCGCGTACGCATGTTAAGAGACGCGCGAGTGAGACAGACAGTCAACTTACTTGCAAATTAATAATTATTGATATAGTTTGAATGTTAGTATGTGTGTCAAAAAATATTAATTTAGCATTCATTTAATTATTTTGATTTGCTGATGGCTTGTTGGTCTTTTCAATGTCACCGGACAATTTTGGGGGCGCCGGGCGGCGAGGCCGTGTGATTGAAATGGAATGTCATCACATCACGCAACCGTGTCCCTCTTTCCCCACTAGATTCTCCAAAGGGTTCGGATCGGATCAGGAGTTCGCTCTTTACCATGTACTGACATCTACATGGGCAATTCTCTCCGTCCGCACCCCCGGTCTCGCCTCCCCCAAAAATGTCCAGTGTCGCTAAAAAGGCCGCTGAAAAGGCCGTAGGCTGTAGTTTTTCGTACACTTTTCGAGTACCGTGTCTTGAGCCTATGCGAGTGTGCATGTTCAGTGTATCGTGTGAATGAGTAGTGGCATTTTTATGATCGGGCGGGATGCTTAAGATGGCTCACCTACAAACGCACAAGTAACAAGTGAAACAAAATTATCTGTTTCGTCATGGTTTGAGTTATACCAAACTTAATAAGGAGGAGCTCGATGGCGCAGTGGTTAACGCGCCCGGTCTGCTAGTGCTGAGGTTAAGCAACTTTCGCAAAGGCTTTCATCGGATGGGTGACCAAAAATGTATCATCTCGAGCTCCTCCGTGCTTTGAAAGGCACGCAAAGCCGGTTGCATTAGCAATCGTTAACAGCACCGGGCTCGCGAGCTGGTTTGTCGCCCGTTCTCCCTATCCATCCATAAAGAAGGCTCTTGACCCAGCAGTAGGGACACAAAGTGAGCTGATGATGAATAAGTTTCATCATCAGCTAATAGTCAAGTTGATAATAACACGATCTATAAAATTGTATGTAGGTAGGCCCGTTTATAACATTAGCATAACTATGTTTTCTCCGATAATGTAATATGTAAGTAGTTCCAATTTCGAAAAACTAGGCCTAAGTTTTCGATTGACAACAGTTACCGAATTTCCTACATGCAGTGAACCAGTTTGGAACCACATTCATTATGCCATAACCAATACGATTTTTCTTTCTGATTAACTGTATCCGTTTAGGAAGTAACTGCTATGTTTATTAAGCGGATGAACAATTTGGGTATAGAATTCAAAGACACCAAGTAAATTAATTAAATAAGTTTTGTCTTATATGTAGTCAGTATAAAGCATTTTATTTAACTTTAATTTATGAAATCTTAGGAAGATCAACAGCTATTATACGAGAAATACAAATAATGAAAAACAAATTGCAGTTCACTCTGAAATGAGGAGTCAGCTTGCAATTAGTAATTGTTAACATAATATAAGTATCTCTACCAAACAAGGTAGACTTCATAACAAATTTTCAAAGACCTACTTCCCTAGCGAAGTTATTATAAAAATCATTAAAATTTCACGAAATATTGCTTGTAGGTATGTTACTTATTAAATTGCCTGCCTGCCTTAATAATTTCATCGGGTAATTTGCATTTAAAAACTTTGCTATTTTCCTTCGATGCAATATTTTTTCTTTCACCTTCCACCTTTTACATCTTAAATCAGGTATAAGAGATACATTATTAAAGTACAGGTACTTTAAACGATAATGATGACGAAGATGATTCAGACCATTATTTAAATGTATTATTATTGTCCATGTCAGCCATTGCCAAATTCCTTCTACGTTGCCCTTCACATTTTTGCCGACACTTGTTCTCAATGAAAACATTATTTTCATAGTATTTTTTCCAACGTATTGACAATCTGTTTAACTATTCTCTTATTCGAACTCACGGCAATTAACATAAATTATACAACCACGATTGTCACAAAAAAAACTTACACGAACGAAGCAACACTCATAATACAAACTATAATAACAACAATTACCTTACTACGGTGCAAGATAGAGTGTATTTATTTAGTTAGCTAATTAAATTGTTTGGTAATGACCCTGTTGCCAACAAAACTATGTTTAAGAGTAGCTTCACTTCTGTACACAATGGCCGCGATACAAAATGCTTCTTCACGTTGCTTGGAGCTTGCATAATGCATTGTTTACTTACATTGTTTCTTTAAAAAGTCGATTGTTTAAATTAGCTAACTTAATTGCAGTGGCAACAGGTTGCAGTGGTATTATTTTGATATGCACTGCTTGGAATACTCGATGCGAAATTTCATACTCATCTTAAAATATTAAATTTTTTGACTTTAATATTTAATATCTAATTTAAATATCCTTTGGCTTATAAAGTAAGAGTAGATACCATTACCCTAACTTAGTAATTAGATAGTTCTTAAATGTGGTTCATTTATATAACAGACCCTAAAGTCACAAAAACACAAATGTTGAAAAAATTTCCACGAGCAGGATTTGAACCCGCACCCTTCTAACATACCGGGTCAGGTGCTCTCCCAATTGAGCTATCGTGGTCTACCGTATTGTAGTCGTGGTGGTATTGACCACGATAGCTCAATTGGGAGAGCACCTGACCCGGTATGTTAGAAGGGTGCGGGTTCAAATCCTGCTCGTGGAAATTTTTTCAACATTTGTGTTTTTGTAATTTGTTCGCAACAAAATTTGCGTTAAAAATTATATAAACATTTTAGACCTAAAGTCGCAAATAAGATGAATGAACAATTAATAAAATTAAGTTGTAATATTCCTACTAGACGTCACCCGCCCGCTTCGCTGTGCGAAAATTTGTGAATACATTTTTTTATAGCTTATCGTTTGCACAATCTTATGTTCTTACTACATACAAATATTCATCAAGATCGGTCAAGCGGTTCTTGAGTTATAAGAGGACATACAGACAGACAGACAAACATTTTAAAAATCGTAGAATTGGTGTCAGTGAGTCATAAAACGAATATGTATCCCAAAACTTTGCCAGAAAAATTGCATGTACAGACAGAGCTGTCTTCAGATTTAGTAGTAAATTTATATATAGACAAATAATACAGTATCAAGAATATTGGGTGTTGTCTATGTTTTGACAAAAATATCGAAAGTGAGCGTCAATGTGTGGCCCATAAAATAGATAGCGGTATGTGATCCGAATTGTAATTATACAGGTATGTATGGCATACACAAAATCACTAGAAGTACTTACTTGTATAACATGACTTCGTATGTAATCAGATTAGGAATGAGATCGAACTCACTTCCGGCCGTGATGTCAATAGGCTTTGGTGGAAGATGTTAATTTTTAACCGGCTCTATGGTCTAGTGGTTAAGATCTCAGACCCAGAGGTTCCGGGGTATAGTTTGTACTCGGTATGGCTTGTTTTAAATCCACTTAACTTGCTATCATCAATTCAAATTCAATTCAAAATTATTTATTTAGAGGCCTGCGTGTACGTTTTTACAATAAAGTTCCAAGTAATATCCAAAAACTAGATATAATTAAATTTAAAATTGCTATTAAAGAAAAGCTTTATAAAAAAGCTTATTAAATTGGGTCTGATTATATTGAAGACAAAACAGCATGGGTTTACAATGCTCCAATCACTCCAACAGGTATTTCTAATCCAAAATATTGTTAAGGTTTTCTAAACTTGTATAGCTTGGTAACGTAACGGCATATAATTTTGTAAATGTCGTTACATTTTGAATTAAAGCTGTGGAGTTTCTTGCGCCCATTCTTCTCAACAGCTAAAAATTAGACGTCCTGAATGGGTAGTAGGTAAAAAAATTATGGACGATTCAAAAGCACTTTTCTAAAGTTTATTTGAATAAAGAATATTTGACTTTGACTATTTTCCTTCACAATTGAGATAGATATGAGATAGATAGATAAACAATTTATTGCTTACACAATTATACACAAAACAAATAGCAGGAAATTTTACAATAATAGTAGGCAAAGGCGTTCTTATCGCTTTAAAGCGATCTCTTTCAGACAACCTTTGTGGCATAGGACAGATTAGGAGACAATGAGAGGTAGTGTACCGGCAAATTGATTATACTTTACTCATTATAATTTAGGTACTTAATGCTAAAGCTGAGTAAGTCAATTTAACAATTGTAGTCTAAATGTGAAGGACTGGTGCCTGAAATAGGTTTCAGAAGTGAAACCCGTTGCTACAGGTCACCAGGCATCTTCAGACAGCAAAAATAAAATAGGACATTAGTATATATAGATAGTAGTGTAGTAGTCGCGCCAGTTGTAGTTGATACTAAGTCGCGTAATCGTGCAGTTGTAGTTTTTAATAGAATTGACCTACTGAGCGTGACCGTCTGTCTCTCTGTCTGAACAGGCATTTGACAGTGATAGGAGTTAAAACTGATCCCATATGCCCGGAGTGCATGGAAAGCGAAGAGACCAGCCTCCACCTACTAGCTGAGTGCCCTATGTACTCACTATCAAGATTCGAGCTCTGGGGATCGGACACATTACACATAGAGGACCTACAGAATCTGAAGGTGGAGCAGATAGCAAGATTTACCAAAGAGACCAAAAGATTCGACGGGGCGCCGTGAAAGCTGGATGAACCTAAACTCCCTCAAAAGGGAGAACGGGAAAAAGGATGAAGTGGTCCGCAACAATGCGGGTGGATCGTCTGTTCGGCTGGCGACGTCCGCTAAGAAAATAATAATACTGAGCGTGACCGATATTAATAATGCTTAAAACATTAATATACAGCGTGTCCAAAAAACGAAAGATAATCCTTTAGCTGCGGGTGGGTCACATCATGTCCTACCACATACTGGAATTTCAGTTTAATGAAAGTCTCACGGTTTTCGAGATATCGTTTCTTTTTAATTTTTTTAGAAAAATCTTCCCTCGTTTAGTTTATTTCATGCCATTTCTACAAATAATAACTTTTTTAAGCCCCATTTTTTTTCAAATAGTCATGGTTATTTGCTTCATCTAAAACAATATTCTTTTGATCATTTTCATTTGTTTTAATTGTCTTTTACTTGAAGCCATACTATACCAAACCCCCAAAATACCTGTTAAAAATAAAGAATATTTCTTTGCCAATTTCAATTACAATGACATGTCAAGGTCAAAACTTCATGGAAGCATGTCAGGTACCAAACCTTTCTACGATTTCATTGTTCACATGTATCAAATCATGAAATAATACTTGTAAGGTAACTTAATTTTAATTGACTTTTATTTTAATAAAATCCGAAATTGCTACCTTCGTGCATTTAAATTACCATAAAAAATAAAATTAAAAAGAAATGTAAAACAGTAATATACCATTTTTAAATAAACATTAACTAAGCAATGTTTTAAAGAAATTGGCACGGTCTGCCTCGTACATTTTTTTTAAACCACAGGCTATCAAAGTCAGCCGTTTGATTTAGTTTGTATGAAATCTTTGCATAAGATTTTTTTTATGTGGTTTTCACAGTTATTTAGGGATCAAAAGAATATTGTTTTAGATGAAGCAAATAACCATGAGTATTGGAAAAAAAATGGGGCTTAAAAAAGTTATCATTTGTAGAAATGGCATGAAATAAACTAAACGAGGGAAGGTTTTTCTAAAAAAAATTAAAAAGAAACGATATCTCGAAAACCGTGAGACTTTCATTAAACTGAAATTCCAGTATGTGATAAGACATGATGTGACCCACCCGCAGGTAAAGGATTATCTTTCGTTTTTTGGACACGCTGTATATTTGTTTATAATAGATAGGTATATAAGTGACTCTAAGTTAAGTTATAACAAATTAAATATGAATATATAGTGCTTCAAGAGTGCTTCATAAACTTCAAAAGGTGTTTCACACAAACTAATTTACAACATAATAGATAGTCTGTTTCAGCTTCAACTACGATTATGTAAAGAGTTGAAATGTTTACAAATAACCTTCCTTAGGGTTCCTTACCCGATGGGTAAAACGGGACCCTATTACTAAGTCTATTACTAAGTCCATCCGTCTGTCTGTCTGTCTGTCCGTCTGTCATCAGGCTGTATCTCAGGAACCGTGATAGTTAGACAGTTGAAATTTTCACCGATGATGTATTTCTGTTGCCGCTATAACAACAGAATAAAATAAATATTGAAGAGGTCTAGGTTATGCGAGCCGCATACGTGTTTTTTTTCCAATATTTTTTTTAGCCTTAATAATGATAACAGTTAGAAACTTGAAATATTTTTAAAGATAATGGTACGGGAACCCTTCGTGCGCGAGTTATGTTTTTTAAGGTAGTGTGTGTCGTTCAGTGTGCCTAATTAGTTACAATTAAAACTTTGGTTATAGCCTGTGGCCGCACATATTTTTTTAATAAATTAAAAAATACAGTGCTATGACCTAATTGGTGTTACACTTTTTTATGTTTAAAGACAAATTATTTATATGACACACTTTTTAACTAGGAAAAAGGCTTGAAAAGCCTAACCATCCAAACAAACAAGCAGAGTACACAAACATGTACCCCCCACTGGAAATTGAACACGGGACCACGGGGTCTGAGACCGGTGGCTATAACCTCTAGACCACAGAGACAGTTAACTTTTGTTACTAACACGTTTTTTATAAACTATAGCCATTAAATTATTTTAATAATAATTAACCGTTCCATAATCAGATGAAGTGTCTCAATATAAATTGTGTCCAAGTCGTCATTAAGTCATCATTTATTTATCATTTGTCATTTAAAGTTGATTCAACATTTGACACTTAAAAACATGGCAAATTTGAATTAACTTTTGATTAATCGTGTAGGCCCCCGCCGGCAGTGTTGCCAACTCAATTTTTTAAAGAGAGCTAGATCTCCTTCGAAAAAGAGCTAAAATAGAGCTAAACTTTTGAAAAAAAAAGAGCTAAAATAAAACAAAGTTTTGTAAATCTAAATTTTAATTATTGATGAAGAAAAACGTAACATGGTAATAATTATCTTCTTAGATTAATGTGAGACTTATTCAAAAATACGATTATTCGTCGTCAGAACTATCGACACTGTGACTGTGACTGTTTGTCAAATTCACTAATTCTTGTCTACTTGTACTGGGTCCCGAGTTTTCCTCATCATATGTTGCCATGGTACCAATTTTTATCAGGACTTCTTTTGGCACTTCATAGTTTTGGCAGCATTTTTTTGTTAGTCGTAATCCAGATCTGACAGTTAAAATTGCATTGGTGGTGTCGTTGTTAAGTCGATTTCTAGATTTGTTTTTGACGATATTTAGCTGGCTAAATACTCTTTCTACTTCTCCATTTGACCAAGGCAAAGAAATCATTGCAAGAGCAAAAGAACAAAGTTCTTTGAAAGGATTTATGCCAGCCGCATTTTTGTACTGCAAAACTTCAGACCAAAATGAAATTGTGTTCTCCTTTTTTAGCCATGGCACCAGGGTTATGCTATTCCATTGCATTTCTACTTTACTGATAAATTCTTCATCGTGGCCCATTTGCTGCACCAGTGGTACAATATTCTCTTTGACTTGTTTCAAAGTATTTGAGACTGATAATTGGTTCACTTTTTTTAAAATGCGGTAGTTGTCTGGCAACCTTTGTCTGAGCTATTTTATTAGCACTATCGTAAAATGTACGCACTTCTCTCGAAATTGTTTTTCATCTTCTGCTGAAAATCGATTGGTGTTTGTGATCTCTTGGAGTTTGTTCTCTACTCTGTATCCTAAATACGGATGTGGAATCAAAAAATCTTCTAAGTTTTGTACTTCGAATACATCAATTTGTCTGTTGGGGTTAAGGACCTTTCTACCAAGAAATTCAATGGCCATTATTAAATCGTTCAATAAGTTACTTGGGTCAATATTGTTCGATTGGAATATTTTTACGAGACTTTGCAAATGATCCAAAACAGAATGAATATAAAGCAAATACGCTTCATTTGTAGGATTTTGATATAGATTGTAAAGAGTTTCTGCGGCGTAACACTTTTCAGTATGTCTCGTGAGGTTAAAATGTAATTTTAATTCTGTCCACTGATCCAATATTTTTTTTACTGCTGGTTCTATTGAAAGCCATCTCGTGGCACAGGCTTGAGTTATTTTCAAAGGTTCTTCGTCATTTATTGTTAAATACAAATTTTTGTACTCGTTTTGTCTGTTTGAGGACTTTGAAAACCAATTATAAGTCTCTTGAACGAGGTATTCTAAATGTCTTGGTAAGTGTTCGGCAGAAACATGAGAAACGGCGAGTTGGATAGAATGACAAGAGCACTTAATCATAATAAGATGAGGTACATCCAATTTCAGTTTCTGGTATAATCCAATGTATATTCCTGTCATAACGTTTGCATTGTCGACTCCAATGCCACAAAGTTTTTTGATATCTAGTCCATATGACAGTAAAGTATTTTTTACAGTTTCAGTAATAGATTCAGAGTCCCCTTTGTTTAACTCAGCTAACGTAAGAAAGGAAGAGACAATCTCGAATGATGTTTTGCTAAAATACTGCACTACTATTCCTAGTAACTTGGTTACACTTATATCGGTGCTCTCGTCAAGCAATAAGCTATATGGTCCATCTCCAATATCATTTCTTAAGACAGAAGTAAAATGTGGCGCAATTACATTCTTTATTATTGCGGTGCACTTAGTACGGTGGAGTTTAATATCGCTTTTGAATTCTTTTTTGCAAAGAACTCCAAGATGATCTACCGGCAAGATAGAAGTATGAGCAGCTATGAATAATGATAAACAAGCTTCAGCTGAACTTTTTGCATCGTCGAATTTGGGTTTGGGTTGGAAGACCAATTTCTGTTGTCGTGATGAATATGGCTCTGCAGCTTTGATATGTTTTTTGCGCGTAATATGGTTCAATAAATCATTTTTTTTCGCATTTAATTCACATCGACAATAGCTGCAATACGCTTTGGATTTGTCATTACTAACTTCTTTCAACCAACCTTGAAAAGCAGTCTCGCTGAGCCATTCTTCTCGGAACTTTTGTGTGTATGGCTTACTCGAAGACATTTTGGTTGCACTTTCCTATGCTGATTTGTTGTAGGTATGTAATTCACGCTACAGCTACATAAATAATCAACACAATAGGTACTCTACCACGATCGTACACTAATTGCCAAAATCAAATAATGAATGATCGAACTAACTAAATGAAACGAAAGAAATAATTTACAGGGATTCCCCGTAGTTCAAGTCATAGACTAAACATGGCTATTAATTTACTCGTTGGTCTGCATGAAATTCAAATACACACCTAGAATTTTGAAAAAAAAACATCTTTTTTTCATGTAATGGAAAAGAGCTAAAGTTTTAAAATAAAAGAGCTAAAGAGCTAAAAACGTTTTTTTGAAGCTGACTAATTGAATATAGAGCTAAATTTAGCTCTAAAAGAGCTAAATTGGCAACACTGCCCGCCGGTGTAGCGATTTCATAAATATTCATTGTATAAAATGCTGCATGCGCGTTTTGGCACTGAAAATGTCGCTCGCAGGTTAGTGTCACTCCTCAATGTTAGCGATTCTAAACTATTAATAGAAATGAATTAATAAATACGAAAATATTCTTAATATGTAAAAAAGTATGTAGTTTTAATTTATTTTAGGCAATGTACTTGCAAAGATTTTCACTATTAATTTTTATAATATACAAAACAAAAAAAATTGACAGTTATTAATACAACTGTCAATTTTTTTAATCGTTATTTTTGCTTTGCTTACATACTTTTTTACTACTCCTTAAATATCATAACAGTCATTAAATGACGATTAAAATTTAACCACCTTCGTTGCCTGGAAGAACACCGGATAGGCCGTGGTGGCCTTTCAATTCTAGGGTGTAATTCTTAGTAGTGTACGGCAGTACTATTAGTTTCTGTGGTAGTGGATACATATCACCCTAACTAGTTATTTATAATAATAATTATCATAATCATCTTATCTTAGTCTATCGTCATAATGACAAAATGTTAAGAAGATTGTTGTATTTTGCTATTAAAAAAATAAAATTGCTATACAGGGTCACTTTTTTATCACCAACCTTCTGAGATGACTCCCGTGATACAAAGGAACAACTCTTACTATTGAACCAACTCCCTAACTCGAAAATAAAATGCAGTTGTTCCATACAAAACATCAATATTCATTCGACCAAAATGTACGGAACAGCTGAATTTTATTTTCGAGTTAGGGAGTTGGTCCAATAGTAAGAGTTGTTCGTTTGTATCACGGGAGTTATCTCAGAAGGTTTGGACGGTGATAAAAAGTCAACCTGTATAGATGAGAACTTCGGATGAAGTCTGCTTTCACTCTCAGCTTCTCGTCACTTATGATCTGTTGTGGCTGCCCCCTTGTGGGACAAAAATAATAATTTTGTAGCAATTATGTTACGACGACAAATACCGCCC
Organism: Eudonia lacustrata; assembly: GCA_947562085.1. Classification (NCBI taxonomy): domain Eukaryota; kingdom Metazoa; phylum Arthropoda; class Insecta; order Lepidoptera; family Crambidae; genus Eudonia; species Eudonia lacustrata. Next base: position 24,246,957 of record OX387315.1, read on the forward strand.
TTAAACTATTATATAACAAATAATAGTCTCGGTAGCTCAGCGGTCAGAGCATTGAACCGGTTATCCAAAGATCGTGGGTTCGATTCCCACTAGAGCTTCCTGGGACTGGTAATTTTTTTCTAGTAAAATTTTTATCTTATAAAAGTATTTCTTTTGACTTATCGAATCTATTAATCGCTTCTAGCGATCACTGGCGCCATACCTTTACTGCGTAATAGGGTAAGCTTGCATAACCTCAAGCGATTCCGTGTTCCGCGGAATAAATCTCGATTGCTAACTTTATGCATTTAAAACTAACACCAACACGGGACAGTGCCACAATGAAAACATTCTTATTACGTGAACTGAAGACTTATATTTGGTTCCAAGAGTTTGGTTTGAAATTCCATTTATTGTACGCGAGCAAATAACCGTCTGCTCAGTTGTATAGTTTTGAAATACAGAGTTACATCGCCATAGAGCTATTTAGATCGTGCTTTTGTGATATCCTCGAATCGAATCTTGAGACTATGATAGAAACTATAATTCTATGTGAAAAGTCACTCTTTAGTTACATAAATATTTACTGGACCTTCTACGCTATTTAGAATAATGGAGGTAACAAAAACATCTTTAAAAATAGTGCAAGTTCAAGTTTCTTATTTGCAAAGTGTGCGTCTTTTAGTTACGGTCTTATAATTAATAACTTAATTGCTCGTCTCCGAGTAGTGTACAACCTTTTTTGGAGAGAATACCAAAATATAAAACATGCGGTCAAACTGACAAAAAAATTGTCTTTGCTCTACACTCTATATTTTATGAAATTGTAATAGGTAAAAGTGTTACTTCTTATATTATACGCAAAAAACAGTGGCCTATTTTTGTTACAGTAGAACTTTTATTAACAACAAATTTAAGAACAATGTAACAAGCTACAGTGAGTCAGAGGTCTCTCTGTAGCTTGTTACATTGTTCTTCTACGGTCGTGATGCGTTCGCGCAGAGAATGTTGAGAATGTTATCCGCTATTAGAGCTTCCACCTGCGACTATTGAAGTATGGTCTTCGATCAATGTACCTGATCGAAGAGTTATGTAAACTGTCCTTAAAACAACGAAAATGTAAATCTTTATATTCAAAATTAACGTAAACCATTTTTTTTTATTAAAAAAGAAAAGCCGCATGAAACTCGGCAAGAGCTATTTCCTCTTCCCGTTTAGTGTTTTGGAGGATGTTAACTTTTATTCATGGCTTATTAAAAGTAAAATTTAACAGATATACTCGTATAAAATTTAAGTAAATATACTTAAATAAATATGCAAGAGTTCACTCCATTATTTCAAAGTATTATGAAAGAACCTGAAATAAAGATGGCTAATTAAAAAGCGACGACCTTGCTTAAATTAGCGAAGTAACATCTTCGACATTTCGTTAAAGTTGGAGTTGAAAAACGTGGTCCAATCAGGTTTACTTTCTGTATGACCTTTAACTTCAAGTTATTTCGAAATGATTTACTAAATCTACCCTGGTTTCGTAAGACGTTTTGCTTAATCAAGCCCTTCAAGAAACGAGCTCACTCTTACCACAAGGGCCGGCGACGCATCTGCGACTCTTCAGGTCTTGCGGTGAACACTTTCCATCAGATGATGGATTTTTCCATTGAGCTACGATATGGATTCTTTCAAAAATTTCAAAAATTCTTTTACATCCCGTAAAGAAGTTTTCTCAGGTCGGCCACACAAAAGCAACATCTCTGATGTTGCTTATGTCCATAGACGGCGGTGACCGCTCACCATCAGGCGGCCCGCCTGCTCGTTTGCAGACTATGACTATAAAAAAAAATAAGATGACCCGCTGGCTAGTTCACCTATTGCATAAAAATTAATAGAATAGAAAATCATAGTTTTTTATTGCTTTAAATGTGGTAGGTAAATGTTGTTACATTATTGTGGCATCGCAATTTCACCAAACAATTGATATGCTATAAGCAAGAGGCGATTATTTATTTAACATAATTAAACGGGCGTAACCCAATCACATAATTATGAATAGTTAAGTGTATAAAAGCACAAATAGTAAGTATAGTTAAGCACTAGTTTACAAACAAATATCTATTTTGTTTAAAAAATTCTTAAGGTTTTCCACAAACACGTTAAAATCCGGGTAAGCCACAAGGAGTGCGTTAGGTGCCTGATGCATGCGACACAGCGGTAATTGCGCATGCGCCACTGTGCGACACGTCGGAGGCGCAAACAGTCGATGCCTACGACCGGATCGAATACGCAGATAGTTATCAGGCACAAACAGGCGAGACAACTGCTCAACACATTCGGGCGAATCCACACCCCCACGCAAGATCGCCACAGCAGTTGACGACTCCATTCGAGCTCTCCTACCCTCTAAAGAGTTCATCCCCAACATTCCCAGCAAGAACTTCGTTGGGTACATAAAGGAATAATAACCATATACCCGCTTATAATAGCAGCGAAGAAAAGCTTACTGGACCTTCTTTATATATATCAAAATCATAGAAGAAAGTTACCAGAGGAATTGCAGATGCGTTCCTCTGGTTCGCGCTAGCTTAAAAAATTAAGAAGGTTTCATACCAAAATCAACGTACGTTAACAAAACAAAATAGAATATCAGCTCCAAAAATACTTAGAATTTAATTTTAATAAAATGTCTTTAATTTTACGCTCGCTAACCACTTCTCAGTTTTAACAGTCGAGAGTTCATGATAATTTTTAAATTTTATTTATGCGGAACATTTACAGCTATGATCACTGAACGTGACTAATCTGGTAGAATAATTCTTATACTTCGTAAGTAACAATTATTCGGCTTTTAACTTTATGACAACATAGTTTATAGCAACATTCCAAAGCAACCATTTTTGATCTACTTTTCAAAAAAATGTGTTTTGTGGAAAGTTAGGGTGGGTTACGGTTAACAGTTAACCGTTTAGGTGTTAGTTAAAGTATTTTTTTTTATTTAAATAAACTTAAGAAAATTGCTTTTGAATGCATTTTTTTATCCACTACCCATTCAAGACGTATATTTTTTAGATGTCGTTGGCTTATGAAACAAAACAGTGCAACGACACTTTTCAAATTCACTCAAGAAATCCGCGTGATATCATTAACTATTCAGCTATCGCTCTCTAAGTCTACATCATTATTTTGTTGTCTTACTTTGACATTGGGTAAATGTGCAGACTTCACCAAACCAATAAGAGATTCAAACGTTTAGAACATTCCAACACTTGCTTCTTTACGAACACTTGCATGATCGCGGTGTAATTAGATCAATGTTGAACACAGCCATTGTCTTCTTCCTCATTAACCCGTGAACATTCCCTGCGATTCGATAATGGGGTACTTATTACCCACATTATCGAGCAACATTAATAATCTGCTGTGTTAACTTTGTCAATTTATTTAGGGATGGAGTCTATGATTTTAAGATTATCGATACTTTTCTATTTTATGAATTAATACATTATAGTTATTATTTTTTTAATGACTTCGAAATTACTTCATGATATTATGTTTGTTTTTTCCGAAGAGTTTGCATATTAAAAAGTATTATTAATACACAGTAATGAAACATAACATAACTAACTACATTAAAGAAAAAATAATGAAAAACAAAATAAAGATAACTAAAGACAAAATAAAATCTATAAATAAAAAATGTCCTCCAGCTGTGGGTTCATGGAAACATTTGCATATTTAAATCTGTTGTTTGAAAATAATACCTGATGCTTTACATAATTTTATACATGTTAATGAATTTTAGCAATTTTGTAGCAAACTAACTGAAACTTGTCTTTTATAGTGGTTATTCAGAGGATTGCCGTTTTTATATGTTTCGATTCCCGGTTGGGTCAATGTCGAAAACGAACTCTTTGATGTTGTGTCGGGTCTGGGTGGTTGTGGTACCGTCGTCGTTGATTCAGATTTCCATAATACGAGTGCTTTCGCTTCTTACCTATACGGGGATCAGAACAACGTATATGGTCTTATTAATATCACGATAGCAGACAAATAAACACTTATGTTAACCCTAATGCTATAACTAAATCCAAAGCGACCTTATGAATTCCATACATTGCTCAAATCACGTATCGAGTAAAACGTTGCGCTTGAGTAATCTTTGCACTACCTTACAGCTAGCCTTATCTCGATAGTTAATTGAATCCATGAAGTAACAACACTATGGTTGCGCAACGTGATCGAGGAGTGCGATCGCGACGCGGTGGCACGCGCTCTTCCGTTCAATTTAATTGCACTGCTCTAGTATAGTTGACTTGTACTGTTCAAAACACAAGTGTAACTCTTTGAGTAAATTTAACATTACATTTAATTCTCATCAAATTGAAGCGCAAGCGGAACCGGCTAATAATCATCTGTCTAGGACTTTTAACCGTTTTACGTTTGAACAGTACACGTCACAAGTTAACAAAAATATTATACATTTTTATACGAGGTTTCTCTCAAAAACTTAAGTGGTTCCAAAGTTATAAACATGATATATATCTGGGCCTTCCGAATTATATTAAAGTTGCATCAACTGTTGTTTTCAACCATTTCAAAACTCAACATACTTTTATTTCTCAGGCTATGCACAAATTTGTTGGAAGACAATTATTTTAATGTCCGAACTAAGCAATTAACGTAATTTTTGATATCCACTTATTATACGTAACCACCAAGGCTTTTATTAGAGACTGTTTTATTTTTATAATCATTCATTACATAAACCTCATTCCTGCGGTAATTAGTTGCATAATATCAGCGACTTTTCAACGTGACTGTACTCGACGTGTGACTTTAGAGGAGTGCTGCAGTATAACATGGCACACGCTAGTTTCCCGATTTTTTATCGATATTATTGTTTGCAATGACGATTCACATAAATCGATAAATTAAACTTTTTATGCCATCCCTACTTTGTAGCGTTTCCTTGGTGGCACGATTTGTTCTTGTGTAACCTAGTTACTGCGATGTAATTGCAATGTTATTAACCTATTGACATTACGAGACTTCAGTAAAATGTTTTTTAAATATTGCGTTCGAATTACTTCAAATATAATGGACACTATAATATTTCGTATGTCAAATGACAACAATTTCTTGGCACATTTATTAGATCGAAGAACACTTCTCAATATTGTAACTATGAGGTCCTAACCTAAGAACTGAAATAAAGTTTTGAGTAAGTATTAGGAACAGTTTGTATGAATGTAAACAACCGTTTATTGTTGATGATAAAGTTAAAGTAGCAGTTAGTTTAATATTTATAATTACATAATATTGTGTTGTGTCTCTAGTGACTCCCGCGCAGTCGGATTTTTTTTGGAGTGAGTTGCTGATTGCCTCCGACGACATCTTCAGCTTCACCGAGCTTTTTTTGGGGTGGCGGGAAACTTAAAACGTTCCTCAAGCCGTGTGAAACGAAGCACCTTCGGAGGTTTTCTAGAGGGAATGGCATCACGTACTATTGCGTGTCCCCGTGACCTAGATTCTCCGAGGAGTTCGGATCGGAACATCTGACGATATGTACTAAACTTATTCCCATACGGGTATATCTCACAAACGAAAATCTATAAATTTACTTTAAACTTTCGCGTTCCATTTAAAAAAATAGAGTTTTATAAGTTAACCACGGTGAGTGTATACAACGTTGTTAACGTCAATCCCCGTTATAAAAGTTTGTATAAAGCGAGATCGTACTAGGTACAATTAGTTCGATTCTCTGCCTTACATCACAAGCGTTCAGCAGGCTATCACCATATCTCGTTACCGAACCCTGCGGTATGACTTATAGAGACGGTCGTGTTTCCAGGAAACTGCCGTATCATAAACACGGGCGACATTGACGGGTTACACAACAAGATAGATGGGAGGGAAATGCTTTGTGCGATTTATGCTGTCTAATGCATTTTCATCACTTAAGTTTTATCATTTATTTTTGTTATATTGATTTCTAAAGTTTACGCGAACACTACACATTGAAATTACCACGGATCCTGCAAAGGGGAAACGTCAGGATAAACATTAAATATGTAATGTGTAAAATAAACGCGAATACATCCGTAAAAGTTGTTTAATTTAAATTTTTTTTTAAATTTAGAGATAAGAATTTAAAGATAATAAAAGTATACCTATAGATAAGAATATAGAGATAACAATTAACGGAAGATTCAGCGGCTTAACCGTCAGGGTTACAATCGTGGTAGCTACGTTAAATGTTAACAAGGGGGACCAGCTGTTTAGAGCGCGTACTGTAGGACGATATTTTAATTTGGTCACCCATCCCGTAACCCGATATTGCGAAAATAGCAAACCTGCAACACCATATGCGTAAGACGGTGTTTAATTTGACTCCTCAATCTCACGCTCCTTACTTATAACATATTGTACGGTAAAGGCTGATAGTACCAAAAAAAAATGTATGACATATACTTTGATTGATGGTCCACAGAAAAAAACGTTAAATCTTTTCCTCATTCTAAACATAGATTAAAAAATAAAATAAACTTAACTAAAACTATTACTAAACTAAAATATGGCGTTAAAAAATTCCTCCACGTCCCTGTCGACTGGTAATGTACCCAAGATACTGGCGGCATTGCCTCGTTGTATGGCAATGCTTAGCCTCTGGCCAAGGTAAAAGCCAGCCTTTGGGTCATGGGAAGAGTCAACCAGCCGTTTGGAGATGCCAGTATACAAAGCATGAGCACTCGGACCCCACGGCCCGAGGGTTTCAACCCCAAACGGCTCGAAAATATAATTGCCGATACTCTTGCGCCATCCCATCTTCCTAGCACAGCGTGCTGTGCTGGTGCTGCTGCTGCGGCTGTAGAAAACCTCAAGCGGCGAAAGTATAATAAATACTTTCGCTTCGTTCGTTCGTTCGTTTTCTACAGCCGCAGCAGCAGCACCAGCACAGCACGCTGTGCTAGGAAGATGGGATGGCGCAAGAGTATCGACACAAGTTGCATCCCAAAAAAATTACAAATTCATTCTAAATAGTTACGTCAAATACACCGACACATTCTCAGTCACACTCCAACGATACCGTTAATCAATATCATATTGAGTAATGATAAAGATTATAAAACAAATTGTAAGATACAATAATTACTGATTATGCTGCTACAATAAATCCAGTGGCCAGTCTGGTTTGATGGCGAGCGCTGTGTCGTGACGCATGCGCGAAGCAGAGCGTGGACTGAGCTGATTGATCTATATATACGTCATTCATGTAGCGTCCGTACCGAAACTATGTTCAGAAAAGCTAAATATAAATAGGAGGATATATCACATCACAGATCATCAGCTCATTTTATGTCCCCACTGCTGGAGCTGTGAAATATGTAGGTATCAATCCCCTAAAACTATGCATGAAATATCATATATTTATATGCATTCGGCATTTGCCGAATACACATAATATATAAAAGTTCGCAAGAAAGCTGTTTAAGAGCTGTAAAGACAAAAACATTTATCATCATCATCATCAACATCATCATCAGCTCATTTTTATGTCCCCACTGCTGGGGCACGAAGCCTTCCCTATGGATGGATTGGGCGAACAGGCCATAAACCACCACGCGTGCCCAGTGCGGATTTGTGGTTGTTAACGACTGCTAGTGCAGCCGGGACCAACGGCTTTACGTGCCTTCCGAAGCACGAAGAAGCTCGAGATGAAAAATTTTTGGTCACCCATCCAATGACCGGCCTTTGCAAAAGTTGCTTAACCTCAGCACTTGCAGACCGGGCGCGTTAACCACTGCGCCATCGAGCTCCTCGAATGTTTTTACTATAAAAAAATTATAGTAAAATATTTTTTTTAAATATTCGGGATGGACAATGACTCCCCTTTAACTAATGTTTAGCAGGAGCAGAGTCCAGAAGCGAAGACAGCTAGACAATTTTGCGTCATTGGCCAATGAAAATCATATTTCATAAGATATAAAATATATATTGTCTTGCTCACATTTCTCTTTCCATATCATTCTCTGTATATGTAGCCTCCCTTATTCCACTTCCCCCTTCATATCCCTCTCTCTCTATTTCCTCTGTGCTCTATTTCAGGCAGCCTAGGATGACCTGTGCTAAAAAGCAGTTGTGTCCTAATTTTTTATTTTTCCCATAGTCCAAAATGAAAGTCAGGCCATTGTGACACTATTGCGGGTGTTTTTAAATACTTACATTGAAACACACTTTACACAATCCAGGAATCAAACCAAGGACCTCCGTATGCTTTGGATATCGACTTGAGCCGACTCGTTCTCGTTCATTATTGTTTGTATTTAAAATATCCATGTATTAAATTGTTTTATTTGTTGTTACAGGTAAGTTATGACGCCATCATGTCATATTTCTAACTTCACCAGTTACTGGATCTCGAAAGGTGAGTGCAAACGTCCAATATTACTAATTAACTTTATGTATTACATAAATAAATAAAAAAGCAACTATTTACACTGTGTTGCCTTCAAATCGCACTTTAATAAGTCGTTAAAACATAGCCAAAAAGAATTTTCGATACAAGTAGTAGTTTTCTTGAAGTTATGTTATTGATACTGCTATGCTGCTACGTCAAGCCACGCCGCGGTAACTTTAAGAACTAACATTTAGTGGTTCACATGTCCGAAAAGCTTTCACGTGTGCTATTGTGATTCGTAAGTTCCCACACAGTTTTGTAGATGGCGTTGACCGCGTGTTTTTATTTTAGAAGTTAATTCACTGAAAAATAAACAGATGAACGGTGACACGGTTTCAACTTTTAAACAACTGAACTGTGGTTGGGTTCTTTTCCGTTACGCCTTCTTTATTTGAATGATGAAAGTATCTTAAAAATCTGATTATTTTAAGATTGCAGCAGATACAGATGAAAGTGATATAAATTATAAAAGACTGCCACTTTAAAAAAAAAACAATTTAAATGACTTAAATTTTTTTTGCTTATTTTAATATTTTAACATTACTTATAGCGAAACAGAGGAGCTCGATGGCGCAGTGGTTAACGCGCCCGGTCTGTGAGTGCTGAGTTAAGCAACTTTCGCAAAGGCCGGTCATCGGATGGGTGACCAAAAATTTATCATCTCGAGCTCCTCCGTGCTTCGGAAGGCACGTGTAAAGCTGTTGGTCCCGGCTGCATTAGCGTTCGTTAACAACCATCAATCCGCACTGGGCCTGCTTGGTGGTTTATGGCCCGTTCTCCCTATCCATTTATAGGGAAGGCTCGTGCCCCAGCAGTGGGGACATAAAATGAGCTGATGATGAAGTACTTTACCTTGGTTTGTAAAAACAGAGTGTGAATGGAAGTGTTGGAAGGGGTAGGCCTAGGCGGACGTTTCGAGACCAAATCGGAGACGTCTTGGAAAAAGGCCAGGTCAAGAGTACCCTAAACCGAAGAGCATGTATGAAGGAAATAATGAAAGTGGACGAAGCGAAACAAGTATGTATGGATCGTAGCAAGTGGAAAAAAGTGGTCTCTGCCTACCCCTACGGAAAAGAAGCGTGATTATGTATGTATGTATGATAGAAGTGACATTAAGTTGCTTCTTACAGTTAGATTTGGTTACTATTCATATTTTATTAAAAAAAAGAGATAGCCCAATTATAGTTCTTGAAGATCTATTAATGGCGTAGGGCAAGAATCGAGGGGTTAGTCGTTAACCAATTTTACTTTATCCGTTTCGATGTTATATCTACATTAAGAGACCTACATTCAAAAAATATTCAGAGCATTTTACATAACCCAAAATCAGATTTTATATACCATTATTTTTCTGTAGTGTAGTGAAGTTAAGTAGTCAGTAATTTATTCTGCTATTTAATAGGTTTAGAATAATAGTAATGCTTCATTGTAATCGCCAGAGACAAAAGTCGTTACAGTTTTAAGATAAAAAGTTATTAGTAAAACCAGGTTTTTTTAAACCTATTTTTCATTCGTAAACGCCTTTTTCGTTTGTTTCCCATAAACCCCTTACTATATATGACCACATGCACTAATAGCACTCATACCGCAGCTCCTTCGTGCTTCGGAAGGCACGTAAAGTCGTTGGTCCCGGCTGCATTATTCGTTAACAACCACCATTGGTCCCGCGTGGTGGTTTATGGCCCGTTCTCCCTACCCATCCATAGGGAAGGCTCGTGCCCCAGCAGTGGAGACATAAAATTAGCTGATGATGATGGTGACTAATAGCACCTTAAGACTACAGGTTCTAAGTTCATAGGTTTAGTTCTAGATCCCACTTCCTTCGCACCGATTATAGCGTCTACCAAAGTGTAAAAATTCTTGAAATCTGTGAAGTGTAACGTCCCTAAGCCATCTCGGCCCACTGACACCGTTCCCATCAAGGTTACTGAGGAAAGTGATGTCACAACACTACGCTCTGCGGTGGGGGGCAACGATAACGGCGGTTAGTAGGGCTGGGCAACGTTAGTCATGATTTTTTATCATAAATCATTAAAAATAATAAGTAGCTAAGCGATATAATAAGTCTTTTTTATTGCCTAGAAGATCTTATGGGCTAGTCATTAGGTTTACTTACCTTTATGTGCACACTTGATACCTTTGCTGAGTAGTGGGGCACTAAGTTAAGTAACACTAAGAACTAATAACGTGAATAAACCCAAAATCAATTTTGATGACGGGCCAAACAGGAAAACGCGCAGAAGATTTGTTGCCTAAATAAAAACAAAATACGATTTTCTCGATAAGTAGCAACACACTGAGAAAATCGTCAATCGTCAATCGTCGTCAGGAGCTATTGAATTCCGAGTACCTATCGATATTTTGATTTTCAAAGTATTGTATAGCGATTTTTTATTATCTGTTATTTTGATATTCGCTTCAGCAAGCGATTAATGATATTGCTTGCAAACTCTCTCTGTGTTGTTTCCAACTTCAGGGACGGTTTCAAGTCGGTGTTAATGGTGATGATGGTATTAGTTGTTTTCAAATTCGTGATAGCAATCCTTTTTATTAAAATATATTAATACATAATTAAAATACTAAATACTCCGATTTTTTTAAAATATTTATGTAGTGTTGCCAACACACCGGTCATCCCTATGATGCGAACATCGTCACAAACGCCTTACGTTGAAAGTGAGAGTGACGTCACGTCCGCAGTGATAGCGAGAGTGGTCGGTTGGCCGGCCGCGAAAGTGAAGACTAGCCACTCTTTTATTTTTAATGCTGACTTTACTTTCATTAATATATCAAATAAATGTATGTAATAAAAGTTAAGTTCAATCAAACGAACTTAGGTGGATCTTAACAAATCATTAAGGCGTTGACAGCCATGAAACAGCGATCATTGTCGATTTGCATACAAGCGAAAGGGATGCTAATAGCGCATGATCAAAGGATTCAAGTCAGGAAATCCGAAAATGCTATTTATTTAAGATCTAGAATAAAGAATAGAATAAAACACTTTATTGTACACATAAAAACATATACATGACAAAGAATTTAAAATTAAAATTGGAGTCGTACAAAGGGCGGCCTTATCACTAACAACGATATCTTCCAGGCAACCTAGGGATGGAGAGGATTGATAATAAATAAAATAGAGGCGTTGAAAAAAAAATCTAGATCTAGATGTTTTATTTAAAAAAATAAACTAATAGCGTTTTTCTATTATGTATCTTAATTTCATCGACGTACTTAATTAATTGAAAAGATAAATAGAGACTGTTTAGAGGTGATTTTGGTATTTTGTTTATTGAGAATATTTCCTAATTCTGGATTTGGAATGGATATTGATGCAAATAGACTCCATTATTATAACATGCACTTTTCTTGGCATTGTAAGTTGTAAGTATACTTTTTATATAATTCATGCATATGTGAGCGCATTTTACAGTTGTCAACGTCTTAACACTTTGTCTGCTTCTTCTTCTGCTTGGGTGTCGATAACATGAGCTTAACTACATCAGAACAAAACTAAGAACATAACTAAACATCTAGAGCTTAAAGTATTTTTCTTACTGTGTTCTAGTGGTCGGTTGTACTCCTAGGTTAAATTCCAGCGGGGAATTAATTTTTTAAACACTGATTAGTTGACGGTAGGGTTGGTTTTAAGTCCGCCTATCTAGCTACCACCAGTAACGCTTCCACGGCCCGGTCTACCCAAGCCGAGGTCCGTGCCTTTAGAGGCGCCCTCGGGTGGTTCCGCTCCCCGGTCCGATCCGAACCCTTCGGAGACTCTAGTAGGGCACGGGGAAGCGCAGTTTTAAGTGTGCGATGCCGTTCCCTCTAGAAATCCTCCTAAGGTGATTCGTTTCAACACGGCTTGAGGTACCCTTTACTTACCTCGCCGCCCCCAAAAAACCCCGGTGACGCTGAAAATGCCGTTTGAGGAAATCAGCAATCTCTCTCATAAAAAAAAACCAGTAACGCATCGTATCTAATTCCATAGCCGTGACAAATATTAGTAGTATTGCTGTGTTCGGACAAGTCAAGATAAAATTGGTTAGTTTCTCAGTAGTTCAGGATTTCGGGTGAAGTGCGCTTCCATATTCGGTCTTCATCCCCAGTTCATTGTTATGCCCCCACTGCTGGGGCACGAGCCTTCCATTTGTATTTGTATTTGTATTTATTTATTTGCATATCACACGGTATTACAAAGGTAACAAAAAAAATAATAAAGTACATAAGACGTGTGATACCCTGTAAGGGCACCGCAAAGTGTAGAGCACTACTGTACACTACTGCATCCTTGTAGACACTTCAATTTATAAAAAAAGAAAACATTACATACATTGCACTAACAAACTAATTTACACATATATATTAATTTATTCTAGATATATCTTTATATTTATATTATATTATACTTATCATTATTTACTTATTTGGCACTTATTATCAAGAAATACCTCCTCTAATTTATAAAAGGCTTTACTAATTAGGTACTTTAGGTCCATTTGGATGGATAGGGAGAAAGGGCCGTAAACCACCACGCGGGCCCAGTGCGGATTGGTCGTTGTTAACGACTGCTAATGCAGCCGGCACCAACGGCTTAACGTGCCTTCCAAAGTCTGGAGGACCTCGAGATGATAAATTTTTGGTCACCCATCCGATGACCGGCCTTTGTGAAAGTTGCTTAACCTCAGCACTCGCAGACCAGGCGGCATTAACCACTGCGCCATTGAGCTCCTCCGGTCTTATCGTCGCTTATTATCAGGAGAGTTAAAAGCTTCCCCGTTATGGCATTAAAAAAATACATTCCTAAAACACAATGAAAGTCAAACTGAATTGCGCGTAACCACCGCCCGGTGGGTTTAAACGTCATCGATATTGTAAGATTAGCAATCGTTAATTTCAGTCAAACTATTATTACAGAAGTTATCGAGTTTGTGTCAGTGACCTATGGAAGTGAAGGTCGCCGCTTATGAAACTAGACGCGATGGAATTCGTTTAGGAGCACGCAGAGAGCGCTACAGAAAGTTGTCGATTGCGATTTTGATGTTATGCTATTAGAGTTGCTCTTTAGATTCTGACTAGCTAGACTTTTTGTTTATCAATTTTGAGCTTTGTGTGTTTGTATCAACAGTTTCTTAATGTCTAATCAAAATAAATTTTAAAAGGATTTTTTTTTAAAGTCTATTAAAATTGAAATATTTTTTTATTAGAGCATTTCCTGCATTTACATAGTCAATAATAAGTTCCACATGTAATCTTTTTTCTACATGTAGGTATCTTTGCACAGTACATACATACCACGTATGACAATTTGATACGAAATAACAGTTTTTACATTGACTTTACCTCTTTCTGTCAAAATCTTAATCTGTTTAAATCTAGAAAAAATGCAAATAAAGAACTTGAACTTGAATCTAACAAAAGATTGAAATATTATTTACCTATGTGCCGAGCTTGATCAAGTGCCAAATAAACTGTTTATCCATCTATATCTATCTAATTTACCCTCGTCAAAAATATTTTACATATTATAGAATGGAAAATGTCATCTTACTACAAAGACTTTAAAGATTATCATTACGTCAAACAAAACGTTAGTTATTATTAAAAAAAGCTTTAACTATCTAGTAAATATAGCTAGCCGTATTACCAGTTAAATTACATTAAAAGTTTTCTTAAATTTAGCCATTAATTATGTAAACCAGTAGCAGCAACAGCAACAAATCACCAATATCCAGCAACTAAAAGTAGCCGGCAACTTGTGTAGCGCGTCTGCACCAACCCGCGCATTCGTCCAGCCGCTCTAATTGGCCGCTTGTGGGAAAGGGATTGCCTGCATTGTAACGCTTATCCCTAAATGTGGGGCTACTCGACGTGACGCATTAGATAGTTTAATGGCGGTGGAACTTTGAAATTCAAAATATTTAAACTTGTTTATTACCCATAAATTATTGCAGTGACTTGATTGCAAGTGATGGAGGCCTTTGCGCAGCAGTAGAATAGTATGTAGGATATTTATTTATTTAATTACTTACTTATTATCACGTTATATTTGTTGTGTTAACTTTTTCACTAGTGAGGATTTGGCTTTCATTCATTATATTAGGTATAGTCTGATTCTAGTTATAATGCTGTAAACCTAAATAATTAAATAAATTCTTAGAGACTTTAGGTCCATGGGGCCTGGGTACTAAAACTAAAAAAAAAAAACTCTTTAAAGATATTTCTATTAAACTAGTAGAAGCCACCCGGGACCCCAGAGCTAGCAGCTACTTGGGCCAGCGTATAAGCATAGCTATCCAACATGGCAATGCTGCTAGCTTACTGGGTACTCTGCCTGATGGGGATGATTTGGGACAATTTTTTTATTATAGTTAATAGTAGATATAGTTTATAGTTTTTTGTAAGTTTAAATTTAAGTTGTTTTATTATTATCTTGTTTTTGTATGTGTTTGTAAATAAATACTTCTTAAATACATCGTTGTTAACAGGCGTATGATATATATTTTTTGTACATAAAAATAAAGACGTTTAGTTATTGCATTGTCGAGGCGGCCATAAAAGCCTCTTTTCTCATAGATTAGTCATCAGCGTGGGGTCAGAATGTATCTTCTAAAGTAGTACATTTTTTTTTCTATATTCAATGTCTTAAGAGCCGATACAATATTTGTTGGTCACTGAAGTTTTATGAAAATCAGCTGATATTGAGTTACAGTAGGCTGTTTTAATTTAATCTGATTTTGTAACCTTCCCTGATCGTAAAGATTAGATATTTAAGAGCGTTTACGCCGCTCACTAGCGCCGCCAATGAAAAAAAAAACATATCCAGTAATTAGAGATAGAAAATCAAATTATGGTCAACAAACTATCTGAATAAAGTAATTTAGAATTTTTACGGCACCTAATGAACACCTGACATGTTATGGTTTAGTTAAATATGGCGTTATTGTTAAAAGTGGCCGTAACGTCTTATTTAACTAAACCACAACATGTGAGGTGTTCATTAGGTGACGTAAAAATGCTAAATTACTTCATTCAAATAGTTTGTTGAGCATAATTTGATTTTCTATCTCTAATTACTAGATATGATTTTTTTTCATTAGTGGCGCTAGTGTGCGGCGTAAACGCTCTTAACACATAACTTTAAAAAGAGCAACCTAAGGGCAATTATAAGTTACTTAAAGGATTACGTCTCATTAATAGGATTTGGGATTTGGAATGTCGGTTAGAATATGTCGTTATAAGTACTATAGTGGGAACGTTTCGGTCCTAGATAATGTCTTGTTTCGAGCAATTAACCTTTTTGTTTATGTGTGAATTCACGGAGACCTTCCATTTAGCGGGAACCTTGATAACAATCTTGTAACCTTTAAGCATTGAAATTAAAATAGCTTATTGTTACACGGTATTATTTTCAAAGCTGTGTGACGTCATAAGGCTATGTGAATATAGACAACCTGAGTCGAATAAACGCAGATTAAAAGGGGGTTCACGAGCGGGACAGAAAAATAATAATAATGAATTTATTTGCATCATGTTTACAATAAAAAAAATTATGTACGTCCGCAAAAGTTTAAACTGCATTACCTAATTCCCATCTTTATTACAAAGGCAACAGTTTATTATAATTAAAGAAATCAGGTGTTACTTTGCGGAAATTCATGGCACACGAATATGCAATTGAAATAATATGTAGTGTTAATGCCGCTAAATAGAAAAAAAGCTCTTTTTCAGCTCGGTACACAGCCCATAACCATTACAAAATAGTAACATCTCCATTGCAGGAACTAGATGTTATAGCACTGTTGTTTCTTTTCATTACAAAATTGCTTAAGCTATTTCAAATCAATTAAATAATAATTCCAACTTATAAAAGAAGCTACTATTTCTACGCTCTTACATTTACTATAATCTGCTTTACAGTACCTAAGAAGTTAGTTTTATTACAACAGATAACTATCAACTTAACTCAAATAGCGGCTATGTTTCACAACGACCGTCAACTTAGATTAACTTTTCAAACATAATTTTCTGCTTAACACACCCGAAATGTCAACCGTCTCGGATGCGAGCAAAAAATTCAGACTTCATCAGCAACAATTACTATAAATGGCACCCATACACCTACTTAGTACAGTAATTTACCGTAAGTAGGTTTCGTAACTTGCTGTAGTGTCCTCGTAACCGTTTACGAGGGCGTTTATAGAAAAATTGTTATCATATTTTTAATCTAATTCTAACATGAAAATTGCTGGGGAGATATGTTCTAACGTTCAATCCGCTAGAGACTGCAAGACGGCAAATTTAAAGTATATTCTCTAATGTGATTATTCATTGGCCCTTTGTTTAGAAGTCTAGATTATGTCGATATACTGATCAGTCGAACGCGAATGCTACTTAAAAGTACCTTTATAATTGTTTGCACTATCTACACTTAAGGAATACCATGTGATCCATTTTATTATTATTAATATTATTATTATTTAGTGATGACCTATTAACTATTTCATTTGCCTTAAGAAGATGACGCGATCGATTCAGGTGTAGATCACGCGACTTTCCATGAAAGCTGCTAAATGCTTATTCAAAATTGAAATATCCAATAAACCTTAATAAAAGCAGTGTATTGAAAAATTATTTCGAATTGAATATGTGTTCTTAATAAAAGAGAGTTTAAAATTATATCAACATTTATGTTAAACGCGGTCGCGATGTCTCGCATGACTTTGTCGCACAAAAAGGTTTTAACACTTTGATAAATAATTAATCTTTATTACAAAATGGTGCTACTTTTAGCATAAATTCTTAACATAATTTAAAATGTGACAAAATCGTGAGAAACCGACTTCAATTGTGCTGTAATTATTTTTAATATGTAGTGTGTTAAAAAAGATTTTAAACCAAGTATTTTTATTAAAAAATTAAGACCAAAATCAATTAAACAATTGCTTTGAAAGTTTTGTTTTAATAAGTTATCTTTATTTTACCGGCTTGAGACAAAACTTAAAGAGACGCTTAAGCAATAATGGAAAACTTTCATAATATTTTTTACAAATATGTCTGCAGCTCAGATTTCGCATTTTAACCTACACAGACCACACAGTATTTTTGCAAGATCATTCACAATGTAATTTCGTAACAACGATGCATCGGTATTGTATTATCGATACGATACATTAACATAAGTTAAGCTTTTGTAAGTTGCAAAAGCTCTTCAGCTGCACTTTGACTCGCTTATTGCAATCAAAGACTGTCAAACAATGTTAAAGTATAAACATAAAGCTGATCAATATGATTATTTATTTACATATAATTTTACGCAAATACTGTTGCGAACAAATTACAAGTTGAAAAAAAACAAAGTATTGAAAAAAATCTACGGTAGCATAGTTGGCAGTGCCCCTGACCCGTCATGTCATGGGGTGCGGGTTCGAATCCCGTTCGTGGATTTTTTTTTTTAATCAATTTCAGATACTAATATTTATCCAATATTTCTCCTTATAAGAAAATGAAAACTGTCAAATGAACATGTGAAATAATTTTCTTCACGATAGTACAACGTCTGTGTTATAGTGGTTCAATAACTAGTTTTAATAATAATAAAAAAGAAATAAAGAGATAATAATAATAAACCACCGGTAGTTTGGGCCCTGCCTCGCTGCTGGCGGTACTCTAGGATTAAGTTTTTATAATGTTTTATTGTTTTTATATTAAAATATTGTAAAAATCTAGTTTTAAGGAAAAAAATAAATAAAGAGTATAATAATAATATCTTTTTTTTCAGACCATTGATCCATAGTGTTAGTAAACTTAAAAACTATGTTAGTAGAAAGAACACATAAAAACAAAAAATCTTAATTTAAATATTTTTTGGATCCACTCATATGCATTTGGACCCAATGCTTGACTATAGTTCAGTCAGGCCTATCCTTCACAACCATCAGGATGCCGTTGGTACTCCCCCTCACTCTAATCAGAGTTGAAGCTATACGCTTTCTTAAAATGCCGTGGAAGTCATTCATCATTTTAACCAGTTCGCCCATACCCTCAGTTCCCAGGTTCGATTCCCAGCTGTGAGCATATTGTTGTGCTCGGTTTGTTTTTAAAGTCTTTTTAAAGTCTCCAAGTCTGGCGCCGCCATTACTACAAATTTTTGAAACACTGTTATGTTCAGATAGTTTGTGATAAGAGAACCTGCTTCTCAGTACTTGAGGGTTCCAAGTAAAGTGCGCTATCATCTTCCGCCTAATTAAAGGTGAGGTGCTTCACCCACCACCAACTTGTGAAATTTAAATAAATCGAGTACATACCTAGTACGAGGAGCTCGATGGCGCAGTAGTTAACGCGCCCGGTCTGCGATTGCTGAGGTTAAGCAACTTTCGCAAAGGCCGGTCATCGGATGGGTAATCAAAAATTTATCATCACGAGCTTCTCCGTGCTTCGGAAGGCACGTAAAGCCGTTAATCCCGGCTGCATTGGCAGTCGTTAACACCCACCGTTCCGCACTGGGCCTGCGTGGTGGTTTATGGTCAGTTCTCCCTATCCATCTATAGGGCAGGCTCGTGCCCCAACAGTGGGGACTTAAAAAGAGCTGGTAATGATGACTACATAGTCACCAATTTTGCGGTCACCTACCCAAGTACCGTCCGCTCAAAAGGGAGCTTAACTTTTGCGATCACTTTAAACAACCACGCCGCGAATTGAAATTTATTTATTTATTATTAAACATAATTAAACGGGTATAAACCCTATATATGTAGGGTATAATAACTATACTACTCATTTGCGTTACTCCATACGAACCCGTGCGCAGGAGTCACACGCCGCTGAAGATATGTGACGAACTTGAAAGTCCACGCTAGTTGGCACATCGGCCTGCCATTGCTAGACTGGTAGGCTGTGGCTTGACCGGCTACAATTAATTTTAAACTAATTTTCAGGCTACGAGGAAGTTATTTATTTTTTTATTTACTGCACTTATGTATACAGTATCACTTTCATACAGTTTCATTCAACCTGTTGATTATAAAGAAAGTCCTTATTTCAGGTGCTTTTATTTTAGAGATATTTTTTTAAGAACTACTTTCTTTATAGATAGATAGTTAATCAGTTTATTAGGTACTTCATCAGTCATCATTATACACACCCATACATCATAAATATATAATTTAACATCCAAAATTTCAGTAAAAAAATTCAGTGTTTATGTCAGCCTTCCCGCAGCATAATGGTCAGTGCAGCCGCCCAGATTGCGGAAGACCCAGATTCGATTCCTGGCTGGTTCGGGAAGGCGTTTAATTTTTTCACTGTATTTTATAAATATTTAATTCAGCTTAAGTACAGCAATTCAAAAATAAATAGTAAAATCCAAAATTATAAACTTAATCGTGTTAAAAACAATATAAAAACAGAAATAAAACAAGGTCTAATGAAAAAAGGTTACTATAAAATTGATGATTATTTTAATGATAAGAATGTGTGGTCATCTTAGTCTGCTCGCCTGCACATGTTATTTCACATTGTAAGTAGTTACACTTTTTTATAAAAGGTTACAAAGAATAATTAGATGATAAAACAGCCTGGTTGTAATAAAAAACACATTATACTCTATTTGTATCAATATGCATAATAAAATTAATTTATATAATTTTTATACTGATATGATAGTTTTGAACAGTGTCCTACAGATAACAAACAGCGTTGCGTTAAATAGATCATTAAGTTTTTATTTAAAGTATCTTGAGTGTGTCATGCTCTCTTTATTGTCTCTGCGGTGGTGGCGTGTGCGTCGGGTCATTACGTTCCCTAAAATATGGTTGAGCGAAGCGATGGCTGATTCATATGTCATACTCGTGAACGGGTGCCGCCTGTGGAGGTTGGTCTGCTCTTGCATACTTATCTTATTGTTAGTATTAATTACTATAGTTTGACTTTGTTTTTCTTAAACAATTTTTGACTTTTATTAGAGTACTGTAGTGGTACTGTATGACATTGTGGAAATTGAAACTTATACCAGATGTAAATTTGATATATTAGATTTGTTTATTTTTTTGTTTTTTTTTACATGTTGTGGTTGTCTTCTATATTTTTTTGTGTTTATTTGTAATGGAAAGTGTCCTGCTATGATAGGGCATTTTTCAATTTTTATTTTTTTTGACGCTGTAAGGGAGAAAAGAGCTGGACACTTGCTGAGTTTCTTGCCGGTTCTTCTCAGTGCAAGATCTCCCGCCCAGAGTAGACTTACGAACCGATGGCATAGCGACATTCATAAGAGCTACTTGTAGCCTAAACTGAATAAATGATTTTTGAATTTTGAATTTTTTGAATTATAGTCATCTTTGTAATACACGTTGCCGACCCTCAGTTATTAAGCGTCCAAGCAAAAACAAGCACAAACGAAAATAAAAACCTTGCTTCACACGAACATTTAACACTACATTCAATTGTTTCAAACGCTAACCACAATAATGTTTACAAAGTGCATATCCTTAATTTCAATAAAAGTAGGCGATAACTTTCAAAGGTTGTTCATAAATATATTTAGAACGATATTTCCGTTTAACGTACATACTTACTCCAATTACATTTATTGTGCAACCGAAATAGCTTGCGCCTTCATAATAAAAGCAATTGTTTAAGTTAAGAGTGACCTTGTGCCGATCATTACAGTCTCTATATACTTATAGACCTTTCAAGTTCTTTGTTTTTATTTTTACAATGTTGTAATAGGTTTTATGTAGATGCATTGTACCTCGTTACGCGATTGAACTTCTTGCAATGTTTGAGTACACGCTAGATGATTTCAGAGGGGGTATACAATTTCCTCATTTGTCTTACGTTTGAGAGTCGTGGACGACCTTTTAGGGTTTGATCCAATCTCTTCATGTCCCAAGACTGGTTTCCATTATAGGAACCTTTAAAGTATCGTAAAGTACTGTGTTACAAAAACATGTTTAGTCTTAACTCGACTAACTTACCTGCATCTTGAACCAATGTGTAGATAGAAAATGAAAGTGATTGCTATAGCACAGTTTTTTGTTTTGTTACTACCGCAGAGGTAAAGAAATTGAAAGAGATTGATCTTTGGAATGAATGAAAATGGTAGTGCTTGAACTTCTGACATTTGCAGTTACAATCAATAAAGCTCATAGTCACATAGTTAGTGTAAACCTCAATGCTAGAAGCGGCCAATGATATGTGATAGCGTATACAATTTCATCACAATTCGGGAAACGTAGTGTGTTCGTGACATTTTTTATTTGTACGTTACGAGACCGTCCGAGGCGAGACGACACCGTCTTGCGGTCATCAATGATTATGTTTTACGTTGGCTTCTTCATAAGTTTTGCTCAATTCAAGTGAAATATGACTCACCTAGCTGCTAATTACAGAATTACTGTGACATTAAGCAGTGTAAAATAATACAAAATGAAAAATTAAAGACATTGATTCTCTCACTTGAAACTTTTAAAATATCCATTTATTTACGTTGCGTATATTTGATTGATGCATGCATGCATAGCTTCAAGAAATTATTACGAACCGCTCAACAATTGACCGGTCAGATTAATCATAGCAAGTACTCGTTATTAAATACTTTGTAAGCCAACCGGTTGAGACAAAAGTTATGTAAAATGTGATTTTGCATTTTCGCAAGCGCTCGTAACTCATGGGGAGTACTTGTGCTTTCTGTCGCAAACCGTCCGTCGGCCGTCGCCAAGTAAATCGGTAAATTACTAGTTTCTAATAATGCGAGTGTTGCAAGCGACACTATGACCAGCGTTGCGTTATGTGTTCTGAAGGAAATTACCAAGATTATTGAGTGATGGCCCATTATGCCGCTGATTAAATTTAATGGACATAAAGAATACAATTCGATCATAAATTACTGTCTTAATGTCCCCTGGCTTGTATTTTAGATGTGTAAACATCCTCAAGGATATCTGAATACGCTATCTGGCCGATGTGTTGCAACAAAGTGTTACCAGATTTCACGCGAAATAATGTAAATGCGCGTTAATACGCATAATCGTAGCTAACATGTGAGATAATGCTTTCTACATGTGGCCATAACAATTTAAACACGAGCGGGTTACGCAAAACTATCGTTTACTACGTGTTTATTGTCAAGAATGAAAATACGCTGGCGTCGTTGCGTCACCACTCACTGCGCACGATGCGATGTAGATCTGGGTCATATTATTTCACATTTCGCAAATCACATGCCTTACGATCAGCGTAATTACACTTAACAAGACAATTAAAACAACGGTTATCATTAATTTTTGGCATCGCCAAACTTTATTTTACAGTCAGTACGTAAAAAAACTATTCCGAGAAAAGAGAAACAGAATTTCATGTAACTAAAAACAACAGGTACATCAACTCAAACGTAACAGTCAGATCAGGTTTTAAGATTAAGACTCACAACAACAAAAAAAAAGGACTATTTATAAAGAGTATTATATCAGTGCGAGTGCGCGAGGCGTGGGACGACGCGCCCAAGGATCTGGTGGGTTGGCACCACTATCCGCTCTGATGCAGCGTTCCACGTCTCCCGCTCGAATTAGTGCTAAGCTTATATTTATATATCACATTCAGACAACTGCTTCCTGCAGCCTTTAGTAGCTACCATGATGACCATACTCGTGTCCGTGTTCATGACCGACGACGACTGGGACCGGCACCTTCACTGGGTACGGGACGTGCTTCTCCACGGGGTAGGGCACGTGCTTCTCGATGTGGACGGGGTACGGCCTGTCAACGGGCACCTGTACGGGGACTGGCACCTGTTTCTCTACAGGGTAGGGGATGTGCTTCTCAACGGGGTAGGGGGCTGGGTACGGCACCTTGACGGGGTAGGGCACGGGCTTCTCTACATGGACGGGGTAGGGACGGTCGACATGGACCTTGACAGGGTAAGGTACTGGCTTCTCTACTGGGTAGGGGACGGGTTTCTCGACTGGGTAAGGTACGGGCTTGGCAACATGTACGGGGTAGGGCCTGTCAACATGGACCTTGTATGGGACATGGACTTCCTTGACAACTGGGTAGGGAGCGGGCACATGTACTGGCACCTTTACGGGGTAGGGAACCTTCTTTTCAACGGGGTAAGGAGCAGGTACATGGACCTTCACGGGGTAAGGCACGTGTTTCTCAACGGGGTAGGGTTGGGGAACGTACACCTTGACGGGGACTGGCCTGTCAACCGGCACGTGGACGGGGTAGGGAACCTTCTTTTCAACTGGGTAGGGTTGAGGAACGTGCACGGGCACTTTGACGATCTCCTTGACTGGGTAAGGCACGTGTTTGACTACGGGGTAGGGTTGGGGAACATGTACCTTTACGGGCACGTGCACATGCTTTTCAACTGGGTAGGGAATGTGTTTCTCGACCGGGTAGGGAACAGGGACGTTTTTTACAACAGTGATGGTTTTGTGGGTCTCCTCGTGGCCACTTTGCCAGCCACCCCCAAAGCCTCCGTCGAAGCCACCCCCGTATCCCCCGTGTCCTCCCCCATAGCCGAGTCCGATATCGAAGAGCCCTCTCTTCTCGTGTTTCTTGTCGTCAGATGCCGCCTCCTTGTTGTCGGTCACTGCCACTTCTTTTTCTGCTTTCTTGGCTTCTTCGGCATTGGCGAAGGCCAAGAGAGCCACCAGACTGGCGGCCACGAGCTGTCAAACAAAAACATACAATTAAAATTTAAACTGGGGCGGCGATGGTAGACCGGACCAAAAGTTAACATCACAGTGGCTTGCAATGTCTAATTAACGAGTACGAAAAGGCTTAGTGGTTTAATGAGTTATAGTCGGCTGCAACACACAAAGCACACGCAATGTTTCCGTATTGCGCAACGCTATATAGGGCAAGGGGTTTTTAATTAATCCGGGTTTTTTTTGATTTGATTCGCGGCCACTGCACTGTCACTTCACTGAACACTCGATAAACGTATTAAATTAAAACACACCATGAACTTCATGATGCTGCTCTTGTAGGTTGCACTGAAGCCAGCGGACTCCTGAATGCGAATGATGCGTGTTGCTCCGTAGCTTCGCTATATATATGCCGTAAGAGCGGCCGAGCGAAGAAAAAAAATGGCGCCGCTGTAGGACTCTGTTACACTTTCGCTTTCGAGGGGTCTGAACGGGCCAAAATGCTCCTTATCCGAGGTATTGAGATTTGGCGACCGGTCGGCTATCGGCTGGACAGTTTCAATATTGCAGGCTTGTTGCACTTTGTTAGATAGAAATCGTTGGTATAAGCTTTGCGCAAAAGCTCTTCCTAAAGTTGCATTACATAGTTAGGTTAAATTAACAAAAAAACATTTTAACGCTTATCCGCTAATGCTTAACGAGACTATTAAAACAAATTACACCTTATTTGAATGTTAAATATAGACAATTGTAAAATTCCTCTTGTGTTGCAAGGTTTGGCAAGTTAATCTGTTATTTAAGTGCGGTGCTAAAATCTAATTAAATGACTTATCTACTTCAATGAATTTCCTGTTACCTCTTGATTAATTTATGAATTTAAAGCTTGTCACGACTTCAGTCTTAATTATAGATCGCAGCAAATACATGAAGTTTTGATTAATTTGAACTTCTTTTCTTATTTCTGCTAAAGTTATGTCTTTAAATGGCCAACTGCTATGCAAAGGCAACATTTTATTTTTTGCCTTATTAACAGTTTATTTATTAGTGTACATGTCGTTCGAGAATTTTCAGTGATAATATAGTCACCGGTGGCTTCGAATAAAAGTGGAAGGCACTCTTAATTGAAATCATGTGTGAGAATGAAGGGTTGCGGGCGCAGCTTGTGTTACGGGTTTTTTTTAGCTCGACAACAGATAAAAAATACAAGATTACTTACTTCTTAGTCTAAGTTTTGATTTTATCTATAGCTTATTCTACCTTATTTCTATTTCAATTAAATTTGTTAATTTAATTGTTATTTAATCCATCAATTTTATTATAATTGATTTTTTATTTATCTTTCGATTGCAGGTATTTTTAATTTAATTTGATTTAAATTGCTTTTTTATTATTAATTACTATCTATCTAACTAATCTATTTATTTAACGTCCCCGGTTTAAAAACCTAGACTATTACTGTTATTAAGTATTTTAGAATGGGCTTAGTACTTTAAAGTGAATGACGATGCCCTACTCATATGCAATCGTAACACATAAGGAACTGGCTATTTTACTTCTGTCGGTATTAAACAGTACTACTAATATGGCAGTTATGGCGACTGGCTTTGTGTGGTAGTAGCCAGCCAGGAGACCAAAGGGCAAGCCTTAAAAACAAAACAAAAATCCAAACAAATATTTTTCTTCACAGAGCATATTATATCCTATAGCTAGTAAAAGCCTGTAAAAAGTAAAGGTTACGGAAGACTTGTGCCTAAGCTATGCAAGAAATATATGTACATCAGGAAACTGATTACTATTTGTAGTACCGTATATGCATGCCTACTGGATTCGAAACAAAACTCCCTGGAATAAAGACTGAGTGTATGTGATCACTTAGTCTAACTTTATCGTTAGAAGATCTTATCTTACGCTACGTGACGTGATATTTTGTATGATATTTTTTAATTTAAGTGTGGATTTGAGTCCTGATGCGTGGGTAACACTAAATTAGTTGTCTTTTAAATATATCTCTTCTAGGCTTTATTAGTTTGAAAAAGTGGTATTCCTTTGGAATGCAAAATAAATATGAGAGTAAACTATTACCATTGGTATTAGTTTCGTGGTATTGGATTGGAATAGGTCACTAAAGGTGGAATGAGATGATGTACAGTCACGAGCAATAACATGTATACGCTTTTGACTAGTTTTTACTCTTATTCCATAGCGTTAAGAGTTGCATTGTATACATGTTAATGACTGTACAAGCAAGAGCAACATTTAAATTCGAATGCAAACCAGTTATACTAATAAAAAATCAACAAATATATTACATTTATCATCGCCTAGTTACAAACAAGATTTAACTATACGAATATCTTTCTCAGTTAGGTACATACATCCATCGTTACTCTTAACTTGCATAACCATGCTGGTCGGACACCTATCTCGAATTATCACATCCTCCCAACGCAGTCTGACAAGATGCATCGATTTGCATTTTTATTAACTTTATAAAACTTTATACACATACATCAATGTTGGAGCATTCGCAAGTTGCTTTGCAATCACGTCAACACAATTCCTAGTGGACTTGATCTGCTTTATATAACAATGCAATGTGTCACTAATTAGGTAGGTACATCATTTTCATGTGACGGTGCTCATTTTAACAACCAATAATGCCTTGCTGCTACGCAAAGGCCTGCTCCATGTCATTCTATCTCTTTCGATCTTCAACTGTCTCCGGACCAGCCAAGGGACGACTTTAGATCGTAGCGCCAACGCTTTCACTAGACGCCGGCGATGTGGCCCTGTTAAAAGTACGAAGTCATTCCATCCACATCACCTTGATGGATGGCGGTCTACTACTGTGCGTTTTTCACGAAATTTCTTGCCTCGAACTACAGTGTTGTGGAACCAGCTCTCGCCGGTGGTATTTCCGGACCGTTACGACCTTAGGATCTTCAAGAAACGAGCCTATTCCTTCCTTGAAGGCCGGCAACGCGTCTGCGATTCCTCTGGTTTTGCAGGGTGTCCATGTGCAGCGGTGATTACTCTCCATCAGGTGACCGCCTGCTCGTTTGCCTCTTTCTTTTATAAAAAATACAAAATAAAAAGAAGTATAAATTCTTCGTTATTCATGATAATCTACATTAGAAAATCTCCTCTAGTCAACTTAGCCACTTTTTTAGTTTTAATTTTAAACCCAATGAGTTCTCCTTATGGAGACAGACTCCTTATACCATTTAGGTAGTTCGGTTATCTAGTAGCTCTCCCGTCCCCTTTCCCAGGACAGCTGAGTGAGAGGCAGGGAATATCTACTAAACTCTAGAGAAATCGCAATTAGCGGAGTTATCATGCAGGTGTTCCTGGAGGTAATATCATTTTTGACTTTAAGATGCAGTCGAACCATGAATAAATGTAAGGCTATGGCAGAATAACAGGGTTTGTGGGTGTCCTGCAATCACTGAACCATGGACCCTTTTGACTCTAATCTGTACTCTGCTTGGATGTAACTCCTTCTGTGTACTATCTTCTGTATACTATTCACAGTAGTGTTTTTTGTTAGAGGTAAATAAAGTTATTTGTTATTATTATTGTTACTAATAGTCGCTCAGTGGTCGAAATGCGACCGTAATTTTATTAAGGATGCACGGATTGTATCCTAAGCAATGAAAAATTAAAAAAGATAGAATGTGTATGGATTGGCATTGACAGATTTCGGCCGCTCCTCTTCCATTTTTGAAATTTTTGGAAAGAGTATATAGGTAGGTATGCGTGTGTGTCAAATACATGGTAGTGTGTGTAATGTTTGTTTTATTGATTTAATGTATTTTTTATGCATAGTTTAAAAAAATATTAATATTCTGTACTCCTCTATTGCTTCACGTTTAATATAGTTAACTCAAGCTAGAACTCAACTCAGCCCTAACACATATATTATATTAGATTTCCCATGACCCACAACGCTAGTCATGGGGGTAAGTGGTGTTAACGAAAGTTGGGACCGACAGGTGACCACGCCTTCCGGAGCGCAGTGGAACTAGATACAATTTAGTTCGGTATACTATCCGGAAAATTCTCGTGACGTACGATACGATTAGCATTTACGGTCGTGATTCGACCGATAGCCACTACGCTCCACAAAAGTGCAGAATAATTAATGGTTTGAAAGTTCTTTTGAAGGTCGCCATGACGAGTTCGATTTCTGATACTAATTACGAAACAATCATACGAACGGGACCATTAATAAAGTGTTATTAGTACATTAATATTATTTAATTTACAAAAAGATGCTTTTTTATTATAGCAAGTCCAAGGTATCAATCACCATCAGTTACAAAATGCAAATTTTGTGAAAACTTGTTCTTTTTCTTTCTAAAACAGGTTTTTTTTGTAAAGGTTTTGCAATATTACAAAATATTTCTATTTATTATTATTTTTTATTATCAGGTTAGTGAACTGTTATTGTTGGGTCATAGTTAAATAAACACATTTTGAACACATAAAAAAAATTTGACAATATTAAGAGAATTGATAGATGCGTGCAGTGAAGGCGGAACGTTCTTGATTACTTTCTACCTTTATATATCACGAGTTACATACAGAATTCATTGATTATCGAGAATAAAAAGCCTTAAATGATTGCTACACTTAGCACCAAGAATAAGAATATTAACTAGAATAAGAATGTATTACAACACATTCTAAAACCCCATCGCTATAATGTCGAAGTGCCTTTAATTTATTTTATTCTTAATTTAATTAGTGAAAAAAAGTCGCATTCAATTAAAAAATCTTAAACTGCTGTGTTGCAAACTGTATTATATGACGTAAATAGCGCTTAATGTCAAAAGAAAACTTAACGCTATTGTTCTGAGCTTTCAACATTCAAGTGGAAAATTGAAAAATAATAAAATAAAAACAAAGCAAAATCAAAAAAAGTGTTAAATCCAAACAGGATGCATTGTCTACTCGCAGGAATAAAAAGTATAAAAATCTACCAAATAGATTGCATAGCACGCAGGATTAAAAAATAAAAATCTACAAAATAGGTCGCATAACCTACCTAATAAGCATAGATAAACAAAAACATTCAGCACTCCTGAACAGCCTCAAAGGTCTTATGAGTCGTAGGCTCGCCTTTGAATTAGTAGGCAGGCTCATTAACATTACACGAGACGGTCTATTTAAGGAACTAAAATATTATTATTATTTTATTTTTATTTTTTATTTTTATTTTATTTTTTATTTTTATTTTATTTTTATTTTTATTTTTTATTCTCCTTATCGAAGGCACTAATCTATTTGGATATTTAACCTGTGATCGTACGCCTAAACCATGTAAAACTCTAATTAAATTACGTATATAAGTCTTATGCCTATGTAAACTGATTCTACAATTAGCAAAGAAGAATCAACTTCAGCTGCTGAGTTTGTTCCAAGTTATTCAAGTGACTGTTTTCTAAAGTTTACTTTTACTGATCTACTTGCGTTTGTGTTATGTACATATTATGTTTATTTTTATTTAATATTTATGCTGACGTTTATGTTATCTTATCTTGTGAAAAACATTAAATTAAACCTAAATGAGTAAAGTTCTTTTAGTGTAAAATAAACGCGATTATGTCGGTTACAAAGGTAACCGACATAGCCCGAAGAGTTGCTAAGCTCAAGTGGCAGTGGGCAGGTCACATTGCTCGCAGGACTGATGGCCGCTGGGGCGGGATAGTCCTGGAGTGGCGACCGCGTACCGGAAAGCGCAGTGTGGGCAGGCCTCCAACAAGGTGGACCGACGATCTGGTGAAGGTCGCGGGAAGCCGCTGGATGCAAGCAACACAAAACCGGTCGTTGTGGAGATCCTTGGGGGAGGCCTTTGTCCAGCAGTGGACGTCTTTTGGCTGAGATGATGATGATGATGATGAAACGCGATTAAATCAAAAGTAGTTTCATTTCAATTATTCAAGTGGATTTAAAATCAGGACAGTGCCTATTTAGTTTAAAGACTTAATTTGTGTTTTAAATCGGCCGTGTCTGTAAAGTTTGTGACAAAACTATACATAGGTAAGTATTTTTTTTTTGACAAACCTCCTTGTAGTTATTTTTTATTTAACCGATATCGTCCCACAGCTGAGCATCTTTCCCAAATCCTTCCTCACGTCTCGATCTGATATCTGGAGTCTCAATACCAATTTTCGTGAATGAATGAATTTCGTGCTTTATGTAATACGCTCAGCTGCTATTTTTTCTTTTTTCATAAGATGGTAATTGTTAACATTCAATGAAATAGTTAGTTAGTCTTATCGGACTGGTAAAACATTTTATTAATTACCTTTTCGAGAAGAAAAGCAAATTTGGTCCATACTCCATACACTTGCTAAAATTGAAATTGAGTATTGATAATTAATAATTTGGATTGTAATTACAATTTTAAATGAGTGGTCGTCGAATTACAATCGTATTTGAAAGTGCGGTGTAACTCGATGCTAGGAAACGAGGATTGCGCCGTCGAAACTACTATCACTTCGCCAACAGATTTGCATTGTAGCATAGTTTTGCATACATATTGTTTAGTGTTACTTGAACGTAAATGACACGATTTGAGTGTTATAATGTTTCTTTGTGATGTCCAAGGCGTGTTGATGAAATAACGCTAATATACAATAATGGAAATAAATGTGCTGGAAACTACAACTTGGAAAGATGGTTGGGAAAACCAATGCCCCGATGACTCAAATGGATATGCAGTCGGCCGGATTGCAAAAGGACGTGGGTTCGACTCCCACTGAATTAGTTTAAGATCGAGATATATTTCTATGATGTTTACCACACATGTAAATAAATATGCATGACCACAATGGTAAGTCGAAGATGGTAACGCACTGAACCTGGAATCCTGAACCGCTGAGGATATAATAAAATATGTTACTGTAATAAGACTGTGGGAAAGCACGACAGGGGCGGTAGCCAAAGTAACATTAAGAAAACGATAGCGAAGTTCGAAAATAATTAAATGTATGGGATTGACATAAGATTGACCACGTGATTTAGCGCGGCTTATGTCAATCCCATACCTATATTTTATTCTTTTCGAACTTCGCTATCGTTTTCTTAATGTTACTTTGGCTAAGCCTACTGGTCTGCATTACGACGTTTACTTGTTTGTTTTTTTTTGATATCAGAATTTGTCCATATTAATAGGCTCCAGGACTTTAAATATCCTCAACCGTCTATTGCAAAAAAGCCTAAAAATACATTTAAAAAACTGTTTTAAGCAAAAACGTACTTTATTGTAAAATTGTGGAACATAATCGTGAAAACTGTTCGATTGAAACGTGTTAATGGCATTTTGGTTTATTAACTTTATGCATTTATACTTCATATAAGGTCACATTTTAGTAACTGCAAATATTCTATCTAATAAAATATCAGACTAGTTTTTGTAATATTGTAATATTTTTAAGAGCGACCTCTCTGTCGGCTCCTTTGAATGAAACTACGGGCACGTGTAAGCGGTGTAGGCATTGCGGCCTCTTTGTTTCGGCTCCTCTGATTATTGAAACTACCGAAAGTGCTTTATTTTACTTTTTAATCAAAATGTCTCATTAGGTCCTTACCTATGAAATTGACGTTTTGTATAAAGATTTTTTATAAAATTTTATTCTTCATACTATCTTTTATATTTATTTTCTTATCATCTATTTATGCTAACACTATAAAAATTGTAGATTGTGTATTGTATTTCACTAGCTAAATATAGCAGACATTAAAAAGAAACAACATTAAGTACCTTCAAAGTTACAATGAAACAAAAAGACAACACCGCGAACATAAAAAGTAGTCAATTAAAAAAAAAAATGGGCGATAAAGACAAAATTAATAATCATTGTTATTACTGAAGCCTAAGTAACATAGTCCTAATTAAAGGTGTATAATAATATTAACAACCGGTATTGACTTTTAGAACTTTTAGACCTTTTAATATAATAAGTCAGAAAAAAACCTCAATTTCATAGGTAAGGACCTAATATGTTGTTGAATTTATCCTCAAAATATTTGCAATTGATAAAATGTGACCTTATATATAGTTTATCGGCATACTTCACAAATCAGGATACGTATAATTAAACGGCTACTTTACTTCTGTAATTATACAAAATTAATTGGGTTGTTTGTCGACCAGCTTTGTTATTCCATTATATCTTAGTAGTAAACAGAGCATAAGCTTGGTATAAATATTCCGTGTCAATAATAACTTTCGGAGCTTATACTGTTTTTTAACACGGGGGTTTAACTTTAAACTATGAGGATTAATTAACTGATTTATAGAACTGTAGAATGCAATATATACCAAAATTGCATCAGAAAATTCAGGTATATGACCTCAATATTTACAGTTGACGTTCGGAAACACCCGCCATTCCATGATACTTTAAAATATATACGAAATCATCCGATGTGGCTTGAGTGTGTAACGCGTGCATCAAGTAAATGATGAAACCGAAAACAATAAAAATTTAGGTAGATTGTCAAACCTTCAAGTTTTAACAATTTTACAATTTGGCTCAAATACTTTTTCAAATTGTTATGTGGGTGGTCATCATAAACATTCCTAATACCACAGCTTAAAAAGGCATGCATTTTTTGGTAGTAGTAGTAGTAGTAGTTGTAATGCCGTTACCAAGTTATACAAGTTTACAATAACTTAACCATATTTTAAATTAGAAATACCTATTGGAGTATTGGAGCATTTTAAACCCATGCTGTTTTGTCTTCAATGTAATCAGACACTTTATAATAAGCTTTTTTATAAAGCTTTTCTTTAATAGCAATTTTAAATTTATTAATATCAAGTTTTTGAATATTACTTGGAACTTTATTGTAAAAACGTACTACACACAGGCCTCAAACGAATTATTTACTTTGTGGAGTCACAAAGTAAATAATTTAATTCTAGTATTAGGTACTGTTAGTTTGTTTTTATTTCTAGTGTTTACATTGTGAATATCACTGTTTTTAGAAAAAGTTTCAATATTTTTATAAACATACATTAGGTTCTCGTAAATATATTGCGATGCAACTGTCATTATATTAATATTTTTAAATCTCTCCCTAAGAGAATTACTAGCTTTTGGGTAAATTACTCGAATAACCCGCTTCTGCAGCACAAAGATAAACAACTAGATCACGGTATCGAATTAAAATTGGCTTATTTTGTTAATTTATTATGAGATACCGATATTTATAAAAGATCTTAAAGTGTTGCAGAAGGTATCAGAATATTTACAGAAATAGCTGCAAGCTGAAGTTACGTTATCAAACAGGTTGCCTATCAACTTGTTAGCTTCAAAGAAAAAAGGCAAGACTACTTACGAAGCGGTCATGTCGTTCACACTAGCTTTGGACATTTAATTGAAGGAGCACGCCTCAAGTGGCGAGCGCGCTAAAATGATAGCATACCCATCGTGCCACGACTACTACTAGCATGACTTTATATCAGTATCATCATCATCTCAGCCAAAAGACGTCCGCTGCTGGCCAAAGGCCTCCCCCAAGGATCTCCACAATAACCGGTAAAAATATAGTAAAAAATAAATTTAAGAAAATAAAATCGAATATATTATAAGTAGTCGTATAGACTCTGGCAACCCTGACGGATGTATAATAATAATAAATTTTATTTTAATAATTTATTTCGATATTTCGATAAAAAAAAAAAGTTTTGCATTACTTACGGTAGTTAGTGGCCGGAGTCTCCTTTTAAGCAAAAGATTACCTGTTTCAGGGGACTCCTCTGTATATGTGTGAACAGTAAGAGTCTTATTGATAGAAACTACATAACTACTCATTAGCTTAACATCTATAATTGACAGAAAATACAAATACAATTAAATACAATTATAATATGTGGTGTACAATAATTGTTATAATTGATTAAACACACACTATGTTTTACTGCCTCATAATGCACTGCGTACAACCGGCCTACATAAAACTACTTAGAATCGATGCAATCAATCAACAGTCCAAAATATGTAACGCAAACAAATTAGTTTTCGTATAATTTGATGTAACTTCTTGTAACAATAGTAGCTAATGCTATACGAGTATATAGATCAGTTTGTTGATACATGAGGTTTGGCAATACAGCCTTAGAAATGTTAACGGACATGCTTAAATGAACGGGCGATTTTGATCTGAAAATACATACAAACACAGAATTTGTAAATAAGGCTTTGTTGAAATACATATTAGAGCTGTCGCAGGCATTTTTGCTTTCATTAGTTCAAGTATATTCTTCTGCCTGGAACGCATATTGATAAGCTTTTAAGTGTATCACCTATCGAAGGTGTTTTTGCTTTAATCACAAAATAAGTATCGTCTTTTCTTCATCTGCTTGGGCGCCCGGGTCCTTCGTACTCAATCACCCTCAGTTCTTCTAACTTTGCCTGGTTTTCGGCATCCTTTTTTGGTGGGATCATCATCACTAGCGCCTATACGTCCCCACTGCTGGGGCACGAGCCTTCCCTATGGATGGGCAGGGAGAACGGGCCGTAAACCACCACGCGGGCCCAGTGCGGATTAGTGGTTGTCAACGACTGCTAATGCAGGCGGAACAAAAGTCTTTACGTGCCTTCCGAAGCACGGAAGAGCTTGAGATGATATATTTTAGGTCACCCATCCGATGACCGGCCTTTCCGAAAATTGCTTAACTTTAGTAATCGCAGACCGGGTGCGTTAACCACTGCGCCATCGAGCTCCTCAGGTGGTGAGATCGTTCTTTCTTAAATCTTTTTGTCTTCATAGTTTTTGGGCCTACTGCGAGGTCTAGATTTTAATACAGATTTTAATATAGTTGGGTCTATTTATATGAGTCACCCAACGAAAACATTAAAGTCCTGTGTGTAAGGTAACATAGTCGATTTACGACTGATGTTGTTTGCTTGACGTAACTAGGTTTATAGCTAGCTATTAAGATCTATTAATTTATGAGTGATGAAGACCGAAGGGTTATTCATATGCTAGCATATTCATAAGCAGGGGAAGGGGACGATCTCCCCATGTCAGGAGGTTTAAGTCAATCAATGAGATGTTAATCTATACATATAAAAATGAATCGCTGAAATGTATGTACGCGCATAACTTCCGATCGACTGCACATAATTGGATAATTCTTTTTTTTTGAGTTTGTTATTGTCAGGACAATGTTTGTACAGAAGAAAATTAAAAGAAAAAAGATATTTTTACTAAAATATGTTTTTTTTAAATATCATGTTAAGAAAAGTGAGTCAGCTTTTGACAACTTCAAACGGACAATACGTCATATGACATGGTACGTCATATCATTCTTCCCGTAATAACACTTGTTGTGATTGTGAGACTCCATTTTAATTTCCATCTACCGTATAATAGGGTAAATAAGGTACACCTACTACTAATAATAAAAAATACTTACTTGAAATTGGCTAAATGCTAAACGCGAAGCCATTAATTAAGATACCTAAGATACTAATCAGTATATCGGTGTTTCGTGTGTTTGAAAGTTTATCGTAAAGTTAGGATTTATACTTATATAAAAAACAATTGCTGAAAATACTAAAAACGACAATTTAATTTTCCTATACAAAATGTTTCACTTTGTTTGTTTGTTGTTATAGAAACTGTCAAAGTGGTACGAAGTCCGCCGGGTCAGCTAGTAAGATAAGACAATGATGATGAATAGACGATGGTTACTTACCTGACCTTAGAAAACAATTGAAAACCATTTATTCAGTTTAGGCTACAAGGAGCTCTTGTGAATGTCACTATGCCATCGGTTCGTAAGTCCACTCTGGGCGGGAGACGTTGTACTGAGAAGAACCGGCAACAAAGCAAAGGACATTTCTTCACCCCTTAGAGCGTTAAAAAAAATAAAAAATGACCTACATAGCAGTACACCTTCCACTACAAACGCAGCTTAACGTAGCCAAACGTAGCTTAGCTCTCAGTATCGTTATCCGAACGTTTATCATGTTCTAATGCGGTGCGTATTATACTAATCGGAGTGTCGCAAGCGCAGTGTGTCCCACAGCTAACGTTTTTGTCCAATTGTCATTTCCACGTCAAGGTTATTTTTGTCCACAAAACGGACATTGCTTTTTCGCACATTATATTTGACTTAGACTGTTTTTGTGACGTCTAAAAGAGAACTCGAGATAATTAAACTATCTTTAGATAACGCGAATAATTAGTTTTTGCGTTAACAGTTTTTAAACGATCGCTTTCAAATCCTTTTTTTTTTGTTTTAAGTAGTTTATAGTCTTACGCACCTTATTTTGTTAAATCAAAACTTTATATGAATACTTATGTTTATTTCACGTTTATTTTTCTGGAGTGTTAAAGCCTCTCTGGGTCTGTGGTAACAGTAGACTGTGCAAATCACATAATCCGAATACTACTAAAATAATTAATCCTATCTTTGTTATAATAATAATAATATTATACTTATTTATACTTAAGTATACATAAGTAAATCATTATTTATCATTATTTATCTATTATGTTATACTTAAGTAGATCATATTTGGTATTTAATCTTCAAGTACATATCTCTATTTATATTTTTTCCTTTGTCATCGCCGTATTTTTCATTTTATTTCCCACTGACCTTTTTAGCAATTATCAGTTTTAATTGAGCTTACCTTTAAGAGTATTCTTATCAATGGGTAATTATACTTTGTTTTAAAATCTTTAACGAAATTTATATGATCGTGGACTTTTTTTCAACAACAATTTTGGCCTTCCCTTTTTCTTATTGGAACTGGTATTATAACTCTGTGTACATACACGGGCTGCTCGAGTAGATAGTCAGTGATTAAAATTAAAATACACGGACTGTTTGAGCAGTCGTAGTGAAGATACAATTTTACCGAGCTGCTGACCGCACGGCGCAGTCGCAACTGCTTGAGCGATTCCATGTATGTTTGTAAACAGAAGACTGTAGTTCACTATGCAGTCGCAACTTGAAGCAGTCGCATCCTGACTGCTTCAATCTGCCCATGTACGATGTTGTCCCTATTTACTGACCCTGATAGGTAGGGTATGGCAGTTGGAACCGTAGTTCCAGCAGACAGACGAACCCTTAGGTTCGGCTGTCTTTTCAAGGGTTCCACGGGAGTTTTGGATCCTAGGCCCCCTGCTGGTTATGCCTTCGCGGGCGTCTCCGGCAGGACCTGGTAATGGGTTGGACTCGTGGTGGCATGTGGTTAGAATGTTCGTCTGCCTGGTTGAGGTCTGGCCAGGCTTCCATTTCGTGCACAGCGAGCGGGTCTTAGTAGCGGTCCGGTGGGGGCCTGAGGCGAAAAGACCTGCGGGGCACGTGAGTTGCCCTTAGTTGGTTGTGCTGCTCGGTGGTTTTCATTGAGTAGTTACTCCAACATCTCCGGCACTAGTCTGGAGAACTAGTAGAGGCGCCCGTTACATGCAAAAGCCTCCGGTTCAATCAGCCGCGTAGGACTTTGGAATTGATTAGGTGCCTGGATGGGTACCGAGAATGAGTGTGCTTACAACTCCGCCACCAAAGAGGACATTTGGTAGTCGACTTTAGAGTTGACGGCCCGAGCAGTGGTACACTGCGAGTTGTGCTCTTAGTGCAACGAGAAGTGAGCGAGCTTACAGCTCCGGTAACCTATCTGGATATTAGGTAGTGGACTATACGTGTCCACGGGGCAACTAGCTCGAGACACTAGTCTTAAAAGTACCGTATGAAGGATGCGTAACCGGCGTGTTCTGATCTAGCGTTATGACCTGACGTAGATGGTCCCTTGTGCTTGCATAAGGATGCCTGAAACCTAACTTTATAACCGTGAGGTTGGTGGGGGGTGTCAGTATAAACTTTAAAGTAGTGTGTAGCAGGGTGCCCATGCACGACTTTAGAGTTGACGACCCAAGCAATGGAATTTGCGAGTTGTACTCTTAGTGCAACGAGAAGTGAGCGAGCTTACAGCTCCGGTAACCTATCTGGATATTAGGTAGTGGACTATACGTGTCCACGGGGCAACTAGATCGAGACACTAGTCTTAAAAGTACTGAATGAAGGATGCGTACCGGCGCGTTCTGATCTGGCGTTATGATCTGACGTAGATGGTCCCTTGTGCTTGCGTAAGGATGTCTGATGCCTAATTTTATAACCGTAAGGTTGGTGGGGGGTGTTAGTATAAACTTTAAAGTTGTGTGTAGCAGGGTGCCCATGTACGGCTGCGTAACTTGTGGGCGCTCAAAATTGTCGGTGTTTTCGGGGCATTTTCTATGTCCTCCGCAAGCTGCCGTACTTTCTTGGATAGCAAGGCATAGTTACTTACCATCAGAGGCCTAGTGTTAGTTTCACTTTCCCTACGATCACGTTAACAATATAGCTTTATATGTTTGGTATGTACTCTTCAGCTAGAAGGCGCTGGTTTCGTTTTTGTCAAGTGTTTTTGTTAAGAACGAGAAACAGAAGTTACTAAGCAGTCTGGTGAGATGTTAGTTATAAACGTTACTATTGAGAATAAAATAAGCATACGTTACTGTCAGCGTCGACCCTGGACATCACATGCTTGGCGACGAAGAAATTCGAAACACACTATTACCAAAGCTCACATGCCAATCTAATATCCGACCTTGCTTATAATGACTGAATAAAATAATTGCCTACGGTTACATTATACATATTTTCGTAAGTAAAACGGTTTCCTCACGCGAATGGCAAGTTTAAATGAATTTTGCAATGTCGCCGACGAGACGTCCACGACGCGGTGCGTATGTGGAGCAAAACGGACAGACGTACAGGGAGATATTGTGGTGTGGTGCAAGTTGGAGGATGCCGCGTTTATAGGTAGTAGGCCTAACACGAACTGCTATCGAAATCGCTTTTTAATACTGAGGAAATCATCTCGTGAGGTATGTTGGGTTAGCCGATGTTCTGGCCGACTTACTAAAACCTTAGTACTCTCTTTGTACCGCTCAGGTGGGACTCTGAGCGCTGTGGAAGTGTGGACATTGGCGGTGTTTCCTTCGGACACATCTTTCTTTGAAGCGCTATAACCGCCGGGTGCAGAGGGTGGGGGCGGGTCTCTACACCTTGAGGAGTCAGGAGAAGCTGCCCATGCACCCGTCTCCTCCAATACCGAAATCGTTATCTAAAGTTTGAGATAGGTATGCTAATGTCATTGTGTACTGTAACACTATCCCTACATGTGAAGAAATTAGGTGAATAATTTCATTATCTCACCAACAAAAAATGGCTGCTCTTCCAGCACACGTATTACCTCCTTCCTGTGTAAAGAAACCACATGATGATCAGCAAGGTGAAGACGGCTTATGAGGAACAATCCTGTTCCACTGTCGAGCTGTCTTCGCATGTGAATTGTGCTTCCAACAGCAAATTTTCAACACGTACTTTGAGTAGTTCCCATTTGTTCTATAGAACTGACGTCACCAGGACAAAAGAGAAAAAACATTCTCAATTGTTCCATAGAACATTTAGTATCTATTTTTCTCAAATTGTTCTAAAGAACAAGATAACAAGACCTCTTGATGATTATCAAACTGGCCACTTGAATTAATTACCTACTTCGACGTGTTTATGCACAGAACTGTCATTACGACTAGAAAAAAAAAAGAAAACGAAAATGGTTAAAGTCAAATAAGAGCCTCAGTGACAAACATTGTATGGAACTGTTTTGGAAAAATGAATTCCCAATTTAAATTAATGAGTAAACCTGGATGGAAAGGCAAGTATGTAGTTCTATGGAAAAAAATAAGAGAAAATTGCATTTTTTTGGTCCCGTTGACGTCAGTTCTATAGAACAAATGGGAACTACCGCGTACTTTTATTATTATTTCGATTTGTTTTAACTTTTATCAATAATGTAATAATAATGTCTATATTATTGTTAGATATATTTTTTATGATTTCATCGCATCCGTTTTATGGTTCCACGGAGCCTTCCCTATGACTGGATAGGGAGAACAGGCCATAAACCACCACGCGGGCCCAGTGCCGATTGGTGGTTATTAACGACTGCTAATGCAATCAGGACCAACGGATTCCCGTGCCTTTCAAAGCTCGGAGGAGTTCAAGATTAAAAATGTTTGGTCACCCATCCGATCGGCCGGCTTTTGAGAATGTTGCTTAACCTTAGAAATTTCAGATCGGGTATGTTAATCACTGCGCCATTAAGCTCCTCCTATATTTTTTATAACCCATGCTTGTATTTTTTTTTACTTTATCATTTATTTGGGTAAACTAATTTAAAAAAAATGATCTGAGGTTGCTTGTAGGTCCAAAGTACGTCGCTTGTACCATAATGATTGGCAAATGAGTAGACGCAACTGAGAGTAGATAATTTGAGACGGAATCATTGTGCGATTTTGAAACGTTCACTACCTCTGTTCTAGTTTATGATATAAACGTGACTGTTTATTGATATGCATTCCTCACATAGTATCTCTTCGGCTGCGGGAGGAGTCTGAGGCATCGACTTAATATTGCGATACCTTATAAGGTGTTGTTTTAGATATGTATACTTATTTTTTGCTAGTAAAAATGCAATTTATATATTTTTTTACATGTGTCCAGATGGTCTTGCAATTAAAATAACTAAAGCAAGAAAATTGTTATATTTAGAGTCTCTACTTTCAATTTAATTTTAACACCACACAAAACTTATCAAAGTTTGTAATTTTTTTTTTATTATTAAGCGTACTCGTTTTAATTGAATTTGTTGTCAACACACTTACTTATTATATTCTTAATAAAAGAAAGACAAATTTTCACGCCTCAATATTAAAATTAAAGAAACTCATTAGTGTCCAAAAATAAATTAATGTATAAACTTTGCAATTGCTTTGTGTACGAACACACTTAAGAAATCGAATATTACACTAATAAAAACCTAAAAATTTTAGTTCCGTGGTGGATAACCACAATATATGAAAACCTAGTTGGCATTTCATATTTTAAATAATTTTATTAACTGCTAATGATCATATCTTTGATCGATCAAAAATAATTTGTAGGTACTACGTATTCTTAAGTTTACGCGACCACTGCACAACGACATAAAATACCTTATACGGATCTACTTTCATTCTTTACAAGATCCTTGTAATTTTCCTTGCGACAATCACGGCAAACGGTTCAAAACGTCACGCCTTAATTATAATATTAAAAAAACATTCTTATGCTTTAATTCAGTTACTTAATGACCAACGATCCTTTCCCGCTACGCATTGTTTATTCCGCCATAATTATCGCAACGCTTTTACGACTAAAATGTTAAGTGACAAGCGACTCTCGAAGACAGCCGTTTGCGCCCGTTTGCCAAGGACAGGCCGCCACTCACTCCTTTCAGAATTGTACATGACTTTGACATTCACCGATGTGCAGTGATCGAAACGTGCCGCGTGAATTCAAATCGGACTTGACTAGCCCTCAAGTTGATTGACAAAAAGAAGCTGGTTTGTTATTAAAGTTAAGATAACGATTATCAGGTTTAGCGCTCAATGGTTATTGGTCATGGGAGAACGAATTAAATTATTTAGAACGATAAACCCTTGCTTGGTCGCTGCTTTTGTAGAAGTCATCAAAATGGATACCTATACCCATGTGCTACTGTTCATGAAGAAAGGTCAAAGCCCAACTGTGGGAAATGATATCATTATCATAATTCTTCGAGTCAGAGAACATGGTGCTTTAAGAAATTAATATCTATTTCACTGCAGGAAGTGAATAGTTTAAATTTATTTAAATAGACGATGTAACATGCCACAATATGAAGAAAAAATTAAGCAAATCGTTCGTTTATAATATTTGTAAATAAGTAATAAATATTAGCGACCCGGACATTCGAAAACTTTCAACGAGCCTTTTTTGGATAATGAAAAAAGGCTTGTTTATTTATTTAATTTAACGATATATAAGTTTTTTTTTATTTGTTTTTTTTAAATATATAATATAGAAATATATGAGATATAATATAAAAAACCCATCAATTGTAGTGACGACTTCATTTCAATGATGGAGGCCTTTGCCCAGCAGTGGGACAGTTATATAGGCTATTTACTTTACTTGAATATGAAAAAAAATAAAGTAAAAGCGACATAACTTAATTTAAGACAAAATAAAACCTATAAATAAAAGATGTCCTCCATCTGTGGGCTCATGGGAACGGTCCCAAGAATGCTGACAACTTTACCTCTTTGGATAGCCAAGCTATACGTTGGCAGAGGTAGCTGCCAGCCTTCTTGTCACCAAGGCTCCAACAAGGCGAGCATCCAGCTCTTTGTTGAGTTATAATTATTTACCTAACGTGCGAGATTTTATTTGTAATCCTACTAATATTATAAATGCGAAAGTTTGTGTGTATGTATGTTCGTATATTTGTTGCTTCTTCACGCTGCAACGGATGGATGGATTTGGATCAAATTCGGCATACAGATAGTTTATAACCTGGAATAACACATAGGATACTTTTATCCAGATATTCCCAAGGGAACGGGTACCACGCGGGTGAAACCGCGAGCGGACGCTAGTTCTTTATAACACTCATTTTATATTAAAATAAAGTATTTAATTTCAATTATTCAATTAGATCATTTGTAAGCCATAGTGAGACTTATTCAATATCTAAAACTACGTCCTTGACATATTTTATGTCAAGGCTATACGAGTATAAACGTGGTTTATAAGTATAATTTATGTAAATTGTATCAATTTCGTTGCGGAAACAGTTATGATTATTGCCAAAACGCTGAGCAGTTTGTCGCCGATAGATCTTGTCACCAAAGGTTGCTTTTCCACCAAAGTTGTGCGAGGTAGCTAAAGGGGTGAGCGAGAAATAAGTCACCAATCATCATCATCATCTCAGCCCAAGACGTCCACTGCTGGACAAAGGCCTCCCCCAAGGATATGAGGGGTATTTGCCGTAATCGCCACGCTTGGCAGGCGGGTTGGCGATCGCAGTAGGTTGAGGGTCAGAGAGATGCTGCTGCCCATCCTCTGGAATGGTCCCTTAGTCGGCTTTTACGACACACACGGGAAGAAATGGGGTGGTGCAATTCTTTATCCCCGGAACCACACAGGGTTAGTCCTCAATGAGTAGTCCTGGTAATAATGGTTGAGTAATCCTAAGTCACCAATAGGATTACTCAATTTTACACCGCAAGGAAAAGGTCCTTAATCCTAATTAGTGGATTTTCCCTCACCGCTTAGCTACCTCGCACAGCAC
Organism: Eudonia lacustrata; assembly: GCA_947562085.1. Lineage (NCBI taxonomy): Eukaryota > Metazoa > Arthropoda > Insecta > Lepidoptera > Crambidae > Eudonia > Eudonia lacustrata. The sequence goes on from OX387315.1 coordinate 24,290,267, forward strand.
TGGTGGATAAGCAGTCTCAATATCATTATCAGGTAATTTTTATGTCCCCACTGCTAGGGCTAGAGTCTTCCCTATGGATGGACACACCTCAGGGAGAACGGTCCATAAACCACAACGCTGCCCATTGCGAATTGGTGGTTGTTAACGACTGTTTAGCAGCCGGGACTAACGACTTCACGTGCCGTCTGAAACACGGATGAGCTCGAGATAATAAATTTTTGGTCACCCATCCGATGAGACTTTGCGAAAGTTGCTTAACCTTAGGAATCGCAGACGGCCTTAACCACCACCGAGCTCCTCAAAAGCAGCCTATGCCTCAATATTCGATCATGTGACCCTGAACAGACATGCGTGCGCGCATCTGATGGTATCAAACCACACGCAGGCATTCGGCTAATGGTTGTATTTCACGTAGCTTAAAGCGCGTTCTACGAATTTGCATGCGACCATTAAGATTCCATTGAAGCATACTTTGCATGTTGCGTGTACTACATCGCTATTGACTGTGTCTCTATTATTATATGGAGGTACATCTAATTTGGGAAGATGACTGTTATGAACTGTTAAGTATTTTTATATTGAAATTAGTTTCTGGAGAGTTAATGAAAATTATATTCAATTATATAAATTTTACAGCTTATTTTTAAGGGCTAATTGCTATACTTCATCATCATCTCAGTCAAAAGATGTCCACTGCTGGACAAAGGCCTCCCCCAAGGATATGAGGGGTATTATTATTATTATTACTTAAGCCGAATTAAATATTTATAAATACAAGTGGGTCGGGCAGGCATTAAATTTTTTCACTGTATTTTATAAATATTTAGTTATATAATTTACTTGAACTCTCCAGCTTATAAATATCCCGTTGCAAGGTGAGCCTTCCTGTGGGGTTGAGCTAGAAAAATATAGAAACAAAACTGCGTTGTCAAAATCGTAGTCTGACCTTTTTTGTGGAGGGTAAACATAAATCTTAATCTTAATCTTTCATATGCGGCAAGCACTTATTAAAGCCCTAAACAATTTATATTCTATTGTGTCTGTATTCACAGCAGACGAAGGATTTAAGATACCAGCGGCCGGGGTAAGCTGCTGGTTATATGGTGACTCTCCTCCTTACCCTCGCCCTGTCCAGTCCCGAAGAGCTCAACCGGGCAGGGGTGGAGAGAGTTTACTGCCTCCCACATAAATAAAATGCACACTCCCATATAAGCACATTAAAGGATCGGCCAATGAATAACCCACCACCTTATGACAATGACTAACGGCTACACTTCCTTTCTAAATCGCGGAGGAGATATTTAAATATGGTGACCCATCCAGTCACCCGACAAAGCGAAAGTTGCTTAACTTGAAAGATCTCAACTTAAATGCGTATCGTTTGATAGTTTTTCATTTAAAAATCATAAACAAATCCCTACATAATTTCTCATTCTAAGTCGGTTAAGTGAACGTGTAGTATTTGTCTAAGTAGTTCAATTAGACTACCGATGTGAAAGTACTCGAACCATATTAGTTAAGTTGTGAGAGGTTACATAAAAACAGCATTGTGTTGAGATTGTGTTGAAAATAAAATACTAATTAGGTATGTCTTTTTCTATTTCAGGTAAGAGCTTACAGCACCATCGAAAGGTATGTATTTCTAAAAAGTCATACAGGTTTATATTCAAATTATATTATAGTTTCAGATTTTGTATTTTTCTAGTCTTATAAATGGTAAAGCTGGTTCTAAGTTCGCCTGACCGGCTACCACCGGCTCTTCTTCTGTCTGTATGTCTGTTGCCACGACAGCAAGTAAGTGGCATTGTTAGGTTTCAAAACTTTATTGATTACGTGTAAAGTTTGTTACCTTAAACTTTATCATCACTTACCATCAGATGAGCTTGCTTCCAATTCTTGTGTGTTGATGATTGATAACTTCTCATACTCTACATTCACATCGATGGCTGGGTGGCTAAGCACTCAGCCCTGATATCCTGAAGCCCTGGTTTAAATCTCCAGGTCGGGCAAATGCTTCGGATTATTCGAAGAATAGGAGTGTGACCAATCTTCATTTGTCAAGCGAGGTGATTAATTAAGACACCCACCGATTGTAGCGATGACTTGATTTCAGGGCATTTGCCAAGCAGCGGAACAGTTTATAGGGTATTTATTTTCCTTACTTACTTCTCGTACTCATGTATATCTTTCTACCAATGAATCATCCAATATTAGCGGTCGGAACAATCTGTCACAGTCTGATAACTCCATAGCCTTATATTGGGCACGCAAAGTGTTTATTACGAGCGGTTCGCGTTTAATTCCGCCGGATTACGTGTTAGATGGGTTTTATAATTTCATAGGAGTAGATTTGGTAATTGTTTCCTTTACTAATAAATAATTTAAGTACTATGTAATTAAGTAAGCAGCCGCAAATGATTCGTTCATTACGTGTTTATTAACTTTGAGCGGCCAATCAGCTGTTTGTTAAGTATTGATTAGGAGATACGGTTGATCACGCTACGAGCTAAATTACTAATTGTTTTCGTATAGGTTCAATAATTTATTACTATAGAAATACTTAAGAAGCTCCACACAGAGTTTCATTGGGAAATTCCAGTGGGAAGATTCTCTTTAAAGTTTGTTTTAGCAACCTCGTTGAAGCATTGTTTTTAAGGTACGTTGAGACTAAAATAGAACGTATCTTATTAAACTGTGCAATTAATAAGGGACAGGGACGCTTTCAGTCATCAAATTCCAATTATCTAGATGGATGATCAAAATATCTTGCGCTACTTCGTGTTTTAGAAGGCAAAGTTAGGCACTGTTAAAGTTATTGTCGTAATACACATCTATATATATAAAATTCTCGTGTCACATGATAGGTGCCATACTCCGCCGAAACGGCTCGATCGATTTTTATGAAATTTTATATGTATATTCGGTAGGTCTGACAATCGGTCGTAATCTATTTTTTATAACCCTTAGTGATAAGGGTGGTCCTTCTTTGCTTTGTTGTAGAAACTGTCAAAGGGGTACAAAGTCCGCCGGGTCAGCTATTAATATTATAATTATTATGATTATGTAGGTAATTTAAGAAAGCTGTAAAATTAAATGAAATGAAAATAAATTTATTTAGGACAGAACAGTTTAAACATAAAGATAAAAGTGGAAATAAAAAAAACATAGGAGTCCCAAATCGTTTCCGACTCAGCAAGATAGCTGAGTCGGATAGAAGCTAGCCTTGAGGTTAGCGCTGATCTTCCATCGGAACCGGTTTAAGTGATGCTGCGATAGCAACATAACCGTAACACACAAAAATAAAAAAATAAAAAAATATAAAAACATAAATAGCAGCCGTACGTAGTTGTTAAAAACAGAAGATTAAAAAAAATAATATATAGGCTGTATATCCTAAATCCCTACTTCTAACGGTACAATCTATACTAATATTATAAAGCTGAAGAGTTTGTTTGTTTGTTTGTTTGTTTGTTTGTTTGTTTGAACGCGCTAATCTCAGGAACTACTGGTTCGAATTGAATAATTCTTTTTGTGTTGGATAGTCCATTTATCGAGGAAGGCTTTAGGCTATATAACATCACGCTGCGACCAATAGGAGCGAAGCATCAGTGAAAAATGTTGCAAAAACGGGAAAAGAGCCTAAAAAATTAAAAATGCTGCCGAAAGTCACTATTCCACGCGGACGAAGTCGCGAGCACAGCTAGTAAAAAATAAAAAAACACATTCAACAAAAATTCATGAGTGACAGACAACAACAATGACAATCATTGACAGACAAACAAAATGGTTGTTTCTACAAACTAAATGCTCGGCACATCCCCCATGGCTAATTGCACGGAGGTGCTGGGCCAAAGTGGGTATTAACGACTGCTATCTTATAACAACGATCAGCCCCTTGACTATGAGCAGTATATGAGAATGTATAGCAGTATTATTGCAGTTGTGGAAAAGAGACGCGAGTATATTCGCCGCTACACGCGTCTCGTTTTCACAACTGCTATAATACGGCTATAAGAGCTCGTGGTTACAACTCCAGGACCAACGCCGTAACCGGCCTTACGAAGTATGGAGGAGCTTTAGATGTTTTGCTATCCATCCGAAGACTGGAAAGTTGTTTAACTTGCACTCCAACCAACTTCCCTAACCACCCTCTCCACCACTTAATTTTCTACTTCCATGTACTTACAATATAATAATGTACATGGAAGTAGAAAATTAAGCTACTTGATACCAGCTTATCTAAATGACTTACCTAATGACCTTTAAAAGTTGTACTCGGACACGGTCATTGCTAAGTACAAATCAAAATTTAAAAAATATTTCTTACAAAATAATCATCATCTTAATGTTGATACTAGTTTTTTGTAAAAAAAAAACATACCTACTCTGGTTTGCATCTAACATAATTTTTATAAGTATTAAGAGTGGCTCTCCTACACAGATAAACCTTGTAAGGTTTCCGTGTTAGGATTATTGTATTATATGTTGTTTTTTGTAAAATGATTTGAACAATAAAAAAAAACTTCTTTTTAATAAAAAAAATCGATAGGTAACAACCCCATAAATAAAACCGTAGTGTGTGGCTCACCTTACTCTATTCATCTCAGCCAAAAGACGTCCACTGCTGGACAAAGGCCTCCCCCAAGGATTTCCACAACGACCGGTTTTGTGCTGCTCGCATCCAGCGGCTTCCCGCGACCTTCACCAGATCGTCGGTCCACCTTGTTGGAGGCCTGCCCATACTGCGCTTTCCGGTACGCGGTCGCCACTCCAGGACTATCCCGCCCCAGCGGCCATCAGTCCTGCGAGCAATGTGCCCTGCCCACTGCCACTTGAGCTTAGCAACTCTTCGGGCTATGTCGGTTACCTTTGTTCTTCTGCGGATCTCCTCATTTCTGATTCGATCACGCAGAGAAACCCCAAGCATAGCCCTCTCCATTGCTCTTTGAGTGACCTTGAGCCTTTTTATTTTTATTATTACACCTAAATTGCATTATTAGCCTGACTTTGTATTCAGTAATAAATCATACGTCGAAGACTACACTTGTTTAATTAGCTCCCCAGTCGTCCCATCAGTGCCAAAAGTAAATATACCTACCTGCCAATCAAATAGCGTGATGATATTTGCTTAATCTGCGTAGGATCTGGATTGTAATCGCACGTGCATAATTGCAGTGCACTATGTAAAGGCCGCGACGCGTCCGGCGTTGGCTCACGGCGGGAAGCGGCTTGCATTAGAAAACCATTGCAGATCATGATGATAGCTTACAGGCGTTTGTTTGTCCACTCGGTGACGTGGTTGAACTGAACACCCAACCGCCTAAGACAGTCTCCAGTCATACACGCGGCAAGAGTGTAGAATCTTAAGTGTTGTTAGGTTATCGGGCAGATGTTGGACTACTGTCGTGATCATATCTTTTGGATTAATATCACTTTTCACTGTTAGACAGAAAGATTAATATATAAACGATCCACTGCTCGACTCAAACTTCTACTTCTTATTAGGTTGGCAATTGTTTGGGACCTTATTGTGACCTAATAAAATATGCCTTTGGAAGCAAAAGTCTCATCTAATTTTTTTTATTACTAGCGGCCCGTCCCGGCTTCGCACGGGTAAACATTTATTTTTAAATATAGCCTATGTTATTCAGCGCTAATGTAGCATTCTAATGGTTAAAGAACTTTTTTAAATCGGTCCAGAGGTGTACCGATATCCTATGACGTGTTAAAAGTTGTACATTACTTGAATAAAACGCAAAATATAAATCTGAGGTTGCAATAGATTGCATCCCACATAGGTTTAAAAGGTAACGAGGAGGCTGACAGACTTTCAAAATTAGCCTCTACTTCAGGATCCACTGTTTCTATTCTACCTTATTATACTGAAGTGCTTAATAATTTTAAAATAAAATGCTATGAACAGTTTAAAGAATATTTTACCATGGTTTTATAATTTAAGGATAAATAGAAAATATATTGTCATGCTACACAGATTGCGTTCCGGACACTATCCTGCTAATAAGTTTGCGTACCTAATGAGAAAGGTTAATTCACCTAATTGTGATCTCTGTGGTGCAGTTGAAGATGTTCAACACATTCTTACGGAATGTAAGAAATATCAAAGGGAAAGGGACTCAATGATGCAAAAGTTTAATATTAATAAATATGATATAGGGGCATTTACAAGTAGGTATTCTAGCAGAACCAACTTCGAAAGCTGCAAAATGTTTGGTGGACTGTTTGTCACATCACTGAGTCCCTTTTCTGTCCTTTATTTAAGTAAGTAGATTTAATTAAACATTAAGGTTAGGTTACGGTCACCCCTAGTCGAAGTCCTAGCCTTAAAGGCGCCCTTTAGTTGTTCTAGTCTCGATTCCGATCGAAATGCCTCGAAGAATCTAGTAATAATAATAATAATAATAAAAAGCAATTTATTTCTCTGTCACAATAGCCACACATAATCAGTAAGTTTACAATTTTGGTAGTATACATAAAGACATTGTGAGAGAGCAGAACCCGCGCTAGGATAACCTGGCTTACATAGTTCTGGCCCCCCACTTTGGACTTGACCTATGATCTTAAAAGCTATTTCGTAAGTGTGTGTGTGTGTTCGAGGGTGTGTGTGTGTGTGCTCGAGGGTGTGTGTGTGTGTGTGTGTGTGTGTGTGTGTGTGTGTGTGTGAGTGTGTGTGTGGTGTGTGAGTGCGTGCGTTCGTGTGTGTGTGTGTGTGTGTGTGTGTGTGTGTGTGTGTGTGTGCGTGTGTGCGTGTGTGTGTGTGTGCGTGCGTGCGTGCGTGCGTGCGTGCGTGCGTGCGTGCGTGCGTGCGAGCGTGCGTGCGTGGGTGCGTGGGTGCGTGCTTGCGTGCGTGTGTTTGAGTAGGTGACAATCAAACGTTTGCGCTAATACTTTTACGGCTTATTTTAGCGTCTGAAGCAGATCTTCAACCTCATCGTAGGTTTTCGAACGTAGAAATTTCGAGACTGATTGTTTGCATTTAAACCGAGTCATAGGATATATATTAAGGATACGGTTTAACTTATTATATAAATATTTACCAAGAAATATTTGGTAGTGTTGTGCAAATGGAGAAAACATTTTGCTATTTTTGAAAACTTTGTCTTTTCTTCTGGTGTTCTCAAATAAATCAGGGTTATAAGTAGTCTTAGAATGGGTATATAGGATAGTATTCAATACAAACAATTGCCTCACCGTGAGTACTTCTAATTCGGAATATAGCTGTAAGGTTGGATATCTATAGGGCTTATACGTCATCACTTTAAGCACAGCTCTTTGCGCCCTCTCGATGCCCATCATATAATTTTTAAACGTACCACCCCATGATGTGATACAGTATGTTGTTATAGACTGGCATAAGGCAAAGTAAGTGGTTTTGAGCATTTTTAAGTCAACTGAGGATCTTAACCTTTTAAAAATGAAAATTAATTTACGGATTCTCTTGGTGAGTATTTCGGTATGTTGTTTCCAAGAAAGTGTAGAGTCTATATAGACACCAAGGTATTTTATTGCAGTTAATCGTTCTAGTGTGATGCAAGAACAGGTTCTGGAGTAAGTCTGCAATGGACAACTATGGGCTTTTACTTGAAAATGTGTGGGTTGGGTACGACTTTGCTTAGTAAAGGTAAGATATTTAGATTTATTTATATTGAGTGTGAGTAAATTTAGCTGAAGGCTTAGCATCACTTTACGGAGTCCATGTTCAGCTACTTGCTCTAGTTCTTCCCAACATGAACTACGAAAGACAAGGGTGTCCATGGGCGGCGGTGATTGCTTTCCATCAGGTGACCCGCCTGCTCGTTTGCCTCCTTCTAATATAAAAAAAGGGCTGTGTCATCAGCGAACGCATACAGTTGTCCATTATCAAAATGCAGATTGCATAAGTCATTCATATAGACCAGAAATAAGGTAGGTCCTAGTATGCTTCCTTGCGGAACTCCGTAGGATATTGGATAAAGATCGCTAATTAAGTTACTTATTTTTACCCGTTGGTTTCTGTTATTTAAGTAGCTGCAGAATAATTTAAGAGCTGTACCGCGAATACCTATTTTTTCCAATTTATTTAACAGCAGGGGGACAGAGACAGTGTCAAACGCCTTCGCAAGGTCCAAAAATATTGCCAAACATTTATTATTTTTTTCTAGTTGTTGAATAATATGTGAAGTTAAGTTATCGACAGCTTGTTCAGTTGATATGCCCTTAGTAAATCCATACTGATTATCCGAAATAATTTTAAATTTATGTAAATAGTTAGTTAGCCTTTTGTTTATTAACCGTTCTAGTACTTTGGATATAGAAGGTAAGATTGATATGGGTCTATAATTGCCGATACTGTCTCTATCCCCAGTTTTATATATCGGCTTGATGAGGGCAGTTTTGAGACAGTCAGGAAAGATTCCTTCGCTAAAGCTTCGATTACATATGTGTGTAATCGCAGGCACAATGATGTGTACAGCCATTTTGAGGACATTGGCAGTTATGTTATCAATACCAACAGCAGGACTGTTCCCTAGCTCTCTAATAGTAGCATAAACTTCATTACAGTCAGTGTCTGCTAGTATGAAAGAACCCAGGGAACATTTTTCCGATTCAGAAGAGAGAGAAGTACTGTTTGTCATTGGAATCTTCTCCGCCAGCTCTTTTCCTATGTTGGCAAAGTACTCATTTACAGTATTAATCGATGCTACCGGGTTTCCTTTCAACTGTAGGAGGTTACTGAGGTCGTCATGGTTTTTATTGCTTATCTTAGCTATGTCTCTAATTGCATTCCATGTTTTTTTCGAGTTTTTCCTAACATTGTCTAATTTCTTTTTATTATAATCGCTTTCGACTTTTTTTAGAAGATCATTGCAAAAGTTTCTGTAACGTCTATATGTTGTCATTAGTATTGTGTTTTGTGGATATTTGTTACTTTGCGCGTGCAATTTGTCACGATTTCTAATGCACCGCAATAGACCGGGAGTGACCCATGGTTTCATGATTCTTTTCCTGTTTGGGATAGATTTTATTGTTGTATTTTTATTTATAATGTCTGTTATTTTCGTGACCTACAATTCGGTAGCTGTATTTGTATCATTAATTTCTAGGATGGGGTTAAAATCTGTTTGTTGTAGGCTTATTAGTATAGCATCGTAATCCATGGTTTTATATGTGGGCGCGGGTTTAGGGGTCTTATTTGAGTTAATTACAGTAAACATAGTTGAAAAGTGGTCAGTTACTGTAGTGCGAATAACTGCAGTTGATGTTTGAAGGTTTGATTTTACAATGATATGGTCGAGACAGTTTTTATTTCGGGTGGGAATCATGTGTCCAGGAAGAAAACCATGGTAAGCTAGTAGATTTTGGTATTCATTTGAATGGTGGTCGTTGTCTAAAATATTGATATTTATATCTCCCGCTATATATATGTTTTTGTAATCTTTCACGGACTCAATTGCATGGTTTAATGATTTTAAAAAGTTGTCTATGTTTTGGTATGACGGTGGGCGATAGATAGCAATAATGCAGGTGCTGTTTGGTAACTTTATTATTAAACAGTTAGCATCAACAAAAGATGGTTCTGTAACATCTGCAGTAATTGAATCCCTAACATATACGACGACTCCCTCGTTTTGCGTGTTGCAGTTTTTTGTGTAAAAATTATTATAATGTAAAAGAGATGGTGGGTTGCCGGTATTTTTAAGCCAACATTCTGAGAGTACAATAATGTCAATACCAAGGTTAAGGCTAGAGATCAGGACTTCTAAATGACTCATGTTACAGTGAATACTTCGTATATTCTGTGATAATACTACTAAGTGATTATTGTGTGGTAATTTGTCTCTCACCTCTCCGACATCACAAATACAGCTAGTGGCTGGACAGTACGAATCAAGGTCATTTGCAACCTCCTCATCAAGCTCTGTGCCGATAGAAGTTTAAGGGGCTGTTTAGTGATAAGTACCTTAAGTACAGATATGTAAAGCATATTTGCATTATTGTATATTGAACGTATATTACAACTGAGTTAATTTTGTAAATAGTTACTAGATATGCGCGCCCGCTGTATAAAGTTATATATAGTGTTTGTGTGTGTAAGAGCATTTTGTGATGTATGAAGTTATATGTGATGTTTGTATGTGTATGTCGCCCGCTGTATGAAGTTATATGTAGTGTTTGTATGTGTAGGAGCATTTTGTGATTTTTTGTTTTTAGGTGTTCAGTGTGAAGTGTGATTGTATATTTGCAGTTACTGTTTATGAAAACAACTTTATAACAATAATAGTGATATGTAAGAGTAAGAACATGCATTGAAATTAAGTGAAAGTATATTCTAATAGATGTTAGTCATTTTTGACATTTTAGTAAATTGATGTCTTCTTCTGTGTTGATACGGATAATATTTGCGCCATCACACTTGCGCAAAAAGATTTTCCCGAAGGATGTCCAGCAAAACTTGAATTCATGATGAGCAGCGAAGTCCCGCGCCAGAAAGAAAAGTCGTTTAGCTTTGGCAGTAAGATTATCGGACACATAGATTGGTAGTTTGGGTCCATCAATGTTCAGATGGTGGGTATTTATCTTATTGTCCTTGTTTTTCGTGTTAAATTGCTTAGTTGCCTGTGCGACTTTATCTTTGTCAATGTAGATGTAAATTCCACCACGATCGTTTTGCTATCGGTTTTTGAGTGAACACGGAATACATCTTTGATTTCTGATGGCTGAATAGGTGCATTTATAATCCTACTCAATGTTTCGATAGTACTAACCAAATTGTCTTTGGTTTCATTTATTTTTCGGGGAATATTTCTTATTTCCAGGCTAGAGGACCGGAGTTGTCTCTCTAATTGTTCGACTTTTTCTTCTAAGAGTTGTATTTTTGTGTGATCTTCTTTCTTTTCCATACGTTTTAGAAAGTTGTCATACATTTCAGAGTTATAATCAGCAGCTAGTTTCAATGTTTGATTTTGGGTTTTAATATCCTCCATCTTTTCATTTAAGTTCGCAAAGTACTGTTGCTGCTCTCGTATATTTTCTTTAAACATATTCCTAACCTCAATTTGAAAGTCTTCAAGTTCATCTTCACGCCTGCGCTTCAGCCGGTACGTAATATTATGCTGGCGGTTCGAATCAGTAGAAACATTTGGATCAGACGGATAGTGGGTCTGTAGTGCGAAACTTGCAGCGGCGGCATCAACGGCGGCGGCTGCGGCGTTTTCGTCTGGTTTAGGCAATTGTGGGGGAGTTGACGGGGGCGAGCGTGAAACCATCATTATTTTACTGATTCAAAGTACCAGGGGAGTATAAACAAGTTGGCGTTAGATCCAAGTAGATCGGGGGTCTTGTGAACTGGACGCTTAACGATGAATTTCAAACAAGCAGCCTATCAGTCCATTCAACGTAGAGCTCTCTAATAGTGAGAGGCCTAGCTAACTGGGCACCGCTCGATAGATTTCATATAGATTGAGTTTCCGTCCAGTATACGTAGACCTTCAATGTGTTGAAATGCGTGTGATACTGTTATCTCTCTTCGTAGTATTATAGTAGGGGATTTGCTGTCCTTTACTTCAGTTAGTAATCGTCATTAACTCTTAATGAAGTAAAATAGATGAATATTAACTCACACAAATGCACTAGGGCAATCCAGTGTATCACTGTCGCTCTGTTGTACCTCTTCGGATTTATGCACTCCTAATATTGTAGTGATTATTTTTACGAGGTTTTATTTAAATATTTGAATAAAAATTAAATAACGGTTTACTAAAAGCACGTCTGATCACTTCAGAGGTCCAAGGGGGAGGAAGTAAGGGACGGGGGCACGCGTCAGCGATGCCATCCCCTCTTGAAATCGTTTGTCTCTTTAGTTTCTCGCCGCCTACAAAAGTTCGGTTACGCTGCAGGCCATAAGTGACCAATAGCAATCTTTTACAAACAAAATCAATTTTGTCCTCCGAACGTTATATCCCGTGATAGCTTTACTAACTCGCGAAAACATTCGCGAGCATGCGCACAAACTTACTAAAGTTTTATCGCAATCGAATTAATTGTAAAGGAACGCACACGGGACTAGCAAAATAGACTCGTTTTGATATTCCAGACGAGCAAGAGGGGTGAATAACCTACCACATCAAAGTCAAAATCAAAGTTCACAATTTTTAAGAGGAAACACTAAGGTGGACTGAATTGAAAAATATGTATAAAAAGTAGACAAAATCGACGTTTCGTAGTCCCCTGATTTCTCCTCCAAAGCTGGACCGATTTAATTACTTTTTTCATTAAATATTAAAAAAAGGCTTTGGCTGTGTCCCTGTGTTTTCCTTTTTTTCTTCATAAATTGATTATTAAAAAAGATATTGACATAGAGATTGATATAGAGATAGCGCATTTCTTTTAGCAAATGTGTACAAACCTCTAATGCCCAAGTAAATATGTAAAGAATTAAAAAAAATGTAAAAGAATTAAGATATGAAGAACCTTTAAAAACCTAAAAAATTGGCCAGATTTTCCGATGTGTTTCCCAAATTTGACGAGATTATATAAAAAAATAAAACATGGGGACTCAGCCAAAGCCTTTCTTTAATTTTTAATGAAAAAAGTAATAAAATCGGTCTAGATTTGAAGGAGAAATCAAGGGACTACGAAACGTTGCTTTTGTCTATTTTTCATACATATTTTTCAATTCAGTCGACCTTAATATTTCCTCTTAATTTTAATAAACATTATTGATTGCTTATCATTCATCGTTTGAATTATTATCTACTACAAAACTAAATATTACTACTAAATTTACATGCTACCCATTCAGGTCGTAATTTCAATCGTCCTGAATGGTTAGTTTAAATCAAACTATAGTTGTAGCGTTATCGCTATCAAGTTATCTTGATTTTAATAGATTAGCTTATGCCCAGCAGTGGGCCAGTAGGCTATACACGATACTTTATTTACCAACTCTATCAGCATATAAGAATTTCAGCAAGATCTCATTAAATAACACTAATTACGGTACCGAACTCGTGAAAGGTACTCTCACGTCAAGTGGACACAAGAAAATAAAACCAAATGTTTTTTTCTGTTTAGCTTGTGCAACCGAACAATGTGTAACGACTATTAGCGTACGTAACACCTGTCGCTTCGACCAACACTTTATACATATGTATAAAACACACATACATATTTTGATACTTTTCGATTGTCTTGTGGTCATCATGCAAACGAAAAACTTTTTTTTAAATGTGGTAGTATCATTTTGTTTTTGTCATATCTGACTATTGAGCAATTGTCAGATTCATCTCACTTTGAATAGCAAAATTTTATAAATTATTTTTATTAGCTGTAGAAGGTTAAAATGTACTTCATAGGACTTTTGTACCTCTTATATTAATTTAATAATATTTAACTATACAAACAATAATTTTAGAATTAAATTTTGAAATGGACAGAATATTTCGTCATTTTCCACTAGGATAAACATGATAACAGTGCTATAAAGTAAATAGACCATACACAGATAGGCATACATAACAAAGAATACAATATAGGATTAGACACGCAACTACCTACAGACTAAGATACTAATAAAACTGTATCAAAGTAGACATTATGTGTATATATATATTTAGCAACGGCGGTGCCATATTAGTCATAGTCATAGTAATTTATTCCATAAACTAAACGGACATCATAAACAAGGGGTCGTATTTAAAATTGGCAGAATAAAGTAAATCCAAGTAAAATCAAATCACAACATCCAAAAAAACTCTCTCTAAAAAAAAAGTGCAAAGTTGCACGCTCCATGTATCATCAGGACGAGCAGTTGCAGGTCCGCAGAGTGCAGTCGGTGCGCGAACATAGTGGATACCAACCTTTAGATCTCACTTTCAATGACATCAGTAAGTAAATCACTACATAGTATAAAACAAAGTAGCTTCCCGCTGTCCCTATGTATGTATGTATGCTTAGATCTTTAAAACTACGCAACGGATTTTGATGCCGTTTTTTTTAATAGATAAAGTGATTCGAAAGGAAGGTTTAAATGTATAAATACATGCATAATATAGTAGAGAAACACTGATAATTTTTGAGGTTTCACATTTTTTTGCGCTTACATTGCAAACGCTGGCTGAACCCTACGAGAAAGATTAAAAATAATGTACTACAGTATAGTACACTTTAAAAAGGTCTACAAAAAAGTCCGCGATGGTATATGTCTATTCTTAGGGATAACCCACAATAATAATTTTTTATCCTTTACTTTTTACGAGAAATAATGGCTTATTTACGAAGCGATTTCATGCAATACAGCATTAGTCCTTATCCAATGTAATTTAATTGAATATTTTCGAAGATATTATAGATTTAAAACGCAGGGACATAGCGGTTGCGTGTATCAGCATTGCACCCGTGCGAAGCCGGGGCGGGTCGCTAGTAGCCTATGAACTGTTCCACTTGTAGGCAAAGGCCTGCATCATTGAAATAAAGTCATCGCTACATCGTTATCGCCAAATGCGGGTTGGTGACCACAATCCCGGGCTTTGTGGACATTATATCTAGTTTTAAGATCATGTTAACCAAATGGATCAATAAAGATTTACGATTATGATTAAGACTAGCGGCCGCTCGCGGTTTCACCCGCGTGGTTCCCGTTCCCGTGGGAATATCGGGATAAAAAGTAGCCTATGTTTTAATCCTGGTTATAAACTATATTAATGCCGAATTTCATCCAAATCCATCCATCCGTTGCAGCGTGAAGAAGCAACAAATATACACACATACACACAAACTTTCGTATTTATATTAATAGTGTGATTTCATCAAAAATCAGACACACCCTTTGCCCGACCTAGGAATCGACCTAGGACCTTCGGGTATCCGAGCACTTTGCCGCTAGGCCATCGAGGCGTTCATCGTTGAATGACATCAACGTTCAACGTGATGCCTGATGGATGACAAACGAATGTCAATGACTACGAGATGCTACGAACTGTAGTGAAACGCTACGATTGCGTCTTTGAACTTGCGTAATACATGTAGGTGTTTGATAGTCAACAAAGGCTTTGTGGTGGACTGTATTTTTTGTTGAATTAAAAACTCCTCTTCGATGTATTTAGTATCTTCTTTATTTCCCAAGTTGCAATTGAATACTGAACGTTGAACATGATTTTCATACAAAACTGCGCTACTTATGTCCGTTTTGGACGTATGGCAACTAGCGACGCGTTGACACAGTTGATTTTGCGACCGTTACAAAATCCCATACTAACTAGACAAACAAATAAGTGTACTTTAACGTGATTGGCTAATTCATGTTTCGACGTGTTTTGACAAGATCAAACCTAACTTTAACAAATCATACTTATCGCTTTACAGGTACTTATTCCTACATTAAGTTTACAAACAAAATAATAACAAAATAATCAAATTCCCTTATGCTACTGTGTCTTAACTAATTAAACTCGGCGTCCTCAACAGGCTTTTATGTTTCATCCGTTAAATTATATTTTATACATTTATCATTTTTATAAGACTAAAATTATCGTTTATTGGATGTAGAGTAAAGTTAAAAAAGCTCTAACGTAAAACTGCATGTTTAAATTTATGAAGTTTATGAATTTATTTGGATAAATTACACCGAGAGAGTTCTTTTAAATCCTACTTCCTACTAATATTATAAACGCGAAAGTTTGTAAGTATGGATGTTTGTTACTCTTTCACGTAAAAACTACTGAATGGATTTGGATGAAATTCGGCATACAGATAGTTTATAACCGGGAAATAACACATAGAATACTTTTTATCCAGATATTGTCACGGGAACGGGAACCACGCGGGTGAAACCGCGAGCGGCCATTAGCATTTTATACATTTATTATTTTTACAAGACTAATAATATGCGTTTATTAGATGTAGAGTAAAGTTAAAAAGCTCTAACGTAAAACTGCATGTTTAAATTTATTAAGTTTATGAATTTATTTGGATAAGTTACACCAAGAGGCTTCTTTTAAATCTCCTATATTTAAACTATTCAATTCCACATCATCATCATCGTCAGCCATATGACGTCCACTGCTGGGCATAGGCCTTCCCCAAGGATCGCCACAACGATCGGTCCTGCGCAATTCCACATAGCTTAAACGAATTGTTTTGCAAATTAAACTTTCCATAGTGGTATTTATATCGTTATTACAATTAATAACGATATAAATACCACTATGGAAAGTGGATCTAGGATGTTAAAAGATAACAATTTATCTTTTAACATCCTAGATCTTCTTTTCCTTCATCGTAGAAAAGAAAGATTCATTAGTTTAAAGAAAATTTAAACACGCCTACATATCACTACCACCAACTGAACCAAATTTCCTCAAAAGTCTTTGAACTTTTTTAATATGGGCATAAGGTTGAACATTAATTGAAGAAATTTGACAGTTTTGGATAGGTGGAAGTGCAGGCATCTGAACTTTGAAGTTTAATGAAATGTATAAACGCTCTCAAGTAAATCTATAAATACTTCCCATCTGTAGATTGACATCCACGTTAGTGTTGGCAAATGAAATAAAACAGGGCAATTTCACTTTTCAAATTCTCTCAAGAAGTCTGCCCGAGGACTTAGTAAACATCTTTACTGAGATTCTCGAGGGGAGAGGAGGGGGGGGGGGGGGGTATATCATTTCTCACTTCTCATTTCTATTAACATTCATCATCATTATGTACTGGAAGGAATTATATGTTTATGTATTACTTGCAAAAAAAAATACTTTGCCACTGGCTAAATGTGCTAATCGCACGAAGCCATCAATCTACGAGTACCTACTTTGACTTTCCTCTTTAACTAAGACTAGCTGTGCCCCGCGGTTTCACCCGCGTTAATTGATTACCATAAAAAAGGTTATAGTGAGTCAACCTTAAAAGATAGACATATGCTGTCGCGGACTTTTTTTTTAGAACTTTTAAGGGGAAACAATTTCGTGATACATGATTTTTGAGTAACTTTCACCGTTTACGCAGCGCACGCAAGGGAAGCTCTCAAAAAAAAAATCCCGTTTTTGCAACATTCTGCATTGCTGCTCCACTCCTATTAGTCATAGCGTGATGAAATATAGCCTATGGTCTTCCTCAATAAATGGACTATTCAACACAAAAATCAATTTTCAATTCGAACCAGTAGTTCCTGAGATTAGCGCGTTCAACCAAACAAACAAACAAACTCTTCAGCTTTATTATATTAGTATAGATTAATAACTTAACTTCAATTCCTTTCAAAATCAAAACTTATTTAATTTGTAAGACAAATGTATTTTTTTTAATTGTTCAAAAAAAATATGTTATGCCTCCTTACACAATCATAACAGAGCCTCTATGATCTGCCTCAGGGGCATACAAAATATATTGAAATTACAATGTTATCTACTTAAAAACTAATTCCTATTAATAACACATTATTACAATCAATACCATAATTAGTACTAGCAGTGTGTGTGTTTGTAAGCGCCCTCTATCGACGATTGATAGAACTATTAATACAACCTTAGTCAAACTTTCTAAACCTTGGCACACCACACGATACACGCCTCGGCTCGTATCGCGACTATTTACGTCAAACGCCTGAAGATGGCGCTTTACACTAATTAAATAAACAATAATTTTATAAAATACCAATATGTTTTATTATACCGTTATTAGTAGTTATTAGGTGCGATGTAGACAGATGCGGTACGACGCGAAAAGTGAACGCGGACTGTCCAAACATTGTGCCAGTTAATGTTATAGTACGATCATACCTATACTACAAGCTTTCGCGTCCCGATGTTGCTGCGATGGTGGTAAGATGCACACTGATGTCTGCATCGAACCTTAAGTTATGACAGTCGTGATAAGAAGTACCTAGGTTACAGAAACTTTCAGCGCTAAAACGCTTTTAAAAAAATTTGCTCATAATCTATAATTGTTAATACGTGAAGCAAAAACTTTGTACCCCTTTTTTACGAAAATTGCGCGGATGGAGGAGTATGACATTTCGCACACTTATATTTTGTATAGAGAAGATTATCCGAATGTTAGTGTTTTTTTAGTTATGCATAAAAATACATTAAATCAATAAAACAAACATTACACACACTACCATGTATTTGACACACACGCTCATATTATACTCTTTTAAAAAATTTCAAAAATGGAAGAGGAGCGGCCGAAATCTGTCAATGCCAATCCAAACTCACATTTTATCTTTTTTAATTTTTCATTGCTTAGGATACAATCCGTGCAGCCTTAATAAAATTATGGTTAATTTTCGACCAATGGGCGATCACTAGTGATTTATAATTAAGTAAGTTTAATTGTAATACATTACTCTCTACATACATATACACATACATATGAAAGTTTTCCTTGCAATCGATTTCTCCGATCGCACGGTCAGTCAAATATGATATGTAAACAACAGTCTTACATTACAGGCTGCGTTGTCATACTATAATAATAATGAGCCATTCATTACTTTCCAAGTGCAGGACAACGGAATCCCTAGGCCCTACGGTGTTATGGCAGTGCAAAATATCAAAATTCTGTTAAATATGCCTTATTCAATAAATTGTTTTTACCACGGAATATTAAAAAAATGTTACGGATAATGTACTATTATATGAAAAGTAATCAAAACGCACTCGTTACATTCCTTGCGGGTAATCGAGGTTTATTATTTTATTTTGATAAAAATATCGATTTTGAAAAAAACGAAACCAACGTGGATGGAGTCGCGGGCAAAATAAAAACATAAAATAATAACCAACGTAAATAAAATAAAAAAATAAAAAAAAAGATTGAGAGCCCTTGCCCACGTCCGATAATCGGGGACCGATTTTTTAGTCGGTGAAAATGAAACGTATGGAATTCTATGTTGCAACGCACACGTCCTTCGAAAAGTCGGGCACAAAATAGGTGATATAACCAGACATAACCTTCTTAAAAATCGGTCCAGTTGTCGGTCCTACAAAAAGCTGGTCGTGGGTGGGCTACGGTAACGGTAGAGTTTGTAACATTAATGTCAATGCAAATTAGCATCTCCTCTACATCTGATTTAAGATTGCATCGTTATTGCGGTAGTAATAAAACTAATTATTTCCACATAAATATTGATGACATCAAATGGTAAAACTTACAAGCAGCAATTAAGAAACAAACGTGATTAATACATTCGACTGGCAACAGTTTGAACAAGCTTGTGAGTATTTGCGATTGCACCTCCCATCCCCCGAATGGACCACATCTCGACATACGGCCTTGTACGCAAAACTGACGTGTTATGAAACGAGGAAACCTAGAACGAATCAAAGCTTTTTCTTGAATACATCAAACATTGGCGAGCAATGAAACTGTGATTGGAAAAGCCACATTAGAAGCAAAACACTTTTGCAATGCAAACCGCGAAAATTTATAAAAGTAATAAATATGTTGATAAAAGGAGTTGAAGATTCAAAAAACTATCTTTAAATAATTTTTAGTTATAAAATTTTATGGTAAAAAAGTATACTATAACTTTACCATATAATTAACCATATAATTTAACAATTTATAACATTTATAAATTCTTATCGGTAAAAAGAGTTAAAGCTAATTTTAAATAAATGATGTCACAGTCTGTTATTTTATAAAAACAGACGAAGACATCAGCTATAAACTAAACGAAAACTTTAACGGAAATAGAAAACCATTATTTTTTTACTTACTCAAAGCAATTAAAGGGATAAAATGGTCCCACTACCTGCTCAGGCCGTTCTACATAAACATGAAGAGATTGGGCCATAACCGACCACACTGGCCCAGTACTTGTTGATGTCATGGATTAAGTTTAATAATAAGTTCCTACCCTTCTTATCGGCGAAGTTTTTTTTGTCCGCATTTGTACACGAAAATTGAGGTGCGCGTGAGAGAAGTTGCCTACAACACACAATAGACAATACAGCTTTGTTTTTATGATATATGCACAGCCAGCGTATGTACAAACTGGCATGGTGTTGCGATATAAACGCACTAATTGCTGGGAATTCGTATGCTATTTACGCTATCGCACATACGCGCGCTATGGGAGAACGAAATTCCATATTTAAAACGTTGAAGTTCGTTTCGCTAAGCAAAAAGTTTGTAACATTTTTGTTGATTACTTTTTTATGGAACAGATACAATATTTATTTCTAATTTCTAATATTTTATGACCGCGATAGGTAGATAAGCATGTTTTACATACTTTTGGTACTGCATCGTTCTATGATCACGAATGCACTGAGATGACTCTGTATTATTTATTGGCCCTTTGTCTCTTGTCTGAATACCGTTTTAATATTAAACTAGAGACTTTGTAGGTTGTCTGGGAGAGGGCATCGTCAATAGTTTTGAGTTCAATCAAGTTAACTATTTTTCTTCTAGTTCTATTCTGGAAATTAAAAAAAAAAATATTTGTTTGATGCGATTAAATTTTGTTATCATTAATTGACTGCTTGTGATAATTATATGACTGTTTATGTTACTAGTTTTACAATACGAATTGTGGTTTATTATACTATTTGAATGAAAAACTTACACGCTGACACGCTTACTTTTACAGCAAGACGCTTAAATCTACGCATAGATATCTAAATGTTCTAGTAGTTCGACCACAAGTCATCACCACCACTCAGAACCAGACTGGGTACCGAATAGGATTCTCAGAGATTGGTATATATTGTACCTGGTTTGGTTGCCGTTGTATTTCGTCATTTGTTAGTAACATAATGTAGTGTTCTGCCATACCTGGCAGATAAGATAGCCAGCCTTTCATTTACTTAAGAGTTCCGCAGGAAATTCTCTTTCACCTATCGCCTTATAGTCATTGGTGAGCTGAAAGCTAATAAGCGGTTCCTCATATAAAGGTACATTAAAAAACATTGAATGAATATTCACACGGATATCTAAGATTTTTTCTTAATAATGACCAGATAGATTGTTATGAGCAGTATTATCGAATTTGTTGGACTTTATTTGTTGTAATGCTTCATAATAGTATTTATCAAATTTAATAAAAATAATACTGTATTTAAACATAACTTTATTAATTATTTCATATTAACCTTTAAAATTCCTAGCGCTCATCTGAGAGCCGTGGCAAATAATCACAGTGAAATGTTTAGATAAATGTCATATTTTTTAGTTACGTTTAGATCTATGGGTTTGCAGTAAAATGCTATTTTCCTTTGTTAATATCCATCAGTCTGTTATTTACTATAGTTAACCTTACCGCGTGCTTACGTAAAGTTCAAACCGAGCTGCATAACCGGTGAGACCGCGAAAGCTTACAACTTCGGAGTTTTCTCTTTTTTAATAAGTTAACAATATTTTTTTAATGGAGGATTGGGCCACTGACTTCGCTTCTCCTGGTGCTGATGAGGTGTCCAGAGTCCACATGCGGTGAATTGTGCCGCTCTAGCCTCTTTATGTAAAATTTCTGAAAAGTGTTTACACTGCAATAGCAATATCTTTAAAAATTATTAAATGCATTAATTTGTTTGATCCCATTCATAATACTAAACAAAATCGTAAGTAATTTCTTAAAGATTTTCGAAAACCTCATTGTATTGAATAAAACATGTGGTGTTAGTAGTATGTGGCTTTTAGTATATTTTTAAATAATTTGTTACTATGACAATGCTCACTGTGATTTTTACGTTTATGCCATAGTAAAATGGATTTAGCATTGTTGCAAAATAGCCGAAGCCTCAATGGTACATTGCGCTTCGACCGTTGTAAGCATCATCACTAAGATGACGTAAGCCAAGCACTTCGGAGATGTGTTGTAAAAGTATATTTGGAAAATATATGGGAGATGTCAATAAGTAGTTCTAAACAATATGTTTCTTATTTACCAATATTTGATTAACAGAATTAGGTTGCAGATTACTTTATATTAAATACTTTGTAGACATGATGATAGTCCAACTAAAAGAAAGAGATCTCTTGTCGAATCCAGCTCGGATGGGCTCCGTTCGGGAAGCTACGTGATGTATTCGCATCCAAAATTCCTCAATGTCTCAAGACAAAAGTCTTTGACCAGTGTGTGTTGCCAATGATTACATTAGGGAGTGAGACGTGGTCCTTTATTAGAAGGCTCAACGTCACCCAGCGAGCAATGGAGAGACCGATGCTTGGTATTTCCCTGCGCGATCGAATCTGAAATGATGAAATCCGCAGGAGAACTAAAACAACTGACATCGCTCGGAGGATTGCTTAGCTGAAGTGGTAGTGGGCGAGACACATAGCGCGGAGAGCCGATGGCCGATGGGGTGGAAAAGTTCCCGTGGGCAGGCCCCCTACAAGGTGGACCGACAATCTGGTCAAGGTCGCGGGAAGCCGTTGGATGCGGGCAGCGCAGGACCGATCGTTGTGGCGATCCTTGGGGGAGGCTTATGCCCAGCAGTGGGCGTCATATGGCTGACGATGATGATGATGATGATGATGAGACATAATGATGCTTTGTATAAATATATTCAGCAAAGTTTTCTAACTTCAAAGTTTTCGTTGCCACAAAAGTTCAGCAGGCAGCAATTGTTCAGATCAAAACATTGATTATACAACCGACAGCCGCTGCAGAGAAGCGTGAAGGTCACACATTGTGCCCGCTTTAGACACGCTTCACGCTATTTTTATTGGTATCTTGACCTTTCCACGTTTCCCTCAGAAAAAAATAAAACAGGAAGGCAGGTTTTCATTTTTATTATTTTTTATTATTCGTCTCTTTCATACTTTACAATCAACTTACAACTAGGGAAATGGTAACTTTTATATCACTACGTACACGTACGCCCAAACATACATGACCATTTTTTTACATATAAATAAAAAAATATACAAACATGTGAAAAATTTCGTTCTTGCTGTTGTCCCGGCCGTTGCGTTGAGGGCGAGAATTATAAATAACGCTGATGATCGCTTGGCGGATGAATACTACGCGACAATACTAACTAGTCTAGTGGTGGTAGGCTGAGCCCCCGAAGTTGTAGTTACCGTATTCGTGCTCGTTTACGTAAACGGGCACCTTGACGGGCACGGGGTAGGGCTTCTCGACGGGGACGGGGACGTGTCTCTCGACGTGCACGGCGTACGGCCTGTCGACGGGGACATGGACGGGATACGCGACCGGCTTCTCGACGGTCACTGGGACGTGCTTGTACACGGGGTAGGGCTCCGGCACGGGCACCTTGACGGGGACGGGGTAGGGCTTATCTACGTGCACAGGGTACGGCCTGTCAACGGGCACTTGGACTGGGTAAGGCACGGGCTTCTCAACGGGGACGGCCACGGGGACGGGCTTCTCTACTGGGTAGGGAGCTGGGACATGCACTGGGTAAGGCCTGTCGACTGGCACTTTGACTGGGACTCCGATGTGCTTGTACACGGGGTAAGGCTGAGGCACAGGCACTTTAACTTCTACGGGGTATGGCACGTGTTTCTCCACGGGGTAGGGCTGGGGCACTGGCACCTTCACGGGGTACGGAACGTGTTTCTCTACAGGGTAGGGCTGGGGCACGTACACCTTGACGGGGTAAGGCCTGTCTACGGGATAATGGACGGGGTAGGGCACCTTCTTCTCAACTGGGTAGGGGGCGGGGACATGAACTGGAACTTTAACGTACTCCTTCACGTGAACTGGCACGTGTTTGATGACCTCGTAGGGCTGCGGCACGGGGACTTTGACGGGGTACGGTATGTGTTTCTCGACTGGGTACGGTATGTGTTTCTCGACTGGGTAAGCGACGGGCACTCCTTTGACGAGGGTGATGGTCCTGGTGACGTCACTGTGGTGGCCGAGCGGGATGCCATAGCCGGAGTGCTCGAGGGCGCCCTCGTCGATGAAGTTGTAGGCGCCGCCGATGCCGTGCGCGTTACCGATGTACCCGACGTCAAGTCCGCTGATGCCGTATCCGTAGCCGAGGTTCAGGAGTCCGCGCTTGTCCAACTTCTTGTCGAGCGGCTCGGCTTTCTTTTCTGTCGTCTTCTTCTCGCTGGCAGCGGCCGCTGCTACCAGCAGGAAAACTAAGCAGATCTAGAAAGAAAGAAATGTAATCAGTAACAGATTATTTACGGAAACGTCAACATTATTTTTAGACAAGGCGTGCTCTGGCTTCCTCTTGTGTGTTTAATTATTTTTTCAATTGATTAGAAACGTGAAGACTAGGATATCTTAAAACATCATACAAAAAGTGTTGTTTGAATAAGTAAATGATTAGAAATCCTTCAAATTGTACGGTGTGTTAACTTAACCCATTGTTTGTCCAATGTATCATGTTGAGTCGTTAAAAGACTGCTAATTTACAATATTGTACAATATTAGGTGTCGACACATCAACAAGTCATTAATATTAAACAATGATTTATTATACTTATTCTGCCATTACGACTATTACGAGAAAATATTTTAAACATGCTAATTTTGTGATTTGAAACGAGCTTAATATACGTTTCGGTAATCATTAATAACAATGTTCGCTGGCTGTCGTAAACAGTTCGCCGTGTTTGACCGCGAAAGATTAGGAAATGATTAACTACTTCAGATTTGTAACAGATCTAATTTGTGGACCAGTAAGTATTGTTGTTAAGGCTTAGCATAACGGGGGTTATTGCCCATAGTCGTATAGTCTGGACATGAGGGTTGACGACCGCAAAGCGTAGCTCCTCTGCTGCTGCCCATCACTGGCGTCAGCGGCATGCATTAGGAGTGGCCTATGTCCAGCACCAGATGGATGTGGGTTGACTATTATGATTATTATTTAACCTTGCACATAAACTGAAAACTAATGACTGTTATCCTATTAATATTATAAACGCGAAAGTTTGTTTGGATGTTTGTTACTCTTTCACGTAAAAACTACTGAATGGATTTGGATGAAATTCGGTATACAGATAGTTTATAACCGGGAATAACACATAGGATACTTTTTATCCCGATATTCCCACGGGAACGGGAACCAGGAACCACGCGGGTGAAACCGCGAGCGGCAACTAGTTATTACATAAATTACAAAGTGTTTTTGATTTATTCAGAAATTTATGTGTTCGAGAAACTACAAATTGTTTATGTTTGAGAAACATTTATGCAAACTTAGGTTATATAACGATCAGATATGTTCTTAACGATGCAGTACTAAAATATGCAGTCCTATTTCAAATGAACCTATTTGTGTTTAGTGCTTCCGCGAACAGGTTGCAGACGCCAATGTTAGTTAGTTACCTCATCAGTGGAAAGATTTGTTTTGAGCTAAATTATTGATTTTAGACACAATCTATCGCTCGGTTCAAAGGCTAGCATAAATTATATTGTGCAGTTTTTTTAAATTATTTATGTATAGTCGACCATGAAATTGCTTTATCACTTTTGACAAAAACTTCCATTACAATAAAATTTCGCTAAGGCTCATTGTCAATAATGACAACGTATCTGTCACTTGGTATTTTAAACAAAAATAGAACTTGTTGTTTTATTACATGCAAACAATATTCACTTCTAAGGTGGTAAAGCAATTTCACTGTCGACTATACTACATATATACGACTGTTATCAATGAATAATTACAATGAATCAAATAAAACATTGTACAAAGTTGTTAATGCTTGTGATCGTTCAAATAGAAATGTAGTAAGTAGTAAACAGCCTATAATTGTCCCACTGCTGGGCAAAGGCCTCCATCATTGAAATCAAGTCATCGCTACAATTGATGGGTAATGGCTTAATCACCACGCTTGCCAAATGCGGGTTGGTGATCACAAACCCGGGCTATGCATCGAAAAATCCGAAATACGCTTTGCCCGACCTGGGAATTGACCCCGGGACCTTCGGGTATCGGACCGAGCACTCTGCCACTCGGCCACCGAGGCGTTAAATAGAAATGTGACAGCTATGTATTGAAAATTTCGCGTGCATGTCTAATGAACATTACAATATCAAACGATAAATAATAATATATTACAAATATGAAGTAAGTAAGCTCTTCCGATGTCTTCAACAGCCATTAGCCATAAGCCATTTAAGGTAACGGTTTTGCTCCAACAACTGTCACCTAACATGGCTTAGGGATCACCTAAAACTTAGGGGTCAATAGTGAAATAAGACATTAGATTCGTTATTTTTCAATTATAAAGGAATTAATATTCATTTGACCGCAGTACACGGCTGGTTACACGCACATAATCGGGCCGCCAGTCTATCATAAAGTCATCAAAGATTGCGTTACTGGAAAAATGCGTCATTTACCGTGGAAGCCACATGAGACTCGGCCGCGCTGTCTATTGCGCGCCGTTTATCGTCGCTTGCGCAAACCTCCGCGGCGCAACCTCCATGGGATTTGCACCACAGTGTCGTCACACTTTCCTAGGCTTTGTACAGTATTACTAGGTGCGTGGCCGGGTAAGATTTTCTATGTGACGACAGTGTTTTGTTTTCTTTATTCTCTCCGTTTGTTAAGTTATTATTCTATTGAAATACTCGATAATAAACGAGTGTTTAGCAATATGTTTGACATGAAGAACTTTATGAAACGAACAGGAGATTAATTTTATTACAAGTGTTTCTAAAGATCTAAAGATAATTATATATCTCAATAAATAAACAAATGCTATTAACCAATCTTTACAAATTACTTTGTATAATTTTTTTATAAAATAGCATCAGAAAAAACCGTTTCAAATTAAATGATTTTGCGGTATACTGTAGGTAGAACAGTAACGTGTTAACATAGAGCTTTTATAAAGTATTTATATTATCGTAATATTATTTTTATGCTGTTTTAATATGCTACCATTGTTGAATGCATCAAGAAAACCTAGTAAGCAAATTAAAAAGGACAAATTTCGCATTTCATAGTCAGTTTTGTAATTCGGTGTTGCCGGAACAGTATTTCTCGACGATGTGATATGATTATTATTACAACGCAAACAACTTTCTGATTCACCACAACACGATTTGCATATCATTTCACACATTTCACACATTTCGTAAAACGAGCTGACCGGGACACGCGTAACGCATCAAACACCACCATATTTACTAACGGAGTACGGCGGTTATGTCAAAACTATTAACATGTGCACAGCAGCGGTAATCTCAGCTGGGCATCTGTCAAAATAATTGCGCATCTGTCAGATGTGACACGTCGTTGTCGCCTGAAATTTGGCGTTGTCATTTTAGGGTTCAACATCTCTCAGTTTTAATTATAAGTTTTTTTTTAAATTTTGTTGTGTAATTTCTTAGTCTCACCTGATGTTATGATTGATCCAGAATCTATAACTACTGAGGCACTGGCATTCTCATCTCTAACTGACAGAATACAACAATGCTACTGACATCCTAACTTTGATGTTATGGTGACATATTTTTTGATAAGATGGTGCTAGCTAGTCAGATTACTAATTCAATTACCGTAAAGTAAGTTTTTAATAAATAATAGACTCTCAAATTTATTATTTTTCTGCTTATCTCAATGCGTTACCTTCTTAGTACGGCAAAATAAACTATTTATAAACTCTCATGTACACAAATGAAAAATACTAAACGCGTATTTATTATTCTAGTCAGCCTGCAACCAAAATCTTTTACTGCTATAAGTTGAATTCATGTATACGGAACCTGTATAGAAAAGCACCGGTACTTCCACTTATCACGGCAATACGAAAGTGAAACGAGATGCTGCGCGCGCGATGACGCGGCCTTGACCGCGGCTGGCCTACTAAATTCTGCATCAATATCAAATCTTACGAAAATACGTATTTCTGTCTATAATTCGACTACTTACAAAACTTATAGAATCTAAATACGAGATTGAAAGATGTAAGGAGGTGTATGACACAACGTCTGGCTTGTTTTAGACAGTATTGTAAGTTAAGCAATCTTTACATTGACAGGTCACCGGATGGGTGACCAGACTAAATTGACCGTTGGTCCCGGTTGTCGTAAGATGGCATGCGGTAGAACCAGCCAACCCGCATTGGACCAGCGTGGTGGGTCATGGATCAATCTTCCCATTGTTCATAATATGAAAAGGATAAAGAATGATGACGTTTTGAATTGTTTACATAAACCTAACTGACAAATTATCAAAATATAAACTAAGTGAAAAGCGCATATTCCGATGCAACATGCACACTTATAATGATGACATCAGCATATGACTTTGCATATGATTATGTCAAACGAGTAACTTTACGTGCAACGCAATTTATATTCATAAACGGCTTATTCCAAACAGGATACCAATTACAGTCCGCTAAGATTAAAACCTTTTTAATCAAATGTCAAAACCTTTTTGCAACGGCTACATCATACTGGCATCTTTTATCTTTCTTTTTTAATGACGCTTTAAACTTTTATAAAGTAAAAACACGAAACATTTACATTGTTTGAACATGGTACGATGCTAATCAGTGTACAGCAAACGAGGTCGGAGATCGGGTTGCTCGTGGGATAATGTTACTTCTTATGGTACATTTCGCAAGCGGCTACTTGCCACACCGCGGTCGAGATGCTTAGACCGATCGTTTTAAATAAGGGAAATGGCTTCATTGGCCGAACGATAGTGAGTTAGCCACAAAGATCTATTTAATAGGAGCATCTTACGAAACACGAAGCAATGATGGCCACAGAAGCGAAATACAAATTGGAAAACTGTATGTTAATTAACAAATCCCTATGGGTACACAACTTGTTAAAGCAATGACTATAAAACCGTCTGTAAAGCGATTTGTTTAGTAAAAACTAGTGCATTTAATTAAGTGACAAACGCGCATTCTCGAACAAGAACTTGTTTATGAAACCTTATTACGACTATTACGTGTGGAGTGGATCAAGTTACAAGAAAATGCCGCATTTTTCTGACTAAAGCTACGTCGTGACGGTTACTGTAGGAACGAATGCGCCGGCCCTTATTAGGCGAACAGAGTAAACGGGAACAGAGATAAATTATCAGTTTTGCAATTCGATATGAATAGAATTAAAAAGTGTTTGATTTAAATAAACGGCGTGGATTATGCTGTTGCGGTTTTAAGATTGCTGAGTGCTTATGGCTTTGCCTTAGTCTGTTTACTGAGCTGTTAGTAATTTTAGTGTCGTGCCTTTTAACTTGTTGCATAGAAGTTGTCTAATTGGTAAGTTCTTTTAAACATGCAAAGCTCTAAATAAAGTGCGCTCATAGCTAGCTCATATCTAGCTCATAGAAGTACGGAAAATTTTGCTATTTAAAGTTTTGGATGTAGTCTATTGAATTACATTTACTTGTACGATTTTCTTTGTGTATAAAACCGTGCGATTAACTAACACTCAAAGGAAATGCCAAATTAAATAAATTCTAACCTATTTCGTTTTCTGTATTTAATTTTAATTGTTCTATTGTTACATGCAAATCTTGATTGTTTTATTAGGCATAGAGATTTTTAATTGTGCGCTATTAACAAATTAATAATAGTCTTGTTAGTGTTAACAAGGATCACCTAGGAAGCTGATATGCTTATAAATTATTACTTTTTATTTTCAAGTGCTAATTGCTGCACTGAAGCTAAATTAAATATTCGAAGTCGAATCTCTTCATTTCGGATCCTATCCCTTAAAGAGACTACGAGCATAGCTCCATAACTCGCTGTGTGACTTGGAATCTATGAACGAGGCTTTTTGTCAATGTCCACGTCTACGTACACAGCGCCATATGTGTTGAGTGTAAGAGCCGTTCATATTAAAATATTTTTTTTCAAAATATTATTGTTTCAAAGCGAGTTCTAAGCTGCTTGCTTAATTATTATAAACAAAAGTTTAGTGAATTTGATTTGGATGATATATACCATTTTGAACCGCGCGTAACTAGGTCCTAGCAGGCTTTCTTAATATTAATCAGTTACTTGTGAGCAACTACATGTTTTATTGAACAGCCATGCTATGCTATGCTATGTATAGATATATATAAACAGATATCCATATCTCGTTCCATTTTAATCAAAGGTTTTATAACGGGAATAACGTAAACTACTATGTATAGGTACAATAGAAATCCCCGTTAAACCTTTAATTGAATAAAATAGTTTTAAAATTTCGAATAAATCGATGCAATTAGTCGATTTTTCGAGTTTCCACCGGTTATTGGCATCACACGCCGCCATAGCCCTTAGCGCATTTCGTAACAGATACAACTCGGTGAGAACAAGTCGGGGATGTGCCACGCAACTCGGGTCTACCACCTTCCTGGTTCAAACCCGTTGCTGGAGAAATGGCCATTGTGACATAAGGTGGTGGGAGCTGAGCCGCTGATAGCGTTGAAATGAACCAAGTTCTTTCTTTCTTTCAAAAAAACTGTTGTAGTCTTGTTTTTTATCTTGTCTTTGTTAACAAGAAATCCTTACTATCATGAAATCTAATTATTGTTTTTCTTTATCTTATCTTATCTTTCCTGTTTTTCTTTCCTTTTTTATTTATTTTTGTATATTTTTTTGGCTATGTCTGAAATATATGTTTCTGAACTAAATTGAATAACAAATGCGAAACGGTGAATTTTTATGTTTGCTAAAACTTATCATTGGATCTTGTATTAGAGTTGGAAATGGCATAGGCTATTTTATCGCAATAAAATATAATATCCCCATTCAATTCGTAATAATGTAAAAGAAAGTTTTTTATACGAAAAAAACTCTTTGTGACCCTGCAGAGAGTTCAAAACGTCATCGTCAGGATAAACAGGAGTAAACCAGTGTACTTATAGTGCCTTACAAATAAACAAAGAAAAGGTCCGAATAGTTATTCTGTGTTTTGTTCCTGTCATGTAATCGTCATTTCAAATTAGAGTAAAAGAGACAAAACACTGAATTACTATTCTATTCATAGTGTTTCGTCTCATGGTGTATTTTTAGCTTAAACTTTATAAAATTAGGAAAAGACTGGTAGCCATTTAGACGTGCTCTTTCTATAGCAATGAAGCTAATTGTTTTAAGACTGTGTCATATTGAATTCGCAAATATAAGAATAAAGAATCATCAACTAAAATATTATCATATATAAACAAATCGGAAGTTACAATCAATTATATTGATATAGGTATACTGAAAGAGAGCTAGTAACGTTAATTTTAAATTCGTTAACTGGGGCGCGCACTGTTCAGTCATGGGGAACGTAACGCGTTTATGTCTTTTTCTTCGCAGTAATTCTGGTTGAACTGTTTTTACATCCTATTTTTAATTAACTTGTTCTAATTACGTATCACAAGTTGATCTAACAAGCTAATAAAAATAAACGTTTATTTTTATAAACTTGATATATAGATAAGTTGACTTTTGTTAATTGCATAAGTAATGGGAAAATCATTATTTAATCATAAATGTAAAAATACTAATTATTAATTGATTTTTCCGTTACACTTTCATAGTTTTTTTTTCAATAAAACGTTATTATTGGTAATGTCCGCAAAGCGTTGACTTCAAAAAAGTGTGCCACTAAGAGTTTACACGGTGACTTTACACTTGAATCACTTTCAGCACGGGTCACACATGGCCTATAATTTTCCACATTTTTGAAGTCATCACTTGCACTACACTACACAACACTGCGCGGTGTCCACTCACCGTCTTTCTCATAATGCCTCTTGTATGATTGGAGTCGGGAATTGGACTGGATGACTTCGATTGGTGTTGTGTGCTTATATAGGTGGTTGTTTGGAACTTTCGCCACTGCCCCCCGGTGCATGCGCGTCGCGTTTAGTTTGGACGCGAGTCCTTCGTATTTGTTCGGCCGTTGGGCGGGAGGTTGACGCGCCGCGCGTTCTAACTTTGAATTTTGCTACCGTATTTTGTTTTTTTTTGGTAGTATTTTCGGTTTCTATTATTTTGTACTAACGTTTCTAGCCAGTATTGTGGTAGGATTTGGTAGTAACATGGGATTAATTGAATTTAAAAAAATAAAGTTAATGTAAACAAAGAAACTGTGACTCAGGTTTGGCGTATACGACAGTTTACCGGTAATCTAAATACGAGTAGTATCAGTTGCAACACTGTCGGTTACAATTTTTTCTATGTATAAGAAATGATCGTAATAATTTATAAAATTAGTGTGTGTCTACAAAATATTTAATTTACTAATAAATCGTTCTAAAGTTCCAATATTTATTGTACGTATATCTGAAATAAAAGCAGTTTTCAATAATTTTAATCAAGATATTAGATAAAGTTTTAAGTCCATTCTATAACCAGTACTTTGAACAACATGAATAATATTGATAAATTACTATTGGGTATACCTTTTAAATGTAATGCGTGGTGCATTATCGTACTAGAAATTGTAACATTGACATTGAATTCTAATCTTATACACAATTTGATGTATTAAAAATAGCTGCAATTCTAGTCAAAGACAAAGTCAAATCATTTATTCACCAAAAGCCTTCACACGCCCTTATTGACGTCATCACTATAAAATCCAAATAATAATAAAAAATCTAAAAATTAGTTTCGACTAAACCACCAGTTCGGATTTATAACTAGAATTCTAAATATATAACACAAATCGGTTACTGATTACTAAGGGTTTCCTTTAAAAATCATGTCTAAAGCTGATCTATTTACAATCTAATCTGAGATATCAGAGAGAGTTAGTAAATTTACTACAGTTTACATATAAATACCCAGTAGATTATAGCAATTTTTAAAACACAAGTAATATACGAAGATGGTTTTTAACTGCAAGTAAAATTTCAAATGTAATAGGTACATTGTAAACCAAACCTTTTTAGTGAAATAAATTTTATTATTATTATAATTACAATTGAAATTTTAGTGCGATAGATAACTAAAGGAGTAATAGTACATTAATAAATGTGTACAACTTATAAAAATATATTACATATAACTAAATGAAATCTCTTATTATTGACTAGAAGTGTTTTTCAAAATGGATGCAACGTAAACACAATTGGGGTACGTAAATACAGATGTTTTTTTAAATGAAGACAATAATCCGCCAATTTTTTTTTAGGAGTTTGTTGTTACGATCGTTCAAGTGAAGCAAGCTCTACAAATCCGGGTTCCAAGATGGGTGTCTGAATGAAAATAACTTGTGCTTCTTAATGCTTTGGAAGGCTCTTTGGTCGTAAGCTAGTGGTGGATTATGGGCTATTTCCCCATGAACTAGCGTCCACATGGGTGAGGCTAGTAATAATATTTTATAAATATTTATTTAAACAAGCAGATACGAACTCACACGTCAGGATAAAATCAACTTAAAATCAAACTGGAGTAGATTCGAAATGGTTCCATTTTAATGTGTAGTGTTATCGAAAACGCTACAAAACAATAAGAACACTTACTGTCGTACTCAGAGACGTCAATTAAGTTTTAATGACAATTAAGTCTCTTGCTGTCACTTTCTTATGTATAGTGCTAAATAGAGTAGGAAAGAGACTTAATTGTCATTAAAACTTAATTGACGTCTCTGAGTACGGCAGTTAATCTTTAATCATAATAAAGTAAACAAAACAACAACAAGGTAAGCAAAAAGTGGAAATAGTTTTAAACGAAGTAAATGTACTAGTGTTCTTATGTCCGTAATTTATAAAACAATTATAGAAGTCTATCAGATTAGGCACAAGCATTATCTGTCCAGGTATTTGAAAACGAAAAAAATATTTAGGCCTCAACTACATAATACAGTTTCGCCTTTTTTAATAAAACAATAACATTTTTTTTATTACTTACTTACTTACAGATTTAGTTAGCAGCAACGTTATAAACATAGTTATTTTAGTTTTTTTTATAATACAGTTTTAAGCATAAAAGCGATAAAAAACAACAAAAAGTATTTTTTGACAAAGTCACATAAATTTTATAATATAATAATAATAAAAAAAATCTTAATTAATATTTTTTTTCCCAAATCCATTGTTAAACAGTTCAGGAAACACGCGGTTTTCTCGCATTCGTCTGAAAGTAGAAACCTTGCGAGTGCCGATTAAATCTACACGCCCACACGGAAGTCGCTTAAAATCGCTTGTTATATCGATTTAGCGTTGATTTTTATCGATACAATGGACCGAACACAATTTTCCGAGACCTTGATATTGGTTCGGGCACAGTACGAATCGTTTTGCTCCATTTTGATTTCAAATTGTTGTAGCTGATTAATGTTAACTTAACGTTAGCTCACTTGTTATATTATAACGTTATTATTTTTTCCATAACGCGTAGTAGCCCAGCCTTCGTCTCACCGTTGGTAAGAAGATAAGCCTCGTGGTGGAAACGCCCTTTGTAAATAATAAAGAAAACTAGACAAAGACCATAAGCACACATAAATACATTTATACAAGGTGACTAAATTAACAATTAGGTATAAAGGAAACAAACATACGAACATAATTAAATCATCAAAATTAAAAAAAAAAAAATTTCATAATCATTTATTCAGTTTAGGCTACAAATTAACTTTTATGAACGTCATTATGTGGGACGGGAGATCTTGTACTGAGAAGAACCGGCAAGAAACTTAGCAAGTGTCAAGCTCTTTTCTCCCTTACAGCGTCAAAAATATTATATTGAAATCACAGGCTGTACAAACTAAATAGAAGTAAAACTTAGCCTACAGCCGAAATCTTTGCTGTCCATTTTGTGTTTAACAAAACCCAATTCGTCGAATGCTCTTGTTCAGGCTATAAGCGTAAACGAACCAGACAAGTTCCGGTCAGCCGCCCTTGACCCTCCACCCTGGACGGGTGACTGAACCGTTCGATAAAGTAACGTGCAATAACGTTAATGCACTTTGAACAATTATGATCCTTATTGCGAATACCATAACTGCTGACATTGAATGAAGTTACCTAGTTAGTTTTGACAACTTCGGCTTTAATATTTTGTCATGCTTTTTTGTTATTAGGGTTCCAAGTAAAAACATATAGAGCTCTGAGCTTTGTAAGGTTCTTTGTTTATTGATAAACATGATGTTTTATGTTTTAAATAAGATTATAATTGTGACATTAAAATGTTAGTATAGGACACTTTTAGATCATTTCATCACCAACGCTTAACTTTGTGCAAACAAAACAAAACGAAACATAAAACGGTAGCTATTTTGTACAAAGCGACTTATGTGTTTCTTTATAACCTAATAATAAGTAGCCAATTAACTTTGATTGAACAGTCTCTTTATAACAAAGATTTAGCCATAATAGTCGTAATACCAAGTTTCAGGCTCCATAAAATAGGTGGCTCGTTATTAGATGTGTAACATTTTACAATTGATCAGAGAAGGTTGTTGAAATACCCTTTACATAAAATTAAAGTACTTACTTAAATGGCGTAAATTGAAAGATTATACTAATGACGAAATTGTATTGGCATAGCTTAACATATACAATAATTAACGAGAAATTACTGTTGAGAGTTTCAATAAAACTTAACGTAGGTATCCTGTAAAGTGTGTTTCGGATTCTTCAATGCAAAACCCGGATTAGAGATTAGCAATCCTCATTTGGCAAAGCATGGTGATTAATAATAATAATAATGTCGTGATATCGTGGTGGTCGACCGTTCCCAGCGCCGGGCAATACTGGTTGATATCACCATACCTCATGATGAGAACCTCGTGAAAGCCGAGAAGGACAAGCTCAGTAAGTACCTTGACTTGGCTCACGAGGTTACCGCCATGTGGGATGTGGATTCAACCATTATTGTACCGATAGTCGTTTCGGCAAACGGTCTTTTAGCCAAGAGCCTCGATCCTAGAGAGTCTCTCGCTGAAAGGTTGGGTCAAGGGTCAGATGCAAAAGGCAGTACTTCTTGACACGGCATGTATTGTCAGGAGGTTCCTCACTCTGCAGCACTGACCACCGGTAGCTTGGGCCCTGCCCCGCTGCTGGCGGTACTCTAGGATTAGATTTTTATAATGTTTTATTGTTTTTATATTAAAATATTGTAAAAATCTAGTTTTAAGAAAGAAAATAAATATAGTGTATAAATCATTTATTTCAGGCAACACACAAAGCACAAGATGGTAAAAACACAAAGGGGCCCATATAACAAATACCTTACAGACTAACATACATATAATTTAAAACAATTTTTGTTATTAGATATATAACTTATAACTATGTTAGTATATTAAGCACTAGCTTGTGCTGTTCCGGTGTTGTTGACGGGTAATCTTCCACGGAAACGCCAGAACACCACTCCCTTCGGCCAGAAGTCTTCCCTCATAGAGGTGTCGACCAGCTTGGCGGTCGGGATTCGCGCCACAAATGCCTTAAAGCTGACATTGTGTCGCGACTCCAGCGGCTCCACCCTCACAAGGAATTTTGTCTTCGTCTTGTTGTAAGCCAATACCAATTCTATAATCAATTGGTATTGGCGATGATTTGATTTCAATGATCTATGCATTTGCCCAGTATTGGGACAGTATAAGCCTATACTTACTTACTTAATCACATTACAAAACAAAGAAACACATCCAGTCGCACTCTTATTCTCACCGAAGCAACGCAAAGAGCAGAGATTTTTGTTTTTAAAAAAAACTAGATTAAGATTAAACTCGCCAAGTATTTTAATGAAACCCGCAGTTATTAACAATGACATTTGCGCGCTACAATAATAAACGTGCTACAAAAATACCGTATAGCCACTCAAGGTCGCACAATTGTCTTGAACTTGGTCGATAAGTAGCGCTTACGTAAACCTTTCTAATCTCGTGAGGTGTCATTATGCTACTGTGGCAGATTGAGGTTAAATTTATTATGTTTCGTATTAATTATAAGATGTCGTCTGCGGTCTAGTGGTAAGACCACAAGTCTCGATATAAGAAGTCCCAAGTTCGATTTCCAGTGGCAATATTAAACATGCTAAGAATCCCGTTAATAATTACTCTATTGCAAGTGACCATGATAGTTTAAATAGTTATAATATTAAGAACGTTGTGTATTTAGTAGGTGTTTAAGTTTGTTTCAATACTAACGATTTCTGTTTGGTTGCTGATTGGATTCCTACTTGGCTGGGTACCACCATCTTATATTCTTACCACAATTTTACAACAATGTTGGAAGCTTGTTGAGTTCCGGCAGTAAGTTAGGGAGAAGATAGCCTGTTCTTCAAGATTTGCACTTTGGGTTAAGTACGTTTCCTCTAACAACTCACCTACCATCAATTGAGAAGACAAACTGCGGAAAGAACATACATTATTTGGCCATGCATCTGATTACCTAACTTTGCGAAAGATGCAAGATAGCGCAATCAGCTGTGATTACCGGCAAAGATTTCAAATTGTAATTTTAGAAAGATTTTATAGAGTCGATGTTGATTTTGCTCCAATTTTGTCACAGCTTTTATAGATCGCTAATATCTGAGTTACTTAATTCAATCGAAGCTTTTATATCACTAATGTTTGAGTTACTTAATCGACTTTGCGACTCCAAATTCGGATAACCTAGACACCGGTAATCAGGTTTTAAATCGAAGGTCACACAAACTGGTGTAAGATCAGATGAGAGGGAAGCTGGCAGGCAAGGCTGCGAACTCGCGACGATCAAAAGGCAGTTAAACGAGATATAAACTGAATTCCAAAATAGCTTGCTTTTTGTTTACTTAAAATGTAAGGCACTGCGCTAATGTATTCGTCTTACTTAGCACGTAGATACGGTCAGCAACGACGTGGAACTTTGGTACCGTGTCATAACAACGTTGACAACGTTGCTTGAAGTTATCTAGCGTCTGTTGAATACTTTAGTTGCTTAGACAGAGGACTAAAGTGTTTAGCGCCATTTTTTGTTGATTGTGCCTATGTAAGATGAATATTGGTGCAGTGGCATAAGCGTTCGGATCGCAATCTTGTAGGATCAAAAAGTTTATTTAAACCGGGTCAGGTAGGATGGGTGACCGTATTATTTTGAGTTCCTCCGCATTTCGGAAGACACGTTTAGCCGTTGTTGGTTGTCCTTCTTCGTAGTCGTTTTACACGTCGTCGTTTTATTTAAAATAGTTAGTCATTATTATTGTGTAAATGTTTTATTGTAGAATAAGCACTTACGTTCTGTTCTAGATAGATACCTAATACACAGGCAATATTGATTGCTTAGCATAGGTATTACGTAATACATAATATTATATACACTAACCCAAATTACTTTACATAAGTCTTTTGTATCTAGGCTAAGTTTTTATACAGCAATAAATTTATCTTATCTTATCTTATCTTATCTTACACTCTTGGCAGAGTGGTCGTGGTCGTTACTTCGGTCGCAGTGAGCCGCCTGACCAACCGACGCCATTATCCCCTGACCGATGCCATCTTTGCGCACGCGTTTATGGGGTTCTCGACTGCTTCGTTTATTTGGTCCGTCCACCTCACCGGCGATCTACCGCGCGCTCGGGTGCCCTCAACTTTTCCCTGGACTACAGTCGCTTAGTGTCTAGTAGTACTACAGTGTCCTAGTTGTTGTCTTATGATGGCAGTCGTTTAAATCCACCAAACCGCATTTTATCATTTTTATATGGCTCTGGCAATATATTGGATACCATAATTTTGAATTTTCTCTCTCTCTGTCTTGGCATAAGATCGAAAACTACCTACCAAGTTAAGCCATCGTGGTGGCTATTGGTTATGTGGGAAGGCATGAACCCAGCTGTGGGACTTACAGTGATGATGATGATGGCATCACCAATATGATATCATAAAAAAATGCTTTTCTTTATTAACGACATTTTGATTGTGACTTTTTAAATTAAATCAAAATCAAAATAAAATCTAAAATATTTATTCAGTTTCACATAAAATGTTAAAACAATAAACAAAAATGAAATACAAAAATGTCGGCTTTGTCTAGATCAGTGTTACAGATAACATTATAATCAGATCTATCTGCAAACGTTTTTGGTATTTGGGTAAGTGGTTTTCCGTTGACAGCGTCAACTTATAACAGTAGGTATTATAAATGGTAATTTTACTACGTAATATATGACCCTGAACTTTTTAATATATAACTATGTTAAAGCTGTTCCTCATCTCTAAAAGTAGTAACATTTGTAAACGTTGTGATTCCTTGTTTGCGAAAAATGCATTAGTAATCATTAGTAAATTATGTAAATTCGCGAATTTCTTAAATACTACTGATTGGACTGTGTTACTCAGTTTTACTATTTGCTTATCGGAATGAAAAAAGGTTTCGTAATTCACCTCGACATATAAAAAAAATAATACAAATAAAATAAAAACGCGATTTCTATTTTAGGTCTATATTAAAGAATGAAATACCACTCAGGAGCTATTAAGCTAAAATACTAAAGCATTTTTTACACGCTCTAGACATCCGCTAGGAAAGTATTTCAAAAACTCTTTCAGGTCTAAAAGATTAGCTGATAGTCACTTATTAATATATTTCTATAATATTTCTTAATTTTCCAAGGTTTTTGTAACAACTCGGTGCCTCCCCGATCCGATCCAAACCCTTCGGAGAATCTAGTAGGGCACGGGGACACGCCTTAGTGCGTGATGCCGTTCCCTCTAGAAAACCTCCGAAGGGGATTCGATTCACACGACTTGGGGAACCCTTTCAGTTTCTCGCCGTCCCAAAAAGCCCGGTGAAGCTGAAAATGCCTTTTGAGGCAATCTGCAAACGCTCTACAAAAAAAACTCGGTGCCTGCTATACAGCAAAGGTAACTGATGATTGGTCAATGTTTCAAAATATGAAATCAGTATGAAAATCAAAACTTTTTAAACGCATTTCTAAAAACCTTTTAGTGTCTACTAGTACCTGCAGACTTTGACTGTAGTTGTATAGAAAATACTGACTTACACTATCGAAACTTAATTTTGAAATCTAGTAAACATCATCTACTTTTGCTGTTGACTGTACTGTGTATTGAGTGGGTATGCTTCGAGAAGTTGGGCGGGGAGCAGAGGGGAGAGCCCCACATAACTCGCAGGTTGCTCCAGACCCGCGAGTATGCAGTGCAATATTTTTTTATCGCAGCAAAAAAAAGAAGTTAATCTTACATATAGATATTAAGAAGTGTTAAAACTGACTCCTTTCTTGGTGATTATAATATTTAGCCTCTTTTATGTCCCAATGCTGGGCAAGAACCTCCAATAATCGTGATTTCCAATACACAATTCTACCGATTGAGAAATTCGAATACACCAACGTGTTCATGTGTGAAAAACACTAACTGACGATATGAATGAAATGTCTTATGTAAGGTGAGTACACACCAATTTGATAAGTAGGTACTTTTGATCTTGGCTTGGGGAAATTAAATACTTAGGTTATTTGCTAATGGGGTTTGAAAACGTTGTATTAAATTATACAAATAGCAAGCATTTTATGTTAAAAATAAAAACTTTACCCTGACTCGCGGTAATTAATATATTATTTTTGTAGTTTTGAAGTAGGTTTAATTGATTTTTCTAACATAGATCTTTAGGGTTTTTGGTTCCTAACAAGATAAATGTCTGTACCTACTTCTATAAAAGCTGTGCAGTTTACTGTGCCCATTCTTCTCCACAGTTTAAAATTATTAGTCGTGAATGGGTAGTAGGTAGAAAATGTTTAGACGATTCAAAAGTACTTATTTTTAAGTTTTGAATAAAAAATATGACTTTTAGTTTGACTTTGACATACATGCATGTATGCTGGTCCGGAATAATGTATTATTTATTTATTAACTAGCCTGACGTTTTGTAGCCACATAAGGAAAATATGGTGTGGATAAGTCCTAAAACGTTTTAAAATCTGCTAACACGCATAAACAATAAAAAGTTATTATCGAGCTGTATTTCAACTCAGTGTAATTTGGTTAAAACTA
Organism: Eudonia lacustrata; assembly: GCA_947562085.1. Taxonomy (NCBI): domain Eukaryota; kingdom Metazoa; phylum Arthropoda; class Insecta; order Lepidoptera; family Crambidae; genus Eudonia; species Eudonia lacustrata. Next base: position 24,331,080 of record OX387315.1, read on the forward strand.
AAAAGGTTTTCAATTCGGAAAAGGTTACTTTTATGCTGCTACCTCAAAGTGAACTGCTTGCTTTTACTTACAACACACACTCCGTAATAAAGTTAATTAGAGTAGATTGCCTTGCCTTTTCAAACAAAGCCTCGATTGCTGAAGACATTAGAGCCTGTGAAACACACATGACAAGTGGCAAGGTTGCTTACGCAAGGCACAGCTTGAAATTACGCACAAAACACCGAAATATCAAGAAAGCGCAATACCTACATCTGACATAGAAACGCTATACTACTCAGCTCGACATTTTCTTCATGACTCCGTTTACCAAAATTTGATAATAGCCTTTAGAATTTAGATGCTACCTCAGATTCGTTGCTCCCAACATTCCGAATTGAACGCCCTAGAGAATCTAGTTAGGTATGCAGAGACTCCAATCTGCCTCCAGATTACCTACCTCTTGCATTGTTCAGAAATTCCCGCTGTCCGTTCATTAGACAGGTTAAACTGTAAAGGCCACCTTTAGGTACAGTAAATATCTCTAAGAACGATATTTAAGTCTTGTTGAGCGATAGTTTAGTAAATAGCCTATAACTGTCCCACGGCTGGGCAAAGGCCTCCATCATTGAAATCAAGTCATCGCTACAATCATTGATGGATAATGGCTTAATCACCACGCCTGCCAAATGTAGGTTGGTGATCACAAATCCGGGCTATGAATCGAAAAATCCGAAATACATTTCACCCGACCTGGGAATTGAACCCGGGACCTTCGGGTATCGAGCCGAGCGCTCTGCCACACGGCCGCCGAGGCGCTACTCGGCCACCGAGGCGATCGACGTATATGCTTATATAAATATTTACAAAACCAGATCGGGTCATCGTATGTACGTAAAATACCAATGTGGAAAAATACTATTATAAAATTATTTCTTACTAATGGTTGCCCAGTGTTCGAAATTCAACATTAATTTTTATAAAAAGCTGTTTACTAAACAATATTTTATTAAGGCTGTACGGATTGTATTCTAAGCAATGAAAAATTAAAAAAGATAGAATGTGAGTTTGGATTGGCATTGACAGATTTCCGCCGCTCCTCTTCTATTTTTGAAATTTTTGGAAAAAGTATGTAAAAAAATATTAGCTGTCTGCACTTCTCCTTTCTAAAAACTATAAGTGTGCGAAATTTCATACTCCTCCGTCCGTGAAATTTTCGTAAAAAGTGGTACAAAGGTTTTGCTTCACGTAGTAATATATAGATTAGCATTTTTTTAAACATAATGTAACCTTATTGCTAAAACGTTGTAGGTAACGTTGTATGCTAATTCTAATAAGATTTGATTTACTAATTAGGCTTAAGATGTCGTTTGCAAAATTTTCTGCTTATTTCGATAAGAGGTCTATAATATTTTGAAATCAATTAAAATGGAGGTCATCTTGTGTCTCATCAAATTTTATTTTAAAGCCCATCAATTACTCTAAATGACATGAACAATCCCATAAAATATAAATGTATAATAAGAGTTGGAAATGGATTAATAATTTCAACCGGTAGATACAAATCGGCGAACTATAATCCGCTCTATAGTTAGCTCCGGCAATAACATACCGCATTTACATCAATGTTTGTTTAGTATTGTTGTGTTTCGGAAGCTAGAGATAAGTTAGCCAGTAGCTCAGTGCAACTATATATATCTCTGAACGATTTCGGCCACAGCGACTCTATGCATTGGATAGGCATTATCTCCTTTGTGTGGGCTTCGCTGGCCCGCCCTTACCGCCCTTAAATGTGCTCTTGCGTGGCTTACATACCCAATTTTGTGTAATGCAACTAGCGGGTAGGCAAGGCGACGATGGCTAATGAGGCAGAATCCTGAGTTTCTTGCGCCCATTCTTTTCCACAGCTAAAAATAGATGTCTGAATGGGTAGTAGATAAAAAATGTATGGACGATTCAAAAGCACATTTCGTAAGTTAATTTGAATAAAAAAAATTTACTTTGACTTTGACTTTCGTTGAAAAAAATAAAAGTAAAAAAAATACAATTTCTCGTTTACATTACCGGTGATCGAATGGTGAATAAAACTCACAATAGGCACGGTGGTGAGATGAGGGCCAAGCGCTTCCCCGTTGTGTAATATATCGATTAAAAAGCCATGTCGCAGTCATGCGTTACTGTTTTGATTGTCATGTCAGTTTTTTTGGAAGTTCCGATTAAAGTGAGTATTTAATGGGGAATTAAAACATCCATGTTTCTGTCTGCCTATTGTTGACTTGGAGAGAATCTCATTTAGAGTTAACTCCCCCGTTTTTACTGGTTATATATTATGCAATAAATAATAAACTAAACAAGTTCACATGCGGTACAACTCTTCCGCAAGGTAAGCATAATAACAGTAGCGAGCCTTTATATTTTAGTGTTGCTCTCCGACCTCATAAAGTGGCCTGAAAAGTATGAGAATGCTGAAGAACGAGATAAGAGTTTACTAACACGGAGGAAAGATATTACTTTGACTATAGCTCCAAAATTTAGAATAGTTACACACAGTGTCAGACATCAGTCAGTTAGGTTGTATAATTGTGTTCCCACTCGACTAAAGTCCATAGGTAATGTAAATTTATTTAAAAAGCTAAGAAAATGCTTATATGACATAAAATAATTTATTAGTTTTGTATATAATTTTATTTAAATATAGATTATGATTGATTATATTGCGTAATGTTTATACTTTTTACTGACATGTTGCATTTAGTTTGGTTTGATTATTAATATTGGTCAAGTAAATTTGTTAATTAGTTATAATTATTAATTTTGTTATATTTTCTTACTTTGCATGTATGTTTTTCCAACACAAAAATGATTTTGTTCAGGAATAAATGGAAATTGGTAAATCAATTGAAAATTGTTTTTTATCTTCAATGAATAGGCAAATGACTTCATTCCTCTTGATGTTAATTAAGCAGAAGCAGAGTCCAGATGCGAGGACAGCAAATGGAGCAAGATTGCGTTGTTTTGTTGAGGTCTATGTCCAGCATTGGAAATGGATGACGATGACAATGATATTCACTTCAAAATCATTTCAGAAAAAAAATGTTTCTGATATTTCTGCAGCGCTCAACAGAGCCCATAACCATATGCTGCAAGGTCAATGTCGTATCTGTCAAATAAATAAATATAATTTACTTTTGAATGTATAAATAAATGTCAATGCATGCCAAGACACCTCGCCTAATGACTTGGTGGCCGATTAGCAAATCTCGGTCCAATATCAAGAGAAGATTGAACTTGAATTAAATTGATTAATTTAAGATGCATTATTTTATGATCAGTGGTCACCAACCCGCATTTAGCAAGCGGGGTGATTAAGTAAATACCTATTAATTGTAGGTAAGACTTGACATTGTTGATGAAAGGCTCTGCCCAGCGGTGCGATATTAAAGGGGCTACCAAAAAGGTGTCAGTTTCAGCCATGACTTATATAAGTCAGATGATCCATTCTATATATGTTGTACATACAGCAGAGAAATGAAAAATAGACCTGAGGGATGGAGTATCTGACCTATAGGCTCACAACAAGTCCAATTGGTGGAAGCGCACTTCATGCGCACTTCAATCCTCAACTAGTGAGGCACTGGCTATCTTATCTCTAGCTGGCGGAACACAACAATGCTACAAACATTGATGTTATGGCGACATATTTAGATAAGATGGTGGTAGCTGGCCAGGCGGACAAACAAGTCCTACCACCAACCAAACTGAGTACAACAAACACATACCCGTCGCTGGGTATCGAACCCGGGACCTCTGGGTCTAAACCGGTTGTCTTAACCACTAGACCACAGATTGAAAGCCTCTAATCTAGACTTCTTTCCGAATTAAAATTGTTTGTTAATTATTTGGATAATTTTTTTATAGCAACACATTTTAAAAATAACACATCGGAATGTTCACAGTGCATTTCAGACAGTAACAATCGCAAAATGGCGAAACATCAGTTTCGTTAAACCCCGCAACCTGTCAACATTGTATGTAAAAAACATTTTGACATGTGAGAACTGTTACAAGCAGCCAACAAAAGAAATCAAATAGTTCACTGCTTTGCACCTAAAAAATGGTGTATAAATATATTAAATACTAGCGGCCTGTCCCTGCTTCGCGCGGGTGGACATTTTTTTTAATATACCCTATGTTACTCAATGCTAATGTAGCATTCTAATGGTGAAAAAATTTGTTTAAATCGGTCCAGTAGTTTTTGAGTTTATTCGTTACAAACATACATACAAAAATACGAAGCAAAAACCAAATGAGATCGGATCATACACCACCACACCCAGTGCAGATTGGTGGTTGTTAACGACTGCTGATGCAACCGGGACCAATGGCTTTACGTGTCTTCCGAAGCATGTAAGAGCTCAAGATGACGAACCTCCGGCCATCGATCCGATGACCGACCCCTGCGAAAGTTGCTTAACCTTAGCAATCGCAGACCACTGCGCCATCGAGATCCTCTTTGATTCATTCATTAGTAGTTGATCATCGTAATCATTGGCCAATAAATTGCTGGGCCAGGCCTTCCTACATGTTTCATATCATGGGAAGTATGTACCCCACATAAAAAATAAATAAATACTTATCACTGTCTTCCTTTGTAGTCCGCTAAACTGGATGTGATTATATACATAAAGTATACTATACACAGGATCTAATTATATCGAAATCAAACAATCTTTTATTTGTAAATCACGCAAAAGGCACGATGCCAAGGTTTGTACTGTAAACACGAGCATATATTTTTAATTATGGTTATAAAAAATTGCACGCAAATTTTGTTGCGAACAAATTACAATTTGGAAAAATGTTGAAAATTTTTCCTTGAGTCGGATTAAAACCCGTACCCGCTGACATACCGTTATAGGTACACTACCAACCAACTATGCTATATTGGCAAAATTATTATTGATATTGCACCTGACCCGGCAAAGATAGAATCCAGCTAGTAAATTAACAAAAAAAATTCTCAAGATAATTAATGGAATCAGGCGTTATTTTGCGGAAATCCATAGTACAAAAAAATGTAATTTAAATAATATGTAGTGTTAATTCCGCTAACTCACTCGTTTATACAGCTTGGATGCAGTACGCATGCACCGCCCTCCCGCCCGCAAAAAGTATGCACATGCAGGAGAAACAATGCGTGCAAGCGAAAATGCACACCAACACCGATACCCGACACGTGTTTCGCCCCTCCACGGGGCATCCTCAGGAGCTGTTGACTGGCCGAGAGCTGCGCACCGACACCGACGTCGGTGCGCAGCTCTCGACCAGTGCATCGTGTCTCGTGCATGCGTACTGCATCCAAGCTGTTTATACGAGTGAGTTAGCGGAGTTAACACTACATATTATTTAAATTACATTTTTTTTAAATAATTCTCAAGTTAGGGCTTTAAGCATTTATGTATTATTTAGTGTAATATTCTTTAGTCTACTTTTCTTAGGCATAACTCAACCCACTGCTGGGCATAGGCCTCTCCTTGCTTATGCCGTTCGCCTCGATCCTGCGCTAGTCTGGGCCACGTGCAACCAACGGTCTTGGTTGTATCGTCGACCCATCTCGCCGGTCGACGTCCCCTTTTTCTGTAACCGTCTCTTGGCCACCATTCAGTCAGCTTTCTGGTCCACCTGTCGTCACTTCGTCTGGCCAAATGTCCTGCCCAACTCCACTTTAGCCTGAATATCCGCTCGCTGGCTGTTGGACTTTAGTCCGCTTGCGGATTTCGGTGTTGGGGACACGGTCTTAAAGTGTGATGCCAAGCATGGCGCGCTCCATGGCTCTCTGGGCAACTAAAATTTTGTGCATAGCCTCCCTAGTCAGGCACCACGTTTCAGCACCAACTCAAATATTACCGCCATTAAAGCCTTAAACATTCTGCCACACGTTACTGCTCAGTTACTTTACAGATCTTCATACCGTTTACCTTCAAAGTAATGCTGAATGCCGGTAGTAATTTCGAGGAGTTCAATGGCGCAGTGGTTAACGCTTGCGATTGCTGAGGTTAAGTAACTTTCGCAAAGAAATCATTTATTCAGTTTAGGCTACAAATAGCTCTTATGAACATCATTATGCCATCGGTTCGTAAGTCTACTCTGGGCGAAAGATCTTGTACTGAGAAGAACCGGCAAGAAACTCAGCAAGTGTCCAGCTCTTTTCTCCCCTATAGCGTCAAAAATATTGGAAAGTGCCCCATCATAAAAGGACACTTTCCATCACAAATAAACACAAAAAAATGAAATAAAGGACAATCACAACACACAAAAAAACAACAAAATAAAAAAATGTCTAAGTTTGCAAAAATTACATCAGGTACCAATTTCAATTTTCACAATGTCATACAGTACTAATCTAAGTCCGAAATTGTCTAAGAAAAACAAAGTCCGTTCTTCCTATCCATCCATAGGGAATGCTCGTGCCCCAGCGATGGGGACATAAAATGAGCTGATGAAGATGACGGTAGTAATTTAAAAGGGTTTGCTTGCAATGTGTAGCGGAGTGTAGGACACCCCCCGTCCATATGAAGCGACGATCTGTGCAGGGCGGATGGCAGAAATTGGATGCGGAGAGCCGAAGATCGGGCTCAGTGGCTCGCGTTGGGAGAGACATTATGTCCAGCGGTGGACTGAAATAGGTTGATGATGATGATGATGATGATTCTCTTTTGAAACAGCACAACCCACAAGATTTTCACCACAAATAGGACAAACGACGTACTAATAACAATTGATCGTTAGGCCGCTTACCAAGTCCTTGTATCGATGCAATAATAGATTTCACAATATCTCAGAACAAATGGTTCTGATCAAAGAGTGTACCGATAATCATCTATCATAAAATTCCGAATTAATAGTATCCGCAAGGCCGCCCTGCAAGGTTGGTTGGATTACTAATTAATTATATCAATCATCGTTGCTTAATGGTGATTTCCAGGTTTGGTCTTAAATGACGGATAGTGCTAATGACGGTGTACATTAGACCTCGTTTAGGTTTTTTGTCATCTATATATTCATACGTGAAGCAAAAACTTTGTACCCCTTTTTTACAAAAAATTGCGCGGACGGAGGAGTATGAAATTTCGCACACTTATCCTACTAATATTATAAACGCGAAAGTTTGTAAGTATGGATGTATGTTTGTTACTCTTGCACGTAAAAACTACTGAATGGATTTGGATGAAATTCGGCATACAGATAGTTTATAACCTGGATTAACACATATAATACTTTTTATCCCGATATTTCCACGGGAATGGGAACAACGCGGGTGAAACCGCGAGCGGCCGCTAGTAGTTTATATAGAGAAAGGATACAGATTTTTTTTATTTTTTTTATTTTGCATAAAAAATACATTAAATCGATAAAACAAACATTACACACATTTCTATGTATATTTGACACACACGCATATGTATTTGACACACACGTATAAATACTCTTTTCAAAAATGTCAAAAATGGAAGAGGAGCGGCCGAAATCAGTCAATGCCAATCCAAACTCACATTCTATCTTTTTTTAATGTTTCATTGCTTAGGTTACAATCCGTGCAGCCTTAATAAAAATACGGTCGAATTTCGACCACTGGACGACCACTAGTTTAATTAAACACTTTAATTAAACAGTCGAACGCCTTGGTGGCAGAGAGGCAAAGCGCTTGGCCGAGGGTTCAATTCCAGGTCGGCCAAAGACTGTATCGGATTTTTCGATGCATAGCCCGGGTTTGTGATCACCAACCCGCACTTGAATAGCGTGGTGATTAAGCCATTACCCATCAATCGTAGCGATGACTTGTTATCTATCAATGATGGAAACCTTTGCCCAGCTGTGGAATAGCCATAGGCTATTTACTACTTTACTGAGAATCTTACCCCCGTATTTATAAACGAGTAAAAGGTCATACTGAAGCAAAGTAATTGCTTAAGTAAAATTTTATATTCTCTAGTAAACCGATGAAGTTAGAAACGTCAAACATTAGAATTCTTAGCCAAGCAATAGTCACCAATATCTTTACTCAAGTAATCTAGTTAGGTTTCTCAAAGAATTTATAATGACAAGCTTGTGACAAGCAAGAATTAAGGTTATATTCTTTTGACAGTTTGTGTTATGTCTAACCCCCTTACAAATAAAAACTATTTAAGCATTTATTTAGTTAATCATTGTTTTGTGTCTTTTTCTCAAATTGAGAACGACGTTTGTGTGACGTTGACAAAACAATGATTAACTAAGTAAATGCTTAAATAGTGTTTATTTGTAAGGGGGTAAAATAATATGAAATTGATGAATGTGATAATAACAATAATACTTTTATTTAATTGAATAAGAATACTTATATTCTAATTTAAACGTTACTTGTATATAAAATAAAATTAGATTTTAATGACATTTCTAAGAACAAAGTAATTGCTAAGTAATGGCTTGTCTATAAATACGGGTGTTAAAATATAAGGTATGAATACTTGAGAATAATTGTAAGAGCGACTTAAAATTCGAGTCTAATTTTTATCTAAGGATTCTTAGCAACCCTCACTATGGAATGTGTTTCTAATAACTTTTATAAGTTACTCAGCTATATTCATAAAACTATAAGCCACAGTCAAATAAAAAAAAATCAGCACTATAAACGGCAGAACTGAAATGAAACGAAAATAAAATCTGTAATTCAATTTAGGCATATAAAAAGCGTCTAATAAGACACATCGATAAACTGCTAACATCATCATCATCATCATCAGCCTATATGCCCCACTGCTGGACATAGGCCTCTCCAAGTGCACGCAACTGAGCACGATCCTGAACGATACCTGTCAATAAATTCAATATCATATCACATTATCAACACCCACCATAATCTACGCAGCAAAAGTTATATACACACGTAACTCTTATACATTTTCATGACAACCACTTATTTTGCCAGATATCGGCCGCTCCTCTTCCATTTTTGAAATTTTTGAAAAGAGTTTTTATGCGCGTGAGTCTAATACATGGTAGTGTGTGTAATTACAGATACACACGCATGCGCATCAACCTACCACAAGCTGTCAATTTTTTTCAATAGATTCTCCTCCTAGACCTTATGACTAAGTGATATGGTTGAAAATGTATTAAATAAAATTGTCAGTTTTGGGTAGGTGGATGTGCTGGCGGTGTACAAACCAGAATAAAACTCCTAAATAGGCCTTCGCGGCAACGTCAAACGGGTCTTCCATGCAGTTCCTCAATCACGCAAAAAGTCGGACATCGCACTCACAAAAAAGACAACTAGCGCAACAACACAACAACGATGTGTCACAAACAAGTCCCGTAACGCGTAATTACACACATTGTTAGATAATATCGAGTGATAATTTCTTTATTTAGTAGACCGTTCATTAAAGTTTATAAATCACATTTGTAACACAAAATCGACGGAGCCAGGAAATTGTAAAAAATTCACATAACCCGTTTGGAATCGAAGCGGTTGACCATGTCCGCTGAGAATATATAAAGCTTAAAGAGATATTAAAGATCAAAATGGGGAGTTTATATGTCTTTATGCTATGAAAATAAAATTTAAAAGTGTAACAAATATTAAACAGACATTTCAAGTTGGAACAAAGAACTTGATACACGAAACTAGTTATCACAGATGTATTTGTCATCCAATAAAAGTTTTATTAAAGATATGTTAATTCCTTTTACATAGCAGAACTTGATACATGATATGAGTATAAATAAGCACATACCTACACATAAACTACTTTGTCTTTCAATAAAAGTGGTATTAAAGAGTATGCTAACTCCTTTTACTAGAATTCTTTACCGTATTTGGACAAAAATTACAATGTGACATTTGTATTGCGTTCTTTGTGCGTTAGTCAAGCAACAACTATCTCAAGGTGGCTGCGAAAATGCAGCAAATTATGTGGAAAAATAATTGCTGTTTTTTCAGAACAGTATAATTAATTTGTTTAAATATATATATTCTCAAGAAAACGATTCTCATAATGCACATTTACCACTTCTATGATCTACACCACACACAGACCCAAAGGTCCCGAGTTCATTCCCATTAGGTACACATCCAATGAGATAATAAAGTGGTATGCTCCCAACACACACACAACGTATTCCCTCCCCCGCCCGATCCTCTAAATGCCACTACACATTTACAGAATACACTAAACATGCACACTAGTTTAGGCCCAAGACAACGTAGTCGTAGAACAAGGGTACGTAGAAACGGTTCCAGCGCGCTCTATACCAGGTACAGATCGCGGGCGCTTCTCTCCTCCTCCACGGCCCGGTCTACCCGAGCCGAGGTCCGTGCCTTTAGAGGCGCCCTCGGGTGGTTCCGCTCCCCGATCCGATCCGAACCCAACGGAGAATCTAGTAGGGCACGGGGACGCGCACTTTTAAGTGTACAATGCCGTTCCCTCTAGAAAACCTTCAAAGGTGATTCGTTTCAACATGGCTTGAGGTACCCTTTAAGTACTCGCCACCCCCCCCCCCAAAAAGCCCGGTGACGCTGAAGATGCCGTTTGAGGCAATCAGCAATCTCTCTCAAAAAAAAGGATTCCCTCCTTTTTAGAACATAAGATGCGATGAAGCAACTTGTACACGGCAAGGTGCAGCCACTAGCTGTCTTACTATCTGGACTCTGCTTTTACAATAACATCAGGTGTCATTTGCCTACTCATCACCAGCTCATTTGTATGCCCACTGCTGGGATACGAGCTTTTCCTATGGATGAATAGGGAGATTCCGTGCTCCGGAAGGCAGGTAAAGCCGTTGGTCCCGGCTGTATTAGCAGTCGTTAACAACCACCAACCCGAGCTGGGCCCGCGTGGTGGTTTATGGCCCGTTCTCCCTATCCATCCATAGAGAAGGCTCGTGCCCCAACAGAGGGGACATAAAAATGAGCTGATAATGATGATGAATAGGGAGATTTGTCTACACATTTATATAGAAATAACATTATGTTCGGTTTGGTTGGTATTAAGGCTTGAAGCAGCAGGATGCGAGGTGCTCCTCGGATCTTTGGGTGAGGCCTTGTCCAGCAATGAACGTCTTTTAGCTGAGATGATGCTAATGATGATGATGAAGGCTTGTTTTAAGTCCGCCTTGCAAAGTAACCAACTAGATACGGTGGTAGCACCATTTAAACTTAGCACTGTAATGTACGATGTAATTAGTAGTGTAGTAGTAATGGACGATGTAATTTAGGTTTATGTGTAACACAAAATCGACGGAGCCAGGAAATAAGAAAAAAATATAAAAAAAAAAATTAAAATATTTTTAAATATTTTTTTTAAGGTTTTTAGTTATAGGTTTATTGTTCTAGTATATGTTTATTTTTTTATTTCTGTATATAGGTATTGTATTATTTGTTTGTAAATCTGTTTTCGTAAATTTCATTATATTATTTTAATCTCTAATATATGATTATATATAGTATGTCGTTAAATGCTTATGTTAAAATTAATATTGTTATGTTGCATTTTCAAGTCCGAATTAAAAGTGAATGTATTTATGGTTTTCTGTCGAATGTCATTGCAAACTTTTTTTTACAACAAGTGGAATTATCATTTTTCGTTCCGCTACTCTTCGTTATGTGTTGTAAAAACGTTCATTATTAATTAATAAGAAGTTGGTAATTTTTTTTTTAAAAAAACTTAGCACTGTGTGAATACTCGTACACTATTCAACTTATTACAGATAAATAGTGTTTAGATTGTAAGACACGAATTAGTTCAGTCATAGCGGAAACTCGATATTTTAAACGCAATTATTCATGTACCAGTCTTGGATAACTGACTCATAAGCGTCTTACACTGAAAGCGTTCGAATGTTTAAAGCAAATTGAATAACATATAATAATCGTCAGTTTACATTAATCTGTAATTATTTATTGATGAATTAATTGTCAAAAAATATTGTCGTTGCCTCCATAATGTATGCACAAAGTATCCGATAGCAACATCATTCGCTAAAAGGAATGTCAAGTCACTGTTTGTTTATTACAAAATGTTTATTAGTCTTATTGTTGTACCTAGGAATAACAGAGAAAATTTAACATACTGTAGCTCCGGATTTTTCACATTAACCCCCTTATTCATAAAAACTATTTGAGCATTATTTAGTTAAATATTGTTTTGTCAACGTCACACAAACGTCGTTCTCAATTTGAGAAAAAGAGACAAAACAATGATTAACTAAATAATGCTTAAATAGTTAATATGAATACGGGGGTAAAGGATTGTGTATGAACATGTTTGAATAACAATGTTGATGAAGAAAACAGACTATTACGATTTTAGGATAATAGCAACTAGAACGAGCGTCAATACGGGACTGAAACTTAGGATAGTTTCGGGAAATTCAAAGATTTTTTAATTAATGTCCATTCCATGATGGAGATAGGTGAAGGAAGGGAGGGGTGGCCTTCGCCCTGCATTAGGAAAGTAAAGGCTGATTATATAATACAAAATGTCTTCAGAGAGTTTCGCCATGGACATTTATAGTCCCTACTTTGAGCAGTGCCTGGAGCTGTCAAGCACGCTCACTTCTCGAGCAAAGGGTGTGACTATCAGTTTCCATAGCTTATCTATCGATGCAGTGATAAGTTCCCGGTTGAGGCTGCGAACGCGGTAAAAGTCTCGCCCAAGGACATGCCGGGCCGGATGCTATCGCAAGAGTGCCGCTGTGCGAACTGGGCCCATTCACAAATGTCTTACTACTGGCAGGCGACCTATGTGCTTAGTAGGTACTTAGCTAAGGTATGAGGTATTGAGGAGATCAAGATTAAACTAGTAGTCTACGCAGTACTGATAATTAACCTACACACTCGTTACTCGTTAGTACTTTAAGCGTACGAGCATATAAGGTCCTTACCTATGAAATTGACGTTTTGTATGAAGATTTTTTATAAAATTGTATTATACCTACTAACGTTTTTTTAATTTTCTTAGCATCTATTTATGTTAACACTATAAAATTGTAGAGTAGTGTGTTTGTTTCACTAGCTAAATTTAGCAGACATTAAAATACGCTACAATGAAACAAAAGGACAATTCCGCGAACAAAAAAAGTAGTCAAAAAAAATTGGGCGATAAAGACACAACTGAACTGAAGCCTAAGTAAGTAACATAGTCCTAATTAAAGGTGTATAATAATATTAACGGTATTGACTTTTAGAAGTAATACACCTAATAACAAGTGAGAAAAAAACGTCAATTTCATAGGTAAGGATCTAATATTTGAATCTGAATTTCGAACTATGGCTGGCTCTGGCGATATTAACGCGATTCTTATCATGTTTAATATAGTTTTTGAGTATCCGATATTGATAAAAAGTTACATTAGCACCCAATTATTTACGCTACTGCTACTCTTGTTAGCCACGAGTGGAATTTTTAAGCAATTAACAATATTTTCACACTATATAAATTACGTACGAATACTCTCTTCGAAATCACAGGTGATTATTTTGACACTGGAAAATTATCGAAACACCAAGCAGTGGAATTAAGCTCACGACCTTCCACTGAAATCACAATAAAGTAGGGAAAACGTCATTTTTATGAAATTACCTCTGTCATTCGTCATCTAAATTTATAAAGGTATACGTAGTTTTACCATATATTTTTAACTAGCTGTGCTCGCGACTTCGTCCGCATTTTTTAGGCTCTTGTTCCCGTTTTTGCAACATTTTTCACTGATGGTTCGCTCTTATTAGTCGCAGCGTGATGTTATATAACCTAAAGCCTTCCTTGATAAATGGACTATCCAACACAAAAATATTTTTTCAATTCGAACCAGTAGTTCCTGAGATTAGCGCGTTCAAACAAACAAACTCTTCAGCTTTATAATATTATAATATAGATAATATAGATCAGCCGTCGTCTGGATGGCTCCCTCGATGTATTATCGTATTCCGATTTCAAGGGTATGTACTGGTTCATCCTGGCGTGGCGTCATGAGTTCTGCATGAGACTAGCAAGAGTACTGAGGTACACTTCTAGACGCTAATAACTGTGAGGCCTTAGGGTCTGCACCACGAATAATAAACATACGGGGTTGCTAGCGTCTCTTGACTACGGCGACCTTTTACAAACAAGCGGTGTTTGCCGAATCAGACAAAAAAAGAAAGATCTTTTATTTGTCTGATGACAGACGAGACGAATTCGTAAGAGTAGAAGCTAATTGTTCCATTCAATATTTCCCACAAACAGATTAATGGTTGCCAGATTATCTCAAGTTATCAGCGGAACGTTTAGCTTACAACGCACGCAACAAGCTGTGTGCTGTAAAAGTCATGCGCGAAGGACAGGCAGGTCGCCGGACGCAACGCAAACGCAAGACTCCACTTACAAATGTCTTTATAATTACGCTCCCACTGACCAATAGGAATTACACTAGGTACGTCCACTTGCACTTAGAACGAAGTGCTAAGGTTGGTTCTCTTATATCCTATAGGGATTTTCCAATATTAGAGGTCTTTCGGTTCGTCGCTCGGTTCGATTCTTTTCTCGCTTTTTCTAAAGAACCGATGACATTAAACATATTTTTATTTTATTTTATTTTATTTTATTGATAAGGCTTACCAACTAAATACATAAAGGCAAGTTACAAAATCGTAAATAATTAAACTAATAAAAATAAAAAATAATAATAAATAAAATCTAATTTATAAACCTAAATACGCTAATAATGCAACTATTATTGTGACAAGTATTTTTATCTTCTAATTCATTGTTGTTATCTCAAATTAACAGCCAAAATAGCAAGTTAAGTACTTATTACAATCAACTGCAATACAAGTCGTACATGGTCTTCTATGCCGCTACAGACCTCAGGTCCTCAGGCAGAATAAATTCTTAAGATGCTTAAGATGCGTGTTATTAATGAACCTTCAAAATGTGTCACATGCACACGCACAGGCACCACGTGACCGTAGCTGCATAGATAAGGAATCAGTAAGGCAATGTCACCAGCCAAAGTTTCGCAAGCCCGAGGTATTCCAACGGGCTTATCCGAGGAAACCGCCAGGTTCCGCTGTGACGCAACCAGTCGCAATCTTGACAAGGCGACATGTGATAGGCCGGGTGTCCTTATTAGTATTTTAGATAATTAGTGTTCAGGCATGTCATATATTTTTTAATAATGTGACATACTACTTCCTCGTCAAAATCAAGTCATGGACAAGTTATTAATTTGTATTTGCGCAAGACTAGTCCATTTGAAAGACGAAAGAAAAACTTTAAATTTTATGAGTTTATTTGACTCTACTAATAAGAATATAGAAATAAGAGGAGCTTAGATGGCGCAGCATTTTAGTGTTCGGGGTTAGTTAAGGTGAGTTAGTGTAACTACATAAGTAATTTTCGCAATGCCAGGACACAGGGTCGGGGTGGCCAATTTAATATATCTGGAGGACTTCCAAACTTCGGAATGCACGTTTGGCCGTTAGCACTGGGCGATAATGATAATAAATTAAAATATTAGTTAGGACCTATTGTTGCTGTAACAGTTATCGAACTAAGGCCTGTAGTATGTTTTAATTTGTATGCTAGGTTTCTTGGAAATTGTCGATTAGGATATCAAAGTGCTACTTACAGAGGTAATTCGGACAGTGTCCGAGTCGTCAGCACATCAGGCTCCCTGAGCAATCGCACATATTATAAGTAATATGGCATTTTGCTATACCTAGGCTCCCTAGGTATCTAGTTTCCAAAAATCTCGAACTTCTTTATGCTCCAAAAGGCACATAAATAACTTTTTTGTGGATTAGTCTTTATATGCCACCTCTCTTAGATCCTGAGGTCTCGGGTTCAATTCCCATCGGAGGTACACACGGCGGCAGATCAACCTACCCAAAACTGTCAAATTTCTACAATCAATTTTGAACTTTATGATTTGGTGATTAGGATCAATATTCGTTGGAGAAATTTGACAGATTTGGGTAGGTTGATCTGCCGCCGACTGTACATTTTATTGAACTCGATTGGAGCTAGAGCTTGTTTTAATTTTTTATGGCTAGCTATCACCATCATATCTATCTAAGTCTGTCGTTAGGCTGTAACTTTAGAAAAGCGTGTGTTAAAAATAACTATACCGAATGTAATTAATACATAATTGTCAATGTTTTTTTAAATCAACACACTGTGACTATTGCAACTGTCAAGGTTAAAGATACAAACGTTGATACCGCCTTCGGCGCTCGGCTGATAAAGTAATTTGTCGCAGCTTGCACCAAATAAGGAGGATTCAGAAAGTAAGCTTTCTCACTCATAGACTCCTTGCACTGACACCCCGCTGCACTCGACTTTAAAGTTTATACTGATACCCCTCACCAATCTTACGGTTATAAAGTTAAGTGTCAGATATCTTTGTGCTTGCACAAGGGACCATCTGCGTCAGGTCATAACGCCTGATCAGGACATTCGTATTCGGCGCATTCTTCATCCTGTACTTTTAAGACTAGTGTCTGGAGCGAGTTGCTCCGTGGACACGTATAGTCCACTACCTAATATCCAGACAGGTTACCGGAGCTGTAAGCTCGCTCACTTCTCGTTACACCAAGAGCACAACTCGCAGTTCCACTGCTCGGGTCGTCAACTCTAAAGTCGACTACCAAATGTCCTTTTTGGTGGCGGAGTTGTATTCCCACTCACTTCTCAGTACCCAACCAGGCACCTCATCAGTTCCAAAATCCGGCTGATTCAACCGGAGACACTGCATCTAGCGGGCGCCTCTACTAGTTCTCCAGACTAGTGCCGGAGATGTTGGAAGCCTTCTCAATGAAAACAACTGAGCAGAACAACTAACTATGGGCAACTCACGTGCCCCGCAGAACCTTTCGCTTCGGTCCCCTCAAGACCTCCAAGCACGGACACTTGGAACAGCTCGGAACAGTCAGCTGTCGCGAGATCCCTTATTCGTGATAGGTTGTGTATGTGTGCGTAGCTCGAGCGCGCTTGTGTGAAGCTTGCCTACTGCAGTCCCCTTGTTTTGTGGGCAGCTATCTGGCGGATAATCTGCACATGAATGGAGTTTTAATTACCGGACCGCATTGGCTGCGTTACTGTAATGCAATGTGTCGTATTTGGTATTGACGTTCCGTGAGCTCAGCTAAATGGATATGGCAAATATTGTTTTGTTAGTTTTTAGTGAGACTGAAGTTTGATATTAAGTTAATGCTTCCTTTTTTAAATATTGTAATTTTTAATAATATCTTTTCAGTGCCAAACAGGCATTACATTTGCTAGGTTTATTTAACGGTAACGCAACACTTAAATTATTTAAATTTAGTTTTTATAGTAAAGAGAGAAAAAAATAATTATCGAGTGAAAGTAAATGCAGTTACAGATAAAACAGTAAACAGCATTTCATAAAATTATTTATTTATTTTGGAACACAACGAAACATATATATAACATTAATAAATAAAAAAGAAACATAAAAGTATGTAGGATATCCATTCGTAGATAATAATATTTAATCAATGATTGGACTTCTTTGCGGGAAAGTGAAGAGTCATGTCTGCGGCTAGTTACCTGTCTTATTTTCTAAAATTTGTGTTATATCAAATATTAATGTAAAATAATGGTGGATTATTAACCGTTAAGTGTTTGTGAGCGTGCATGAGTGTTGGCAAATGAAATAAAACAGTGCAACGTCACTTTTCAATTTCACTCAAGAAGTCCGTGTGAGGTCTTATTAAAGCCCCACATCTGTAGTGAGATACATAAGGGGTTGGGGGGTATATCATTATTATTACTTCTTATTACTAATATCATTCATCATCATCATCATATATTGACAAAAGACAATTATCTATTTATATAACTTGAAGAAAATTACTTTGACATTGACTAAATGTGCCAATCGCACAAAGCCATCGAAAAAAGAAAAAAATCAATGAATTTGAACAACAGATTAAAACTAAATATCTAATCGTTTTTGCGTATAACAGACGGAAGATTTACAGCGTTGCAACCATTGCAAGACTATATAACCATTTACAAATCTTACCTGCCAATGCTAGTTTAGGCCCAAGACACCGTACCTAATCGTAGAACAAGGGTACGACGAGCCGGTTCACAAACACGACATACCAGGTAGACATGTACGAGTACCTGGGCGCTTCTCCCCACCACCACGGCCCGGTCAACCCGAGCCGACAGAAGCGCCCTCGGGTTGTTCCGCTCCCCGATCCGATCCGAAACCCTCGGAGAATCTAAGTAGGACACGGGGACACGCATTAGCGCGTGATGCTGTTCCCTCTAAAAAACCTCCGAAGGTGATTTGTTTCACACGGCTTGAGGAACCCTTAAAGTTTCTCGCCGGCCCCAAAAAAGCCTGGTGAAGCTGAAAATGCAATTTGAAGTAATCAGCAAATTCTTGTCAAAAAAAAACTGCCTATAAAATCGTGATCTCTCATTCTCCCGCCATTTTGACTTTTCGCGCGGGTAAAAAGTCACGGCATATCCAATGCGGTCGTTGCCGCTCCCGGTTGCCGGAACACCAGCCGGAGCTGCGTGAAGGGCGCGCCTCTCTCCGCCGCCGATGTTTGTTTATGCGCGCTACATTTTTAATGGCGTCTGTCTATTCTACCACTTTATGGAACTGTTAGGTTTCCATGCTGTTAACATTTTTGTAGGTATTCTTGAGTATAGTTTGGTGGAGTTTAGGACAGGATAAAATATTTGTTAATAGGCGCGAGTTGATTTCTATATAGCGTTTCACATCACATCATCACCAACTCATAGTATGTGCCCACTGCTGGAGCAAGAGTTGTTGTAACCGAAATTCTCAATGTTGTTTAGCCTAATTGTAATAATTAACTTTTAAATATTTTTTGTAAATCATACTTTTATAAATAATCTTATATATTCCCGGGTGCAATCAACGGCATTAATTATGTTTCATTATTATTCTACTCATACTTACCATTCTTAAGATGTCGCTATGGATTGGAATCCATCTGACCCAACAATGTGCAAGCATATTGATGTGGTTGACTGTACCTGATGTTGAGATATTGGTATAAGAAAGTACATGTATAGCTCCACATATATGTATAAGCTCCTTAATTATAAATTGTAACCAGCGATGTTGGGCTTACAATAAATAATATATTATTAGTAAATTCATGTTATAAATCAAGCATTGTAAACCTGTTTGTGGTCCAAAATAAATCTAAAAAAAAAGAGTCTTCTCTTCCTTCTCTATGGATGGAAACACTACAGGGAGAGCAGACCACAAACCACCACGCGGGTCTAGTGCGTTGGTGGTTGTTAGCGACTGCTAATGCAGCCGGGACCAATACGGCTTTACGTGCCTTCAGAAGCACGGAGGAGCTCGAATTAGCTAATTATTGTTAGATTTTGAGGTGGTTTAATGTAAGTTACCTAATGAATTTTTGACTTTTACTAGAGTTGTAGTGGTACTTACCTACTGTATGACATTGTGGAAATTGAAACTTTTACCTGATGTAAATTTGTTAACTTAGATTTTTTATTATTTTGTTTTTTTACATGTTGTGGTTGTCTATACTAATATTATAAAGAGGAAACCTTTGTATTTATGTATGTATGTATGTATGTATGTATGTATGTATGTATGTATGTATGTATGTATGTATGTATGTATGTACGTATATATACGTATACATACGTATGCATACGTATGTTTGCAACGAATAAACGCAATAACTACTGGACCGATTTAAAAAAAAATCTTTCACCATTAGAATACTACATGCTGAGTAACATAGGCTATATTTAAAAAAATATATATGTCCATCCGTGCGAAGCGGGGACGGGCCGCTAGGCCTTTATATTTTGTGTGTTTATTTATAATGGAAAGTGTCCTGCTATGATAGGGTATTTTCCAATTACCTTGACGTTGTAGGGGAGAACAGAGCTTGACACTTGCTGAGTTTTTTGTCGATTCTTCTCAGTACAAGATCTCCCGCCCAGAGCAGATTTACGAACCGATGGCATAGTGACATTCACAAGAGCTACTTAAAGCCTAAATTGAATAAATGATTTTGAATTTTGAATTTCATTATTACTACTAAAACGTCCATTTGTTGGGCTCGGTCTTTCCTCGAGAGCATTAACACATAAGAAGAACGGGACATAGCCCATTACGTTGGGTGATCAGTTTTATCAACGGCTTGACGTGCCTTCTTAAGTTCCACGCCTTCCGAAGCACGATGCCTTCTAAAGCACGGTGACCTCTTAAGGACAGAGTTCACTGATTAATATTACTATTTGCGATTTAAATAAGAAATCTTTGAATCGACATTATGTTGCCGCGTCACCGATGCGGGTTTATTCGCGAAGTGACATTTAATGAGGCGTGTCGACCGCAATCCTTGGCATATCATATGGCCAATATGGTTCATTGACATTTGCCGTTACCCGCTGGATCGGAGCCTTGGGATACCGCACACAACTGTAAGGCAGTTTATAATTAAATCTTAATCTGGATATACCGGAAATGAGCTGTAAAAGCTACATGATGTGTAAAACTCTTCAACTTTTATTTCAATTTCAATTTGTTCTTCGATTACGAAGAAGAAGTATCTAATGCTTATGTAGTTTATCTGGATTTAAAAACAATTATCATAGTCAGTATATTATAATGCAATGTAAGCTTTATATTAGGTCCTTACCTATTAAATTGACGTTTTTTTCTCACTTATTAAAAGGTCTAAAAGTTCTAAAAGTCAATACCGGTTGTTAATATTATTATACACCTTTAATTAGGACTATGCTACTTAGGCTTCAGTAATAACAATGATTATTAATTTTGTGTCTTTATCGCCCAATATATTTTTTAAATTAACTAATTTTTATGTTCGCGGAATTGTCTTTTTGTTTCATTGTAGCTTTGAAGGGACTTGATTTTTTCTTTTTAATTTCTACTATATTTAGCTAGTGAAACAAATACACTACTCTACAATTTTTATAGTGTTAACATAAATAGATGCTAAGAAAATTAAAAAAACGTTAGTATGATAAATAAAATTTTATATAAAATCTATATACAAAACGTCAATTTCATAGGTAAGGACCTAATATTTAGAGGTACTGTGCCACCAACATTATTTTAAGATTAATATGACAGGATGATGGCTAGACTTAGCATAGGCCTTTATTTAAGACCACAGTTCCTGTGTTTAAGTCCCAAGATGTGATCGACAAATTGTTTGTAAAATTCGGCAATGTTGCAGCTTACGAAACGATGTCCTAAAAGCTTACGCAAAGCCACTAAAAAATAAATAAATAAATAAAACCGCAGAAGAGCTTAAGTAAAAATATTTTTTTCAATAAATTATCATTAGCATCTCCCGTTGCGGGCTGGCTAACTTAATAAGTACAGATTACCCAAATTTGTACGAAGTGTAATGCAACACCTTATGTTTTAAAGATGTTCATTTAAGTCCAAAATCGTACGATTTTCGCCGTACTATTGCGTAAAATAAATATTTTTAATACGTTGTCCGTTTCGGAGTTTGTTAACACAGAAATCAGCTTTTGCCACCCAGTTACTATACTCACAACATGGTTGTCAATATGGTGGTGTTATTCGGTCACGTGTTTTTTTAATTATTTATTGAAGAAAAGGTATATTACTCCGCTCTTCCTGACGTTAAGCAGAAAAATCTGAATCTGAAGTTACATCTGAAATCGAGTGCTATAAATACACACACAGAGAGCGCCTCCGTGGATTTAGACATTCGCGGATTTAGACATTCAGGAAATTAGACGTCGTCAACCAAACCGCCTATCTTGCATCCAAACCCACTCGTCGCTGAGTTATTGGACCCATCAGGGGTGGTCAAACGACTTAAAAGAGACCACCTATAGTATGTGGAAGGCGTGTCATTGGCCGCTCCACCACAACCCTGTTCAGAATTCGAAACTAATAAGCTTGTGAAAGAGGAATTAGAGGATTTCTTGGCGAGAAAGTGAAGAGTCATGTCTGCAGTTTTGTTTTATTTTCTAAAATGGTGGATTGGTAACCGTTAAGTGTTCGTGAGTATGCATGAGTGTTGGCAAATGAAACAAAACAGTGCAACGTCACTTTTCTAATTCTTTCAAGAAGTCCGCGTGAGGACTTAGTAAAGCCCCACATCTTTACTGAGATACTCGAGCGGTTGGGGGGTATATCATTTCTCACTTCTCATATCTATTATAATTCATCACTATCATACAGGAAGGAAATATTGTTTATTTATGTATTACTTGTAAGAAAAATTACTTTGACACTGGCTAAATGTGCTAATCGCACGAAGCCATCAACTGAAGAAAAAAAATTTAAAAAAAGAGGAATTAAAAAATATATATTGAAGAGTAGGCACTTGACTGACTTCGCTCTTCCTGGTGTTACGCAGAAGTGGAGTCCAGATGCGAAGTCAGTTCGTGTAGCGATTGTGCGTCAGTAGCCGTCCTTACCTCGCTGACCCTCAAGTTGCTTCTTCACTCCTCGTTTAAAGGACTCTATGGTGTAGGAAAGGGTTAAAAGGAAATACGGAGAGTATTTCATTCTATGGTCGTGCGATAAAGACAAAGTCATCATTGTTATCGTATACTCATAAAAGTCATGGTCGCGTGTCTCCGGGATCATTGCATTTTTCTTCTAAACTATCTCTGTGTAACAAATCAGTTCAATACGTAACTTGAAAGAAGCAAAACTTTGATCCTGCGACAACTGGTTTCTCCGTTTAAGTCTTAAAACTTAGTCGCTGTGAAATGTATCTGCGTTTCAATATTTATGTGTTAATCCTTGGATGCGGTTCATTGGTGTACCTCAGTCCTAAGTAGATGCATGATGTCTCATGTTCCTCGTCAGTTTTGTAACTCATCTCATGCGTAAGGTCGCGTGCAGGCTGTCGTAATCTGGGCCACCAATTTCGCTGACCTTCAAGTCAGAACTATTTCGTGGCATCATTTTTAATTTAAATTATTACTAAATTCTTGTTAAGAAATAAACACAGGTCGACATTAAACGGGAGTCCGATGATGGTGTCGTTTACGCTTCACGATTCGACGAGACGATCCGACTGTCAGTGTTGTGCTAATATGGGCATTGTACTCGGATTTGAATAGGTAGACGTCACTCTCTTTTCATTTTTCCATTGTAAGTCTTTTTGTTAGCATAATATTTTACGCAGATATACTCATGGACATTTAAGTAGCTCACATTGCGCCAACCACGTAGTGGTTTATGGCTCTAACTAATCGTTTATTTTTGAAAATTTTTAGGTTGGTGGAGATTAAAAACTTGCTGCTAAACTAGGGTGCTTAAACATTGAATAGATAAAGTGTATAGATAAATTATGAGTGTGCATATTTTCATTCATTTTAAAATGACAACCGAACACACCAGACTCTGCAAATAAAAACTATCGCCATCTCTAACAACACTCGTATTACAAAAGTCGAAAGAGCTTAAACCTTCAACATAATACGTACATATTATACATCCTAACTATAATATTATGAATGCGAAAGCGAGTTTGTTTGTTTGTTGCTTGTTACGCTTTTTTGCGTAAACTATTAAACCGATCATCATAAAATTTTGTACTCATATTCTCAAGAGTATAATCAAAGACATCTAATACTTATTAAATTATCTTAGATTAAAAAAAGTGAATTTGTTTGTTTGTTTTATACCCTTTCTCGCGTAAACAATTTAACGATTCGTTTGTTTTGCTGTCATAGAAACTCATGTGTGTATTTGTATGTATGTTTGTTTAAGCATTTAAATAGGGAATGTGTGTTTTTGTGTAATAATCTATACTGGTAGGTATAGTCAATAAGTTTTGTAATTTTGTTGCTTGTTACATCTTCAATGCTGTGTACACCTTTTATTGGCATATAAATTAGAATAAGAAACCTATAGTGTAACTGCTTATAACGTTGTGTATATGTACTGTTGGTGTACCTATTACCAAATAAATAAATAAATAAACTCTCAAAGCGGTACGAAGTCCGCCGGGTCAGCTAGTTATTTTAATATTGGCGACTGACTTCAATTAACTAATCACTCAAACTGAATTTACTGTTGCAGTCTTCATAATAAGTCGTACCATGTAAATGTCTCTCAAACTCGTATTACTTACCGGTGTTATGTAAAAAGTTCGTCGTTCATGCGTTGCAGATGGATGTGTGTTTACGCTCCGGCCCGATACGGACTGGATACTATGCCCCATTTCGGGGCACAACTTCATTCTTCTGTCACAAGTGTCAGGGCAATTATGGCAGAGAATTTTCGAGACCTTTTTCGAGGGAAACATTTTTTTTTGCAGAATATTTAAGCTTTGGCCATGGCCTCTGTTAATCAGCAAGATTAATGTCAGCAAAATGGTTTTATAAAGATGTGTGAAAGTTTTAGTTTCGTTTGAAAATTTAAATGTCTTAATATGAGATTTATCGTAATTTATGTCGTTATTCACTCTTTAATCTATTAGAGAAACTGTCACAACTTTGATTTTCTTCCCTTCTTGTTTCGGGATAACTTCATATAAATTACTCGTTTGGTTGGGCACTTTACCTAATACTACGTAAGAACTTGCGCCAAATTACAATATACCAATGGAAACAGAGATCCTTTTGATCTAAAATAAACATTTATTTACAAGGAAGTCATTATATCAAAATATAATCATATTCCGCTGCAATAATTAAACAATCATTAGCAATAACATAAATTAACAAAGCGTACATATTATCCATACAACATTTTCCGCAAATCATGCATCCCTCTCTCGCCACGTAGAACCCGTTGAGACACCCTATGTCCTACGGTCAAGTCTTGTGAAAGGGCACCAAGGGCAGAAAGGTCTAAGAAGCATTTATGAATTAATTATGTCGCAATACCATTAATAGTATTCATGATTTATTTATGTTTGTCACCGATTTAATGAGACTTGTTACAGTGTCTTTTACGACCTTATAGTAGTAGTCGTTTTCAATGAAGCTTGCAATAGTAGATTTATTTAATAGACACGAGAAAGAAACGAAAATTTGAAAGAAAGAAAGGCTTGACATAATTTTTTCTTTATATTTCTATATACTCGTTTATACACCTCCAACATAAAAAGAAAACTGTTTCGTCTCACATTGTATTGCTGTGTTTGCTTAAAATTACTATCACATAAAGGTGTCCTCTCCGTGAATTGCATTTTTCGGAACATATCCCAAAACCATTACCGAAACGACCACCTAGCTATAAAACCAAATGCCTACTAAGTAAGTATCTTTGATATAAAGAAATTCCTGCTTTAATAACCGCATTTTATATTCGTTGTATTAGATTACTCTTTATCTTTTAGTAGTTTGGGTAGTATTTATAACAGACTATGACATTTTCGTATACGCATATAGTCTCATACATGTGAATTTTTAAGTTAATTAATTTATGTTTTAAAGGAAATCATTAAATAATTTGTAAATAACACTTGTTAATATCTAGAAAAACCAGTTGGTGAACACTAATAGTCACAAAGTAGTGTAGGCCATCTTTTTTAATCCGAATATTAACTAATCTGAATATTTAAATTATTTAAACTTTATGGTGACATCGAGACAAATAGGTGCATCGTAATTTTCCGTTCTCTGCTAGTCGCCAAATTACTGTTTTTAAACTTAGTTTTCTCTGTATATTATCAGACACGAATGTTCCTCTCTCTCAAGTGGGGTACAATCTCTATTGGCGTCTGTAACACTATGGATAAGATAAATGATGATTTCATAATTACGTTCCAGTAAGATTACACAGTGATTTATAATGTGAAAAAGTTTAGAAAAAATTCCACGATCGGGATTTGAACCCGCAAAAGCTTTTTTTGAGAGTTCGCTGATTGCCACTGGGCATTTTTAGCTTAACCGAGCTTTTTTGGGGGCGGCGGGAAACTTAAAGGGTTGTTTGTTTCACACGGCTTGAGGAACTCAAGCCGTGTGAAACAAAGCACCGTCGCAGGTTTTCTAGAGGGAATGGCATCACGCAATAGTGCGTGTCCCCGTGCCCTACTAGATTCTCCAGGGGTTCGGATCGGATGCAGTTACAGTCATGCTATCGTGGCTTTGTCCAACCCATGCAAAATCAACACTATCTACTCTTACTTTGTAAGCTAAAGAAGCCTTATTACTCTACACGTCAACAACATCCGATATTAACTGTATTTTATAAATCTACAATTTATTTATTAATGTTCCGTAGATAAATGAGATGTTTCAATTTGGGCCGAGTCTATGTATAGTACTTCAAAAAATAGGAATAAATACAAGGATTCTCAGAAAAATAAAAATAAAATTATTTCTCTAGTAATTTTTTGGTTCATAAATGTTGTTGTGACGAATTTAGAGCATAATTTAAACATAACACGTTCAAAAACAGAAATAAAGATTGACCAGTGTTAATAAACGAAAAAAAGGGTATTTTTATTTGCAAAATTCTCAAGAATTTAAAAACCGCTTATGACCTTGTTAACCTTTTAGGTTCTAAGAGATCGAATTCGATCGCGGGCGAACTTCCGTCAAACCCCAAGCGATCAAATTCGATCGCGCTCGCCACTCGACATTAGAACTTAAATATCGTTTATTTAGAGCCTACTTTTGTATGAAGAAGTTTAGCCGTAAACAAACTAGGATAGGAGAGTTTGAGTTATTAAGACAAAACATGAAAATAAGCCGTGATTAGGACGCCAAACTCATATGGTCAAAATGACACTGATTGACGTTCACCATTGTTGAATTTAAAATGTCACGTATTATTTTAAAATGCTTTGAACCACAAAATAAAGCTAAATTATGAAAAACTAATGTTTGTAATTGATTATTTATTTTATTTCTTTGATTTATTTACCTGTACAAAAACTTAACCCAGTGTCCATACAAACTTGAAACATCTCCTTTGTTCTATTATTTAAAGAACAGAGTTTATCATTACTATCACAGGCCTATAGGTATAGACATGCCACTGTTGGGTTTGTGTACCTGAATTATTATAATACATGGTGTAGATCGGACTTTCACTTAACTATGTATAACTAAGCCTAATGAGGGTTAGTATAGGTTTTAGCGGCGCCACCTTACCACAAGTATAAAAACCTGGATTAACGGAGGAAATGGTATTTTATTTAGGTCACCCATCTGGTGACCAGATATTACGAATGTTGCTTGACATTTGTAATCGCAATTGTTAGCTGCTAGGTACTTATATTGTACTGGGTCGCCCATATACTAACCAGACATTACAAAAGTCGCTTAACTCTCAAGATACCAATCCGACCCGAACACCTTGGAGAATCTAGCAGGTAAAGGCGGCACGTTTGCCATGCTATTCCCTCTAAATACCCTCTGATGATGTTTCGATCTTGGCTTGGGGAACACTCGCCGCCTAAAAAAGTCCGCTAACGCTGAAAAGACCGCCTTATGGCATTAGCAAAATCTCTCCAAATCTTTCAAGATCGCATGTCGCTACGTGTACTTTTCTTTTCATCCCCCTAAATGTTAGGGGTAGTCCACCCCTAAAATTTTTTTTTATTTTTTAGACAAAATTTTTTATTTCTATTTTTTTATGATACAACATACAAAAATACATACAATCCTCAATTTTCACCCTTCTACGATCAACCCTTATTTTTTAATAGCCATTTTAGTAATTTAATCATTTTTCCTCTCCGGTCGAAAACTGATCAATCGTCATTTAATTAGTTATCCCCGCCAGATGTCTACAGGTGTCACTTCTGACCCAGTAAACAGCCCTAAATTTTCACCCTTCTATCACCAACCCCTATTTTTTATAGCCATATTAATCACTTGATCGGTTATCTCCGCCAGGCGTCTACCGTAGTCACTTCTCACCCAGTAAACAGCACGGAGTAGGAATGACTATCAATAAGTCGCAAGGCCAAACGATGTAAAATTGTGGCTTAGATTTGAGCACACCATGTTTTTCACACGGAAAATTATACGCGGCATGCTCTCGAGTGGGCAAACCATCCAGTTTGTTTGTGTTAGCTAAAACCCATCCGATGACCGGCCTTTGCGAAAGTTGCTTAACCTCAGCACTCGCAGACCGGGCGCGTTAACCACTGCGCCACCGAGCTCCTCAAATTATAATACTTAAATTATAAAAAAGTAAAAAAATAAATGTTTAGTGTTTTGTTATTTTTATATTTCGTCATCGTTCACAGGGCTTCATGCCCCTTTCGCTCACATCCTAACACACTTACAATAAGTTTCTTTTTTTCTACCCTACAAATGCCCTAGAAATAATTGGCAAAACAACGTTTGCCGGGTCAGCTAGTAATATTATAAAGATAGATGGTGTATGCATACAAAAAACCACAAAAAAAATGGTCGGAAATTTTACGTTCGAATTTCAAACGAAGTGACAGCACATTTACACATTTTTAATTGCAATTGCAACTAATAAATCTATATATTAATACGTGAAGCAAAAACTTTGTACCCCTTTTTTACGAAAATTGCGCGGACGGAGGAGTATGAAATTTCGCACACTTATTATAGTTTATATAGATAAGGTTATCCGAACGTTAATATATTTTTTTAATTAAGCATAAAAATACATTAAATCAATAAAACAAACATTACACACACTACCATGTATTTGACACACGCATATATACTCTTTTCAAAAATTTCAAAAATAGAAGAGGAGTGGCCGAAATCTGTCAATGCCATTCCAAACTCACATTCTATCTTTTTTAATTTTTCATTGCTTAGGATACAATCCGTGCAGCCTTAATAAAATATTACGGTCGAATTTCGACCACTGGGCGACCACTAATATTAACAAATTTACAATTGCTTGACAAATTACATTTAATAATAATGAAGTATTCCACGAAGCACACCTAAACGAAGCACACCCAGACGAAGCACATCCATATACTTAATGTCTCAGTAACAACACGCACAAAATCTAAATCGGATACAGTTTAGATCTTTTAATTTTTACCACACCTTTCTGGTACACGTTGTATAATATCATCGGTTGCATCGCGTTGCGTCGCGTTGCGTCACGTTGCATCTGAGGTGTAAATGACGGAGTGCGAGATTAATGGAGGTATGGAGCTGGTGGCATACCACCCGGCTTACGCGTTTGACGCGTTGGAGGAGAATTCCACACTTCCTTATACACTTTTAACATTATTTATGCCTTATTTAATTTTCTTGTTAGGATTAAAAAAGTACAATCACGATTATAAATATTTTATACACTATTAAACTTTCGCGTTTCATAGTAAACAACAGAATTTATCGGGAATCACAACCCGTGACCACGGCCGGTGCAACCACAGAATACTTAATAGGTGCAACGCGGCGCGGTCGAAACGCCGCCGTGCGTCGGGTAAAAAAGGATGCTAAAGATATAGATAAACCATACTTTTTATTTGTTATTGATATTTATTTTCTTTCTTTTCTTTCTTTCTTCTACCGAGTACCCAACTTACGTATAACTGATTCGTTCGTCCATAAGCAGAGTGATTACAAATCCAAACAGATAACAACTGAATATACGTATACATACGTTAACCTTTTACAAAATGCCTGCATTCAATAATGACAAGTTTATTAACCACCAAATCTGTAAATTCAAAAAATATCAGGCGGGAAACTCTAAACAGTGTGTCCGCTTGTCTCCGCTCGCCGCTCTGGCTGTCATCTCCACAAATCACGTTTAGCAGCGTGAGACCAAACATAGAACGCCTGGGGTGCAGTCCAAACGTAAGATGTAGCGGGTTATAGATCTTATTTGGTAAGTATGTGACAGTAGCCGCGGATCGTGCTCGGTGGAGTGCATTTGGAGAGGCCTATATCCAGCAGTGGACTATAGGCTGATGATGATGTTTTGACTGCCACTGGTCTAGATCACCGGTATCATATACCAGTTACCGTCTCTGTGGTCAAATGGCTAAGACCACCAGTCCCGGATTTGTACCTACTTGGTTAGGTTTGTGGTAAGGCTTGTTGGTCCGCCTGGCTAGCTACCACCATCTTGTATAAATATGTCAACATAATATGTTTGTAGCACTGTTGTGTTCCGGCAACTAGAGATAAGATAGCCAGTGCCTCAGTAGTTGAGGATTCCGGGTGAAGTGCGCTTCCACCTTTGGCCAAGCCAAGTGCTTACCATCTGTCTACATGCAATACATAATATATTGTATGCGGCTGGTGACTTGTTAAAAGACCGCCTACCCTATCTACGACTGTCTTTTCTAATTCTGTCGCTATTCCAGTAACATTGATACTATTTATATGTTCCGATAGTTAGAAATAAGATAGCTAGTAGTAAAGTAAAGGAAATAGCTTATAACTGTCCCACTGCTGGGCAAAGGCCTCCATCATTGTAATCAAGTCATCACTTCAATTGATGAGCTTAATGGCTTAATCACCACGCTTGCCAAATGCGGTTTGGTGATCACAAAGTCGGGCTATGATGCATTAAAAAATTCGAATTGAACCGGGGGCCTTCGGGTATCGGTAGTCCCGTTGTTGGCGGAACGCCTCGGTTGCCTCAAACAGTTGTGTAAAAAAAGTGAAGGATATAGGATATGGTATATATATATATATATATATATAGTTCTACCCGCTCTCTTCTATAAATTACGCCAGGTGTTACGTAGGACGGTTTAAGTACCTATAATTTACAATTTGCGCTCATTATGATCGACTTAAGTAATTGCGTTGATCGATAGCATTGTATTGGTACTAAGGCGTTAATTATTACCCATAATTTAGCGCGTAACATTAGCGTGTACAATACTTATTTGTCAAGAGTATCGCTTTCCTTTTTTTAAATAGATTATTATCCAACGCAGAACATTTATTTGTTTTTGAGTAAATCAAATAGAGATATCTGTTTAGTCGATGCTATTTATGTATATTAATTTTAATTAAGTTAACAACATTAATTCAAACTGTACACTTGATTCATTATAGAATAGCTATTTTTTACTTATTCGTTTCGCATTTTGTTTAACATTTCACATATCAATTCACATAACTTATGCCAACTAGGACTTAGAAACCTTAGGTTTATAAATAATGCTACTTCATCGACATCGATATCTTCACAATTTTAACAACCAATAAAAAATAACAAAGAATTCTTAAATAAAAATTACAATGTTAGTTACAATGTGTGTTAATAAAACTAATATATATATATATATATATATATATATATATATATATATATATATATTAATAGCGTAAGCCGATTTATGTCCCGAGATTATGGGACGATAGTTGCACATAAAAAGTCGGATATGGTCTCATTTTAAAGAGCTCCAGCCGTAGATGTGCAGGAAAATAAAGAAACCGGTTATAGGTTTCGAAATTCCTAAAAAATCTGTTGAATAAACGCGAAATTTTGCGGGTGACCCACTAGTTTAAATTATTACTCTTTAATAATGAAAAATTAAAATGGTTTGACTGATATTTTGCCATGATTATTGTATTATTCTGAAGAGTACCTACCATGATTCGTCACAAAAAAAATGTTTTACAAATTACCCATCCAGGACGTGTTTATATTTTTTGTAAATGTTACGTTTATACTGAAGACGTAAAATAAAAAAAAAATCTCTCTTTATAGGCAAGTATTTGATCACAATCTCACCTTATGGTAAATTATGGTGCAGCCTTAGGATGTAGCATACTTGCCTAGAAAATGCTTATTCAATATGAAAATGTCTTGAAGGGAACTTAAAACAAGCCCTATTAAACTGCCTATAACTGTCCCACTTGGGTAAAGGCCTCCATCATTGAAATCATCGCTACAATTGATGGGTAATGGCTGAATGGTTGGTGATCACAAACCCGAAATATGCATCGAAAAATCCGAAATACATTTTGCCCGACCTGGGAATTCACCTGGGAATTTAATGTACTGGGAAAAGCACTCTGCCACTCGGCCACCGAGGCGTTAAAACAAGCCCTACTTCCGTCAAAACCGAACCGAATCAGTGACGAACGTCTTCACCTGGGAATCAAAATCAACACCGAACGGAATAGTAATCTATTAATTATCTAACCATTAGACTGCAGAGAGGTTAAGAATTGCTAGCTTTTAAAAATACTTTGTATCTAGAGTATCTCGTACATTCATTAAGAAATATTAGGAACTATTGGGTACTGTCTAATTAGTCTACATTAAAAAAATAAAGTTGCACGTGATCAACCGGTCGGTATTTAACGACCGGTTGCCGCACACCGTGAAACTGCAGTCGATCAAAAACAACTGGATTCAACAGGTTGATTCAATTTAATTAAGACTACTTTATTTCACTTAAAGAGTGGAATTTAATCGATTGTAAATTATTATTTGTATAATGTATATTAAAAATAAAATGGTTTCATTTACAGACGATGCTGTATTCAATAGGTGTACAATTGGCTTATTGGCACGTCTAGTTCCAAAATAAGTTAAAAAAAATAGATAACACCTACAATAAAGCTAAGCGGAATAATTTTGCTCTGTTAAATAAATAATAAAATAAATTATTGAATTATAACAACTTTTACGGATCTACTCGCGTTTATTGTACACATTACTTATTTAATGTTTATCCTGACGTTTCGAACCCTTTGCAGGGTCCGTGGTCACAGGGAGACTGAGGTGTTGGTCATCTCATAATTAGTTGGTAGCTTGTATACCCTCATTTAAATTTAATCAGGTGCGTTCCGTTTTACGCAGAAAGAGCTTACAGTATCTTTTGGTCTGGCAGTATGGTGTCGGGGCTGGGATTTAATATTTTGTATAATGGGATCCCAGGCTGGTGGTAGATTCCAACCATCTTCTCTATTAAAATTAGGATGTTTTTTAATTTCAATAGCCTCGCGTATCATCCTAGGGATGAATCGTTGTTCTCTAACGTGTATTTGTGGTTTATCAAATCTGATGTAATGGTTGGGCCCCTCTAGGGAATGTTCGCATACTGCAGACTTATTTTCGCGCCTATGCTTGACGTCGGCTATATGTTCTTTAACACGGGTTCCTACACTTCTCTTTGTTTGCCCGATGTAAGAGAGCCCACAGTCGCAGTCCAATTTGTACACGCCTGCATCTTGAAGGGGTATGTTGCACTTGACAGGTCGTAGAAGTTGGTTGATCCTGTGACCACGGACCCTGCAAAGGGTTCGAAACGTCAGGATAAACATTAAATAAGTAATGTGTAAAATAAACGCGAGTAGATCCGTAAAAGTTGTTTCATTTCAATGTGTAGTGTTCGCGTAAACTTTAGAAAACAATATTATTGAATTATGTACACTATTTAATTTCAATATAGACCAATGACAGCTAGTCTATGCAATGCAATGACAAAATTGTCAAATATCGCCAAAAGAAACGGTTAATACAAAAAGAAATGTCCACAATTTATATAAAAATTGTAATATCCAAATGACGAGAATTCTTATTTGCCATTTGCTTCTAATTCTGTATTTAAATACTATTATGATTGTGTTCCACTCTATAATACTCAATATAACTACTCGTGTTTATTATATGCAATTATGTTTATGTATTAAGTACTTACCATTTGATGACAATAAAATAAAGTAAAGTAATTATTATAGTTAATAAGTAATCATCATCATCACATCATCATCACTAGCTCATTTTATGTCCCCACTGCTGCGCAAGAGCTTTCTTTATGGATGCATAGGCAGAACGGGCCATAAACCACCACGCGGGCCGAGTGCAGATTGGTGTTTGTTAACGACTGCTAATGCAGCCGGGACCAACGGCTTTACGTGCCTACCGAAGCACGGAGGAGCTCGAGATCATAAATTTTTTGGTCACCCATCAGATGACCGGCCTTTGCGAAACTTGCTTAACCTCCGCACTCGCAAACCACTGCGCTACCGAGCTCTTCAAATTCCAATAACAAATAATAAATAGAAATTAGGTGCTTTCCGAAGTACTTACGAATAGAAATGTATACTTCATTAGTGTATAATTATTTTTGCGTCTGAATTTTGAATTAAAGATTTTTGATTTTGATGTCTGCCGTATTTCTAAAATCATTGCACAATACTATTTAATGTTTTATTACACCAGAAAACATCATTTATCAGTTGTGTCTAATGTGTAGCATAACAGGAATTTAGTTTACCTTGTTTATGGTCATCACGCAATGGCACTTATACAGTAATCAAACGCAATTTGATAAATTTAATTGGTCTCAAATGTTGTAATGTGCACTTACACGTACTAAGTGTAATCGACCACACGCAGATAGGCTTGGAACCCAACTGTTTATTTTATTTTATCGATTTGTCCGCCTCTGTGGTCTAGTTAAGACCACCGGTTCACAGAAGTCCCGGGTTCGATTCCCAGCGGGGGGTACATGTTTGTGTACTCGGAGTGGTTGGTAGTAGGGCTCGTCTGTCCGCCTGGCTAGCTACCACCATCTTAGCTAAATATGTCGCCATAACATCAGTGCTTGCCGCAGTAGTTGAGAATTCCTGGTGAAATGCGCTTCCACCTTCAGCCTTATAGTTACTTAACGTCAGGTGAAATTAAGGCCAAATGCTAACCCGTAAGGAAAAAAAGCCAGTTTATAAAAGTATAAACTGGCTTTTTTTCCTTCATAAAGTAAAGACGTTAGAACACCATACATTTTGAAACATCTATATATTAATACGTGAAGCAAAAACTTTGTACCCCTTTTTTACGAAAATTGCGCGGACGGAGGACTGGAGTATGAAATTTCGCACACTTATAGTTTATTTAGAGAAGGTTATCCGAATGTTATTTTTTTTTTAAATTATGCATAAAAATATATTAAATCAATAAAACAAACATTACACACACTACCATGTATTTGACAAACGCATATATACTCTTTTCAAAAATTTCAAAAATGGAAGAGGAGCGGCTGAAGTCTGTTAATGCCTTAGAGCTCTAAGGTTAATGCCAATCCAAACTCATATTCTATCTTTTTAATTTTTTCATTGCTTAGGATTGAATCCGTACAGCCTTAATAAAATAACGGTCGAATTTCGACCACTGGGCGACCACTAGATTTCATTATTGAGTAGTAAGTTTCAACGAAACTGGTATAAGAATGGATTGCAAAAACATTACCTGACAAACTAATATCACCTTTCATTGTGCTATTGTTATTGTAAGATTAGTGGTTGTACCGTAATAATAATTATAAACAATTCTATTGTACAAAAAGTCAAATGCTCTCTTTCCGAATGCACTCCAATCGCTTGTTGAAATTAAGTTTAAAGTTATAACAGAAAGAGCAATATCAGCAGCATGTTGTAATATTTCAATCGTTTTCAATCTTATTAGAAGTGAATAAGATTCAATTTCTTGTAGTTTTAGTAGGTATAACCAGTACTATCTAACGAACGGTTTAAGAGATAATTGTAAAATCTGATAACATTTGTTGGGTGCGCAATAAATTGTAGTTGATTGTGTGTGAAGTACTCGTACCTATTACATTAACATAATTAAATAGGAATTAACGTGGTTATACATACATTGACGCAAATGTTGCGAACAAATTACAATTTGAAAAAAGGTGTTGAAATAATTTCCACGGACGGGATTCGAACCCGAATAAGGCTTCTTTGGCTTACAAAGTAAGAAACGATATCATTGATACATTTTGGCGAGTTAGAAACACCATAGCGATATCAACAAGGTACCTGCCCCCGACCACCTAACTGATCGCTTTGACTATGCGTATAGTTTATGACGTCATCTTGCCACCTCGCACCGCCTATGAAAGCAACATCAAAGCTAAAGGCTATAGCTTTCGATATTGCTTTCATAGGCGGCACGAAACGACAAGATGACGTCATAAACCGTCATAGGTCGGGCCCGACCTAGCTTAGCCAAAGTAACATTAAGGAAACGATAGCGAAGTTCGAAAAGAATAAAATGTATGGGATTGACATGAGCCGCGCTAAATCACGTGGTCAATCTTATGTCAATCCCATACATTTTATTCTTTTCGAACTTCGCTATCGTTTGTTTGTAGCCTAAACTGAATAAATGATTTTGAATTTTGAATTTTGAATTTTGTTTTCTTAATGTTACTTTGGCTACCTCCTGGTACCTACCTGGTATGTCATGGGGTTTGAATCCCGCTCATGGAAAAATTATACGACACTTCTTTCAAATATATAGGAATTAAAGTGTTGTATCTTTTTAAAATGTTTTATTGAAATATCTAGTGACCACGTTTAGTCTAGACTCTATATAATAAATTAGTGTATTATATTTT
Organism: Eudonia lacustrata; assembly: GCA_947562085.1. NCBI lineage: Eukaryota > Metazoa > Arthropoda > Insecta > Lepidoptera > Crambidae > Eudonia > Eudonia lacustrata. The sequence goes on from OX387315.1 coordinate 24,367,390, forward strand.
ACGAGTATCTGATTGAAGAACTAGGTATTAAGGATGCGTTTAAGAAGCTTGATGTTGTAGTCGTAATTAAAACCAGCCATCGTTACATGCATCGTCGCTAACTTGTTTCGTCTATCGTCGTTTGAAATGATATGCAAAATGCAACGCAACGACTCCACTAGTGCATAAGTAATCACTTTTCCGTAATTCTAACAGCTAAGCTATCTTACTTTAATTTCGGATGAGTTCGTGTCTTTTGGCTATTGAAATGTATGTAATATTTCTGTATCTGACACTTATAGCATTTAAAACAGTAATGCATCTACAGCAAACCACTTCAAATTCATAGATATGTCGATTAATGCTGCAATTAAAATGAGTATTAAAATGTATCCACCGCTTCCTATGAAGTGTCTGCTGCGATTATTTTCCAGCAAATTGTTGGTTGTGTTACGCCATTAATTACTTGACAGAGTGGAAAATTGTGTTAAATACAGTTAGCTGGTTCCCGGCCGAAATGGTGTAAAATCTGATATGATATTACATAAAGTTTATTGTACAATGTGCTTTCCAGATTGTCGTTTTGAACGGGTAAGATGTAGGTGTTACCGCAATACCTACCGTTTCTTTTCTTACAATGATTTCAAGTTGCAATATAATAAAAAATACAAAATATTTATTGACACATGCGTTTGACAGTTAAAACCTGTCCTATGACAAAGTCGCTCTTCCTAGTTCTTAATTGTTTTGTATATAAGTATTGGATCTACATTAATTATACAACAGTACCTGGTAAACATTATCATATGGAAATACGGTATCATCATCATCAGCTCATTTTATGTCGTAAATTTGAGTCTAAGACTGTAAACAGTTCCCCTAGCTTACTGAAATAATTTAAGTAGGTACGTGCTTTTTAAACTGAACAAACAAAAGAAAATAACACAAGATACTTACTGCCCAATAAAGCGCAATTTAAGCTCGCCATCCAATAAAGCCGCTGACAATGTGACATAGTTGGTTTTTACGGATACAATGTGCTGATAACTGGAAATAAAATTAAATAAATATCGAAACTGAAAATAACACTTGAAACATTCTGGTTCGCGAAAGGAAACCTTTGAGTTCCACTTAATTGAAGTCGTCTTATTTTTCAAGTAATTACTATTATTTTTTTTGTCTTTTTGTGGTTTGCACTTATTGATTCCTCACGCAGGCTTTTTGATAGAGTTATAAACTTACTAGCGGCCGCTCGCGGTATCACCCGCGTGCTTCCCGTTTCCGTGGGGATATCGGGATAAAAAGTATCCTATGTGTTAATTCAGGTTATAAACTATCTGTATGCCGAATTTCATCCAAATCCATTAAGTAGTTTTTACGTGAAAGAGTAACAAACATCTATCCATACTTACAAACCTTCGCGTTTATAATATTAGTAGGATAAGGGTAACGTTGCACCTTTGTTGTTTCATTTGCCAACACTAATGCGCGTTCACGAACACTTATTATTATTATTTCCATGAATATTGAATCAAACACAGCAAATAGAACTAAACTGCAAACACGACTCTTCACTTTCCCGCCAAAATTGTAATTATACCCTTTCACGAGCGATACAGTTACACTTTTTCTTAAAGCCCGGTGAAGCTGAAAATGCCGTTTGAAACAATCAGCAATCTCTTTCCAAAAAAAAAAACTTTTTCATAGCTTTTCTATCTTATTCCAAGTGCTTAAAGTTCAATATAAGGTGGCAAAATAACTGTCATTGCCTTCAAAAGAGTTAAATAATTTTCTTAATTGATATATTTTTTCTTGTTCCACAGATACTTCGTGAGCACCATCCTCCAGTTCCAGATCTACCGTGCGCTCTGTGAGAGGACCGGTCAGTTCATCCCCGGCGACCCATCTCGGCCGCTGCACAAATGCGATGTCTACCGCAACCCGGAGGCAGGCCGGCTACTTACGTGAGTTGTCTTACAAACTTATTTAAAAGTCGATTGTTTAAGTGGGTTAATTTTTTTTTACAATCATATACAACCTTATTTTTAGTTTATACGAAATTCAAAATTCAAAATTCAAAATCATTTATTCAGTTTAGGCTACAAATAGCTCTTATGAACGTCATTTTAAGCCATCGGTTCGTAAGTCTATCTACTCTGGGCGGGAGATCTTGTACTGAGAAGAACCGGCAAGAAACTCAGCAAGTGTCCAGCTCTTTTCTCCCTTACAGCGTCATAAATATTGGAAAAAGCCCTATCATAAAGGACACTTTCCATCACAAATAAAAACACAAAATGTAAAGGACAATCACAACATGTAAAATAACACAAAAAATAAAAAATAACTAAATAAAATATTTAAGTCAGCAAAAACATAATTTACCAGTTTAATTTTTTACAATATCATACAGTACTAGTAAAAGTCAAAAAAAAACTATAGTTAATAATAATAAAAATAAAACTAATTGTAATGTTCAATGCAACGCTATTTTGTTATCTGCAGGACACTATTTATAAGTAGTATTATGTATATGTTTTTTATTATAGCCAGGCTGTTTTATCTTCTAAATATTCTTTGACTGTATAATAACCTTTTTTTAATAAAGAAGACTTTACATGTTTTTTAAACTTATCTAAAGGTAAATCTAGTACAGTATTTGGTATTTTATTGTAATAGTGTATACCTTGCCCCAAGAAAGAACCAAGCACCTTCTGTAACCTGAACAGTGGCATTGCAAGTTTTGACTTATTTCTAGTATTAAAATTGTGTACATCACTGTGTTTAGCAAATGAATTGATATTACAACGTACAAGAACTATACAATTATAAATAAATTGAGACGCCACTGTCAAGACATCAATTTCTTTAAAAAGATTTCTTAAAGAAGTTCGTGAACCTAGTCTATAGATTGTTCTTACTGCTCGTTTCTGTAAAATGAATATAGTTTCAATATCAGCCGCTGTTCCCCACAGTAAGAGGCCATACGACATGACACTATGAAAATAACTAAAGTAAACTGTTCTAGCAGTTTCAACGTCTGTTAACTGCCTTATTTTTCTAATGGCATAAGCAGCAGAACTGAGTTTGCCGGCCAATTTCGAAATGTGAGGATTCCATTGAAGTTTTGAGTCAAGGGTTATACCTAAGAAAACTGTTGAGTCTACCAAATCTAATCGATCACCGTTTATTCTTATATCAGTTGGTTCATTTTTGACATTTGGTAATTTAAAATTAATACATTTTGTTTTTTTAGCATTAAGCTGCAAATTATTAATAGTAAACCAACTGAGTACATCAGAGAGTGCTTTGTTTACATCGTCGTAATTATTCTTACACCTACTTACATTAAAAATGAGTGAAGTATCATCTGCAAATAATACGATTTCACAGAAGTTCTCTACAAAGAATGGCAAGTCATTAATATAAATCAAAAACAGAAAAGGACCAAGAATGGACCCTTGTGGAACTCCCATTTTTACATGAGAACCAGATGATTTAGTTCCATTAATATCGACAGTTTGTGTTCGAGAGCTAAGATACGACTGAATTAAATTTAGTGCGAAATCTTTGAGACCGTAGTAATTTAGCTTCATCACCAGAGTTTTGTGCTCAACGCAATCGAAAGCCTTGGACAAGTCGCAAAACACTCCAAGGGCGTTTTGAGACTTCTCCCAGGCATCAAATATATGTTTTAATAGAGCAACACCTGCATCAGTAGTAGAACGACCCTTTGTAAATCCATATTGTTTATTATGTAAAAGGTTGTTTATGTTAAAATACGACATCAACTGTTCCAATATAACTTTTTCATAAATTTTGCTTAGAGTTGGTAGTATTGAAATGGGTCGATAGTTACTGGGGTCTTCTTTGTTTCCCGATTTGAACAAAGGTATGACCTTACTAAACTTCATAAGATCGGGAAAGATACCTTTATTCACACAGTTATTAAAAATTTCAGCAAGATATGGTGCAATAGAATGTATAATATTCTTAATTAATTATATAATATTATTATACGAAAACCGAAACACGGGTCAAATATTTTCATTTAAAGAATCAGTACAAAATAAAAAATATCTTGAAAACTCACGAAGTTATAAGCTTTTTGTGCTGTCCCGTTGTATGTTTTTAGTAGGGTATACTATAATTGAGATTTTGTAAATATTATTTGGTCAAAATGTAACATGGTATAAAAAATATTGAAATCGATTCTATTACTGATTTTGAACAAACAGTTTTCAGGTTCTCCAACGAACGGCAAAGGTGCGTCATGCTCAAAGAAAAATTAAGCGTAAATAAACTAATGTGGGATCTATACAGTGTTACATTTCAAACATAAGTACATTTACTCATATCTTAAAACTTCATAATATCTTACAACTTCTCAAAAATCCACAAATGCTCAAAGAATAAGCTCTGAATAGTTAAAATTATCTTAATTAATGGCGTCGCGTTTAGCATTTAGCCAATTTCAAGTATTTTTTTATTATTAGTGGTAAGGGTACAATTGTACGGTAGATAGAAATTAAAATGGAGTCTCACAACACGTGTTATTACGGGAAGAACTCACGTGAAACTCCCTCTGAATAGTTATTCCGTGTTTTGTTCCTGTCAACGTCATTTCAAAATAGAGACGGAACGGAATAACTAACCCGACCTTATTCTCTGTTTATTTGTAAGGCCCTAAGAGTAAATAAAACCAACAAAAATCGAAAGCCAGGCTTGTTCAAATAATATAATATCAGTGCAACGCCATTAGTCCTGTAACAATCACATTGCGGACCTTTGATATAACGAATAACAATTGAATCCGGCACCAAAGCCGATCGATCTACTTCTTTTGCATAAAAATCGATAAAAATCTGGTAGTCAATCAAACGAACAAGCGACTGCACGTAATAATAGTAAAGTCGTTCTATAATCGTGATCGAGTAGCCTTGACCGGAACTCCGAGGCTGTGAGAATAGTAATATATAGAACAATACAATAATAACGAGTTAAACTAATTTTCACGCGTTGCATCAATTCGGCAGGTAGTTACTGGATAACAAAATTATTCTAATTGTTTCAATGATGAAAATTTTATTAGTGTAATTACCTTTGTGGAAATTGAGATGTATCGTAAAAATCGTATAACGTTCATTATTTTATTTCGTATACACTTTCGAATGTGCCTTTAAATATATATACTGCTGCTGTATATATATTTAAAGGTAATAATTTGACATTAAAACATTAACGTAAATTAAAATAAAAACTATTTTCGTAAATAGCTTACTGCGGACTTTGATGGTGCATATTGGGAAAAAGTAAAGGAAAGTTTGTAGCCATTACTATTGAGATAAAGCCAAAAAGGGCAGACTTATCGAATCAATAAGAGTCTACTGTTAATGTTTTAATGCTAGAAATACAATAAGAAAGTAGATATAAACGAAAATCATCACTATATAGAATAGTGGGTCGTAAGAACGCTAATATATAATAAATATCTACTGCTAGGGCAACTATTATCAATACCTAAATGAAGACCAACCTCTGCGGGTTACAAATAGACCTAGCAACTTCCACATTCAATAATGTTGAAACCTTTCTTCCATCTACGAGTATTTTGTACACACATCACTATTACACAAAGTGCAAATCTTGCTTCCAAACTAAGTGGTCAAATTATCATTGAATTTGATTCCACGAAATATCCCAAAATATCCGAAGCCGAAATGATTTAATTGACGTCCGTTTTAATAGCCTATACCATCACTCTAATATAAACTTTACGTTACGATCATAAAGACTATTTTCATATGAAATGAAATGAAAAAAGACAGTTCACGAGTGCATTAGTCTGGTAGTCAGGAAATATCCACTTGAGTTCAGATTATGCGGGCATGGGCAATATGGGCATACTAGTCGGTAGCGATTTAATGTAATATATCATTATTATTAGCGAATATAAGTATCGCGTGCGGATATATTCATATTCAAGATTATAACAGAAAGTTAAAGGTTAAAATATAATATTTTACAACTTAATAATTTCATACAAACTAATAGAAAAACCATTCCAATCACAACACCTCGATTTTCAAGGTCTCACCCGAGCAACATACAAACGGACAAAGCTACAATAATTGATCATATTGAAAGATTATTTAATGATATACTTACAATGTTAATTTGTATCGGCGCGAACGAAACAGTTGCATACCCGCATGGAAGACACATTAAAGCTAATAACGCTTTTAGTGGTTTATTTTTTATTATTATAGGCAAGTATTTGACCATCACGATCTCATCTGATGGTAAGTCATGATGCGGCCTACGATGTAGCATACTTGCCTATAACCTGTTCAATCTGATCAGATTGTATCACACTAATATTATAAATGCGAAAGTTTGTGTGTATGTCTGTATATTTGTTCCTTCTTCACGCTGTAACGGATGGATGGATTTAGATGAAATTCGGCATACAGATAGTTTATAACCTGGACTAACACATAGGATAGTTTTTATCCCGATATTCTCACGGGAATTACACTATAAATATACTAAAAACGACAATTTAGTTTTCCAATACTAAATGATTTGTTTGTTTTGTTGTCATGGAAACCAAAGAGAATTTAATCACTTGATGGAAACTGTCAAAGCGGTACGAAGTTCGCCGGGTCCACTAGTTATTTTATAAGCCTATAAATGTCCCACAGCAGGGCTCAGACCTTACTACATGACCAAATCACAAAGACCATGACTATGAAGGCCTAATGCGGGTTGATTGGGGTTGGGGTTTTAACGATTGGCAAATTACTACAACAACCAAGATTTGGACCAGACTGATGTAGAAACTAACGATTAATTAGGTCACCATTTCTGTGACCTGCCATTACCAAATTTCCCTTACTTGCAAAATCTCATCGTTATTTATAACGTGACTGTATTTTGTATATTTTTCTTCTTCTTGTACCATCTCCTATCGGAAATCGGCTACCATTATGGTCACTTGTGCCCGTGATACTATATAGTATCCTATTCTATTCTTTTCGCGAACGCACAAAACGCTGCGTTGAAACACCCTAAAAGCGAGAAATATTTAACTATTATACATTCTCAGAGGTAACTACAGTAAAAAATATTGTGCTAAAAAAACTTAAGAGTATTTAAGAACTATAGACCTGAACACTTGTGCAATCACGAATTGCATGCACTACAAAGTCATCTAGAACAAGAGCGCCATTAGCAAACTTTGTTGCGTCAAACGAAAGACAAAGTCTGCTCCAGTCTGTCCTGTAATGTGCCTTCGTGTATCATAAGTTCCATATTTATTGGTAGTCGTGACGACGGACTCCGCCGCGAGGGTCCGTCGACGTCGTATTTCACTTTAGACTGTTACCACGATACTGGAATACGCAAGTCCATTTTGTAATAACAACATTGAGTGAAACAAAAAAGCAAGGAAAGTAAAAGATCATAATGTTTGGATATAGGCTCATTCTCTAAATAAGTTTGGGCTAATGATTCGTTTTTATTTTATTGTTGTAAACGCTTATCTGCTGAGGAACATGTTATCTCATCTCTATCGATTGAAACATAATAATGCTTTTAATGGTTATCGTCACGTCAGGTGAGATAAATCCAAGCAGCCGTTGTGGACTAAAGGAGTATACAAGGTGTCTCATTTAAAACGGGCAGTATGGGAAAGTCTGAAACTATAAGACATACGAAGATCTGTTTTTAGGAACCATGTCATCGATTTTAATAAGAAGAAAAACTGCATTCATACATTAAAAAAAAACCTGCACTCGGCTCGGGAATGGAACCCGGTTGTTTTGAAAAAAATTAACTTACACTATTTCTATTTAGATATCGATTGTGTAGGTCTTAAGCAGTAAATGGCTCTATGAAACATGATGTCTAAAATGAATAAAATGCATTGTTTTCACATACTTTAATTTATTTTAGTAGGTGTTCGAAGTGACCACCGTTATATTCAACAAGTTCAGACATGTAAAATTGTCACTATGGTTGTTTGTACCTCTTTGCTGGTTTTGTAATTGTAAGATCGTTACCTAAACGTGTTGAATATTGTTGTTTCATAGAGCCATTTACTGCTTAAGACCTACACAATCGATATCTAAATAGAAATAGTGTAAGTTTATTTTTTTCAAAACAACCGGGTTCGATTCCCGAGCCGAGTACAGTTTTTTTTTTAAATGTATGAATGCAGTTTTTCTTCTTATTAAAATCGATGACATGGTTCCTAAGAACAGACCTTCGTATGTCTTATAGTTTCAGACTTTCCCATACTGACCGATTTCAATGAGACACCCTGTATACCTATATTACCTTTAGTATCAAACCAAAAAAATATCATAAATTTTTGAAAAAATAATCATTCATATAATAAGAAAAGAAAACAGTTTCAAAACTCGAATTGTGTTCATTCAATTTATTGTCAATCGTGACATCTCGTTCCATTTTAGGAAACTTTTGATATGGATTACTTGCGAAATCAGCTACTGGTGCAGGACTAGCCACACGTTCTACTCAATGGACAGACAGTACCACCTACTAAAGCTAGATTCCTGCACAATCGCTGGTTTATAGCGCAAATGTGTTTTGAAATGAAATGAAATGAAATGAAATGAAATGAAATGAAATGAAATGAAATGAAATGAAATGAAATGAAATATATTTAATTTGCGCTTGAGAAAGGTACATTTTTGGTCTTATTCTAGCTTTCCTCTCTTTCTCAGCTGACAATGTAGCATGCAAACAACTTTAAACAACAATTACTAAATATTCTAACCAATTACATACATATAAAAATACAAAATCAACACTCCAAATTGTCAAAAATCAATTAAATAACATTATAATAAATATACAAAATTAATTACTAGAAATTGTCCCTATTCAAAAATATGTCAAATCAATATTATAATGTCAAAAATATGTCAAATCAATATTATAACATTAAATCTATGTATTATAACCACAGCGCAGCGGCCAAACTTATAATCTGTGGAGCTTGTAAACTTCACATCTCTATGGTAGTCCATGCCATAGAGGATAAAAGAAAAGTTTGTGAAAAGTTACGCAGTTGTCAAAAGTTACTAAAATATTTGCAATTCAAATAAAATAATATACAGAAATAAAATAATAATAAAAGTCAAATGATTTATCAAGTTTGGTCAAGGTGAATAGTATTTTACAGACATCAAAAGAAATTAATATAATAATATTAATGAGCGAAAATGTTTTTTGGTATCTGTTACCATATAAAGATACCATATAGACTAACTCCATTTAACTGAAGTGAGCACTAAAAACACACTATCCTCAAGTTAAATGCGTGCCTTTCACTTTGAAATCTATTTTAAATCAACGTTTTCATATCACTTCTTTATATTGGTGACGTTGCAAACGGCCCATAACTAACCATTACAAATAAACTTTGCTCAAGTTAACAGCTAATTCAAATGTCTTTAGTAAATGATATGCGGACCACGTTAATGTTGCTAGATTTAATGACTTTTGTGCTGTTACAACGAGGTTGAGTAACCAACGTTCGCGATAAGGTGCTCCCAGGTATGACAAACTCTTTCTTTGTTGCACATTAAATGTCACCAGTACAAACTTTAATGTGCCAAGAAGTAGATGATACTACACCCACGGGAAGGTAAAAATGTTTTATATATAATATAATATAATATATACTAGCGACCCGCCCCGGCTTCGCACGGATGCAATGCTGATACACGCAACCGCTATGTCCCTGCATTTTAAATCTGTAATATCTTCGAAAATATGCATTTAAATTACATGCTGTAAAGGGCCATATTGATCTATATTAAATGCCCAATGAATTTAAGGTACTTAATTGGATAAGGATTAATGCTGTATTGCTTTAAATCGCTTCGTAAATGAGCCATTATTTCTCGTAAAAAGTAAAGGATAAAAAATGATTATTGTGGGTTATCCCTAAGAGATAGACATATACCATCGCGGATTTTTTTGTAGACCTTTTTAAGGTGTACAATACTGTAGTACATTATTTTGATCTATCTCGTAGGGTTCAGCCAGCGTTCGCAATGTAAGCGCAAAAAAATGTGAAACCTCTAAAAAGATCAGTGTTTCTCTACTATATTATGCATGTATTTATACATATAGACCTTCCTCTTGAATCACTCTATCTATTTAAAAAAACCGCATAAAAATCCGTTCCGTAGTTTTAAAGATCTAAGCATACATACATACATAGGGACAGCGGGAAGCTACTTGGTTTTATACTATGTAGTAAGGATGTAGGATGATGTAATATTTTTTTCACACCACCTGCTCGACAATGCCTCATTATATATCATGCAAACCTTACTCAAAGTAAATCATTATAGCCCTTGTCTTTTGCCGGGGTGTAATGTTGTACTGAATTTCATTATAACCCGCCGGGCAGTAATGTGATTCTCACTTCTCTTAGTTCTTATTGTTATGCATTTAAAGTCTAATTTCGTCAAAATCGCGCGGCGCGCGGCTGCTGCAGCTGCTGGTGGCCGACGGCGAGGAGGTGGACGGCGGCTCGCGCCGCGCCTCATTTATTTGAAAATCGAGCTGGCCACGCCACGGCAAGCCGAACGAAAAAAAATCAATACTTAAAACAAAAGCCGCGAGTATTTCAATACGGTGCAATCAGTATCAGACAAAACTGCAAAAGAAGATAGAATAAAACATTAAGAAAATGTCGAGTGACGAAAGTGATTTAACTCCGGAGTCCATTAAATTAGACGCCTTAGGTATTGTTAATAACCTACTACCAGAGAAGTCGAAGGAAAAATACTTGAAAGCTTACGATTTCCACAAATGGAAAACTGCAAAAGGCGCAAAGTCTGTGTCGGAGTCAGTGCTTCTTGTTTATTTCGAGTATTTATCGTGTACAAAGAAGTCCAGCAGCCTGTGGTGTATCTATTCGATGCTCAGGTTAACAATAAGCATCAAACACGACATTTAAATACATATAGCAAGTTATTGGCATTTTTAAACAGGAAATCAGATGGTCATCAAGCAAAGGAGTCAAAAGTATTGACAGCGCAAGATGTGGAAACTTTTCTGAATGAGGCTTCTGATCACAGCTTTCTGGCCATGAAAGTAAGTATGAGTACTGCCTACTTTTTAGTTACGTTTCTAGTACCTACCTATAATAACTCTATAAAATAGTTAATGAATAAAAGAGTATTTAAATGGCACACATTTAAAAAATACACATTCTAAGGTTTTGTCGCAAGCTTTTTTTATAATATAAAGGTCAAAAAATGTAGTAATGTATCTATCTATTTACTCACAATCCTATTTTTGTTACAGGTAGCCTTGATTTTTGGAGTGAATGGCGCATGTCGTGGAAATGAACTCGTAAACATAAAAGTCAATGATATCAAAAAACATGCAGATTTATTGCTGATTAACTTACCAGATACCAAAACAAATAGAGAACGTTCGTTCATAGTTCGTGAAGATTATGCAAGAATTGTTGAAAAGTACCAAGCTCTGCGCCCCTCTGATATAAACACCAACAGATTTTTTATCGGTTACAGTAATGGCAAATGCACCAGGCAAGTCATTGGCAAGAATAAAATCAGCGCCATGCCAAAAGAAATTGCGAAATACCTCAAATTGCAAAATCCCGAGCTCTATACGGGTCATTGTTTGAGGAGAACATCGGCAAGTCTGTTGGCAGATTCAAGAGCAGATATGGCCCAGATAAAACGTCATGGTGGCTGGAAATCCGATGCAGTAGCGGAGGGCTACATAGAGAATTCCATACAAAACAAAAACAAGATAAGCTGTCGTATTGGTGACAACATTCATCTGAAAACTACGTCCATTATTGATGATCCTTGGAAACCTTTGCCACCACAGCCATCTAGCTCAAAATATATCCCGTCGAGCCCACTGCCTCAAGCACCACCTTCCCCAACCTTTACTGTGCCAAACGACCCTCACACGCAAGGTTCTGGTGTATTGGGTGCTGCTACTCAAATAAATTCCACCTCAACTAACATAAGCGTACCAAAAAATATAACCATATCTTTACATAACTGGACTAATGTATCAAACATCAATTTTAATTTTTAATTTACTTTTTATTGTTATTTACTGTGCCAATTATATATAATTAGTAATGAAAATAGTATTTTAAAAAATAAAATACTTTTTCTAGTAGCCTTGGTTTTTATTGTCTCGCAAAAGGTGAGAAAAGTAGAGTATACTCCTCAGGGATAAAACTGATTTTGCCTTGGGCGCGCTTAAATCCTTCACTGCTCTCAGGACTCCATTTTAATTCCCTCGCTTCGCTCGGGAATCAACTCGAAACCCCTCGCTACGCTCGGGAGTTAAATCTGGAGTCCTTCGTTACGCTCAGGATTTAAATATCGCGCCCGTGACATAATACAGTGCTTTATCCCCTTGGTGTACAATCTACTATTATTGGAAGAATCACTATTAAATTATTTTTAGTAAGGTTTCCAAAATTGAAAATAGTACACACGGCGTCACATCAGACTAACACAAACTGTCAAATTTCCTCAATAGACTTTAAATTTTATACATTATGGCATATGGGTGAACATTTAATAAAGAAACAGCTGAGCCTGCGGATTTCGTACCGCTTTGACAGTTTCTATGACACAAAACAAACTAATCGTATTTCTATTTATTTATCATTATCAGTGTTTCTATACTATAATAGGCATGTATTTACATATAAACCTTTCTCTTGAATCACTCTATCTATTAAAAAAAACCGCTTTAAAATCCGTTGCGTAGTTTTAAAGATCTAAGCATACATACATTAGGGACAGACAGACAGCGGGAAGCGACTTTGTTTTATACTATGTAGTGATTTGACAGTTTTGAATAGGTTGATGTGCAGGCGTCTGTGCTATTTACTTTTTGGCAACCCTACCAAAAATAATTAAAAGTGTTTTTCCAATCAAAATAGCGGCTATATCTTCCCGTCGTTGGTGTAGTAACTCTATTCTACTTCTTGGCATAGCACAGTTTGTACTGGTGACGTTTAATGCGCTACATTGAAAGAGTTTGTCGGTGGGTGAAGGTGGGTAACCACTATGTTCGCGAACTATTCCTGCAACTGCTCCTGGTAATGGGTACGTTCCAAACAAACGTGGAGCTTTGCACGCTCCGTGGCATGCGATCCGCACTGTGTTTTCCCGCCGCCAGTTTTTATATAAAAGAGTGCGTAGCGTCCCCATTGGAGCAATAGCAGGAACGATGAACGCAAGAGGTTCGCGACACGAACATAGTGAAGACAGTTATCTTAGGCCCAGAACACATGGTGAAATGCAACTGCAACGAAACCCTTTTGAAATTATTAGTTTGAAACCAGTTTCAATCGTTTTCCACACACGTCGCAACTTCTGAATCTCTCAAATGTTTTTATTTTCGTCGTCGGCCATTTTGTTGTACCGAAAAAACACGCCAAAATCAATGAAACGCAATCACAAGTTTCCTGCACGCCGGTTTCAACGCAACTGATTTGCAATGCGTTTCAAACCGGTTTCACAATGGTCGCGCTATGTGTGGTCTCTCTTAGGATTCTATAGCAGAAACTCAAATGAAACTCTAAAGTAACTAGAGGTTGCAGTTTTGTTGCAGTCGCGTTGCGCCGTCTGTTCTGGGCCTTAGACAGTTGCGTATCGTTCCGATTGTAATATTAATTCGGAATAGGTAGTATTAAATTATATGTGCAGGCGACCAAGTACATCTTCAACAATTGACTTTGGTTGCACGTTATGGTAAGTTCTACTTTCGCTTGCATCAATAAATTGTACATAGAATAAGTGTTGTAAGATTTACTATTCTGAATAGTTTGTGTTTATTTTATTGGAAGCTAAAGTTCACTAAAAAACATGGGTAAGTATATACAAATTGTACTGTTATTGAACAGCTTTTAAATATACATATAATACTAGGTTATATTCGTTCCATCCTATCTTCGGAAAGTGCCAGTAAGTTTCAAATCTTAAGGAGATTCCCATCATTGCCGTTTCCATTTGTTACATAAGATAAAATCTTTTTTTAATCTTTAAAACAAGCTTAGCGCTTTACTTTTCATAGGCAGGAAGTTCTGTTTAAAACAGATAGACCGGTTCTCGTTCTCTACCGAGTGTACGCAAATCACTGGTTCATCGAGATGTCGGTAAACACTGTTATTACGCGTTCTTCAATCACGCTGATGCAATTTCACCGGTGGATTTAGGTTGATACATTTGTTACGCGGAATTAATGTGATGTGACGACACAAAAATGGTTTCACATCTCTGAACAAACAGCAATCAAGAAGTGAATAGTAATCTGAGTTCTTTGTATTATATTCTTTGTATAAAATGAGAGAGAAGTCCTGACTGGTGGAACAATCAACATCGTTCAATCCCAATCACTGGATAATCCCTGTCCTGGTCTGGAAGTCCAGATAATCCCTGATATTTTGAAATCCCTTTCATGATGTAGTCTTTTGTAAGAGATAAGACAATTTGCCCAAATTCCATCAGGATCAAGGTATATTTGTAACTTGTGTCTATTACTGCGAATTATTTATGCGATTATTTTATGCGAATATCTATGTAATTGATCAAATTTAATTTTATTATTGCTAGTGTCCTGTAAGGCTCGTTAATTATTTTTTTTTTTGTAATTGTATTTAATAATTCTTGTTGTAATGTTAGATTGTAGAATGTGTAATCTTTTATTAATGTAATTGGTTTTTTGCTACCGTTTTAATTAAAATTAAAATAAATAAAATAATTAATACTTTGTCTATACGGACGAAGTTGCTGGAAGGGCGCCTAAATAAATATAAATTATTTCAAAGTTATGAAAAGTAAAAATCTTGATAGCTCTTTATACCCTAAGGTACAGGTTCGGGGCAAAGTGTGTTTCGGGTGTTTCGATGCATAACCCGGGGTGTGGTCACCAACCCGCATTTGGCAAGCGTAAGCCATTACTCATCAATTGTAGCGATGACTTGATTTCAATGATGGAGGTCTTTGCCCAGCAGTGGGACAGTTATAGGCTATTAACTTTACTTATGCATATACACAAGTTTTGCTACATTTTCACATGACCTCTAATTAGCTTTCGGGGAAGTTTTTAAATCTAAGAATAAGTTTGTTAAGACTAATACAAAACGCTTATTGACCTCAATAATATCATTGATGATGGGCCAGTCTCAATTCTCTGTACAAAATTAATGGTAACTTGAAATGGAGCGTCGATAATCAACACCTAGGGTGATCTTTTAAATTTTGAAGTGAAATCTGAATCTAACTAACAAACTGTTAATAATTTTAATGATATTCCTCGGCCACAGATTTCATTTGAAGCAGATTTTTTATAAAAAATATAACAAACATAAATAAATATTTAGAGCTTAAAAACCTCTTTGCTCTAGCTATTACACGGGTTATCTTACATGGAAAGCAATAATGAGTCGACCATAGTTAAATTCATAAGATTAAAAACACTATAAAATATAATTATTTTGCATTATTTCCAATTAGTTTATTAAGATACATATCGTTCGAGAATTTTCGGTGTCAAAAATAAGTTACTAGTGACTTTGAATAGGAGCAAAAGGAGCATTTATCGTAATTGATATTATAGCCTGAGAATAAGTTACCGATTCAAAAATCGCCCCCCAGAGCTCCGTAGTTACAATACCGTTATATGGTAGTAACAATGTAATCGTTAAAGTTATAACCTAATAATGAACAAACCCCGACTCAGTACATTTGTAATCAAATAATAACATTGGTGACTCCAAACATGGCATACAGCATTGGTTAACAGTACAGTCGGCGGCAGATCAACCTACCCAAACCTGTCAAATTTCTCCAATGAATATTGATCCTTATAACCAAAAGATAAAGTTCAAAATTGATTGTAGAAATTTGACAGTTTTAGGTAGATTGATCTGCCGCCGTGTGTACCATAACAGTGCGCTAGATTAGTTATAAAATCAATTGTTCGACAGGGCCTGTCTTAAAGATATTGAAAACTTATGCAATACTTAATAATGTAAGAGAATTGTGTATTCTTCTGAGAATACAGTTTCTTTAAACCAAAAATGGCTATATAATGGGAACTGGATTCAACACTAATTGGTCCGATCGTTGTTATCAGCGATGTCTAATGAAATTAGGTCGGCTAGGACAGTCGTGACTAAAAATGTGCTTACATAAGCGATCCCGATCCTACGGTTAAACAATGCCTACCCTAGATTATGTAAACCTTCGATCTATTGCTTAATCTGCCTGGATCAAGGTTGTCTATAGATTCGTTTGTTTTAAACGAGAAAAAATATGTTTTCCGAAATGTGAAAAACAAATAAAGTTAACACGCGTAAGCTTTTTGCAAAATGAGTTATATTTCAGAAATAAACAAGTGATCGGTTTTTCTAAATGCTTTCGGATTTACCCATTATAACTTTTAGTCTTTTTGATATCTTGAATTTGTCTTTCGTACATATTTCACGACGCTGTAACAATTCCTGGATCTATTCGATGGCGATCACCCAATGTATATTTATGACGCCAATTACCGCTGTTTTCCATTGCTGTATTCCGGTTCGAGAGTACTAAAGAACTGACGCTTTACTTTCGGCAGCCGTGGTACCTTTTACATCGCGTAGTCAGACAGCAGAAGCAGCACCAGCAGTGGACGCCCATGGCTGAGCATAAGCACGTTTGCCGGTAACTTCGACCAATCACAAAACTAGATTCCCGATGAGCGCTTTAAAAACCGTGTGAGAAATAAAACCACAATTCTACTCTTTTGTGGTCTTATTTCAAATTAGAAACGTCGATTACAATTTTAAGTTTAAATATTTGACACTCTTAATTGACCTCTGTGTTCGTAGTTCAAGGTTCATAATAAGGTGAAGTTGTTGTGCTACACAACTTTTTTTTACATTTTGCATGTGGCATTTTGTAAATGTATAGGAGGTACCTATGAGCAAACGAGGCTACTTTCGGGATGCATTTTTCATCTGGATTCTGAATCTAGTACTATGAATAATCGATAGCTAACAACCAGCATAGAAATGTTATTGTAAAACCTTTTTACTTTAAACAATTTCCTATAAGTGCCAACCCTTGGGCGAGATCGAGTTCTGTGCCTATTGCTATTCCGGCATACTGTATCGGCCTCCTTTCAGAGAAATTACGGCGAACAACTTTGTCGCTTTAGCATGCAGATAAAGCGGAATATCGCAATATGTATTTTAGTCAGATGATAGCTGATCGATACAGTCTCGATAACTATGAACATTAGCAAGTATTAAAATTAAACACTTTTTACCGATCTCATCATCATCGCCAGTACATTTTATGTCCCCACTGCTGGAATATGAACCTTTCCTACGAAAGGAAATACCGCAGAGGGATACCTAAGCGTAATTTAAGTATCCAATATGTCAAAAATACCCTGTTCGATCTGTAAAGGTGTTAGTAGGTATCAAGATTCGGTTCTATTTACATAATTATTTTAAAGTAAGTAATAAGTGAAAAAAAATTACCCCGATAAAAATTTTGATAAGTTACAAAACTTACATAGGTAAGCCAAATTATGGAAGTTAAAATAAGGCCATCGCGCCAAAGGCGAAAACCATATTGACGGTCACTATGGAGATCCTTCGCTTCTACACAAGTCAAGAGCCTGTAATTCAGAACATGTTCCATAGTCTTACAGAGAATGGAAGTGATTGATATTGGCCTGTAGTTGGCGGGTTCGGCACGACTACCTTTTTTGGGCACTGGTTGAACGTTGGCCGACTTCCATGTTTTTGGCAGGTTTTTCTTGTATGCCCTGAGAAGTACCTAGTGGGCCTATCAAAGTCGACATAGGCCTTTACAATTGCATGCACATCACGATCTTGGAGAGGCCTATGCGTAGCAGTGGAATAGTATTTCATCTTGTCCTCATTGTCAGCGCAAAGTATACACCTACTTATCTTTGGTTTCATTAACTCTGGTTTTGAACACTCTTCATTTCCATTGACCGACATTGTTTACCCAACTGCCTTGCCCTGCATACGGCATACTTTGATATTGCGGTTGTACCACAAATTAAGCAGTTAAATCAAGCAAAGACTCCTTGGGCCTGCAATACGCACACAACTTATAATTATGGCGGCCCGTGAATAGCTTCAATCCGTTTTTAATGAACACTATGTTTGTATTAGCGGTTGTTATTTGTGTTATTATCATAATGTTATTGTAATTGTGGCTTTGGATATCTGTTAGGCAAATACTGATTAAAAATGTTATTAATTTCGTTTTTTGTAGTTGAGTCAGTAGAGCTCATATAAAAAAAAACCCAGCAAAGGAACCGAATGAAATAAAGCAACCGAAGTATGTAGATAATTTCATTATTAGATAGGTACATTGGTACATACACAAGTACATTTGACTATTGATTAAGTTTCTTCCTTGGTTTTTTTTTTTTTTTTTTGAGAGAGACTGCTGGTTGCCGAGGGGCATTTCCAGCTTCACCGGGCTTGTTTTAGGGGCGGCGAGGTACGTAAAGGGTACCTCAAGCCGTGTTGAAACGAAACACCTTCAGAGGATTTCTAGAGGGGTACGGCATCGCACACTTAAAAGTGCGCGTCCCCGTGCCCTTCCAGAGTCTCCGAAGGGTTCGGATCGGATCGGGGAGCGGAACCACCCGAGGGCGCCTCTAAAGGCACGGACCTCGGCTCGGGTAGACCGGGCCGTGGAGGGGGAGAGGAGCTCCCAGGCACATGACTGTGCCTGGCATAGAGCGCGTGTGAACCGGTTCTTCGTACCCTTGTTCTACGAGTACGGTGTCTTGGGCCTAAAACAGTGTGCATGTTTAGTGTATTCTGAAAATGTGTGCTGTCATTTGGAGGATCGGGCGGGGGGGCGTTCGCAACTGTGATTGGGTCGTCGGGGTCGTGTAGGACGTGCTTAGGACGCCTAGACGCGTACCGTCTTGTTGCGGGAAGGCCTTCAACTTTATAGTTGGCGGCCGCCACAACAAGCGGGTTAGGGTGGTGGGGGGCGTTATCGAAGTAACGTCGGGAGACGTCCTTGATAAAATCTTTGATAGTTGGGAGATCGAGGTCGCGATGGAGGTCAACATTACGAACGTAATGCGGACAACCCGTCGCGCCTCGCATAAAGCGGTTTTGTAGGGTTTGTAGGGGGTACAAGTGGGAGGGCGCGGAATGCGCGAAAACTACGCTAGCGTAGGTCATGACTGGGCGGATGCAGGCTTTGTAAATTGTCGTCTTATTTCTAAGAGACATTTTACTCTTCCTGCCTATAAGGTGGAATAACCGACCTAAAAAGAACGCGGCCCTGTTACGGACGATCTTGAGATGGGGTGCAAACGTAAGCTTCCTATCGAGGGTGACACCGAGATATTTCACCTGCCTAGCCCATGGGATAGGGCGGTCAAATAAGCGAATCGGACGGCAGGATTCGTCGCGACCCCGATGAAAGTACACAGCGGCACTTTTTTCGGGGTTCACTTCGATCCGCCACTTGCGAAACCAAGCGCCGAGGGTGTTAGCGGCCTTTTGGAGTCGTTTGGAAACCGCGGTCTTGTCTCTACCAGACGAATATAGCGCGGTGTCATCCGCGAATAGAGCTAGCTCTACGCCGGGGGACTTGGGGACATCGTTTGCGTAAAGCGCAAAGAGGATTGGAGAGAGCACGGATCCCTGCGGAACGCCGGCTCGAATAGGGCGGGGGGCGGAGAGCGTTCCTTCGACGCGGAAGCGAAAGGAGCGACCCGACAAATAGTCTCGTATGATGTGCACGAGTCTGTCTGGCACGCCGAGTTTGTACAGCTTATAAATTAAGCCGTTGTGCCAGACTTTGTCGAACGCCTTCGCGACGTCGAAGAAAAGAGCTCCGGTGCCCGTGTGACGGTTTCTATTGAAACCGGAAAGGATATGCTCCGTGAGGCGGTGCAATTGGTGGGTGCACGAGTGTTTGGGCCGGAACCCAAACTGCTTGTTGATAAGGAGATTGTTAGAAAGGATGTAGTCCCTTAATCGGGAAACTAGAACGCGTTCATACAGTTTTCCCAACGATTTGAGAAGACTGATGGGGCGATAGCTAGAGGGGGCGGTACGCGGTTTACCGGGCTTATGAATACCTATGACTACCGCATCTTTCCACGCAGCGGGAAAGATAGCGTTAGTCATGGCGCTATTGAAGATAGCTACTATTAAAAGGATGAGCTGGGCGGGTAAGATCTTAAGGATCTTATTTGAGATGCCGTCTGCCCCGGGGGCACTACGGGGTTTGAGACGCTTAATGAGCGTTTGCACCTCATCTTCCGTAACGGGCGGGAGGGTCGCGGTGGGAGGGAGGGACGAGAGTCTTTCGACTTCGCTATCAACCATTTCGATATGGTTTTGGGGGACTGGGAGCGTGTTGGGCGAGCATTGGGCCTCGAGGCTGTCGGCCAGGCATTCGGCTTTTTCGTCGTCGTCAAAGACGATCGAATTGTCGGGTTTACAGAGAGGGGGCATCGAAGTGACCGTTTCCGACTTAAAGGTCCTCGCCAACCGCCAATAAGCTTGGTGAGAAGGCGTGATATCTTTAAGAAGGCCGTGCCAACTCGAATCACGGAGCTCTTTTATGCGTTCTCTAGCAGCACGCTGCAGGGAGCGCATACGAGCCCGGTTATCCGAGGTGGGATAGGAGTCGTAAGCGCGAGTGGCGGCGTTCTTCGCCCGCAACAGTCGCCTCATATCGTCCGGCAGTTTGAAGCGATTCTTCCTTGGTAAGCCGAAGAATTAGTATGCTAATAATTCTTCGAAGTAGACGTTATTAATTATCCATTTTGGTCTCATTATAATAATATGTTCAACTCTTTCATTAACTAGGAACTTATCCCAAAGACATGTTATACATACATAGAACTTCGATCAAGTAGAATGTTGAAGAACAGTCTTGTTTGCCCGACTTGGGAATTGCACCCAGGGCCTTCGGGCATAGCTTTGGATACGAAGTATGCGAATGATAATAAAGGCTACAAAATAATACCTGCTATACTATGCCCTCAAAAATTAGGTATTTTAAAATTATGGCTCTTCAATATATTTATAAATTTCTATGTTCTTTAAGTATTAAAGTAATGGTTTTTAAAATTTTCGATTTTCATGATTATATCAAATTAGTATAAATTTAATTGTTATGCGAATAAGGGTCATAACAATTTTTATGGACTTTGAAATAAGGTCAATTATAAGCATAGGTCTGGAATTTAAGAAATACCCACCAAATACCATGACGTTAACAAGCAACTGTTTTACTTTTACAGACGCATAATGGAGCGCGGATCCTCCGCACCCTGGTCGCAGATTCTGCAGGAGACCATCAGCGAGGGCCGGCTGAACGGGGAGGCGCTGCGGGACTACTTCAGGCCGCTGGAGGACTGGCTGAGGAGCGAGAACCTCAGGACGGGGGAGTACCTCGGCTGGAGCTACGACGGCGACTACTGCAAGTTTAGGTGAGGACTTAGACTTGGGCAAGGCTTTCAGGTCATGACATAAATTAACAATAATAATAAATGTTTGCTTCAAAAAGACAAAAATACAAAAAAGGACATAACATTAATAGATTATTTTTCATACAAAATATATGTATTTTGAGTCCCCTGATCTTCAAGCTATGAATTGACAAGTAATTTAATATTCAGTGGCTAAAAAAAGTGGTACCTTGTATACCATGGATTTCCGCAAAATTAGGTACGCCTGATTCTAATAATCATAGATTTATATTATTTGAGAACTTTAGATACGAAAATATGTAGTATTTTAAGATCAGCGCTAACCTCAAAGCTAGCATCTTGCTGAGTCGGAACCGTTTTAGGACTCCTATGTTGTTTTATTTCCATTTTTATCTTTATGCTTGAACTGTCCTGTCCCAAACAAATTTATTTTCATTCATTTCATTTCATTTCATTTTATTTCTTTCCAATGCTCTGACCACTGAGCCTCGATAGCTCAGCGGTCGAATTTCCTGAAACTGGTCAATTTATCGTAGTAATATTTTTTCTTGTAATTAAAGATTGTGTTTACACACGCACTGCAAATTACTAAACTCGTCTTTCGTTTCAGCATCGAGACTGCCGGTCTGCAAGTGTACGGCGGATTCTATAACGCCGCCCACCGCACCTTTGACGTCACCAGCTTCATCACCATCCTTCTAGCGTCCACCATCATCACTGTGGTCATGCGACGTTGGCGATAACTCTCGATGTAGGCCCCACCATCTTGTTTTGTAAATGCAGCTGTGACGTCACCAGCTTCATCACCATCCTTTTGGCGTCCACTATCATCGTCACAGTGGTCGTGCGACAAAGGCGATAACTCACGATGTCATCATGCTCATAACCACCATTTTGTGTTTGAGTGCCACTGTGACGTCATCAGCTACGTTATTCTGGAGTCTACCGTCTGTACCATCAACGTGGTAACCTGCCGTTACTACATTTTTAAAAAGACTTTGCTAATTTAAAAAAGTCTGCAGCAATGTTTATTGGAAATTTTAACTTATGGCACTAAAGGCCCGTAACTTAAATGATGACAATTTCAATATCCAACTGTACTTGTACTGTGTGTGTAAGTCGTTAAAATGTGTTATTTTTATAATTTGACATGAAACCATCACATGAGTAATTAAACTTTTCAGGGTTATAAAATGTTTTGTTTATAATAGTTCTAAGTTTGTATATTTTATAATAGGATTAAGTTAATAATTACTTTTTGTAAATAGTATGTAGCGTCGTAACATGACATTTCAACAGTTGTAATGTGTTAACATGAAATAAACAATTAAATCCTTAAACGTTTATTTTTTTAACGTCATTTAATGACTTAAAAAGAAAGGCTTATTTCCTTGCAGGTAAGCTCTTTGCCTGATCTTTTCACCTGATGTTAAAGCCTGGGCTCGACATGAGCGAGGTCATTAATGAGCCCTCTTAACTCGGAACGATAATTTTCATAGTTGAGGCCATCCGCTAGCCTCTTTCGCGGTCGAGCCTCTGCTTTAGCAGCCCAGGCCCTGGCTTTAGTGATGATAAGGCCAATGATGGAAGCGCACTTCACCCAGAATCCTCAACAACTAAGGCACTGGCTATCTTACTGTCGAAACATTAGTACAAAATGATACTAACATTCTTCTTACAGCGAAATATGTAGATAAGATGATGGTAGTTAGCTAGCCAGCAAGCCCTTCCACCAACCAAACTGAAGTATCAAGTATCGAACCAGACACCTCTGGATCTAAGACCAGTGATACCTTTAATGAGAAGTAGAAACGCGTTAATTGTAACGCCCCTCTCTTTGCGATGACGCGACGGTTAACAAAGCTAGCAGGTTTCTTAATTTGATTTGAATTGATCATAGTGGTTTGTGCTTACTTGCGATATCCCGTCCCATAGTTTATCGTAATTGAGCTCGTAAAATTCTCAGTGGCATGCGGGTAGTGAATTGCCATTATGAATAAGCTATCATCGTTTTGACTAATTTGTCTTCGAGGGGTCGTTGTAACTCTTATGGGTCCTTGAAAGTTAACTGTTAATTTTTTTATTTTGGGTTTATTTGAGATCAGTACTCAGTAGTGTAGTCCTGTGATTGCAATAGTTCGCAATGACCGACAGATCAATAAATCGAGTTGGATTAACGGTTAGTCACTCAATCCGTCAAACTGTCAATCAGTCGATCCGTCATCCGTCAAATTGTCAATCCGTCAGCCGTCATTCCGATAATTTGTCAATCCGTCAAATTGTCATTCTGTCAATCCGTCAATCCGACATCCGTCAAACATCATCCGTTAATCCGTCAATCCGTCAAATTGGCAATCATTTAATCTGACATTCCGACAACCTGTCAATCCGTCATCCGTCATACGCCTCTGTCAAACCATCATCCGTCAATCTGCCATCCGTTAATCCATCAATCTTCATTTTATCAAATTGTCAATCCGTCATTCATATAATCAGTCAATCGGTTTTACTACGCCATATCGAATGCCAATATATCGAATGCCAGTTGATCGGTGACAATTAACCGAAAACCCAATATATCGACATGCCATTTGATCGAATGACAAATAATCGATAGATCAATAGCTCGTTAGGCCAATAGATCAAAAGCTAATTAGATCGATGTTTTATAAGATCGAATTGCAAATAATCGAATGCCTAGGTGATCGATGTGTCAATTTATCGAAGGCAGGAATTCTCGATGTTTTTTGATCGAATTGCAAATAATCGAATGCCTAGCTAGCTGATCGATGTGTTAATTATAAAAGGCAGGATTTTTAAAATAAATAATGAAAAACCCAGAACCTTAGCAGTAAAATTATATTTATATGTCAACACAGGCTACGAAAACCAAAAACAAAAAAAAATAGACTCTTCAACTTAACTAATCTTAACATTTATGACCAAACAAAATACCATAATCTCCTTATTGACCCAAAAATCTAGTTATTTATCTGTCAACAGGCTAAAGACAAACAATAGATTCTTCCAACTCTAGTATTAACCTTAACATTTAATTTTATAACAATAACTTATTTTTAGGGAGGAATATTGGTAATATAGCACACTAATAAATTTCCTATAGATTTGTTATGTTAGCTATTCTTCGTAAAAAATCAGTAACAGGCATATCCCCGTTATGTTTGTCCTCCATAATTTTTTGGAGAGAAATTATGTTTCTTTTTCCCCTTTTTTTTGGTATATTAACTCCAGACGTTATCTTTTCTATGACATGTTTTGTTGTCATCTGCTCTCTGATCAAAAATCTTATTGTGGCGTACAGACCGTGTTTTTGTTTACCAAGTAGCGTATTCCATCGTCGATGCCAGGCTTCTGCGTTATTTTGATTCCTGGGTAAATTTGACGACACATTGCTTGATATTGACCATAAACTCGGTGGAAATATTGGCGGCAGTTTAGATATAATTACATTACCATTAGACGTTTTACGAGATATCATTTTTCCAGATACATAGTTGGTTTCAAAGTAAGTCGTCACTTGTAATGCTTCTCTTGGCAAAACAAGATCCTTCAATGTTTCAAATGCGTTGGGTATTTCCATCGGTGGTAGAAAAGCCAAAGCTGTCAAATGTCTTAAACGAAGTGCAAAATCAGCATCTTCAGTATATTTTTTCTGAATACCGGACCGTTGGATACAACGCCAAACGTTTTGGCCAAGATGGAATAGGCAGCATGTGTGCATGGATTCGGGAAACACGTTTTTGGCCGCATTTATTGCGGCCAATTCAAAATCTGTAATGATTTGTTGTGGATTTAACGAAATATTGAACTCTAGTGCGTATTCTTTAATGGCTTCGAAAAATTTGGTGTAACATTCTTGAGATTTATTTGTCAAAAGTCCGTAAACTAATGGTAAAAAGTGAGAATCATCACCAGAACCAATCATCCCATGTATGGAATAAATCTGACAAAATAAGGAAGGACATGTCGCAAAAGTTCCATCCATAATCCATATATTTGAATCGTTAAGTATTTTTAAATTTTTATCTGTTGTAAATATCAATATGCGACCGCCTTTATCAAATTTCACGTCTCGAATAAAAAATAAATCATTTTCCACGGTTTTAAGCTCCTCGGGTATTTCTATATCGTCTAAGCAAGTAGGTTCTGATGGAAGGTGTTGTTTCCTAGCTCGTCTAATAACATGTCGCATAGCATTTTTACTGGGTAAGGCGCATGCACTTGCACTACTTATTTCGGCAAGGTTTCTTTGTATGATTTGCGTTGGTTTATCCATAGAACACTGCACTGCTTCCCGTTTAATAGCAGTACTCAACTTGATTGAATCGACCTTACCGGGATCCGGTGCATGGTTGTGCAACTTCATATCAATTTTCAAGTAGTGCTGCTTGGTGCCGTGTAAAACACTAGTCACTGTGCTTGGACAATATTTTGTGTACTTATGCACGCAATACCAGTAAAATATATTATTTGTGCATTTGTTTTTGGCCATTACATAGCCGTTCAATATAAGCACTGGTTTTCCTCTTTGTGACAGACTCGTATTATGATAAGAACCTGACGCCATAGTAAATCACTCATTTTATCGCACCCAATAAACTAAATATTTTAATTAGGTATTTAATTATTGTTGCCGACAGCCTCGTAGAGTAGTCAATATCAATTGTGGTTAGTCGTTAGGTCGCGTAGAATAAGTAATTATATGGTTTTGTTTTGTATGATAAGCTAATTTAAGGATGATTGTTATTGATGGATATAGGTATATATAACTAGCGTAGGATCAGACTTGTCGAAACAAGTCGTAACTTGACCCAGCCAATCATATTAAAGTCCCCTCGTTAGCTAGAAGAATTAGTATGGAAATTTGTAACGGACGCTAAATCGTATGCGTTAACAAGTCGCTAGTTGCCATACCTACAAATTGCACTTAAATAGCACCGATTTGTATGAAAATTATGTTTCTTCGATTCAGTACGAGCTCTACTCTTCTCTTGTGAACACGGAATAAAGCAAATACGACCTGAAGCCTTCTTTCTCTGCAAGTACCAGCACCTACTACCTACCTGGAGCCTACCACCTGCTACCTACAATACAGTCCACTGCCAACATCGTGGTCCTTCGAGCCGGATACAAAGAAGAATTTACATCGAAGAAAGAATAAATGGTCGTCACAAGAAGTCAAAGCGGCATGGAGGAAGCACCAGCTCGTCATCACCACGCCTTCGAGCAGCCTCCACAGTCACCGTCCGCTAACACCACCGCGACTGTCGTCCCACCGCGAAGGGGCGACCCGCTCGAACCGACCGCAGGGGAGAGTGAACGCGCCGCGATGGGGTTGAGACTCCGTAGTCTCGCTCCACACCTCGGATCGGAAGGTGTGGAGGTACGACCTACACCCCAAGCGCATACGAACGTTGCGCCCGCGCACCGCGTCGCTTCTGCTATCGAGCAACCGGTGCTAGCAGAGGTAAGGGCGATGTACCAAACGGGTACGTCCACACAGTATGCCTTAGCGACACCGCCGCCGCGAACCGCTGAGGGACGCTTGATCGAGCGCCGCGCCGCTGCAGCGCCAAGCAATACGCGACCGCTGATGACCGTTGAACCGCCGCGTAGCACTGCCGTCGCGAGTGCTTCGAGAGTAGCAACGACCGCTACTAGCGCGATGCCAGCACCCGCGCCCGGTATATCGCGAGTACGTATAGCGCGATCTACGAGATCATCCGCTAGCGCTATCGCGAAGCTTCGGTACGAGGCGGAAGAGCGACTGGCCACCATTAGAAGAAAGGAGCTCGAGATTGAAGCTGAATTGATCAGAAAGAAGCTGGAAGCTGACGTCACGGCAATTGAAAATGGCGATAGCGCCAATGAAGACGTCAATGAACCCAGTGAACAAATGGAACGAGTGCATGCCTGGCTGGACAACAGCATGCCTATGGATGACGCGCCACGGGGGGAGCCGGAACGAGTTGCACCCGCCGTCGCCGCGCCCGCACCGGAGCCGGTACCTATGTACGACGATGCGACTAGAACGCGTACAGTGGCCGAAGCTGTTACGCCCGACGCTCGCCGAACAAGACACTGGGCTACGACTCCGGACGAACGAAGACGATCGCCTACGCCAAGGGAACGACGAGTGGAGCATCTTGCTAAAACGATCGAGAAGGTACTCCGCACCAGACCGGCACCGGCGCCTCGTCAAGCGACTGATCTTCCGATATATTCCGGATCGCCATTGGAATGGTTGCAATTCTCCGCAGCGCTGAGAGAGACAACGAGACTGTACGAGTTTACGCCGTTGGAGAATTTAGCAAGGCTACGGAATTGCCTGCGTGGAGAAGCCCGCGACGTAGTGACACCGCTGCTGAGTACGGCCACGCACCCGGATGAAATCATGAGAACATTGGAGCAGTGTTTCGGACGACCGGAGATCTTAGTGGATATGGCGTTCGAAGATTTGAAGAAACTGCCCAAACTAGGCACTACTGCAATGGAGCTGAACGCGTTCGCAGTGAAGGTGCAGAATGTTGTTGCAGCATTAAGGAACGTGGATGCAGGATACTTGTACAATCCAATGCTGGTGCGAGAAATATTGGACAAGCTGAGCCCTCACCTGAAGACAACATGGTGCGACTATGCAGAGGAACACTACGGATCGGGACCGGAGATCTGCAAGCTTTCGCAGTTCCTGATGAGGCAAGCTGACCGAGCTCTCAAGCACAGCTACAGTACAATGGCGCAGAGCACCGTGGCTCCGAGAAGAGAAGCAACACGTCCCGCCCTGCGGCCGGAATTAAAAGGAAAGAAGATTTATACGGTTACCGAGTCACCCGTTAAGGCAGCGACGACAGAAGCAGCTGGACCGTGCCCGTCGTGTAAGAAAAGCCATCACCTTCCCGACTGCCAGAAGTTTAAACAGTTGCAGCTCGATGAACGCTGGGAAGTAGTGAAGAACGCGGGGCTCTGTTTCAAGTGTATCTCCTGGCGACACAGAAGATTCAACTGCCGTCAGAAGTCGTGCGGAGTACGAGGGTGCAATCGACCGCATCACGCGCTGCTGCACCTCGAAGCCAAGGAAGAAGGTCCCAAGGAGACCGCCACCGTGACAACTGCAGCCACCTGCGGTGATGTGGAGCTGAAAATATGCCCGGTGGTCGTGACTGGTAAGCGAGGATCCAGAGAAACGTTCGCGCTGTTCGACGAGGGCGCTACTATCACAATCATGGATGAGGACCTGGCAAAGGAAGTAGGCGCTGATGGACCGACTACGCGTCTCCAAGTGAAGGGAATCAACGACCAGACACGCGCTTTCAAGAGCCGGGTGGTGAACGTCAACGTGAAGGCCAAGCATGGAGAGAGCAGCGGTTTCGACATTGCAGTACGAACGATGACTAATCTTGACCTTGCCACACAGACGATTCCAGCGGAGACACTGAAGTTAGCACACCTCAAGGATCTGCGCATGGAGGAGACAACATATACGAATGCGAAGCCACGTATCCTGATTGGAACAGACAACTGGCCTTTGATAGTGACCCGAGAGCTGCGAACAGGCAAACCGAACGAGCCAGCCGCTTCGAGGACAGAACTTGGGTGGGTCCTACATGGGACAGTTCCGAGACGAGGGCTTCGACGTGTCAACGAGATACTTCACGTCACGACAGTGAAGACCGACCCACTGGAGGAGATGGTAAGAGAGCATTTCAAAGTCGACGCCTTAGGTGTCTCCCGCAATCTGCAACATGTACGCGAGACCGATAGGCGTGCAATGGAGATCTTCGAGCAAACGGCGAGGAGACAAGAGGGACACTTCGAAGTTGGACTACCATGGCGTGAAGACAACGTGCAGTTGCCGCTGAGCTACAACGCAGCCCTACGACGACTGAAAAACTTAGAACGTAAGTTGGAGCGGAACCCAACAGAGAAGCAGCAGTACAGCAGTCAGATAGGCGACCTGATGACAAAAGGCTACGCAACGAGGTGCGACGGGACAGAAGATGCCAGCGCAGTGGCGTGGTACCTTCCTCACTTTGCTGTCCACAACCCGAACAAGCCGAAGAAATTGCGGGTGGTGTTTGACGCAGCAGCAAAGTCAAATGGAGTCTGCCTCAACGACTATCTACTGGAGGGTCCAGATTTGCTACAATCGCTTCAACGCATAATGTTTCGGTTTCGTGAAGGAGCTTATGCGGTCACAGCAGACATAAAGGAAATGTTCCTGCGCATCAGAATAAGAGAGGAAGATCAACCGGCACAGATGTTCTTGTGGCGTGATCACCCGACTGAAGCAGTACAGAAGTACAAAATGGTAT
Source organism: Eudonia lacustrata (assembly GCA_947562085.1). NCBI lineage: Eukaryota > Metazoa > Arthropoda > Insecta > Lepidoptera > Crambidae > Eudonia > Eudonia lacustrata. Next base: position 24,397,251 of record OX387315.1, read on the forward strand.
CGATGATCTTCGGGGCATCCAGCTCTCCGTTTCTGGCGCACAGCGTGAGGAATAAGAACGCGCACGACCACGCTGCGACGCACCCGGAAGCCCTCACAGCCATCACAGAAGCTCACTATATGGACGATTTTGTAGAAAGCTTCCACGACATAAACCAGGCGAGTATTACCATCAGTCAGGTCGATGAGGTACACCAGGCAGCAGGATTTCACCTCAGGCAGTGGAACAGCAACTGCACCGAGTTGATGAAGAACATCAAGCCGGAGGAACGAGCCGATACAAAGACGACGCCCCTTGGAGAAGGTGAGAAGATGCTGGGACTATTGTGGGACTCAGGTGCAGACACTTTGCGCTTCAACACTTCGCTCTATCGAGTTCCGGACGCAGTGAAGAAGAGGGAACGGCCGCCTACGAAACGAGAGGCACTCTCAACCGTCATGAGCATATATGACCCGCTCGGACTGTTGAGCTGTTACACCATCACGGCCAAGATCGCCCTGCAGCAACTGTGGAAGTTGGAAACCGGATGGGACGAAACGGTGCCGGAAGAAATAGCCGGTAAGTTCGACAAATGGCTATGTGGTATGAGCACAATCGACTGTCTCAGCATCCCGCGGTCCTACAACGGGGGGAGAGAGGTGACCAGAAGAGAGCTTCACGTCTTCGTCGACGCCAGTGAAGACGCCTACGCCGCCGTCGCGTACTGGAGGCTTATGGACAGCAGCAAGAAGATCGACACCGTGCTAATAGCAGCGCGAGCGAGAGTGGCACCGTTGAAGACACTCACGATCCCGCGCCTTGAACTACAAGCTGCGCTGATCGGCGTGCGGCTTGCACAGACGATAAAAGAAGATCACCGCATTCCAATTCATGATGTAAGATATTGGAGCGACTCTCAGACCGTGCTTCATTGGATAAGGAACGGGAGCAGGCGCTACACGCCATTCGTAGCGCACCGGCTGGGGGAGATCGTCGAAGCTTCAACACCTGCAGAATGGAGATGGGTACCCACAGCTACTAACGTCGCAGATGTAGCCACGCGCCCCGGGTACTTACCATCGAACATAGAAGACAGATGGTTTACCGGACCAGAGTTCCTGAGAGGCCCGAGGAGCAAATGGCCTCACGAGGAGGAAAAGGAGGACGACACCACGGAACTGGTATGTGTACTGAACACCTCCAACGCCTCGCTACCGGACATCAATCGGTTCTCGTCATACGATAGATTGATTAGAGCAACAGCAACAGTTCTTCTCTTCATTCAGCGGTGTAAGGACAAGAACAAAACCGCTGAGATGGACACCGAGCACACCCGACGCGCAACGAACCTATGGCTTCACCAAGTACAGAGTGAGAACTTCGGGAAAGAGCTGCATAACCTAAGAACGGAAGGTAAGCTCTCTAGAGACAGCCCGCTGCGACACCTGGACGTCATGATCGACGACGGCTTGCTGAAACTGCGCGGAAGAATAAAGAAGGCAGACGTGCCGGAAGAAGGGAAGAATCCGATTATTCTAGATGGAAGACACAAGTTCGTCAAGCTACTGATAGAGCGAGAGCACAGAAGAGCAGGTCACGCTAACAACGAACGAGTAGTGAACGATCTGCGACAGAGGTACTGGATCTTACGACTACGACCTACGGTAAAGGCGATAGCGAGATCGTGCCTTACTTGCCGCATACGAAACGCGAAGCCGCAAGCAACACCGATGGGAGACCTGCCTCACGAGCGACTAGAAGCTTTCAAGCGCCCATTCAGCAACTGCGGACTGGACTACTTCGGACCAATAGTAGTCACCATAGGAAGGAGGCACGAAAAGCGGTGGGGGGCACTCTTCACTTGCCTAACCACACGAGCCGTGCATATAGAACTTGTGGAATCATTGTCAACGAACTCAGCAATAATGGCGCTCAGGCGGATGGCAGCACGACGTGGTTGGCCTTCCACTATCTACTCCGATAACGCCACCAACTTCAAGGGAGCTAACGTCGAGCTGAAGAAAGCCTACGCAGAGTGGTTGCCTCATCTACGTGAGTGGGGCCTCAAGTACAACACGACGTGGAAGTACATCGCGCCCGGAGCACCGAACCAGGGAGGAGCATGGGAGCGACTGGTACGCTCGATCAAAAGCGCACTAACCGCCACCCTCCATGAGAAGTCACCGAAGCCAGAAGTACTGAGCACCCTGCTGACGGAAGCTGAATTCTCCGTGAACTCCAGACCGCTGACACACGTCTCTGTTGACCCGGACGATCCAGAGGCGCTGACCCCAAATCATTTCCTGTTGGGGACATCGATGGGCCTTCCCTTCATGGGCCCATGCACCGACTCCGATAAGAAGACATGGAAGTCAGCCCAGGCACTAGCTGACCAGTTCTGGTGCCGCTGGCTTAAGGAGTACCTGCCGAACCTGATACCGCGACCCGGGTCTCCCTCCAAACCGAACATACAACTTGGAGACCTGGTGATCGTCGCGGACCCGACCCTGCCCCGCAACACATGGCCACGTGGAGTGGTCACCTGCGTTCACCCCGGACCTGATGGGGTGGTGCGCAACACCGAGGTGAAGACGAAGGGCGGGATCTTCCGCCGGCCAGCATCGAAGTTGGTTGTCATCGGCTCTACCCTATCAGAGCCGAGGGACGCCGACGCGCCGGTTCCAGATCCGCACTCTCCCCGGACCAGTGGGAGAGGACGCGCTGCACTTCGGTCTGCGAGCCTGACGGATGGAGAGCCTGCGGCAGCACCCTGAGCGACGAGCCTGTCTACCGGAGTGGCTACGGAAGACCTGCGCCGGGGGGAGACTGTTGCCGACAGCCTCGTAGAGTAGTCAATATCAATTGTGGTTAGTCGTTAGGTCGCGTAGAATAAGTAATTATATGGTTTTGTTTTGTATGATAAGCTAATTTAAGGATGATTGTTATTGATGGATATAGGTATATGTAACTAGCGTAGGATCAGACTTGTCGAAACAAGTCGTAACTTGACCCAGCCAATCATATTAAAGTCCCCTCGTTAGCTAGAAGAATTAGTATGGAAATTTGTAACGGACGCTAAATCGTATGCGTTAACAAGTCGCTAGTTGCCATACCTACAAATTGCACTTAAATAGCACCGATTTGTATGAAAATTATGTTTCTTCGATTCAGTACGAGCTCTACTCTTCTCTTGTGAACACGGAATAAAGCAAATACGACCTGAAGCCTTCTTTCTCTGCAAGTACCAGCACCTACTACCTACCTGGAGCCTACCACCTGCTACCTACAATACAGTCCACTGCCAACAATTATTTTCCTACGAATTAATTACTAAATTTTTGTAATTAATAAGTAAATGACAATTATGTCAATTTGGCATTATTCACGTCAAAGCCAACACAAAGTAATATAAACTAGGAGGACGCGATGACAATAGAGTTTGTATTATTTGTATATTCGTGAAATGTGAAATGGTACTTAATCAAGTAGTTATGGACTTTGGACAAAAATGATGCACATCGATTTATTGTAATTTTGATCTAATGACACTGCGATCTATTGAAAATCGATTTATTGAAATTTTGATTTAATGTCACAGCGATCTATTGAAAATCGATTTATTGAAATTTCGATCAAATGGCATGTCGATATATTGGGTTTTCGGTTAATTGTCACCGATCAACTGGCATTCGATATATTGGCATTCGATATGGCGTAGTATAAAACCCAGTCAATCCGTCAGCCGTCAGTCCGACAAATTGTCAATCCGTCAAATTTACAGTCCGTCAATCCTTTAATTCGTTAATCTGTCATAATATCAGTCCTTTAATCCGTCAAACCGTCAAATTTACAGTCCGTCAATCCGTAAAATTGTCAATCCTTCGATCACTCATCCATCAATTCGTCAACACGTTTTGTCTAAGTGTATCAATGTCAGTTATCTGTCAAATCTATAGTATTAATAGAAATAAATAGAAGAGAAATAATATAATTCAGGCAACAAATTATGTACAGATGATAAGTTACATAGAGGCCAATATTATATATACCTTACAGACTAACATATACTACAATGTATATATAAAACTAAAACTATGCTACACGCAAGGACGGCGACGTGCGACGCAGCGTGGTGTCCAGTAGCCGGCCTCGGAACCGCCGGAACATGACACCCTTCGGCCAAAACTCTTCTTTTATGAAAGTCGACAGATGTTCGGTCGTTACTGTCACCACAATGTGAATTAAAATTCACATTGTGGCGGGAATCTAACCGTTCGACCCTCAGAGTGAATTTTTTTTTGATCCGACATACTTTACGATCTCTTCAGCCTTCGTAGAGTAGTGGAGCCGGGACACGCCTAGCAGCGTCGTAGGTGTAGCTGGACGCAGCAGGTGGTTCGGTCCAGTCGTCAATTAATACGTAAAGCAAATTCTTGGGACACCAAAGATTATAATAATCCGGTCTGAAAGTTCAAACAAAATTTAATAATAGTATTTAAATTTACTTTTACTTTTACTTACAAAGGTACTTAAGTAATTTTGTACAAAATTATGTACCTTTTACAAAAGTTAAAGAAATATAGAAATGTATCTGAGACGCAGGTTAAGTAGGTACTTTGCTTGGCACCGACACCAAAAACTCTTAAAACTCAATTAAATAATTGTGTTTTAAATGGTAATCACTTCATCATTTATATAATGATTGGTCTCGCGCGCTTAAGGGTAATCATTTAGGGATTTTGTAGTAAAATAATATTTTGAGGGTCTTGTTGAATGACTCAGAAACTCAATTTTAACTTTTTTTAGTGTCTTAGTTTTTTTGAAGTCTGTTTTATTTTAGTTTTTACACTGGATCTCCCGAATCCTACGATAGTTTTATCAATTGAATAACTAACCATTCTTATAAAATTATTAAGAATGGTAAAGCATACAACACAAACAAATAAAACATATATTTTTATGTAATACCTACAATTGCCTAACGACTAAAACGGATGTTATTGAGTGGTTTGTGACATTGTCATGCAGTCACGTCTAAGCCAAATATATCTCAACGAACTCTCGTTTCCTTACCCGACAGTTAGAAATATTATAGTAGTCTACCCCGCAAACAGTTTTATTAGTGTGGGAGCAAATAGAAAAGCAGGGGCGTATCAACTGATACGCTAGGCGCTACGTACAGCGACCTACTCTGCGCTCCTGCTAGCCTGGTACTTTCAATCGAGTTTATACGGGACTCTGTGCGAGAAATTGGCAGTTTTTTTTATATTAAACGAGGAACTATAAATTATTTCCTTTGCACGACTTATTTTATAATATTCAAATCTATTTTAAAGTTTGTATTTAATTCGTGAAACTGAATCAACAAGAGTACTAGACCATGGATAATATTTTGTATCTGCGAGTTGATATCAGAATAATAACGAGTTTACTGGATTAAGAGGAGGTGGTTATATTAAAAAATACTGAATGTCCAATCCAACGTTCCTACTTCGTTTCGTAATATGCTGATAAAACCATGAATAGAATTTCCATATACGAGCAATGGCAGCATATCAGCCAATAAAAATAAAATAAATAAAAATAATACATTGTTGTTTTTTTTTTCTTATAGTTGATGGTTTCGTGCGCATAACACATTTAATTTAGCCAGCACATTGAGTCAAAGTAATTGTCTTACAAGTTGTAGTAATAAATAGATAATTATTTATTTTGTTAATATATCATACCTACCCTCCAAACACTTGAGTATCTCAGTAAAAATGTGGGGATTTAATAAGACCTCACGTGGACTTCTTGAGAGAATTGAAAAGTGACGTTGCACTGTTTTATTTTATTTGCCATTCTCATGCACGTTCACAAACACTTAACGGTTAATAATCCACCATTATTTCACATTAATATTCGACATAGATAACACAAATTTTATAAAATAAAACAAAACCGCTAAGATGACTCTTTACTTTCCCGTCCCGCCAAGAACATTGTTGTTTAAGTTGACTTCTTGGCTGAAATGGTAAACATCAGTTCGTATTTTTCATTAATTTGATATTTGCCGCGTGTGATAATGGTGGATGTTGTCCGCTAAGTGTTCGTTAATGTACAAGTGCTGGCTAATTGAAGCAAAACAGTGACACGTCACTATTCAAATACACCCTAGGAATCCACTGTATCTTAGTAAAGTTTTACATCTTTACTGATTTCCAAGGGTTAAGGAATAATCAACACTTATCATTCTTAATATGTTCATTAATCTTCAATATAAACAGTGTATTGACTGTATGTTATGAAAGATCTGTTATCCATATCGTCAAACACCCACAAAAAATATTGTTTACTTCAAATCCAATCATTATCACAGTCATTAATACAGATAGGTAGGATGAGGATAGTTTTGGTAAACCAACAGAAGCCATTGCGCGCGCACATTTTCCTCCCGCCACGCACGCCGCGCCGGCGTCGTCGTCGTCGCCACGCCGCCGGCGACGAGACAGGCGGCACGGCGCGTGGGCGGCGCGGCGGCGTCGCGGCGGCGCGGCGGGCGGATCGCATAGAGCGCCGAGCGTCGGTCGTCGGTCGCCATGAGAATGTAATTTCCTTTCGCTACAAATAGCTACCTTCTCGCGAGTGCTGGCGCCCTGGTACTTTAGGTCTCGATTATACGGGGTGCGAGGCGGTCTCTACACGTGGGTGGGTATTATTATATTACATTGCAATTAATTATTTATTTATTAGGTTTACCAGTAATTGTTACACTAATACATTTATCTACACTAATGTTGTAACATTCTACTTATGTTTCCAATACTTGACTTATAATTACTACTGTTATAGCGCAGACAACAAAACACTCAATTTAAGCAATTTCACATGATGGTATAATATCCACATCGATATCGTAAAATCTCATTATAACATCAATAAAACGCGACCAATTAACCTGGCGAGCCTTATGTCAAAATCCTCATACAAGTTGTATAAAATTTTGATATTAGGCTGGCTTTTGAAAACAGTTGGGTTATACGTGAAAACTTCGTCGAAACTACTAAACTTACATACACAAAACTCTTTGGTAAGATCTTGTGCCAATTAAATAAAAAAAGAACAGCGCGCGCTCGCTCCTGATTGGCCCTGCGCGCGCAGCTGCGCTCTCATTGGTTAGATTTTAATGGCGGCAAGTTCACTGTGACAATACACGTACGCGTGAATTTAATGTTTCGCAATGTGTTTTGTTTTTAAAATACAAATTAAAAGTTAAAAATGGACAGCGACGATGATATTTGTACGTGTTGCAAATAAACAGGCATTTATTTTTATTGGAAATAAAACTTTGATTTGTATTATGGACGAATCGATTATCGAGATTCAATTTTGTTTGGTGGCATAATGGCCCCATCACTAGTTGTTCTTTTTTTATACTCTTGTCTCTGGAAAGCAAATATGGCTGGTTGATAGTTATCGTGTGTTGATAATTAAATAGATTTTATGTAGTAATAAGGGCATTTGGAGCCGTATTATTCTATTTAAGTGGATTGTGCAAACTGTGTTTGTGAGTGTGCGTCGTAAACGAATTGTTTCGGGAAAACAATTAGCCGGGATGTCGGCCACACCGCTGCGGGAGTAACAGGTATTTCAGTGGGAAGGTGCACCTTGGGGTAGTTTGGGTGTGTTTAGGGAACCCTAGAAGACCCGGAGCCGGATTCGGGCCCCATCGGATCATATGGATCCCGTTCAGGACGGCGGGAGCGGCATGGAACTGTAAGTGAAATTTTTTCTATTTTTAATGTATAATTTTAAGCAGTAGCATAGTGTGTGTTGTGGGTTTCCGCAACATTTTGGTAGCAGAGCGTAGTTTATACCGGACCTCTAGGTTAATCGGTGTAATTTTGTGTATTTTTTTTAGTTTGTAATAGGTTAAGCTCATTTCGTGTAAAATCGCACTTCCGGGACAGGTGCGGTTAAATTGTAAGGTTGGTAGTACCGTTGTTTTCGTTCGTTCATTCATTTGGGCTGGGACACTTCTCGGAACGTTAATTGTTATTTAATTTCGTTCAATTGAAAGCATCGAGTCGATTCGGGATAATCGATTCCGTGTTTTCGTTGACTCGTTTTAATTTTGTGTTTAGGTTTATTTAGTTTAAATTATTTCTAATGACAGCGTCACGGCAGGAGTTGGCTCAGCAGCTCCGGTGGTTCACCGGGCTGCTTGCATTAGTAGATCGGCCTAACCGGGAGGACGCCTTGGAGACGCGTTCGAAAGAAATGCAGGCTCGTTTCTTGTTGGCCGAGCGGTCGGTAACCGCTCTATTGTCAACCGACCCGGTCGGGGAGAAGGAGCTGGCCCTCCACGCCCAATATGTCAAGGATCTGGAGCACATCCAAGACATTTACGACGAGGTCTTTCAGCGGGTGAAGGACATCGAGCGACTGCGGGAGGGGAAGCCTGTTGCGCGCCCCGCTTCGCTCCACACCTCTGGACCCAGCGCCATGGGAAGATTGGGTGCCCTGGAGGTCCTGCATTTCACCGGATGTATGCGGGACTGGGCTGGATTCCGGAACATGTTTTTGGCCTTGGTGGATACTCGGAAGGATTTCACCAAGGCCGAAAAGCTGGCATATCTCCGTTCCTTCCTAGACGGAGAACCCAGACAGCTCGTACAGCATCTGGAGCTGCAGGATGCGAGCTACGACACCGCCATGCAGCTGCTGGAGAAGCGGTACGAAAAGCCGCGTCTTCAGGCGGACGCGCACGTGACCCATCTGCTGGGATTGCCGAGGGTCAACCATAGGGCTCAGCTGAGGGCGCAGCTGATCACCCCGCTCACCGTGTCCTTAAACGGGTTAAGGACGCTCGGACTGCCCGTCGACCAGTGGTCCTTCCTTCTTCTGCACATAGTTCTGGCCAAGTTGTCGCAGGAGATGAGGGACAAGTTCGAGCGGAATCGACTGGTCCACAAGGATCTCGGCAGCGTTCTGCCCACCATAGGGGAACTTCTGGAGTTCCTGGAAGAGGAGGCTGGCCTGCTGGAAAACCAGCTAGCCTCCCAGGAGGCTCCGACAAGTGCGCCGGCCCGCACTTCCGGAGTCTACGGCGCCCAGCCGCCACGCAACCCAGGGAAGGGTCGCGGCAGGCTGGTGGCTGCGGCCGCCATCAACCCCGGCTCTGGATGCCGGATTTGCGGACAGCAGCACTTGGAGCAGCTATGTCCAGCAATTCTCGGGCTGCCCACAAAAGAGCGCCGAAACCTCGTTCGGACACGAGGATTGTGTTATGCCTGCCTGGGAGGACATAGGTACAATGAGTGTCCCCAGGCGAGGCCTTGCGATGTGTGCGGCGGACCGCACCATCGCTTACTGTGCACCCGTAGTGCTGAGGGCTCAGCACCGGTTCGGGAGAGGGGATCTCCCACGGGTGGCGGTTTTGGGCCGGGGTCAACTCCGCCTCCGGAAAGACGGAGTCCGCCACGGCCGCCACACTACAACCCCTCGTACACCCCGGCTCAGGTGAGTTGAGGACCGCCGGAACGGAGCCAGGTTCTGGCTACAACCCGGCACCCGGCGCGACCAACACCAGGAGTTGGTGCCTCTAAGGGCCACTGGGTACAGGGAGCCCCACCTCCGGACCCAACACCCGGATACTCGTACGCGTATCCTCCGCCGCCGTTGCCGGAACAACAGCGACATGAGAACCGTCAACAGTTCTCACCAGTACTGCACGAGTACCCGAGGTTGGAATACCACCCACCCTATCACCGGTATGGTAGGGCAGCTGGATACGCACCACCCCGGATGGTGGCCTGCACGCGTCCGACTTACTGGCCGAGTCATCACGGTTCGACAGGGTCGGCTGCTGGCTCTGACGCGTGACTAGCCTATGGTCAGGCAACGTCGGAACCGAGGACGGTTCTTTTGCCCATCGCGCAGGTACGCGTTTGGGGACCTAGGGGGGACTTCGTCCGGATACGAGCCCTCCTAGACACTGGGGCACAGGGCTGCTTAATTACTACGAGGGTAGCGAGGCGCCTACGTCTGGAGTGCGCGCCTCCCTCAGTTCCGATTCGGGGAGTTGGAGATACAGAAGTGGGGGGTCTGTCCGGTCAGACCCACATTTTCTTCTCTCCTGTGCATTCCGCTTCGATACGGATTGCGGCGGCCGCGATCGTACTCGACAATCTGCTGGGTTGGCATCCACCGACAGACATTCCGCGGGACGCAATGCCTGACACATCAGGTCTCATGCTGGCAGACCCTCATTTCGAGGAGCCGGCTCCGGTGGACCTCATATTGGGAGCGGATGTACTGGGCTGGATCCTTTTAGGGCCTCAGCGGAGTCAGGGCCGCTCTTCGTTGGTAGCTATACCTACCATCTTTGGACACGTTTTAATGGGACCGGTTTTCGACCGGGAGACGCGGGATGTCTCACCTGTCGTCGCTACTACCTCCATCGCTAGGACGATGCAAAAATTCTGGGAACTGGAAGAGCCTCCCATGGTTTCCCGTTTGGATCCGGAGCATGTGGAGTGCGAAACCTTTTATAAGAATCACACACGCCGGATGGCGTCGGGTAGGATCGAAACTCGACTGCCCTTTATCGACTGTCCCCCTCTCTTGGGAAAATCGAGGGCGTTGGCAGAGAAACGACTCTTGTCCATGGAGCGTCGTATGTCTCGCGATCCGGTACTTCGGGAAAAGTATATCGAGTTCATGCGAGAATACGAGGCCTTGGGGCATATGTCGCGGGCGACTGTCGACTGGACAACGACAGATCATTTTTTCTTGCCTCACCACGCGGTGTTGAAAGCATCATCTGGAAAACTACGGACTGTTTTTGACGGATCGGCACCGTCGTCGACTGGAGTTTCATTGAACCAATGTCTCCATTCTGGTCCGAAGTTACATCGGGACATTGTCGACATCATTTTAAATTTCCGAAGACACCAGGTGGTGATCGGTGCGGACATCCGGATGATGTTCCGCCAAACAGTAATACATCCTGCGGACAGGAGGTTTCAGTTAATACTCTGGAGGGAACATTCGGAGGATCCCATAACCGTCTACGAGCTCAACACCAACACGTACGGCCTGAAGTCGAGTCCCTTCATTGCCATCCGGTCACTGCTGGAACTGGCGGAGCAGGAACGGGCTCGCTTTCCCCGGGCAGCCGCTGTACTGACACGTGACGTGTTCGTAGATGATATCTGCACAGGGGCAGCCTCTCTGGAGGAGGCGCTCATCATCAGGAATGAACTTATCGGACTCCTCGCGGCTGGTGGTTATGAGTTGAGAAAATGGTTATCCAACGAGCCACAGCTTCTGGTTGGGATTCCGGAAGATCACCAACAGAATCCTCAGCTATTCGAGGACGCAGGGGACCCGAACTCTATCGCCGTTTTGGGAATTAAATATCAGCCGGTTCACGATATTTTCACATTCCGGGTAGAACTGGAAACTACAAGAGTTTGGTCGAAAAGGACGGTCCTTTCCACCATCGCTCGGATGTTTGATCCAAATGGATGGATCAGCCCGTGCATTTTTATGGCGAAGTGCTTATTGCAAACACTGTGGACACTCGGAGTCTCGTGGGATGAGCCGCTGGTAGGGCTCTCACTCGACACTTGGCTCGCTCTGATCTCTACGATCGAGGCGATTAATCAGGTGGCGTTGCCGCGGCGGATCTTGCCGCGGGGCAAATACAGGGCAAGCCTACATGGCTTCTGCGATGCGTCAGAACGAGGGTATGCCGCAGTGGTGTATCTGCGAACGGTTGACTCGAAGGGTCGAGTCGCCGTCTCCTTGCTTCTGGCTAAAAGCAAGGTGGCTCCCCTCAAAACTAGGCTGACAATCCCGAAGCTGGAGCTTTGCGGGGCGCATCTATTGGCCAAACTGTTGTGCCACGTGCACAAGGAACTGACGTCTACGGTGGACATCCGGAATGTCTACGCCTGGTCTGACAGTCAGGTAGCTCTGGCATGGCTACGCGGGGCACCCCACGTATTGGAAACGTTTGTGGCCAATCGGGTATCTCAGGTACAGAACTCGGGCATCGAAATTTGTTGGAGGCACGTTCCCGGCCCCTGGAATCCTGCCGATTGTGCCTCTCGGGGCTGCACCGCGCCGGAATTGGTGCAGCATGCCCTCTGGTGGGGTCCAGAGTGGTTAAAGGAGGGTGAGTCATCATGGCCGGTCACCATGATCGATGGCTCTCTAGGGATGCTCCCTGGAATAAAAGTTTTGGTGACAACAAACGAGTCAAGGCCAGATCCGAATTGGTTGACGGCTCGATACAGCAAACTGGACAAATTGCTAGGTGTAACTTGCTGGATCCGGAGATTTCTACATAACTGCCGCCATCCAGACAAGAGGCAGTTATCACCCGTGGCAGGTGCTGAGGAACGCAGGAGTTCACTGTTGGCCCTGATACGGCTGGTTCAAGCTGACCGGTTCGAGGACGAACTGAAGATTTTGCGCGTCGGTCGCGCCAAGCTCAAGGGAGCGATCTCTCGGCTCAACCCATTTCTGGATGCGGATGGACTGTTACGCGTTGGAGGTCGCCTCAAAAATGCCGACCTGCCCTTCGGTAGCCGTCATCCTCTGCTACTTCCCAAAGGAGGACCTTTGGTAGAACTGGTGGTCTCGGATAGACACCTGAAAAACGCTCACGCGGGGTGTAATGCGTTACTGGCGATATTACAGAGGGAGTTCTGGATTTTGTCCTCTCGGAGAGTGGTTCGCAGCGTGTTATTTAAGTGTGTGGCTTGTTATCGGGTGAAGGCCTCCACTATGCAGCCACAGATGGGGGATCTCCCTTCTGACCGGGTTTGTCAGACTACTAGGCCGTTCGACGGGGTCGGTACGGATTTTGCTGGACCGTTTCTGGTGAAAACCACAGCCTATCGTAACACTAGGGTCACGAAAGCATACCTGTGCGTTTTTGTCTGCCTGGCCACTAAGGCCGTCCACCTGGAAGTGGTTTCGGCTCTGTCTACGGAAGCCTTTGTCGCCACGCTGGATCGTTTTGTTTCGCGACGGGGTTTACCTTCTCTCATTCGGTCCGACAACGGTACCAACTACAGAGGCACTGCCAACTACTTAAAAGATGTGAACGATTTTCTCGATAAAAATTGTAATAGCATAAGTCAAGCTCTCGCACAGCGGGGAATCACATGGCGATTTAGTGTGCCAGCTTGTCCCCACTGGGGCGGGATATTTGAAGCCGCGGTAAAATCGGCAAAAACCCACTTGCGCCGGGTAGTCGGGGAAACTACCCTCACGTATGAGGAACTTACAACTGTGTTTTGTAAGGTTGAGGCGGTTCTCAACTCGCGTCCGCTTTGTCCACTCTCCTCTGACGCAAATGACATGGAAGTCCTGACCCCTGGTCATTTTTTGGTCGGTCAGCCACTCACTGCCCTGCCTGAGTATCCCTGGAAGGATGAACGCAGACACCGGATGTCTCGTTTTCAAATGATACAACAAATGAGTCAGGACTTGTGGCGTCGTTGGTCACTGGAGTATCTGCATTTATTGCAGCAGCGTGTAAAGTGGACAGACCGGACGTCGCCCCCTTCGGAGGGGGATCTGGTTTTATTAAAAGAGGCTAATTTGCCATCGTTATTTTGGAGACGAGGTCGCATTTTAAAGTTAGTCTGGGGCGCGGACGGGACTCCGCGTGTGGCGCAAGTGTTGGTTGATGGATCGGTGCTAAATCGCGCAGTCGCGACCTTAGCTCGATTACCGGTTGACTAGTTTAAGATTTCAGGCTAGAAAGCGGTACGTCCGCTTTGGGTGGCGGGATGTTGCAAATAAACAGGCATTTATTTTTATTGGAAATAAAACTTTGATTTGTATTATGGACGAATCGATTATCGAGATTCAATTTTGTTTGGTGGCATAATGGCCCCATCACTAGTTGTTCTTTTTTTGTACTCTTGTCTCTGGAAAGCAAATATGGCTGGTTGATAGTTATCGTGTGTTGATAATTAAATAGATTTTATGTAGTAATAAGGGCATTTGGAGCCGTATTATTCTATTTAAGTGGATTGTGCAAACTGTGTTTGTGAGTGTGCGTCGTAAACGAATTGTTTCGGGAAAACAATTAGCCGGGATGTCGGCCACACCGCTGCGGGAGTAACAGGTATTTCAGTGGGAAGGTGCACCTTGGGGTAGTTTGGGTGTGTTTAGGGAACCCTAGAAGACCCGGAGCCGGATTCGGGCCCCATCGGATCATATGGATCCCGTTCAGGACGGCGGGAGCGGCATGGAACTGTAAGTGGAATTTTTTCTATTTTTAATGTATAATTTTAAGCAGTAGCATAGTGTGTGTTGTGGGTTTCCGCAACAGTACGCCTCCGGATATTCTAGAATTGGCAACAAAATTAACTCACAATCTTTTGCCAGAAAAATCTAGAAAATTATATGAAAAAGAATATAATAACTTTTTGGCATGGAAGATCGAAAAGAAAACTACATCATTTTCTGAAAATGTCATTCTTGTGTATCTCAAAGACCTCTCCGACAAATTCAAGCCATCTTCTATGTAGGCTAAATATTCTATGCCCAAGTCCACACTGAGTATCTACAACAATATTGATATCACGAAGTATTCAAAAGTCATAGCGTTCCTGAAACGCAGTTCAGAAGGACACAAGGAAAAAAAGTCGTTGACGTTTACATCAGGTCAAATAAAGATGTTCCTGAAAGATTCACCAGATATTTTGTATCTTTTTGAAAAGGTAAGTGTATTTTAGTTCTGTTATTTAATCTACCTAGTACTTACGTACTACACACGCAGGTTATCTAGACACTCCGTTTAAGCGCTTTGTGTATAAATTAGGCAGTAGGTACCTACACTTTACTATTTCATAAATCATAGTTTTTGCCTTGGCTATGTACCTCAAACTTATTATATCGTTTATTGTTACAGGTTGCACTAATCTTCGGCATAATGGGGGCATGCCGAAGGCAAGAGCTATACAACATCCAGTTCGATGAAGTCTCTAACATAGACGACAGTACAATCATGGTGAAAGTTTCGAAAACAAAAACGAAAATAGATCGTTCTTTCGTTGTGACGGGCAACTGCTATGCCGTATGTAAAAAATACATGGAACTTCGACCCACCCCCTGTCGAAACCCTGCCTTTTTCTTGAGCTATAGATCGGGGAAGTGCGTCGATCAAAGAACTGGTATTAATAAATTTGGTGCTCTGGGAAAAACTATCGCAAGTTTTTTGAATCTGCCTAACCCAGCGTTGTACACGGGGCATTGCTTCCGGCGCACCTCGGCGACCCTTCTCATAGATAGCGGTGGTGATTTGACCGCACTGAAACGACACGGGGGGTGGAAGTCTTCTACTGTGGCTGAAAGCTACATTGATGAGTCTTTAATGAATAAATTTCAAGTCTCAAATACGATCTTGAACAGTATAGAAAACAAGACGAATGAAGTAATTATAAATATTCCAACTCCGTCTACGAGCTCTACTGCTTGCCCCGCGACCGCTACAGCTGCTGGATCAATAATTAACATTAACTTTCAAAATTGTACCATCCAAAATTTGAACAATTATTATAAATAAACTATTGTCAGCTTTTACTCTTGTTGTTTGACTAATTGCATTAGTGAAGATAAAGTAGTGTATGCAACTGCATATAACACGGGTATTTTAACACTCGTTACTATTATGAAACTCGCTGCGCTCGTTTCATAAACTCACACTCGTGTTTTAATACCCTTCATTATATGACAGTTGCATAAACTACTATTATATTTAGGTACTAAGTAATACAATTAGAGCTAAGTGTACAATACTAAGTCGGTAAACACTGCATGCATGAAATATTAAATTTAAAGTGCATTGCAGGTATATATTATAATATTTATAGAAGGGTGGCAGTAAGATCATTCAAATTCTTTTACTTCTCCAGTTTATTGCAGTGTTAATTACTGCGATCTACTAAGTTTTATTTAAGATCTTTTTAAAAAAGTATGACTTGACTCACTGTCCAGAGATCATCATTTTATCGAGTTTTAAAATATTGACCCATAACGAAGATATACAATAATTTTACCACGATTTGATCAAATAAAGAGTCTTACACTAGTAAGAATCAATCCAAAAAGAGTATTTTATTTACTAAAATACAGTTGGTACAGAGATAATAAATATAATGAAACAGAAGTTCTTCAGTAATTAGACACATGGCATACAATACAAACATAAAAACTCAAATGTTACAAAACTGTCAAATTTATTTATGATAAATAATGGCATAAATAGTTATCTGAAAGATTTTACAAATACCACCGAAGTCCCCCATAACGGTCCCCTTATCACCGTCCCACAAACGTCTGGGTCCCTCAATAACAATACCCATTCTAAAGTAAACAACAGCCCCTCTCCTAATAAAATATATCTCCGACGTTGTGGCGCCCGCCACCTTTATCACAAACATAGTAAGCTGTGTATCAATACCTTTTACAGTTATGCTAGCCTGGTACATTTAGTTGTGAAATAGTGTTGTTATGTGTTTCCCTAGTAGTTTGTGTTAGTTTGATAGTTTTTGTAAGCCAATTTGTTAGAAATTAATTATTTTGGAACCGTGTCTTATTACTAGTATAAATTGCTGTAGTTTGTAAATTTATAGTTACTTATTTAATTATTTAAAAAAAAAACTTTCATTATGTTCGTTTATGTTTATGAAATTCAATGTTTTTTTTTGTATATATTTGAGTTGATTGAATGAAAGTTAAATTGCGGTTTACGATTTATGACGTATTAAAAAAAACAACTTACTAGATCTCGTCCAAACCAATTTTCGGTGGCAGTTTGCATGGTAATGTACATCATATATTTTTTTTAGTTTTATCATTCTCTTTAGAAGTTACGAGGGGGGGGGGGGGGGGGGGGGGCGAGAAGGACACATTTTACCACTTTGGAAGTGTCTATTATATTAGAAATGGGTCAGGTATTACATAGTAAATACTCATTAGAACACATTTGACATCTCAACTGCCGTCCCATTTACCCCACAAATTGTTTATGTAGGAAGCGAGCGAAAAGATGTTACACATCAAAAATCTTTCGATCAAATAAAATCATCCAAATCCTATGCACTTAAGATGATGGAGATACGCGAACATTATTAAAAAACGGACGAAAAGAGAAACTAAATTTTTGAGGTCGGTTGAAAAGGGTTAATTCATTCTGTATTTAATAGAATACATAAGCATTTCAACAAAAAAATAATCCTTACAATGGCATTTGATATTAGTTTGGTATTCGTGAGTCGTTCCTATCTGAATATCACGATGTCAAAATTTATTGACTGGTCGATAGTCTCTCACGAAGTCACGATGCATACGACAATGCGACGCCAGCTTTATTGAATCGAACAATATATTAAGAGATTGTATACGCTGCCATATCTCCTTCACAACGCTGCTCGCCTAGTAGTTTTAGTTCGAAATAGAGGTGGTTGTTTCTCCTCTATTTCATAGAACTATCTTTAATATAATTTTGTAACTAGAAGATGTTCATCTAACGTCGATATTGTTCAGAAAATTATATTATTTATATAAATATTATTCATTTATCTTTTTAAACAAAGTTAGTTATAATCTTGCCTGTTTAATAAATATTGAATAAAAAATACTGGGATTTGTTATGACTAAATTGTTTTTTTTTTTCAATAATCGTCACTGAAAATGTTTGTCGAAAAGAAAGTTTTCAATTACTTTTAATGAATTCGCCGCACGCCAATCCCGCATTTTGGCAAAAGCCCCAATTTCGAACGGTTACATAACATCAGCATTCTTGGGGGAGTCCTATCGCGGCGGTGCATCCCGCCCAATTAAGTAGACATCTCCGTATCCCGAGTCCCGGCCCAGTAGTGCGACCACCTCGACGGGTAGCAGATGTGCTCCTCGCGCCTTCTGCCCGCCTAGTACATCTCAGTGTTTGTGATAAGAGTGCATTGCCATTTCCCGTGAGTGAACTAAATTCTTATTTCTATTGCAAAAACGTTACTATATTTACTTAGACGCCAAAAGCACAACATTGAGAAAAAATAATTAACAATACAAAATTGCATTATTTTTTTTCGCAAAACCTCATAGTTCGTATAGCAACTATATAAGTTGATACATGCCGTGACCCCTGAGATGGCTACAGACCGATACTTCTGTTGTTAACAAAGTACTGTCACATAAGTAACTGTGCCCAACAGTGGAATGATAATAGAATAATGTGTGTCCAACAACAAAAAGTAATTTTTTTTATTAAAAAGTTCATCGACACCTCTTTATTAGCACGAATTTTAAAAAACACCTACTGAATACCATAAAATTGAGTTCATATTTTAGCATTTTTCACCTGCCATACCTGTTACCTTGCTTTTACTTACCTATCCGTCTATTATATAAAGCTATTTTCAGTGACAGATTAAGACGAGAAATTAATACAGACCATTTGCTATTTATCAGGCAGCTAAAATCATCGAAGCTTCAATAAGTCATATCATAAGTTTAAATCATAAGTTCATTCAAGTAATCATAAGTTATTTTCTTTTTTCGTTGCCTCATTTCATGGCGAGTAGAGATAGCATTCGTTTGCTCATTCTTCGCAACGTAAACTTACTAAATTGGCAGTTAAGAGGAAAATGAGTTTTCTTACGCCATTGTTCTTTGTTACAGGCTTCTTTAGGATTGTTATTTATTCCTGCTTATGGTTACTATCGGTAATAACGGGAACGCTGAGAATTTAATGCATACTGGGATTTTATTACATTTGCGTTTATTACGTTAAGCTCTTTTTCGGATAGAACTTGCAGATGCTGTTCTTTAAAACGTAGCGGATAGAGACGGTTACAAAGTTTTTAACTTTATCATAAAAAAATATACAATTATGAAGAAACAAATTATAATAAATCGAGTAATCGTTTTCAACTGATTAAAAGGCTAAGGTCTTAACTCAGTTGCTGCTTTTCCCGCCCGCCGCCCGGTACTCTTGATGAATTTTAAGGCTTGATGGCCGATCAACCCTTGAACTTCTGTATATAATATAAAGGTTAGCCTCGATTCATAGGAGTGATCCTAAATCTTATCTAAGTGAGGCCTGTGGAGCTTTCTCAGTGCACTTCGATCTATTGGGATTCTCGTGTGCCACCCTATTCTTTTCCTCCCTGAAAACGGCTGCCATGAGCATGGCGATATCTTTAAGGGTTAGCGGCCCGGAGCCTTCCGGTTCCAGATAGGCCGAAGATGAACCCCTATTATTTTTCTACAGTAATTGCGTTACATGGGACGTGGTTTTTCTCCACATGTCTTATTGCATTGCATTTTTTGGAGCATTTTGTTTTGTGGATAGTGCTTTGTCAATACCTTTCCTTCCCTTCTATGTTAACTCATAATTCTTTCATAATTTTATGTTAATATTATTTTTATTTCTATTTCTCGGTTTTTTGGTATTCTATATTTTGTGCTTTATTTTATCATGCTCTTTGTTTTTCTTTTTATTTTATTGTGAAGTCTATAAATGTATTTTCTTTCTTCATCCCTTACCTTACTACTAGTTTCTCCAAGGCCGTTTGAGCAGGACAATGTAAGTCGAGGGCATCGGGCACCTCCTAAAGCCAGGACTCCTAGTTAGGACCACGATTAGAGTTGCGTGGTTTAACAGCGGCCCTCAATCTTGAAATGCACTGAAGGAAACTCCGAAAGAGTTGAATGGGTATCTCTCTCCATTTCGCCTATCGATCGAACCCATCTTTGTAAAACCCCTTTTACAAAGATGGGTTCGTGCAACGGCAACGGGCAAGTTCCACATCCCAAATAATCCGCTGGTATACGCAACGCAACTTCGATCTATCGAAAAAGCACATATGTCTGTAACTACCTGGTAAAGTTCACGAATGTACATGAATGTCTTCGTACTTGTTTACCAAAACTATAAGACATAAAATAGGCACTGCAAAAGGTAAGCTCCATACAAACGCGCTCGCAAACATACAAATGAACCCACCATTTCGAAAAGGACACAAAATCCATAAATTAAAAGTATTTAGGATTAACAAAAAAGTGTTTTAAAAAAAAAATCTATGGTGTAATAGAAATTAAACATATAAGTAAATAAATAAAAATACAATATAACTTTTAGGAGTTTTATTTATTATAAAAAACATGTATCATACATATATTTTAAATTTAAATTTCTGGACTAAAGCCATTTTCGAAATGACCTCTTTTAAGCACATACAAATCCAAAGATTTTAGTAGAAATGTCAGTTAATAATCATCTTGATATTCACTGTTAGCTGATGTAGTAGGCCATGCAAAAACCTCTGTATAGAAGTTTTGGTACTCTGCTGGAATATATTTTTCTAGTTTTTTTCAAATCTAACATTTTTTTTTCATTGATTGGCACTTTACCAGAATATGCGGGAGTATTACTTGATGGTAAGGGTGGCCTAGTACCTATCCTTTGTAAGAGTTGGAAATCATGACTGACTATACGATCTATGGATTCATGTGTGGTCACAAGACCTGGTGTGGCCTTCGAAAAATTTAAAACGTGATGCCTTAGAAATAGCAAAGATGACTTTTGGTCCTTAGGTGATCCTCTGCCATAGGAATCCTCTGCCATAGCATTTTCGGCAAGCTTTCGATTCTCCATTTTCGTACCAGATTTTTTTTTTAAGTGATAGTTTGTTCCCTGAGGAACCGGCTAAGGTAGAGTAGGTAGGTAGGGTAGGTAGGCATAGACCATGCTGCCATGTCATTAGTTTCTTAAATTCATTAGTACTATCTGTAATAAACTATATAGGATGATGATGAAAGATAATAGAAATGAGAAGTGAGAATGATATACCCCCCAACCCCTCGAGTATCTTAGTAAAGATGTGGGGCTTTACTAAGTCCTCACGCGGAATTCTTGAGAGAATTTGAAAAGTGCCGTTGCACTGTTTTGTTTCATTTGCGAACACTCATGCACACTTACGAACACTTAACGGTTAATAATCCACCATTATTTCACATTAACATTCGATATAACACAAATTTTAGAAAATAAAACAAAACCGCAGACATAACTCTTCACTTTCCCGCCAAGAACCTCTTTTCGTAACAGATAAAGTGAGGTTATAAAATTTTTATATAATTTTTAACGCAAATTTTGTTGCGAACAAATTACAAAAACACAAATGTTGAAAAAATTTCCACGAGCAGGATTTGAACCCGCACCCTTCTGACATACCGGGTCAGGTGCTTTCCCAATTGAGCTATCGTGGTTCTAACCAGCCCGCCGAAACTATTCAATACTATTTACTTTTTACTTTAAAAGCCAAAGGCGCCCATTCAATGTGACCCGGTATGTCAGGAGGGTGGGGGTTCAAATCCTGCTCGTGGAATTTTTTTCAACATTTGTGTTTTTTTTACGCTTTATTAAATTAATAAATAGCGGCGAAAGGTGAAATTTGAAAAAATTGTGACTCGTGCCCTTTTCGAAATGACAGGTTTAAATAAACAAGCACTCACGGACACGAGCTCAGAACAATAACTAAAGCTATAGAAGGATGGCTAAAATAAAAATCGTGCAACTATGTTTAGTTCCGTTCTATCTTATGGCTAGAAAAGGAGGTTGGAGTGCGACAAATGGTTGACACTTAATTTTTATTTTTTGTATTGTTATGTCAAACGGTCATCAGATAATCGGTGATCAAAAAAAATCTATGAGTCCTTTTTATAGTCACTCACTACATTACCTCAAATATGACGTCACAAATCTGGTGACACCTTTGAAATAACGAAAGAAAAGGGACAATCGATCTCTTTCCAATACATCACTTAGGTTCATTAGTTAAAATAGTACGAACCGATGAATGAGTGTTGCTATTTTAGTCCGGTTTCTAGCTTTAGTTATTATTTTGAGGACACGAGATCTCGCCACAACTGCGTTTGGACCTCAGAATAATAACTAAAGCTATAGAAGAGATCGATTGTCCCTTTTCTTTCGTTATTTCGAAGGTGTCACCAGATTTGTGACGTCATATTTGAGGTAATGTAGTGAATGACTTTATGAAGAATTCAAAGATTTTTTTTGATCACCGATTATCACAAATGACATAACAATACAAAAAATAAAAATAAGTGTCAACCATTTGTCGCACTCCAACCTCCTTTTCTAGCCATAAGATAGAACGGAACTAAACATAGTTGCACGATTTTTATTTTAGCCATCCTTCTATAGCTTTAGTTATTGTTCTGAGGTTTGGACTGTATGAGCTGTTGTAAGATTGTACGTGTGCGTTACTCGAGCGTAGTATGCTTAAAAAGCTTACCTTCTGGGCTTATTTTGTAGTCCTGTGTGTATCTAAGTGTGTCTTATTATTAAAACTCCGTTTACCAATCCTGTACCGAATGATGATGTGCCGCAGCAACTGCATGGTGGAATCGTTAAGACAATTAACATTTCGTGCCGTCGTCCACTTGTGAGCTGACTAACAGATGTCCTATTAACTGACGTAGGGGAGAATTGTTTTTTATTAACTCAGTTTAGTCTCTTAGGCATTACACTAACTTGATTTAAGCATTTGTATAATTTTTGAGCCTTTTGGCTTTTTTACCTGTAATTTTATAATTTTATTTGTTTAACTCAATCTCTGCACTCTTTCTTAAATACTAAAGGAATGTTAAAATCTTATATTTGAAATAGATTTAGTTATGTATTTTAAATGTATTAGTAACGTTTGCATTTTCTAAATGATTTAAAGAGCAATTATTCGTTTTTATGATGATATTTCTTGGTATTTTGTGGTATGTTTTGTACCTATAATCTGTTTTTAAATTAAATTTCTTGCAAGCGTACACGACATAACGTCCAGTTGTTTCAAACTACGAACTTAAGAGCGTTTACGCCGCACACTAGCGCCACTAATGAAAAAAAAAACATATCTAGTAATTAGAGATAGAAAATCAAATTATACTCTACAAACTATCTGAATGAAGTAATTTAGCATTTTTGCGTCACCTTATGAACACCTCACATGTTATGGTTTAGTTAAATAAGACGTTACGGCCCCTTTTAACTATAACGCCATATTTAACTAAACCATAACATGTCAGGATGAGCATAATTTGATTTTCTATCTCTAATTACTAGATATGTTTTTTTTTATTAGTGGCGCTAGTGTGCCGCGTAAACGCTCTTAAGCCCGTCACAGACTTAGCTATAATATATATTAATATGATGTGATATATATTATATTATATTAAAGCAATCCACCACACACGGTAGCTATACTATAATATATATTTTTGCCCTCATTAAATCCTCGGTCGTATATACCATAATATAATATTAATATTTCTTGCTATATCTGTCCACATATTTTGGTGACGTAATAGAAATATATAATATATATTTCTATTATTATACTCTATATTTATTTTCTTTCTTAAAACTAGATTTTTACAATCATCATCATCATCATCATCATCTCAGCCAAAAGACGTCCACTGCTGGACTAAGGCCTCCCCCAAGATGGGGGGTACAATATTTTAATATAAAAACAATAAAACATAAAAATCTAATCCTAGAGTACCGCCAGCAGCGGGGCAGGGCCCAATTATTATTATTAGCTCCGTCGGTGGATGCTCGAAGATTACTATGGATATTTATCGTAATATGTCTCGCTATAATATATATTATAGCTGCGTCTGTGACGGGCTTTAGTTCCAGTTGTTTCAGTATTACATTTCACTGAAAAGGATCAACTTTGAACATACGTTATTCGGTTATCTAACTAGATCACATCCTGCGGTTAGGAGCACTCATATCTACTTGTCAATATAACATTGCCTAATGAACTCGCCTTCTTATATGTCTAGGTTTCAGTAGTTTAAAAAGAATAAAAGAAAACTTTGCCCGACCTCGGATTGAACTCCGCCACTGAGGCATTAATAAAATAAAATAATATAATTAAAATTAAATTTTTACTTTTTATTTTCAAGTGCTATAATTGCTGCGCTGACGCTAAATTAAATATTTATAAAATTTATAAAATACAGTGAAAAACAAATACAAATACAAGTACCATCATCTGCAAAGATGAATCTGCATAGCCATCGGTTACAATAACCGTTGGATAGATGGCGCACTGTGCCGCTATTAGCACTCAAAAAATTAAAAAAGCAGTGAACAAATTCAGCGCTTACGTCAGCCTTCCCAGTAGCATAGCGGTCAGTGCAGCCGCCCGGATTGCGGAAGACCCAGATTCGATTCCTGGCTGGATCGGGTGGGCGTTTAATTATTTCACTGTATTTTATAAACTTTGTAAATATACATAATTACAATTTGTATTGTTTATCAAATTATACCATATTAGTTGGGGGTTTCGAAGTTCCTTTTCCACCTATCGCCTTGTCGTTAGACTCGATTTTCGTCGTATACATTGACATGGAAAGAGGTACATGTTATTGTATGTAAGTAAGTATATCTTGCAGTGGCTTGTATGTAAGTACGAGTATGCTGTGTCATTTTTGTTACTTAGTCCCTAGCGTAAAGCTTGTAAAAGTGCGTTTTTTATATTTGACGGGTAAGCACAGTGCCTTGATCTCACGTTATATTAAGTGATGATAACATAAATCGATGGATGATAAGGCCAATGATGGAAGCGCACTTCACCCGTGAACCTCAACTAGTGAGGCACTGGTTATCTTATCTCTAGCTGCCAGAACACAACAATGCTACAAACATTGATGTTATGGCGACATATTTAGATAAGGTGGTGGTAGCTAGCCAGGCGGACAAACAAGCCCGACCACCAACCAAACCAAATACACAAACATGTACCCCCAGCTGGAAATCGAACCCGGGCCTTCTGGGTGTAAACCGGTGGTCTTGGCCACTAGACCACAAAGGCGGCTAATGCGATATGTGATATGCCTCAAAGGGTAATACCGCTGGCCCTTTGTCGCCCGCCCCTTTACTGCTGCGAAAAAGGGGTTTTGGAAACGCTTTCCTATTTTGGGAATTAGTCCGGTACCCGTCGTACAACGGTTCAGCGGGCATTGTCACTCATCAAGAATGTTTCATCACTAGAAAAACAAAAGAAAGGTAAAATTAATAATAAAATATACTTTTAGTGCACACAATAAAACAGATATACAAATAAATGTATGCAAATACAGCATACAGCGTTCAGAATATTTGCGGCCTTATTGATAACACGCAATCGATTTCAGGCAACCTTTGATAAAAAAATTAAAAAAAGAGTATAAAAATTAAAGTAATTAAGCAAGATTATAGTAATTAACTATGTAAAATAATAATATCAATTAAAATATCCGGTGAGAAACTAAATAAAATTAAAGGTAGCTTTCTTTTCGATGACGTCGAATACATTTCAGCCATTGTAGTAAATTTGATGTTTCCGCTGCCGGGATACTAGCCTTCCTTATGAAGGGATACACTACAGAGCAGAGAACCCACGCGGGCACAGTAAGGATTAGTGGTTGTTAACGACTGCCAATCCAACCGAGACCAACGGCTTTACGTGCCTTCCGAAGCGCTGAGAAACTCGACACCCATCCGATGACTAGCCTTGGCGATTGTTGTGATCTTGTGAGCTTGCAGACAAATCTTCAGCAACCGACGACCGCGTTAATTTACGCTTCTGCGCCAACCCTCAACCAACATCAACAACCTGTAGACACCATCAACCTCCTTTAGATGTTACACTTGTCCTGCATCATGATAGTATACTCGTATACCTACGTTCAGGGTTCGAAATTATCAAGATATTAACACACCTTGATAATTATCAACATTGTTAGACATAATATTTGTTGTATTTAAATGACAAATTAAGAGATGCATAATAATTTAGGTGAGAAGCGCAGAGACACGCATGCACATGCGTATGATTAATAATGTCGGTAATACACCTTCGTTGTTCGAATTTTTTGTTATTATCAATTGATAATTATCATGATAATTATTAATTATCATTGATAATTGTCCTTTCGAACCCTGCCCACGTTTCATTGACGTTAATTTGCGTCTATGCGCGGCGTTAGTGTCGATATCGATTTGTCTGAAGCTATAAGTACATGAGCCATCCTCTCACCGTGTCGGAGAGAGCCTGTCACATCTCTATTATATTTTTATAGCGACGATATAGTGTAATTGACGGGCGGAAGAGCGTCGTTGGAGGGGTCCATTAGAGCTAGTTGGCTTAACAGTGCTGACAAAACACACGCCGGCTGTGGCACACAAATGATTGATTATGTTATCGTTGACTATAAAATATATTTGAAAAAAAAACAAAATGTTGAGAAAAATCCTCGAGCGGGATTCGAACCCGCACCCCATGACATGCCGGGTCAGGTGCACTGCCAAGTGCCAACTATGCTGTCGTGGCTCTATGCCATAGTTGCCAATGCACTCAGGTGCCAATGCACTCAGGTGCACTCGACGCACTCAGGTGCACTGCCAACTTTGATATATCAGGTCATGTCATGGGGTGCGGGTTCGAATACCGCTCGTGGAAATTTTCCAACACTCTGTGTTTTTTCAATTTGTAATTTGTTCGCAACAATATTTGCATTAATTATATATAACCATAATCGTATAACATATATGTTGTGTATATAAAACATCAAGTTATTGTAAATTAAATTTTTCAATATTTTTTGCATACTTAGTTGTGAAAGAAAACGAAGAAAGCAAAATCATTTATTGTTGGTATTTTAAGGGGAAGTTACAATGGTTGCTACACCTTAAACGTGTGGGTACTCTGCTATAGCATCGCCATTTTCAAAACCAGGGCTGTGAATACTCTTAAAAATTAGTTAATGTTACCTCTAACATATGGAGATTGAGGTACTAGCAAAAGTAACGTGAAACATGGTAACGTTACCTGGGTGGCATTTTTACCGATAAACTAACCGCTCCAACTTTAACTTACGTTATTTAGAAAAGCCTAATCTTTTACCTAACTGTAACGTTATCAGAAAAGTATCGTTACTCACAAACACAGACGTAATACTTTTCAAGATAACGTTAGCTACATAACAGCAACCACTTTCTTCTTGTTCTTCTTAATCGGGCACTCTTGGAAGAGTTGTCGTGGCTGTCGATAGACATGCATTACTACAACCAATTTATTTAACTTTATAGAAATAACGATACATAACGATAGGTACTTAAAGTCGGAATTTGGCAACGGTATCAAGCCGTGATACACACCAACAACGTAGGCAGTAGGTGCACGTAAAAAATTCGTTACATTTTTTGTCATCAGATCGCATTCGTTAAGAGCTATGCGGTGCTCGTAGTATTTAATTGTTTATTAAGTATACATGTACTTTTAACCTATAAGAGTGACAGGAATTGTTAAAAACGTATTATTACTCTCCATCATTAGTTTGCCTGGAAGATATTGCTTTTTGTGATAATGCCGGCCTTTGTTCGACTCCAATTTTTATATTTTTATGTTTACAATAAAGTATTTTGTTCTATTCTATTCAATCAAAAAGTGGCATTTAAATCGTAACAAATAAAGCCAGTTTCTGCAACTGCCTGGCAAAACGACTAAATCTCAATACAACAGACAAAGTCTACTTATTCTCCATTTTTCATCTTTTGACAGCCCTAACCATCTCGGTCATAGTATACACAGATAATGCAACTTAAAAAGAAAACAACTTAAATATCTTAACACTCGAAGTGTCGACAATCGCGTGTCGGCCAGCTTTCATTGGTGAAACGAGGTCATCGGCACTGATAAAGCGCCAATCGGCGCATCCTGCCCGCAATTGGTGCGCAGACGCATGCGAAACGACGCAAGCATGTTCAATTTGCCTATGAATCTTTGGTGAGCATGGATTTTCTCTCTGTGACAATGAGTAGCTAACAAGGAAATTATCCTGTAATACTGTCCCAAAGAATTTACGGATCTAACATATGGATTACGTCAAGAAGCCGTCTGCGACTGTCTTTTTTCAATCAAAAGCGATGCATGTCACTGCTGATACGACAGCGACGTAACTAATGCAGCTGACAGTGAAGTAACTGAACAGTTTGTAGAGCACAAACGGTTTTCAAATTTAATTTGCCATACTTCAAAGGATTTTTATTATTAATGCGTTGGCTAATGATTTCGCTTCGCTTCTCCTAATGTTAAGTGTTAGCAATCCAGATGCGATGGCACTGGATGGCACCTAATAAATCAGGATTGTGCCGTACCATAACCGGCTTTATGTTGTAGAATTACAAGGCGTTTTTTCACGCCTGGTTTGAAACAATGTTATTTCTAATAACATTAGTATTTCATTGAATCACAATTTAAATCTTCAGTCTGTCTAAAAACGTAACTCGTTTCTTCTAACACAATCATCCAAATTTAAAAAAATCGTATTTATTACGTACAACACTAACAAAGTCAATAGTAATCCATTATATAATTACTCAACGAAACAGATGAAATTCCATATCAATTCGAAACCATTCCATTATGACATTCATACGACAATCAATGCCATTGAAATAATATCGTTTCTATTAGTTCACCCGACTCCCCCACACGCAGTTAATGGACAGATATACAGATGGGATAAAGGGTCAAATAACTCCCACAGCAGCAAGTAGAGAGGGGGCCCGGCTAATTGTCGTCGTGGGACTATTTCATAACTGGCCGACGGAATTGGAGTAACATTTCGTCACAGGGACGTCCGTTTTAATTTCTTTTGGAGATAGCGCTGTATCGTAGTATCAGAACAGTGCCTTGACATCTCATTTCTATAGCCTTTTTCTGCCTATGAACAAACCACTGCTGGGTTCAGGGACCTTACCATTCGTTCTTAAAGCAGTATTAGCTACTACAATGTTATTGCAGTTGTTAATACTGCTCATGATAAGTTAGTTACCTGGGCTCCCGGCAATAGCATATGGGAAGATCGTGCCATAAGCTCACAACGCTAGCACAATGCGAATTGCCGACTTGCTTCTATACATCTTTATAATTTAAGTATGTCAGCATTATTGGCAAACAAGTTTAGTTAACAATCGTTAAGCTAAGCTGTCACAATGAAAACTGCATAAAACTGTCCGGTTAAACTCGTAAAATTACATTAAACAGCAACGGGAGAGATTATTGTGACGTAAATTTTTATTTTTACAGACTACGTGAAACAAAACAGCAATAGCAACATCAAGACATCAAAAAAACTTAATAAATACTATTAGAAGAAAACTTAAATAACATTAAACAACATAATATAATCTGAATGTAGTGCTAACGAACTTAAAACAAATGAAGATGCTCAAAAGACGATAGACCGCCACTCGTGAAAATGGATGGGCAGTGTTAGTGAAGATGATGATCTCCCAGCGCGTGCGGGCGAGGAGTCGGGAATGGCTCCTGGTGACGCTGGTGGTGGCGGTGATGGTGGTGGAAGTGGCAGCACTGAGCGGGCCCAACGTCTGCATGGTCAAGCAGAAGTGAGTAGAAGCGACTTGCATGACATAAGCTGTCGTGTAAACAGTTCTGTGATGTAACATAATAAGCGAACACCTTGAAAGTAAAATTTTTCAAAGAATATTGCTGAAAACAGTTACAAAACAAATTACAGTCATTCCTTCGCCGTTGAACAGTAAAACTAAACGACATTGTGTATACACATTGGCAGAAATCGATACACCGGCCGATTTTTAACAAACTACTTTCCGGGCGCGGTGGTACTCAGCCGACGAGTTTTCCACTGTCAAAAAAAAGGTTGTGCATTTATTATGTAACATTATTATTGTTTATGACATGATCCTCTATTATCTATTTTTCTTCAACCTAAGAGCCACGCTCTTGTCGGTATGGCATAATCAATTCATCTTTATCCCAAGCTAATTCCATGATATACGACGTTCTTCTCTTTAATTGGTTCCATTCCAGCTGTTCTTTGTTTTCCTCTTCATCTTTTTGCCTTCAATGATGTGTTATTACCTACAACTTTATGTAATGTATCTGATGAAATTTTAGGTACAACATAACGAAGCGCATCAAGTACCGTGCGCCGATGTCAGTGCGTACCTACGAGTGGTGCTTCAGCATGCCCCCCCGCTGCTCGCGCTGGAACACCGAGATGAGAGACCTCACCAGGCTCGAGGTGAGCTGGCACTTTTATACGAACGGCTGCGGAGACCATTCCAGATTCGGAATGATCCCCTCATAGTTTGATTCGCATCAAGTGGCTGCAGGAATATCGGTGAGGTATCCGACATCCGCGCAGACATCAAGGTGAGGGACTTCAATCTGTACGAAAATATCTACAAAAATTCACACCCAGAATTCTTAACTGCTGAAGATTGCTACTATATATACCTAATTGTTATGACGACAGACAGACAATATGATGGTAGCTAGCAAGGCAGATTTATGTAGTGCAACTGTTAGTTGCCTACTGGTGTTTTAGCCGTTCGTCCAGAATGTATTCTCAGTAAAATCTCTACTTTTGTCTTCTCATAGATCGCGCATGAATAACTTACTCTTTGCTATGCGCGAGCGCTTATCAACGCCGCCTAAGAATTAATATTCTAATGTGTCTGTTTTCACGGCAGACGACGGATTAATTTTCCATTTAAACTTCCTTTTCTTTACTACGAATCTCAATCCTGTATCAAGAATATACCTGTTTAACTAAGGTACCAGCATATCATTTTTGCTTACCCAAATTTCGCTGCTAATACTGCTATACAGTTGTCCACTGACCACTAAACTGCAGAGGCGATTGTTACACTAATTACAAGTTTCCGTGGCAGCTATGATTACAGTAATCCCTGTCAAACAGATTCTTATGAGCGGTGGCCTTAGACGTTGCATCTGGGGATATCCTTGAGCAAAACTAAATCATGCGAACAGTGTTGCTCGCCTCTCTCGATAATGATTGTGCATTCTTGTTTAATAATTATACTGTAGGTAATTAAGAAAATGATTCAGTTGCTTGTGAAAACTATGTGATAAGAGGTACCAAGTAAAGAAGAATTCTATGATATGTAAGTTTAAAGTAGGTATTTGAAACATTCAATACAAAACTTTATCAAAAGACTAGCTGTTCCCTGACCCACCGCGTCGCATCGCGTCGCCCGAATGCGTTCATCATCATCATCATCATCATCATCAGCTCATTTTATAGAAGAAGGCATGAGCCTTTCCTATGGATGGATAGGGAGAACGGGCCATAAACCATCACGCGGGCCCAGTGCGGATTGGTGGTTGTTAACGACTGCTAATGCAGCCCGGACCAACGGCTTTACGTACCTTCCGAAGCACGGAAAAGCTCGAGATGGTAAATTTTTGGTCACCCATCCGATGACCAGCCTTTTCAAAAGTTGCTTAACCTCAGCATTCGCAGACCGGGCGCGTTAACCACTGCGCCATCGAGCTCCTCCGAATGCGAAAGTACTTCGTATTCGCTTAGCGTTTTTTCCGACTTTTTTTGCTCGGCTCTTCCTGATTATAACAGCCTATAAAACAGGGCTAACAAATGCAAAAAGATTTTTTCAGATCCGACTGATAGTTAGAGATAAGCGTGTTTAAACAACAAAAAACTCTTCAGTCTATTATATTAGTATAGATGACACAATACTGAAATTTCATTTCTTTTTAGATAAGAGCCAATATTTAATACACTGATTCCTTTTGTTTTTTCTAGTTTCTACTCAAATATATTAAAAAGAATAATAAACAAAATGTTTTGGCTCTGAACTGTACCAACCTTAATATTAAATGTACATTATCATCAGAATGTTTTATGTTCTTGTATTGACTATTTCTAGCATTTCACACAAGATATTTCTTTCTATTCCAGACTGAGGAGCGCACTGCAGAGGTGGCGGTGTGCTGTCCAGGATACAAGATGAAGGATGTGTCATGCGTCCCGATATGCCCCAACGGGAAGACTGGCCCCAGCTGCTCAGAAGGTAACACCCTCAATTCATGATATTAAATGTGAACTAACAGAACATTGGTAATAGGAGTGAGGCGTATATATCGGAACAGATAAAAATAACAGGTTTCATTAAATAGCAATAAGGAACTGTTGTCTAAACCTATCCGAAACTGTTCCAGTTCCACAACAGCCCGAATCTAGGCCGAAACATGCTTTTCTCTATTCATGCTTATGGAGGTTACCTTTGTTAGAAAAAGATAACGCTTCGAAACATGCTCTTCTCTATTCTAGCTTACGCAGCATACCTTTGTTGGAAAGAGATAGCAGCTGTTAGACCTGTTCCAAGCACAGAACAGATAGGTGTTACATTCGTTTGTTTGGATACGCGCAAATTACGTTGCGCTCATTTTTCGACAGATAAAATAAAATAAATAATTAATTAAATTAATTAATGTATTTTGGCAAATTTTCTAAAATTCAATTTTTAAAGTCAAGCTGTCAGTCCTAAGCCTGCTGTAGTTACATCTATCGCAAAGTAGCAGTATCGCTTAAAGGATGGTTTTCACTTCAGGAACATACACTGAATGAAACCGTTTGAGTTCCTATGTTACAACACAACAGGCTGTTATTTTGGAACAGGTTTCCAGAACTGTTATTTTACTGGAACTGGAGCAGGCGGAACAGGTTTCTTATTTTACCAGTTACAGCTCACTCCTAATTGGTAAGGTGTTTAATCTATTTAACTATCTAATCAACCCATATCTACCTACTGCAGAGTAGAAAGCCTCTTCTTTTTTTATGCCATTCTTCCCCAACCTGTGCCAGCCTGATCCATTGCCTTCGGACAAGTCTGACTACACCGTCCACCCACCGAGCTTGTTGTTATTATTGAGGTGAAGTGATTTGTTTGTTGTAATATGTGTGTGGTTATGTGATTATATGAAAAATCACATCATACCTATTGCTTATTATACGATGTCCCATCATAAAGGGATTGTTTGAATAAATTTATAGGATACACCAATGTGATTGCTTATTAACTTTTTAAAAACATTACATTTTTGATGTTTAACATGTATAAAGAATTCAATGTTTTAAAAAAGTTAATAAGCAATCACAATCGGTGTATCCTATAAATTTATTCAAATGGGAAGACTTTAGGTCCATAAAAATAATAGTTACATTTTTGATTTTTAACATGTATAAATAAATTTTGTTCGCAACAAAATTTGCGTTAAAAATTATATAAACATTTATAAATAGCTTGCCTGTTTCTTAACTGATCTTTAGTATTTGTAAAAATATTATGATCGGATGTTAATGACGGTAGTTGTTAACATTGAATGGGCGTCTTTGGCTTTCAAAGTAAAAAGTAAATAGTGTTGAATAATTTCGGCGGGCTGGTTAGAACCACGATAGCTCAATTGGAAGAGCACCTGACCCGGTAGGTATGTCAGAAGGGTGCAGGTTCAAACCCTGCTCGTGGAAATTTTTTCAACATTTGTGTTTTTGTAATTTGTTCGCAACAAAATTTGCGTTAAAAATTATATAAACATTTATGTATAAAGAATTCATTCATTTTATGGACCTAAAGTTTTTGATTCAACAATCCCGATAGACACAACCACAATAGTATTGTTTTGCATTGTTATGTTTAGTTACATCATCATCAGCTCATTTTATGTCTCCTCTGCTGGAGCACGAGCCTTCCCTATGAATGGATAGGCAGAATCCTGTGAAACTACAAGGCATACAAGCATAAGAACTGAAGCATCAGGGTTGGCATTGCACGCATGATACTATATTGGTTTCGGATGCATCCATGTGCCGTATGCTCCTTTTCCAATTCAGGATAGCACCATGGAACATTACTTTAAGGTTTGTTTGTTTTAAAATTGCTTCACGAAAAATTATGCTTTTCAGACTGCAAGCCGCACAGATGGGGGCCGAACTGTGTCCACGAATGCAGGAACTGCACCCTCGGGAAGTGCTCCGCAACCACGGGAGAATGCATCTGCCAGGCGGGATGGCAAGGTGAGAGGTGCGTCACCACATATTGTTACAAACTATTGTCAAGTAGATATATAGCCCTTATATATTAAAGTATATATTACATTTAAAAAGGCATGAAGTAAAAAACATCATGGATATCTGTAAATTTTCTCCAATTTGTAAAATTAGACTTTACTTTAGAGTAGATTGAATGATATGAACTTAAAAGATAAAGCAACAGCGAAAAAAGTAACTAATTGACAAAAATAATTATAAAAGTGATTTTAATTACATATTATTATAATTTTACGATGTACACATTATTTTTGTTGCAGTTGTCAAATCTTCATTACTACCACCACAACGTCAACGACACCAGTGGAAGATATACTAACTACTTCAATTGCTACTAAAACCACTATGCCTACTAGCACAGAATTTATGCTTATAACAACTCCTAAAAGCATTGCAGTTGAAACTACTAGTAGAACAATTAGAACTACTGTATCTGCAAGCACGACACCTCTTACGACACCAAAAGTTGAGACTACTACACAGTTGACTACTTCAACTAGAAAACAAGACGACAATTCTTTAAAAACGTCAACCAAATCGACAATCAGGTTGACTACCCCTGATAAAGATGTGAAGAGCTCTGTTGAAATACAACCCGATGTCACTAACAACAAGGCTATCCGTTTGAACAACGACGATAGAATTGTTACACGAAATAAAACAGCCAGGCCGGTGGAGGCTCCAAAAAGTACTTATTTGCCAGAATTTAACACCTCTAAGTCTGAAACTACCCCTTCTTTATTGAGCCCCACTACAAAGCAAGAACTAGATACAACCATAAAAATAACAGCAACAGATGTACCAACAACAAAAATGATCGAAACTACCAAGCCAACGTTTATGAATGTAACACTAAAATACGAATATACTAGAAAACCAGATACTACAGTAAAAACATTTCCCACAACTTTGAAGTTTAAGCCAAAGGAAATATGGATAAGACCGGCGCAGAAAGGTGAACTTACAACTATAGAAACTAAAACAAAAGTTAACCATGACTTACCTCATGTAAAATTAAAAAATGCTGCTAAGATAGAAATTATTCCCAACACAACTCCAAAGACTATAATCGTATCTATAATACCGACATCAGTTTCGTATGCAACGTTCAAGAAGATAGCTTTGACTACTGCTTCATATAATAGCCAGAACAATAGTACCGTCCACAAAGCGAACAACAAGGCTGCAGAAGGTTTTACAAAGTCTATGTCTGTACAAACCTCTACTACAACACCCTTCATAAAACCTAGCAATGCAACTGTTAATAGTTTTCTATTCACTCAAACTCCATCCATAACGAATGAATCTGTGTCCACGCTACACACTACATTAGCAACTACAAGAAGAACATTTACAACCAAATACTCGTCTGTAAATAAAACGATTAACAGCATGTCCCGCACGTCGAATGTCGTTTTACCAAAGTTGACTACTTCTAACTCTCTCACTGCAGCTACTGTTTCTTTGACTAACATAACTTCATATTCACATAGACGTAATGTAGTTACAGAGAAAGTGTCAGTAACATCAATTAGCACTGCCAATACAGAAACGAGCTCTTTATATACTACCGAACGTACTGTCAAAAATGTAGAAGTTACTAAAAAGAACACCACAAAGATTAAGACAGACAAGGCATTTGAAACTAAATTAACAAACCAACTTACAAATAAGAATGCGACTAACACTAAAACAAATATAGCCACATCTGAAACTAATACAGTAACAACTGACAAACCAGCGGAAGATGAAGAGAAATTTCATATTTTGACAGAGCCGGAGCATATTACAGCTGTCATGAGCGAGAAAGAAACAGAGAGGTCATCGGTAGATCTAATATCAGTGATAAGCATAGCAGGTGGAGTCATGATGGCAGTCATCACGGTAGCTGTGATAATAGTAATGATGGAGCGATGCAAACGACCAAGATATGATAATGTTAGGAAAATCAATGACATCAGGATGCAAGTGATGATCGATAACAATGACGAGCCGCCTCCGTATGTGAGGAGCATTTTTCACACACCGTTGCCAGGTAAAATACTATAGGCGCTACTAATAATAATTATAATCTTCAGGGCTATTCACTAGGAGCTATTTTGTTGTTCAAGAAGAGCTAAACTGCAATTTGATCTAAAAGCAGAGCTGGATTAAGCCATGTAATCCTATTTGACCTAGACACTCATATTTCGGGGCCCCTTTCTTCTAGGTTTGGCAAAATAAAATATTTTTTCTTTGATCGAGGAACCCATAAGCGACGCGGGGCCCACAAGCACGTCCCATTTTTTTATGTGCCTTTAGGTTAGGGCCGAAACACACGATACGACGTCGCACCGCAAAAATAAGCGTTGCGCCAGGCTGGTATAAACCTTATTGCCTGTCAAATACTAGACAACGCGACGACGCGTCGTGTCGTGTTTATGTGTTTCGGCCTTAGAGCATTAAAGCTTTCGGCACTTAGTCTGGTATGTATAGCGATTGACAGTAATGGTGGCATATCGCTGAGCTGTAATTTGAATAACCAACAATGTGTCCCAAAAACTAAGAAAATATAATATTGCCATTTCTGTCTAACATTTATTCAATGGAACCGTGCCCTCCTACCAAAGCAAAATAGGTCACAGTATACGTACATTGTAATATAATATTTAGAGCCATGCAATATCGGCCCATTAGCTCAGTTGGTTAGAGCGTCGTGCTAATAACGCGAAGGTCGCGGGTTCGATCCCCTCATGGGCCAACTGAACTTTTGTTATTATCCTTTTTTATATTACATATGTTTTTTTTCTTTTTGCAGATCCTCCTTCAGAAAAATGTCATTATCAACCAATATCGACACTAGATCGTAATTTAAAACAATTTATGAGACCTGTTGTTGTACAAACAATTTCACCTATGATGTTGGAAAACTTTAGAGGTAAATATGCGAAGAAACTTTTAAAAATAAAACCTAACATTTTTTTATGTTATTAATTTATGTTTTTTACAGGTATTCTGGAATGCCATTACGATCATTTGCCACGCAGAAGCCATGATTTCGTAAAAACGCAATCGCGCTGCTCAGTACCGCCATCTATTGAGCAAGTCGAGCAACATCATGTACAGAGGGCGTCGCTCACAGACTCTGCTATTGACGCATTGAAATGTGAAGCTAAAATGGATGTTATCGACTCAACTACTTTAGAGCCGTTGTATGCAGAAATACCATGCTGGAGACCGCCTTCGGAGCATGCTGTGGAAATCATTAATAGTTTAAACGGCGAAGCTGTGACAGAGTTATGACCAAGAAAGCGCTAATAACATGATAAGTTCAGACATGATTAATAGATGGCGCTCTTTGAATACTAATAATAGTGAATTTGTTTGTACTAGTTACTTGTAATGTAAAGCGGAGAAAGTCTTGATTGTGACTGTTTTGCCAAAGTCTATAGTTTAAGGGTTGAGTGTGTTTGAGTGAATATTTAATTGGTAAGAAATGGAATAAGAGATGAATATAAAAATAAATATAACAATAATTGGAGTCTTCTTTTAAATTTAAGCATTTAGGTACTTATTTATAAAATAAAATTAAGTATAAAAGGTTTTATTGCCCAATATCAGTATATACATGTATCGAGAATAGAAGATAGCACCAGAAAATAAGGAATACAAATAGTGTATTATTATTTTTACCTACTCGGTTTGGGTATGACTTATTCGTTCCCAAGTTGTTTGTTTACAAACAATATTGAAGGTACCTACTATAATAATAGTTAAGTTTTTAATGAAGTCAAGTATTTGTGTACTGTAAACACACTTGTAAACACTGACATAACTTTTTTTACCTACCTACCTTGACAGACATAGCAATGTAAAGGTTGGTAGTTAACACATATTGCTATAAATTATCTCCATATCTTAGATTAACAGCAAGTTATTGGGTAGGTACTTACTTACTAGTCTACGTTTGTAAGGGAATTCGCCTCAATGACGTTTTAGCGTAGCTATAACTTTTTAAATGTGCATATGCTAGTAGCAAACCGATTGCGATTTACGGCATCAATGTCTCTTATAAGTAAGTAATTAAATTTTTCAATTCATCAACAATTTAACTAACTAAGTCGGCCATCGAAACATATCCCATGCATAGGAGGGAAGGCTCGTGCTTCAGCAGTAGGGGCATAAATGGCCCTGATGATGATGAAAAAAAAAAGGTTTAGGCGCATTAGGGCTAATTCTCATTATGGCAACCGACTCGCTAATGGACTACTTCTCATTAAGGCCACTTCTCATTAGGGCTACTTCTCAAAATTTGGAGATGTTTATTGAAATAAGTACTGTCTTTGTGTATATAAACATGTTTATTCATTAATAAGACATCAATGACATTATTTTAAGAATAAATCAACATTAATTGAACCAATGTAGATAAACGAACTCTTAACAAGCATTCTTCATCATCATCATCAGCCTACACACGTCCACTGCTGGACATAGGCCTCTCCAAGTGCACGCTACTGAGCACGATCCGCGGCTACTCTCATCCTCTCGCAAGCATTCTTAAATCAGAACAAACAAATTGCATTATTAATTAACAAAAGTCTTAAATTACTGCTAAAAGATTGTCAGTTACCTACCTACTACCTAAGTATTCAGAACATTATAATTTTGTTGACAAGTGCAAAGGTAGTTTATGGCACGTTCCCTCTGTCACCCCTGTGCTATTTCTATACATAGAAGGGAAGGCTCGTACTCCCAGCAGTGGGGACATAATTTAGGATGGTGTTGACGATGAAACAACTGAATGCAGACGAAGATAAATGAACTCCCACCAAGAACATATTCAAGTAAGTTGTTATCATGAATCAAAGTCTTGATTAAAGATTTGATCGAGAATTACTATTGAGAACATTATAATTTTGTTGACAAGTGCAAATTGTGTGCAGATAACTCGATAAGCGGAGGTCAAAGTGTGGGCGTTGTGTAGATAGTTGGTTAGTTGTTTTATTATCAGTCATTGCAGTTACGAAACATCCCATTGAAAAAACCGGTCAAGCTCGACCGAACTTGTTGGTACAGTTAGGAGTATCATCTATAAATGAAATTAAATGAAGTATATTTAAGACAGACATTGTCATAGTCATAGTGGGGGCATGTGGAGAGGAAACGGAGTCAATGCAGAACCTACTGTGTCACTGCGACCCTCTGGCTAG
Organism: Eudonia lacustrata; assembly: GCA_947562085.1. NCBI lineage: Eukaryota > Metazoa > Arthropoda > Insecta > Lepidoptera > Crambidae > Eudonia > Eudonia lacustrata. The sequence continues at coordinate 24,436,427 of OX387315.1, forward strand.
GAAAATAATGGGACTCCTGACATCGGATTATCCGAATCCGGAAGTCTTCAGGCTCTTCGCTCTTAAGAGCGTTTATGCCGCACACTAGCGCCGCCAATGAAAAAAAAACATATCTAGTAATTAGAGATAGAAAATCAAAAACGGCCGCTTTTAACTATAACGCCGTATTTAACTAAACCATAACATGTCAGCTGTTCATTAGGTGACGTAAAAATGCTAAATTACTTCATTCAAAATAGTTTGATGAGCATAATTTAATTTACTATCTCTAATTACTAGATATGTTTTTTTTTATTGGCGGCGCTATTGTGCGGCGTAAACGCTCTTACAGACATTGCCAAATTTATGGCATCTACTGAGGAAGAAGAGTGAAAGGATGGGTTTGCACCAAAGATCCCGAAGGTCGAAGTTACTGGGAAAGGGAAACCTCAGCAGGCCCCACTAAGATAAGATAAGATTGAAATGAAATGAAAAAAAAAATCAGGTTAGGCACAACAGTGCACTTACGGAAGTCGAGCAAGTAGGTACATGTCTTAAAAATAAAAATAAAAAATATATAATAAAATAACGTGAGTACACACAATAATAGGTATATTAAATAATGCAATAAACTAATATACATATATTTAATGTGATTCTACTGCTGCTTCGGAAGGTTGTTTCTACTATGAAGAGCCCAGCAAGAAACTTAGTGCACTAATTTATTGCATCAGTTTGGTATGGAAGCGCTCAGCATTTTCTACCCGTAGCTCATGCTGAGTGCAGACCCTGTTTAGCGACACTGTGCATACAACAACGTATGTAAAAATATAATCTTTCTGTTAAGAATAATATTTGATTTTTTCTACCAACTTTTACTTTTAAATATAATTTTGTTTTTTAATGTTGTATGTACTATGCTGTGTAAATAAATAATAATAATTCTGTTCTGTTTACCTAATGCTGCTATTTTAAAACATTAACAATGGGTGTCTCAATGGCCTATGTTGACATAACATCAATCTTAGCTGCATTGTTATGTTCCGACAGTTAGACATAGAATTACATATACATTAGATAGATAGATTCTGGGTGAAGTGTGCGCTTCGGTCTTTGGACTTATCTTCACTTAGCATCAGGTAGGATAAAGAGCAAGAACTTACCAAATTAAAATTCAATAAGTATCATTTATTCAGTTTAGGCTACAAATAGCTCTTATGAACGTTATTATGCCATCGGTTCGTAAGTCTATCTACTCTGGGAGATCTTGTACTGAGAAGAACCGGCAAGAAACTCAGCAAGTGTCCAGCTCTTTTCTCCCTTACAGCGTCATAAATATTGGAAAATGCCCTATCATAAACGGACACTTTTCATCACAAATAAAAACACTAAATACAAAACATTTACCCCCCCATTCATAAAAAAACTATTTAAGCATTATGTAGTTAATCATTGTTTTGTCTCTATTTCTCAAATTCAAAATGACGTTTGTGTGACTTTGACAAAATAATATTTAACTAATTAATGCTCAAATAGTTTTTATGAATAAAGGAGTAAATATTTAAGTTTGCAAACACATCATTTACCAGTTTAATTTTTTACAATGTCATGCAGTACTAGTAAAATTTAAAAACCTGTTTAAGAAAATACAAAGTTAAACTGTAGTTAATAATAATAAAAACAATAGAAGTACCTACGCCAAGAGCAGACCAGTCTCCACAGGCGGCACCCGTTCGTGAGTATGACATATGAATCAGCCATCCCTTCACTCAACCATATTTTAGGGAATGTAACGACCAGTACCAGTAACATACTTCACTTACTGGTTCCGGCATATTCTCTTTTCACAAAAATAATGGATTATGGGGAAAATGTCGGGATTAGACCACTGAGACACGATATCGTGGACGTTATAAAATAGCAGAATTGAGGCCCTGATGGTACATACATACATACTCTTACATCCTTCTCCAAAAAGCCTACCACACACAGAGCATCGAAATCACCAATTTGAGTATAAGTACTCGCCATTAGTTGCCCGACGCGGCGCCACATTCAGCATAAACAAAGTAGAGTTCCAAAGCGAAATAGATAACACCAGTGATGCGTTGCTAGCCGATCTCCTGATGTGCGAGTATCTTATCTTATCTTATCTTAGTGGGGTCTGCCGAGGTTTCCACCTCCCAGTAACACTTCGACCCATTGGGATCTTTTGTGCAACCCCATCCTTTCACTCTTCCTCCTCTGTAAAGATAGATGCCATAAGTCTGGCAACGTCCTTAAGAGCGAAGAGCCTGAAGTCCTCCGGTTTCGGATAGGCTGACCCATTCTTTTCCTAGCCAGAGAGTCGCAGTCACACAGTAGGTGCTGCATTGACTCGGTTTGCTCTCCACATGCTCTACACAAACTATTTGTTGAAAGGTGCATTCTGTGAAGCATTTGTTTTGTGGAATAATGATGTGCGAGTATCTTGGAACCCTTGTCCCTTAGCCGGCTCATACGACATGCACGGGAAGTTAAGCATCTGTTACATCCCCCCGCCCGATCCTCTAAATGCCACTACACATTTACAGAATACACTAAACATGCACACTAGTTTAGGCCCAAGACTTCTTACTCGTAGAACAAGGGTACGACGAACCGGTTCACACGCGCGACATACCAGATACAGACAGTACCGGGCGCTTCTCTCCTCCTCCACGGCCCGGTATACCCGAGGTCCGTGCCTTTAGGGGCGCCCTCGGGTGGTTTCGCTCCCCGATCCGATCCGAACTTTTCGGAGAATCTAGTAGGGCACGGGGACGCGCACTTTTAAGTGTGCGATGCCGTTCCCTCTAGAAAACCTCCGAAGGTGATTCGTTTCAACAAGGCTTGAACCCTTTACGTACCTCACCGCACCCAAAAAAAGCCCGGTGACGCTGAATATGCCTTTTAAGACAATCAGCAATCTCCCTCAAAAAAAAAACAGCTGTTACTTTATTTTTAAATCCCAGACCAGCATGGGATAAAACCCTGATGGTAAGTGATGATAAAGCGGTTCCCTATTTTTTTGCATAAAATTTAATGTCATAATTTAACACGGCATACTTTTATTATAATTTTTTTTTTTGGGAGGCCTTTGTCCTGCAGTGGACGTCTTTTGGCTGAGATGATGATGATGATGATGATGCCTTATAACTTTATGCAAATTAAAATTAGGGCAAAAAACATTAGCCTAAACCATATTTATGCTTACTGAAATAGTATGCCAAAAAACAATTATGACAAAAAAAATATGCCTAACTCGTTATGCCAAATTAAATTAAGACAAAAAAATTAGTCGAAAAAAAGGGATACCTGATAAAGCCGATGGTGGCTGCGCACTTCACCCGGAATCCTCAACTGAAGAACTGGCTATCTTATCTCATACTATTGGAACACAACATTGCTACTTTATAGGATAGGTTAATAAAGCTTATAGAACGACTAAGATTAGCTGGTGGTAGCTTTTTTTTTCGGAAAGAGTTTGTTAATTGCTTCATACGGCTTTTAGAGCGTCCTCGGACTTTTGGGCGGCGAGAAACTTAAAGGGTTCTTTATGCCATGTGATCGAAACACTATCAGAGGTTTTCTAGAGGGAATGTCATCAAGCACTAAACATCTCCCCGTTGCCTACTAGGATAGGATAGGATATAAAAACATTAACAAACGCACTAGTCGCCACTACGATTTTCGAAGGTTCCCCTCGATTTCTCTGTGATGCCATCATCAGATCCTGGTTTTCTTATCATGGTACACCCCTTGGGATATCTCCTTTCCAACAAAAAAAGATGATTCTTTTTTTTCTCAATATCGGTTCATAAACAACGAAGTTATCCGCGAACATACATAAAAAAATATATAAGTATATACGAAAACCTCCTCCTTTTTTGAAGTCGGTTAAAAACTAAAAGGTCTGAATTACATTACATTTTGGTTTTATAACTTGACGTTCATACCTTCTTAAAACACCTTCCTAAACAACCTTCTTAAAACACCTTTGAAACATTCGCAATCCTTTATATAAGGAAACTGCTAGTATACCTTAGGCACTTATCCTTGACAAAACATTTAAATATTCGACGTTAAAGCCATGTTAAACCGGCCGTTGTCACACCAATACATCTTCTTATATATAGAGACTAAAACACTCTACAGACTGAGCAACTTTAAGTTCCGTGTTGCAACAGCAGGCGACTCGCTCAAGCTGTTTTCATATAACCTTAAGGAACTGCGCAGACATAGCAACTCGAGTTACGAATTTCGATGATCGACAACAGTTTTCAGTTGCTGCAAATTGCTGCTGTTAAATTAGTACTACATTTTCTCCTGTATTACAAAAAAGAAGAGTTGTGTCAAGTTGCTGTTTCCCCAACTGGCAATCACCGACTGTTGACTATGAATTTGAAAAGTTTATTTTGAATTGCGACAATCGTAAGCTGTTACTGTCACTGGCAACATTTGAATTTAAAAAAAATAGTTTCTTGAACTAAAGTTGCTCTATCTGCGGAGTGCCTAAGGGTCCCGTCAAACATTTGACGCATAAATAAATTGTAGTCATAAAAACTATGTATTCAGATCATGACATGTCTCATCTACCTACCTTACCTGCTTTCAAGGAAAATCATTTCAAAGAAATCTAGTTGCAAACAATATTTTAAAAATAACAAACAATTAATTAAATACAGTCAGCTTTAGTAGTTATTTTGTTATTGAATCATCAAAATAGTTTTATGCAAAACAGTCTGCATTATCTCATTGCTTCCGATATTATGTGTGACGCCATCTTGGCTTACTGGAAACGGGGTCCCGTATGAGATCATAAAACCTTCGACGAAGCTTCAAGGAAAAATACGCTCTAAATTATACTTGTATGGAAAAAATTAAGAATAAAATCGGTTGTAGCCTTTTTCTAGCTTTTATTGTTATAATGTTTTTATAACTTAATAATAAAATCTGAGTACCAATCATTTACTATGTTTTGTTGAATATGTTATTAGATATAAAATAAATCATATTATTGACCCCAATCAAAAAATGTGGTGAGGAGAGAAGGAGTTTGTTTGAATAGTATCTACTTTTTCAATGAACAAACCTTCTTGGCTTAATTAATTAAAAGAAAACTTGATCTATTCCAATCCAATACCACGAAACTAATACCAATGGTATTAGTTTACTGTTAACTAGTATTAGTTTATCATTGAACATAACATACCTCTATAAATTATTAAAGTACCTAAGTATTTATTTATAATATTCAAAAATATTTGTAAATAAAGAAGTGGTATTTCTTTAATACTGTCCCAAGTATTTTGAGCGTTGTAAATATTTTTATACGGGTCCCTCTGTTCGCGTTTAATATAACTTATCCTTTTATCACGTATGCTCAAAACAAATTAGAATCTCAGTGTTCTGCCAAACGTGAGGCTGAGCTGCTGAGCTGCTGAGCTGCTGCAGACCCTGACAAGGTACAGTCACAGATTACTTATGGTACAGTGTTTATTATCATTTTTTATTATGTTGTTTTATAAATAAATAATAATAATCTTCATTAACACACAACCTTTTACAAAACTATAGTTATAACAACCAATCAGTGTAGCTATAATTGCTAATCTAGATTTCCTAGGAAATTTGAAAAATTTAGCAATGAGTGCTCTCCCTAAAATAATTTACAAATTTTACTAACCTAAGTACAAGTAATCTATAGAAGCATTTTTTGTTTATGTATAACAAAAAGGTGTGTATGTGCGTGATGAGTTTGTGCATGTTTGTGTGTGTTACGCCAAATCATATACCTACCTACCTACAGTAATATTGGACCGACTAGTCAGGATGGCTGGTTATTTTTAACATTCATTTATGAAAGTTGAAGTTGTTTTCTTCAATTGACGCGAGCACTACACTTTGAAATTGTACACAATACGTATCTACGATCACGTTTACATCATACTTAAAACGAAGTATCAATCTGATCCTGTAAATAATACGAAACGTCAGTAGGTATAAAATTTATTTTAAAATTAACTCGAATGTGAATAATGTTTTTTCTAAACAATAGTTTAGCCAATTAGACACCTAATGCTAATAGCCATACCGATCTAGGATCCACGCTAGTCGATCATTTATATTGTGTATTTATTTATCAAAAATTTAATTTATTAATGATTTTTTTACTAATTTTTTACTCTAAAATTATATCTGAAGCAAAGCTTTTCGTTTAATTTTTTAAACTTTTGTCTAACATTTATATTTTAGTTGCAAATAAAATATCCACCTAACTTACGTTCAGTACGTACTGTAATGAGTTTAATAAGTATACTTGTCCATAAGTTTCCATAATAATATGGACAAAGTAAGGTGGCCTCATATGTTTTTGCGTTAAGTTGTCACTTAATATTTGACACTTGAAATCAAATATTATAAGCTGCCTGTAAATAATAAGCTGCAATTGTGTTGACTAATTGTAGATTACTTTTCTGGTGCAGATAATGTTGTCAATTTGTCCATAGCAATAAATTTTAACTTGCGACTGTACAATCTTAATTAAAAAATAAATATAACCTTCACCTTGAAACATATACGATCAACAAGAGATGACTACAAAAAGTGGGCACTTCGTTTTTTATAAAGATTGTTATTAACACATTTTTGAGTCCTGTTATCACATCCAGAAAAGCTTGTACACACAGCGGCAGATCAACCTACCCAAAACTGTCAAATTTCTACAATCAATTTTGAACTTTATTATTTGATTATAAGGATCAATATTCATTGGAGAAATTTGACAGATTTGGGTAGGTTGATCTGCCGCCGACTGTACACATAGCGGCAGATCCACCTACCCAATCCTGTCAAATTTCTCCAATGAATATTAACCATAAAGCTCAAAATTGATTGTAGAAATTTGACAGTTTTGGGTAGGTTGATCTGCCGCCGTGTGTACGTTGTTAGGTATAGGTCACGTCAGAGTGTAATGTGGATTGAACCATCCGAGCTTCTATCTATCCAATCAGCTACCGAGGCCCAAGACTTTTTTATGATTTACGCACACACTCAAAATAAAAACTTATACAACATCACAAACATTGTTCTGATCACAAGTTAAGTAGCTAAAGCGCTCGTTTTATGGAAATCAGAAACAAATGACGGTACCACAACTACCTAGACCCGACACAATATCGAAAAGTTGTCGATATTGTGTCGGGTCTAGGTAGTTTCGTATTTCGACATTGCCCCTACCGGAGTTAGCGCCGCCCAAAGTCTGGCGTGCAAGCAACTCGGCTACGGAGGTCATCAAAATAAAGAGACCACAGAAGGCAAACTTAACATACCGCACTTAAGCAATGCACACATAACCCCCTAATCAACACAATCTCGGAACATCTCGGACAAGCCCCAGCGCAGTTGTTGTGAGATTCCTGGTAAGTGAGAACCATCTTCGCCTATAATTCGTGTCTACTATAATATTTTTCCCTTTCTTCCTTTGTATAACTAATCAGGTCAAGACTACAGGAACCACATTTAATGTGATTGAGTTTCCTGTACTTTTCTTTTCTTTACCTCCGCAGTTTTTTTTCAATCTTTACCTTTTTTGTAATGGTTCTTTTTTTTCAGCTCCCTTTCTAGTTTACGTTTCTTTATTTGGTTTTCCTTTTCCTCTTTTTTTTGTCTTTATTTATGTAATATTGTTGCCAAGCTTTAGATGATATAGCGCTTGGATATTGGTTTGAGGAACAGTGAGTTTTAGTTTTTGCAAAAGTATTTAGATGCTTTTAAAATAAATCCTTTGGTATTTCGTTGTTTAATGTTTTTAATACTTTATCATTGTCTGCTATTTTTATTATGTTAAATTTTTCATGATGAGTCGTATTTAAAGATTCTACAGAAGGGATCAGTTGTTTTTCTACTAAAGCAATAGAATCATCCTCATGTCTAAAAGCATTAAAATTATCAATTGTTGATGCAGCCGAAGGAAGGTCTAGATTAGATACAGTCTGGGTGCCTAGTGTAAGTTTTGTTTACTATCCGTATTCATTCGGTTACGTTTACGAAAACGAAAATTAGTATGGCATTGAAGCAGTGCCTCCTGGCGGCATACGAGAAGAGTTAAGATTTTGTTACACAAATTCTCGTTTCGTTAACGTGATCGAATTGCGAATGAAACTCGCACTTGGCACCCTGTAGTGGAGTTTCTTCACTGATAATTACTGGCGAGTTGTTTTCTTTAATAGGTTCTATAGTGCATAACTGTTTTTTGTGAGATAAAATATTTAGACTCTTTTTCGGTGTCGTGCTCAAGATCAATGTCTAAGATTGTAGAATCCATGATGATGTTTTGATTTTATGTCGGATTTTTATATATTTGCAAGTGATCTTTGTGTATTTCAGCAACTGTTTCATTTTCGATTACATCTAAGTTAGACTTGTCGACAACATCTTGGGCCAACTCTACAGAGTTCTCTTGGAAGTCTGTCGCTCGATTTTCATCTTCGAAAGCACAATTGATTGGAATAGCAATATCATTATTAACTTGACATATTTCTGTTAAATTTATATCATTAAACGGTGTAACGGAGATATCATCCAGACATACAAAAGAACCAACGTTGAAGATCTGAATAGAGCTGTTATAGTCGCTGTGCTTTGCAGAAGATTTTCCTAAAATTATGGGTCTGGGGCTACCCGATGTCTTTTTAGCAGGTATGTTAACTTCAACAACTAAACAATCGGCGTGTTGGGGAGTCGAAGTGGATTTTGGAATTGGAATGCGAGGAGGCGTAACATAACTATCCAAAGATAATTCTAAAGATTTAGAGTGTCGGAATGATTGTGAATTGTGAATCAAGGGTGCCTTTGATTTTGATCGCGGTTTCTGTAAATATTGTTCTTTAGTGCGATCAAGTTCACGATAAATTATATTTGTTTTTCAAAGCTTCCTCGGTATAACCGAATCTTCTGAAAGGAACTTTATTTATTTTCTTTTTAGCGACAGGAGTCATCTGTAAAAAGACAAGCACAATTCCAAAACCAAGCAAGCATCAAACCATATTTTTCACAATTGACGGGTTAAAAAGCGTTAGTGATTTAGCATTTGAGTGATTAGTATTATTAATACATAAGCTTTCAGCTATATTTTTTCACATGCAAATTAAGAGAAAAATATTGAATAAAAAAAACATTCGACGGCCGGAAACCAATTTATTTTTTACTAGTGATCGGCCATCTTATATTTCCTACGACTGTAAACAGGTTTTAGTTTAACTAGTTATCGGCCGTCTTTATTACCTACGGCCGGAAAACGGTTTGAAGTTGACTAGTTGTCGGCCGTCAAATATTTAGTATTTCTGGAGGTCATATCTACTTACGTGCGGCCGGACACTAGTAACAGTTTCATAAAAATCAAGTTCTTGATAAATATTATAACTTCTATGTTGGTAAGTTTAAGTTTATCGAAATAAACGCAAAGAAAAAAGGCACACAAAAAACTAGTTTGCGGCCCCCCGGCCGATAGCTGAATTTTGCAGTAAATCGTTAACGTGTTTACCGGCCACCAGAAATATCCCAAATTATTAAAGTTTGATGAATTTTAGCACTTGAATATTAAAATTTAACATGTTATTGAAGCACAAACCAAACCAATCACCAGTTAATTGACAGTAACACTTGAAAAACTTACCTTAGAAATCAGTCCACTCACTATTTTTTTCGTAAAATTAAGCACACGTCCGCACAACAAATTTTAAAATGTGAACTGACGGCACAATTCTCAGTCGTTGAGTTATTTCTCCCATTGAATGAATGGCAAAGTTCAGACCTATCGAATGGCGTGCAATTTGAAAAAGTAAGTTCCATAATACTTCTATTATTCAAAATAATGTGCGAAGTGGCCGGAAAGAGGTAGTGTCCGGCGAACCGGTACTTCTACCCTATTATGGTATCGTTTATTCGAACCGAACCGAAACCGTGGCGAATGCGAAGCGAAGCGGAGATGTCAAACCAATATCTAACTGGTTTAAACTAAAAAACAATTAGAAATAAAGACAATAATATGTCTGTAAATAATCCCCCGTATTTATAAACGAGTAAAAGTTCATACTGAAGCAAAGTAATTGCTTAAGTTAAAATTTTATATTCTTTTGTAAACCGATGAAGTTAGAAACGTCAAAAGTTAGAATTCTTCACTCAAGCAATCTCAAATAATGTCTACCTGTTAACTGTTTCCTGATGAAAAAAAATACCAATATATAGGTTTGATAATATTAAGCAAAATCTATATTATAATATTATAAAGCTGAAGAGTTTGTTTGTTTAAACGCGCTAATCTCAGGAACTACTGGTTCGAATTGAAAAAATATTTTTGTGTTGGATAGTCCATTTATCGAGGAAGGCTTTAGGTTATATAACATCACCCTGCGACCAATAGGAGCGAAGCATCAGTGAAAAATGTTGCAAAAACGGGAACAATAGCCTAAAAAATTAAAAATGCTGCCTAAAGTCACTATTCCACGCGGACGAAGTCGCGAGCACAGCTAGTAATATATAAAGTAAAGAAACGATAAACGTTTTTTAACTCCATTAACTTATATTCATATTCATTTAATCACTATCGTTTACTGTCGTTGCAGCGGATGGGATGGGAACTAGTTAACTCCAGTCTTCGCCGCTAGATGGCGGGCGGTGTGTGCGCTGCTACATGGCGCTATCGAAGTGTTTGCCGCGGACTATATATAGCCGGGCCGCGTTAGCCATAGCATACTTACCTGGCATAGGGGACACCGTGATCAAGAAGGCGGTTCCCCCAGGGCGAGGTTCCTCCATTGCACTGCGGAGGGATTGACCCCTGCGATTATCCCTAATGTGGATAACTCGGATGCGTTATTTTTGGTAGTGGGGACTGCGTACGCGCCGTCCCCCCCGTTAATATTAAAATTATAGTTTAGTTTCGTACAACATCTGGGTCCGTGGGTCGTACCGTACTAGGTAAATTTCATACCAGGTCAGGTGTACCTGTTCCTACTTCCTAGTATTAATTATCAAATAATACTCGCTCCAGATCAGATACCTATTCTACCTAACCTAGTACACCTACACCTAGTATTAGTAGTTTCACGTAATAACTGGTTATACTAGAGGTTGACTAGTGCTGACTTCTGTGATGTATTTATTTATTTATTTATTAGTTACACAAAACAGATGCGACATGGATTTTAACTATCGATTAGACCGGTGCGCTACTAATATTCGTTTTGCGTATTTTTGAGTCCGTATTTGACACAGACCTTTATTAATATAAATCAGGCAAGTACACCTACTTCAGACGCTTCGAGTGAGTCCATCTGCACTCACCGCCAGTTTCCTACATTTAGTGCGGTTGCATTATCCTTGTGCATCATCTGTCAAAAATAAGAAAAATGCCTCGATGCGCCTTTATAAATTGTAAAAACAATTCATCTGTAAGTAGACAATACGTAGAACACGATGCCTTCCGCCGGAAAGTAATTTTATGATAAAAATATTCGTAATTAATTTTGATTTATGACAGTTTTGAGAAAATCTAGAGTATGTCGCATGTTCGTCATACATTGCGGCTTTACTTAGCTCTATACATGTGGGTAGTATATCGTGTAAACGGGCAATGAACATCAAACTATCGTTTCATACGTACTTCGCGTCAGTTTCGAGGCACAGTCGCTTTTGTCATTTTTCTGTCAAATTTTCTAGATGGGTCACTACCTATCTAGGAAATTTGAATAGTGCCATTTACTCTATAAAATGTCTATTAACCCAGCATGCACTCACTTATTACAGTGTCAGCATAATTTAGCTTCATATAAATTCTAACATCAACATTCAAAAATTCACGAATCTTACAAGTACAAGACTTTCAGCCTGTAAAAACAACAACTTCAACAACATGACTGTGAATCCTAAGCCCTACCATCCATCACATATTATTATCATCATAATGATAATAATGTATGAAATGTGGTTTGCGTTTGTTTGGTACCCATCACCTAAAACCATCACCTAAAAGCATGCATCCCTGACATGAGTATAATTTAATGGTTTTACATATTGAGATATTAGGTAGCTATGTTGGTGCCATAAGGCCGTGAATATTATATTATTATTTTATTTTATTTTAGGTATTTTGTTCAATCAAATAGGGCCCTGAGGTTCTTCTTTGAGACATGTATGTTAAAAATATTTATGTCATGATTACTTTGAGTCAATAATAGAAACATTTAGGTTATTTATTTAAAAAAAAACCTTACAACTACATTATTCCCTAAACAAGAACAAAATGAAATACATTAATTTTAAAATAGTCGAATTAAATACAAAATAATATTAAGCATGAGGAGCTCGATAGCGTAGTGGTTAACGCGCCCGGTCTGCAATTGCTGACATTAGCAACTTTCGAAAAGGCCGGTCATCGGATGGGTGACCAAAAATATGTCATCTCGAGCTCCTCCGTGCTCCGGAAGACACGTAAAGCCTTTGGTCCCGGCTGCAATAGCAGTCGTTAAAAACCACCGATCCGCACTGGGCCCCGCGTGGTGGTTTATGGGCCGTTAATATTTTAGTTTTCCCAGACTATTTTGCCATAGATCAATTAGACCAGTGTAGTAGGTACATATCGTTGTATTGAAGCCATAAAGGATAATTATTATATATAATTTCACGCAAATTTTGTTGCAAACAAATTACAATTTGAAAAAACACAAAGGTTTGAATGTGTTATAGTTATGCTATTGTGAGCCACGATAGTATAGTTGGTAGTGCACCTGACCCGGCATGTCATGGGGTGCGGGTTCGAACCCGCTCGTGGAATTTGTTCAACACTTTGCCTTTTTTCAAACCATAAATGATGTCTTCTTGAACTATGAAGTCACAGCTTTAAACATTATTATAATCAAGTTACGCATTACGCATAGTAAAATCTTATATTAAACATGCGCACTGTGACATAGTGGCGTCACCTCGGTCTGTAGCTCGTCTATTAACTGTATGTTTACTAGTTTGTTATAAATATAGTATGTTCTCATGTCAATGCCAGTAAGCAAGTTAGTTTGAATCGAATAACAAATGTTAGTCTCGAGATTTGTAAGTGAAGTTATAATAGTTACATTTATTATTACTTGCTATTGCTTTTTGTTACTTTCATTAACGTATCAAATATGTTACAACAGTGTCACTTTCACATTTTACTTACATTGTTGCTTTACAAACAAATCTGAGTGTAGTCTAGTAAAGTAGTCTAGTAAACAGCCTATAATTGTCCCACTGCTGGGCAAAGGCCTCCATCATTGAATTCAAGTCATCGCTACAATTGATGGGTAATGGCTTAATCACCACGCTTGCCAAATGCGGGTTGGCGATCACAAACCCGGGCTATGCATCGAAAATCCGAAATACATTTTGCCCGACCTGGGAATTGAACCCGGGACCTTCGGGTATCGGGCCGAGCGCTCTGCCACTCGGCCACCGAGGTGTTGTGAGTGTAGTATTTGATCCTAAAGTTTGTAGTCGTAACCAAAAAAAATGCCCTTTACACAGTTATTAATATACCTATTAAAACATCTGAATTACTGTAGGTACTAAGTTCTTAATTTGTAACGTTATTCTGAAGACGCTGACTCCCATATTATGGTTTATACTAACTTGGGAGCCAGAGTTCCATAAATTGTGTAAAATATGTATTGGTAAAAATAAACATATAAATAAACTAGAGATCCCATGATGGTTTTTAAAAAAGCTAGAAACCTATTGCAGCCACACCTATCGGGTCCAATTGTGAATTTAAACCAATGAGGGGACGCACTCAAACTCACACAAAAAGTTTCATCATAATCGGTCCAGCCGTTTAGAAGGAGTTTAGTGACATAAACCTACGGAAGTATAAGCAATTCGAACATGTTCTAGATGAAGATGCAAGCAGCGGTGCTGGCGGCGCTGGCGGTTTGCGCGTGCGCACTTGACTTTGACTCACAGAACGCCAAGTCCGTCAAGGGCGGCCACAGCAACTACCAGTATAAAGGAGGGGACATCACCAGGTTGGTTATTATAAGTTATAAATAAAGTTTACTTTACGATTGACCTTTAAAGACTTGTTAGACTTAGGACTTTTCAAATGGAGAGATCAGGTCATAACTCACCAGCGCTGACCTGATACCGTTAACTATTGTTAAATCTGTGGGCTGTGTTCATTGTTTCTAAATACACGTCGGTGCTTTCCAAAGCATGGAGCCGCTTACAGGAGCGAAATCTAAATGGAAGGACAAAGACTACGCTTACCCAGTTATAGGATCAATTATGCAACAAATTACCTAGATTCTTTAACGAAAACCAGGGTGTTCAAATTTTTGTTGATAACCTTTTGTTTGTAAGTAACCTAGTGAGTAAATTGCTATAGTTTTCTATTATATATTTGTATAGATTAGAAAGATTAAATATACCTTTAATTAGGAAGCAAAGTCAGAGTCCTTTACATGCACTTATTGACGTCAAAACTAAGTGTAAAATACAAATAATAATGAATTAAAATTAAGTATGCTAAATCTACTACCATCGGAGAACAGCTGGCATGAAACTCAGGAGGCTTTTTTTCTTTATCTCGTCTCGTCTTTAAAAACCAAATTTACAATAATGTAATAATTATTATAAAATAGAATTAGTACACTTTTGTACTCTTCCTATTAATATTATAAACGCGAAAGTTTTTTTGGATGTTTGTTACTCTTTTACGTAAAAACTACTGAATGGATTTGAATGAAATTCGGCATTCAGATAGTTTATAACCGGGAATAACACATAGGATACTTTTTATCCCGACATTCCCATGGGAACAGGAACCATGCGGGTGAAACAGTGCAGAGCAGACTTATGTCCATACACATTTGTCTGCAATATAGTCATTGACTTTTAATTATATAATATTAATTAATTAGGCTTTTTTAATTAAAAAGCATGATTGAAATAAATATGTTTACCGACAGGTTTTACGGCTACAACGACACCCAACAAGGCTTCGGCCAACGGCCCAACCAAATACCTGCTGCCAACTTCGAAGTCGGTGTCTGCTACGTCGAAGTGCCGTAAGTACTCCGTA
Organism: Eudonia lacustrata; assembly: GCA_947562085.1. Classification (NCBI taxonomy): domain Eukaryota; kingdom Metazoa; phylum Arthropoda; class Insecta; order Lepidoptera; family Crambidae; genus Eudonia; species Eudonia lacustrata. The sequence continues at coordinate 24,451,539 of OX387315.1, forward strand.
ACTAAGATAGAACCGCCTCTGTGGTCGAGTGGTTAAGACCACCGGTTCACAGAAGTCCCGGGTTCGATTCCCAGCGGGGGGTAAATGTTTGTGTACTCGGTTGGGTTGGTGGTAGGGTTTGTTTGTATATGTCGCCATAACATCAATGTTTGAAGCATTGTTGTGTTCCGGCAGCTAGAGATAAGATAGCCAGTGCCTCAGCAGTTGAGGGTTCCGGGTGAAGTGCGCTTCCACCTTAGGCATTATCATCACATCACATCAGATGAGATGGAGGCCAAGATATTTTAAAAAAAGTACATTTCTCATCATTCATATAGGAAACAAGTCATTATAAAAGAATGGATCTGTAGGTATAGCCAAAGTAACATTAAGAAAACGATACCGAAGTTCGAAAAGAATAAAATGTATGGGATTGACATAAGCCGCGCTAAATCACGTGGTCAATCTTATGTCAATCCCATAGGTACATTTTATTCTTTTCGCTATCGTTTTCTTAATGTTACTTTGGCTACCGTCACAGGACTGCCCAGTATTGCAGCACTGGACCAGGGGGCTTATTGTCTAATTTCAACCTCGATCACGGTACCTTTCTAAGGTATTTAGGCTTGTCATTTTGCATAGACGATTCCACATAAAAGTCCGTTTGTTATGTGCCTTTACTATCTTATTGTTATTTTTATGTTTTTATTTTAATAATATTGTTTTCTGATTTAACTTTATTCTAATTTTAATAATTTCAATAAACGGTTAATAACTTGAAGGATATAATGTTAATATTTGCCAACATAGTCTTAAGTGATATTGTTACAAACAAAAATGGATATTGTAGGTATTTGATTAAATAAATAAATTGTTATTATTTATTACAGCAGATTTATATAGTTTTTAGCACTTGTCGCTCGACGTTCCGTTTAGCAGCTCAGCATTCCGTTCCCGAGATGTTTTGGTATAACAAACAAACCCCCCCACGACCCCCACGACCTGGTCAACCCAGGCCGTTATTTGAGGTTGTTCCGTTCTCGATCCAGTCCTCGGAGAATCTAGTCTGTGACGGCACACGTTTGCCATATCCTCTAGAAACCGTCTGACGATGTTTCGATCCTACGACTTGAGGAACCCTTTAAGTTTCTCGCCACCCCAAAAATTTTCGGTGACGCTTTAACGGCCAAAAGTTACCCCATAAGCAAACAGCAAGTCTCTCTAAAAATACCAAACAAAACGTCACGTGGTCGGGTCAAATCTATAAATAGGTGTTGGCATATAAAATCGCGTTTATGTCTTTAGTATATACACTATCCACTATATTCACTATATATATATATGTAAAGTGAATTAATGAACAATTCTAAATAATATTGTTTTCTAAAGTTTACGCGTATGTTTCATTTCAATTCTAAATAACATAATTGACATACAACCTTAATTTAGTCAAACATTAAGGATTAGGCAAGTTTTTATTTTAAGTACCTACCTAATATAATTATTTAAGAAATCTTCTTATAGTACTCGTACACACTATTATTATCGCAGTAAAACTGCTTATGTTTGTGGGGTATTTGTGTTTATTCTTTTCTCTAACATTCAGTTTAGTATAGCATAACGTATAACATACACATATAAATTGATGGATGCATGCTAAATAATATGGCACATTATCAGAGCACTTTTCTTATTTTCAGGACATCGAGTTTAGTCAGGGACCCATCCCATATTCCGGCTGGAAATGGGGTAAGTTTATCTTTGTATATAATTTATAATTGATTAAGTATCGTTCAAAACTACATTGTTTTAGATCTTAAAGCTGAACATAAGGCTGCGTTATCACCACAGCTGTGCAAGTCAGCTAAGTGGTGCGCTAGAAGAAATCCACCAATAAGATCATATTCAGGTTAAAGAAATTTATTCTCAAAATAAATTTACATTTCACTTAATGAGAAATTACATAGTAACATAATTACTTAAATAAAATATAAACAGTGAGCATGCATGAATTTGAATCTAAAAATAAAATAAAACCAGTGCAAAAACTATAATTTGCTAACTGTAATGAGGCAAAGATTAATAAACTGAAAGCAAACGGGAGCCGCGCAAAATATCGAGCATCTCATTAATAAAGTTATAAGGTAGTTGGAAAAAAAGATGCGTCTGCGAGCAATAGCAAGCGGCCGGGCGTCCGACCGAGTCGAAAGAATAGTAGCTCAGGGTCAACGTACAGGGTCGGATTTAGAAGTTAGTTATGATGTTTTTTTAATTGGGTTTTGAAGATATTTAAACTTTTTGATGTTTTTATTTCTTTTGGAAGATTATTAAATAATATTGCTCCTTCAAAACCTATTCCTTGCCTCGTTCGATCGGCGTAAAATGAAGTAATCCTATTGTTGGACTATTTTTCGCTCGCCGCTTAGCGAAGCGAAGGGGTAGCTACCCCGCATAGGTCTCTCTGGTGAAAATTTAGGATAACTTTCGCTAGCCTCTTTCGCGGTCGAGCCTCAACTATGAAAATTATCGTTGCGAGTCAAGAGGGCTCGCTAATGACCTCGCTCATTTCGCGGTCGAGCCCGGGCTTAACGCTAAAGCCTTTTGATTCTTTTATGACATTTAGGCACAGTAGCATGCGCCACGATCACTGATGTATGTACTAAAGTACTGCGGGTGCATATATTGTCATTAAATATTGTTTTAAAGTTTGATCGTTGATTTCAGTCGCGTCCCGAGCTCAGCCGTATCAGAACGTGCTGCAAAGGCTACAAGAGGAACGTCTACAACTACCTCATCTGCGATCCCGTCTGCACCAATGAGTGTGTCAAAGCGCTCTGCTCTGCTCCCGAAGTCTGCACCTGTTTCCCTGACCACGTGAAGAACTTGGGTAGATTTTGCATTGCCACATGCCCCATCGGCTGCCAGAACGGCCATTGCTCCGGAGGGGAATGTCTGTGTAAAGAAGGCTTTAAATTAGATATAGATGGCAAGTTCTGTGTGCCAAATTGTAGGGGAAACTGTGGAGGAATAGGTGAGAACTGAACATTTACAATCTTTGATTATATTCAAAATCTACTGAGAGACAACGTCTTATGCAAGAGTAGCCAAAAAGTACCATTCTTTAACATTAACACTACATTAAAGAAAAGTAAAATACGGTGTGTTGTGAATTTTTATCAGATAATTCCTTTTAAGTAGGAATATACCATCCCATTTCGAAATACAACAAATCAAATTCTTATCTTTGTCGAAACTTAAATAAGTATTTGTTCAACAGGAAACTGTACAGCCCCCAACACCTGCGAGTGTAAACCAGGATACCAGAGTACCTCAGATGGAAGCTGCAGTAACTCAGCTGATATCAACCGCGTACCTCCAACGCAAACGCCGCCACACCAACTACCTTCGTACCCCAAACCAAACAACCCTCAAGATCCATATGGATCATTCTACGGAAATCCTAACCACGGTCCTCGTGATCCCTTGTACCCTTACAATCAAAACCAAAACGGGTCACTAGTTCCAGGGCAAACTCAAACCGAAAGACCAAATCAGCCACAATATCCTTTTGGACAAAACCCATCAAATCACCCTAATCAAGGACCAAATCAGTCACAATATCCTTTTGGACAAAACCCATCAAATCACCCTAATCAAGGACCAAATCAGTCACAATATCCTTATGGGCAAAACCCATCAAATCCCCCCAATCAAGGACCAAATCAGTCACAATATCCTTACGGACAAAACCCTCAGTACCCGACATATCCAATCACCCGCAACAGTTCGTATCCTCCAAACCTTCCTATGTATCCAGGAAACCAAATGACTCAGAATCCTACGAATCCCTATGGACAACAACCACAAAACCAGTATCCCTATAATCCCTCTGGATCGAATCAAGGAACATTATATCCTCAGTATCCTGCTGTTCAGACTTTTAATGTTTCCATTCCAGCTCAGTATCCTTTGTATGCTGGAAGTCAACTTGCTCCTAATGGTACTCTTCTCAATCCCAACCAGGGTGGAAGTAATCCCTACCAACCTCCAAGCTATCAGGGATCTAATCAAGGAGGTTACCCATACCCACAGTATCCACAAGGGCCAAATCAGCCTCAACAAGGTGGATCCTATCCTTCGAATCCTACTGGGCATCAAGGCCCTAACTCATCATTCCCTTACAACCAAGGTGGAAACTCTTATCCTTCCAATCCTCAAAGACCTAATCAGCCGCAACAGGGTGGATACTATCCTTATGGACAGGAGCCGCGTGATTTTAATCAATACCCATACGATCAGTCACGCGAGGTCTCCCCTCTATGCGACGGCCCCTGTATTAACGGAGTATGTGGAGAGCAAAATCAGTGCAGATGTAACCCTGGATATATAAGAGACGAGGACGACATTACTGGAAGAAGGTAACATTGAATTTCTTATTTTAATACATTTGTATTGTCTTAACTATTCCACCGCATAGAGAGGCATATAAGCGAGAACTAGAATGAAAGAGAACTTAGTAAAAAATAGGCTCCGATCCTGTTGGAGGTGTTAGTATAAAAAATAAAAAAAAAAACTATTCCACCGCTGGGCTTAGGCTTTCTCACATGAATAGTATCAAAGTTGGCCATAGCCAATAACACTTCTGCCATTTCATAAGATCACCTTTGAACAACGTGTTTTTTAAGGATTTGTATCCTTAAAAAAAACAACTGTAAGAAATCGCTGAAAAGCGATAAGACCGCCAAATTTTAACTTTGTAATTTTTTTTTGTTTATTTTTATGTTTTATGGTGGAGCAACAAAAGTATTGTTTATATATAGATGATTAATATATTATATTATTATTATTTATTTATTTAAGATCTGTACTATTTTTAAAAATGTCTTTTAGAGATAACGTGACGTCTTTCAATTAATAGCGAGTATGTCTTTCCCAGATGCCAACCATATTGTCCCGGCGGGTGCCCCAACGGGTACTGCGCCAGCCCTCACTCCTGCGTATGCGACGAGGGCTACCACAAAGACACCAGCGTCAAAGGACGCCCGAGTTGCGTCAAACGCATTCGGAGATCAGCTGACGATACGAAACCATTGAATGTAGCAGAGCTTTTGATTTTCGAGATTCCCGACGACAATGAAAAATAGTTAATAAATAAAATTATGTGTAATTTATTGTGTTTTGATTGATTATTTATTACTACATACTCGTATATTACACATTCGTACCTAGTACTGTTGATGCAATACATAACGTCATTTGTGTCTACAATCAAAGATAAAATATATCGCAGGGCACTTAATTTTATATAGTAGGTATAGGTAGTTAACTCTAGATATCACCTACCTGTATCCTGTATACTCACTGGTAGGGCTCTGTTGTCTGTCCTTATCCTTGTCGGGACAATATTTTTCAATATTCTAACCATGTAGAATAGATTTAGAATATTGTATTTAAAATGCTAAGTCAATTAAGGATTTTAAATGGAAAAATAATTATATTTTATATTATATTACAAAAAGGTTTTTAATAAATACTAATACCAAGTGCTTAAGAGGAATACAGAGATTTAGACAGTTTATAGAAAAAAAAGAAGACATTAACATAATGAATTTGAACTTAAAGTTTGTACATACAAACGTTACAATTATGAAAAAAATCATAAAGTTAAATAAGTGGGTATAATTGCTAAATAAAATTAATTATAGGTATAATGCTAATCTATCGGCTATCTATATATCGCCCAATTTTACCTAAGACGACACTTAATTTTTTTGTCAATCATTTCATTTTTGTAACGTCTGTATGTACAGAGAAATGAATTTAATTTATCAACTTTATTCTTTCGCTTTTCGTTCTTACGTCTTTCATCGCCGTGGTGGTCACCGTTGACCGACAAACAATAAATGTTCTATTGTATCTGGTTTTGCGGCAGTCAACGTATAACGGTTAGTAATACAATAACATAAAATGACCCTTTACACATAAATAACCATAACAGATAAATTGCCAACAACAAAACTTAATCCAAGACATTATAATTACAAATGATCACATAACAGTAATCTAAAAAAATATTGTAAATACCAAAAGTTTTGTAAACTTAAAAGTGATTAATAAACACTCAATAACAGATTAAGCATATTTAGATTTTTTTTTGTAAATGGTGATTTTGTACCGATACCTATGATATCTTATTTATTTATTTAACTAAACAAAGAATAGATGTAATTTTTTTTTTAAATTTAATGTTGTACAATTAGTATAATAACAAACCTTATAGAACATTATAACCAAACTAAACTACAAAAAACTATAAATAATAAAACTCTAAACAAATATTTATATACTTTGGAGAGCAGTTATTTAACTTGCTTTTACGATAACACAGAACTGTTATAGCTCATGGGGAGCTTACATGGGTTGGTTCCTGAAAACTAAGCTATGGCAGTAGTGGTGGGATTCATATAATGTAAATGGTGGAGAATAACAGTAGCAATCAACTAATCGAATTGAAAGATGTATTTTTTTCTATAGATTTATTACATTTTAAATTTATACAACGTGTAACAGAAAGAATTGATGACTGGCACCAGAATGATGATCTCCCCATCGGCACACAAACCACTCTGGTTTTGCCAATGATGGGTCTTGCATGACTCAATATTATATTTTTTTTGTTTATTTAAAAAATTTAAAAAAAAAAAGGTGGCGCAGGACAGACCCAGATGGCGACTCTTATTATCGGAGGCCAAGACTCACTTTGGGTCGCTGAGCCATTCTAGTTATTTTTTTTTATTTAGTAACAGAAAGGTGTGGTAAAAATTAAAAGATCTGAAGTGTATCCGATCTAGATCTTGTATGCAGAGTAACTAAGGCATCCTTATAAACTTTAATTAGTTAAACAATTTTTAATTAAATATTTCTATTATGACGTCAAATCAAAATATACAAGTCACAGCCCTAATGGTTTAGTAACCTCTGTGTAGTTACATTTATGATGTCAAATCAAAATATACAAGTCACAGCCCTCATGGTTTAGTAACCTCTGTGTAGTTACATTTATGATTACTGCTGCTTGCTTGCCTGACGCGCATGACTTCACTAATATAAATATTTATTGAGTTTTGTCCTAAGATTTAATATAGTTTAATATAGTTGTGGCTGTTAGCCTTGACATAGCCAAGGCTTTTGATCGGGTCTGGCACAAAGCTCTTCTCTCCAAGCTCCCGGCTTACGGTCTGCCTGCTCAGTTCTGCAACTGGGTCGCTGGCTTCCTGCATGAGCGCAGAATCCATGTTATATTTGATGGATGCGCTTCGCGGCTCATATCAGTGAACGCTGGTGTCCCTCAGGGGTCCGTTCTATCCCCCACGCTGTTCCTTCTGCATATCAATGATATGCTTCCACTTGGAAATATTCATTGCTATGCAGATGATAGTACGGTCCATGGAGGATATAACGGTCACCCAGCGGCTGGGCGGGTCGAAACCGAAGTGAATCGAGTTAATCTTGTCATTGAGCTCAATCGGGTATTGGACCTCATATCTAATTGGGGCACCAATAATCTGGTTGAGTTCAATGCCAAGAAAACACAGGTGTGCGCGTTCACGGCAAAAAAGTCACCATTCCTTCCCCTTCCAACTCTTCAGGGTACATCTCTACGCCTGCAGAGCAGTATCAACATGCTCGGTATGACGATACGCTGCGATCTGAACCAAAGGGACTACATCGAAGCCGTGATCAAAACAGCCTCACGAAAACTCGGAATTCTGAACAGAGTGCGGCGATTCTTTACGCCGGACCAGTTGTGCCTTTTGTACAAGACACAGATACGGTCTTGCGTGGAGTATTGCTCGCACATCTGGGACGGTTCCGCTAAGTACCTTCTCGATGCCTTGGACAGATTGCAGCGTCGCGCTGAACGCATTATCGGCAATGCAGAAGTGGTAAGTACTCTCGAATCTCTGCAATTGCGTAGAGACGTTGCGTCACTCAGCGTGTTTTACCGCTTATACCATGGCGAGTGCTCTGAAGAGCTCTTCAGAGCACTCGCCATGGTATTCAGACCTCATCCCACCTTCTCCCTTTCTTCATAGGAGTACACGTGCTGCTCTTCGGAGTCACCGATTCACTGTCTCAAATATCCCATCGCGCACAAAGAAATTTAGTGACTCGTTTCTTTGTCGCACCTCCAAAAGATGGAATAGTCTACCAGCACACGTTTTCCCTCCGTCCTATGATATGGGGTCCTTCAAGAGGAGCGTGAAGAAGCACCTTGTGGGCCGGCAGAGTGAAGTTAACTGATGCTACGTTTGTTTCCACGCTGCACCAGTTGTCTTCGCGTCTGGACTTCATTTCCACTTAACATCAGGTGGGATGGAGTCATTTGCCGAGCTAAGTATAAAAAAAAAATATATATACATATATATTAAAAACAAACAATAATAACAGAAAAGAAACAAAACTTATCTTACTATGTTAAAGAAAAATAATAATAAATAATGAATTTACAATTGCATGTCCAATTAAAGTTAAAAATTATGTGTTAGTTACAACCATCACAAAATCTAGATTGGAAACACTTTGGATCTTTTCATTTTTGCCACACCTTTTGTACGTTACGTTACGTTACGTACACACGTTGTATATTATTCGACCAATCTAATAACTACATTTCTTTTACTTACGAGTATTATATTTTAAATATTATAAATTATACAATCATAATCATCACGAATCCATGCATGGAAAACTATAATAATTACTATGAATGCAACTCGGCCTCCGACTGAAAATCAGCGTCATGGCGATGGGCTTTCTTAATGCCGTGACACGTGCTAAGCCGGAGACAATTTGTCACTGTTTCACTGCTCACCTTATTTGATTTGATTTATATTGACTTAATTATTATGCTAAATAAATTTGTTACCATAATAACAATGATAAGAAGATATTAGGTAAAATTACTTTAAGTACATTGTAGACCCTGAAAAGGGTACATCAAATAAAATATTGAGAGGACGACTTACATTTACATATTAATTTTTAAATTTTTAATTCTTTATCTTGTATATTCTGGAACACTATAATTCATTAACATTTCCCTAAAAGTATTTTTTTTATTTTTTAATGAACACATTGTCACTTTTTCCATCAGTTCTTTTGACAACTTATTAAATAATTTTATTGACATTAAGAGATGGCTGGAAGAGTTCTTTTTAAGCCTTTGTTACTGGTATCATCGATTTGTGGCCGTGTCGTGATGTGTATCATGATGGAATGTCTCGTCGTCCAATAGTTTGGATGTTTACGTATGAATTTACAAATTTCTAACCCCCTTACAAATAAACACTATTTAAGCATTTACTTAGTTAATCATTGTTTTGTCAACGTCACACAAACGTCGTTCTCAATTTGAGAAAAAGAGACAAAACAATGATTAACTAAATAAATGCTTAAATAGTGTTTATTTGTAAGGGGGTTAGATATAAATGCAAGGAAGGGGATTTTTTTTTTTTTGAAACGCTGAGATTTTTATAATTATATATTTTTAGTAACCGCAGATCTTGTTTAGCGGCGACGTGCACTTGGACTATCTATATTAGTAGTCCATTGACTACTAATACAGACCGATGACGATGGTATTTTTCTAGAAAAAAAGGCTCCGCTTCACATGCCAGACTTTCAGACCATATTCTCCCCGGATAGTCCAACATTTTTCCTGTACCAATCTTTCAATGCTATTTATAAATCACCATAGTGATGACGAGCAGCTATTTACGTTACATGATCTTGCAAATTATACGACGACGTAGGTTCATCAGCCCCAATACCCACAAACGATATAACCGGTATGGGTGTCTCATCTTTTGGAACTGAAAATGAAATATCATAATTAATAAACTAGATTTTCACAAAAATGCAATCGAAATAATATGTAGTGTTATCACTCGTTTATCAAGCCATATATATCGGTTTTGGTGTTCATGCTCATTTGTATCTTGCGGGCGAGAGGGCGGTGGTGTATGCGTGCTGCATTCAAGCTTGATAAAGAAGTGATTTAGCGGATTTAACACTACATATATTATTTCAATTGCATTTTCGTGTGCCATGGATTTCCGCAAAGTAACGCCTTATTCCATTGGTTATCGTAAAAGAAACTAGATTTTAGCTGCCTCTTTGGTCTAGTGGTCTTAAGGTCTCAGACCCAGAGGTTCGGGTTCGATTCCCAGCGAGGAGGGGGGGGGGGGGGGGCTGCCAGGCTAGCTACCCCATATTGTCTAATTAGAACAAGATTGAAAGCTCCTTTTTATTAAAAAAAAAAGCTCTTCTTGAACTTAATTCGCACTCGTAGCTACTAACAGCTCTCAATGGAACCGCGCACGTGAGGGTACAGTTTTATTACCAGCTGTCGTGGTTCCTATGTAACAGCTGTAAACAGTAATCGAATATTGTTTATGGCGCGTTATTAGACATTTGCCACAAATTAGGTTCTTCACATTTTTATTTTTTATACACTCCATACATTGAAAATAGTCACGTGCATTAAAAAATATATGAAAGTTCGTGGCAGATCCAAATTAAAATATGACAAAGAGGTGAAGCAAAACACACATACTTTTTTCAGTGAAGAATATAATTTGTGGCAAATGTACAATAACCCTTTAAGCTTACTTTCGTCTTTGTTATTTCCGCCTTTTAGATGCAGCATCAGCCAATTTCGTTTCACGACTAAAACGACGCTTATAGTTAGAATCATCGCTATAAGTGTAGCCCCACCAGCTGCATAATACCAAAGCATATTTGACCTGGAATGTAATACGTAATAATCAATTAAAATAATCCACCAAAGGTTTTATTTATTATTTAAACTATGAATAAAATTCTTTTATTATTTATAGAATACACATAAAATATCAATATAATAACCAACTATATATTTACAACAAAACTAAAATGAACAAAAAAAGCTGTCAAGCACAGTAGGTAGGCACCCTGTAAGTAGGAATAATAATTGTTATCTCTCATTTTGAGGCTAAGTATTTTTTTTCTATTTTTTTAATGGAAAGAGTAAACAGGCATTAATTATCTTGGCACGCATGCTGAATCCTAGGCCGCATCATCACTTACCACCACATGAGATCGCCGTAAAACATTTGCCCATTTATTTTTTTTAAGTTTAATTTTTTTTTATTGTTTTCTAAACATACTTATATTTAAGCTGTCCATCTACGAGTTACTAACTTATCATTAACTTACTTTTCATTTTCGACTCCATATTCTGCCTTGCTACGCGTTTCATTGAATGTTCGATTATTATCTCTCTCGTCAGAATGGTTACTTTTAAAAGATGAGTTACGGAATGAACCTTCGATTTCTCTTTCGCTCGACTTGGTGGTTTCTAATAAGTTTTCCGTATGCGATGATGTTTCAGTCATATCTATATATTCATTCCATGTGCTTGTTTCTGGAATGCCTGGTTCTATACAGCTACCATGAGCGCAGCCTTTCAAGCAAAATGGTATACAGAGCATATTTTGTGACAATTGGTATCCTTTTGGACAAAGGCATACATCGTCAGAACAATATGGGTTAATATACATTACGTATTCCGAACCGCACTGACAGATATTAGGGCTGATGCAAGTGCCGTTAGGACATCCGTCAGTACAATAAGGGTCACAAGTTTTGTTAATAGACATTATGTAGCCCGCATCACATTGACAGATATTAGGGCTGATGCAAGTACCGTTGGGACATCCGTCGGAACAATGAGGTTCACAAGTTAGATTCGATGACATTCTATAACCCTCGTTACATATACACGTGTTGGGGCTTACACAAGTGCCGTTAGGGCATTCGTCAGAGCAATAAGGTTTACAAGTTAGATTTGATGACATTCTATAACCCTCGTTACATATACACGTGTTGGGGTTTACACAAGTGCCGTAAGGGCATCCGTCAGAGCAATGAGGCTCACAAGTTAGATTTAATGACATTTTATAACCCTCGTTACATGTACACGCGTTGGGGCTTACACAAGTGCCGTAAGGGCATCCGTCAGTGCAATGAGGCTCACAAGTAAGATTTAATGACATTCTATAACCCTCGTTACATACACACGTGTTGGGGATTACACAAGTGCCGTTAGGGCATCCGCCAGAGCAATGCGGCTTGCAAGTTAGATTTAATGACATTATATAACCATCGTTACATGTACACACGTTGGGGCTTACACAAGTGCCGTAAGGGCATCCGTCAGAGCAATGCGGCTCGCAAGTTAGATTTAATGACATTATATAACCATCGTTACATGTACACGTGTTAGGGCTTACACAAGTGCCGTAAGGGCATCCATTAGAGCAATGAGGCTCACAAGTTAGATTTAATGACATTCTATAACCCTCGTTACATGTACACGTGTTGGGGCTTACACAAGTGCCGTAAGGGCATCCGTCAGAGCAATGCGGCTCGCAAGTTAGATTTAATGACATTATATAACCATCGTTACATGTACACGTGTTAGGGCTTACACAAGTGCCGTAAGGGCATCCATTAGAGCAATGAGGCTCACAAGTTAGATTTAATGACATTCTATAACCCTCGTTACATGTACACGTGTTGGGGCTTACACAAGTGCCGTTAGGGCATCCGTCAAAGCAATGAGGCTCACAAGTTAGATTTAATGACATATTATAACCCTCGTTACATGTACACGTGTTGGGGCTTACACAAGTGCCGTAAAGGCATCCGTCAGAGCAATGAGGCTCACAAGTTAGATTTAATGACATATTATAACCCTCGTTACATGTACACGTGTTGGGGCTTACACAAGTGCCGTTAGGGCAACCGTTGGAACATATAGGTACGCATTGGTTCGGGGTAATATAATGATCCTCGTAGCCCGCATCACATTCACAGGTATGCGGGGCCACACATTTTGAGTTGATGCATGGGTCAATACATATTGGGTCACACTGTTCGTATGGATACAAATGTTTGCTATATCCCCTGCAACAAACAGTTTCGTATTTCCAACTCTGAAAGGTTAAAAGATATTAATTGACAGACATTTAGAAATATTTTACTGAAATTTTATAAAAACATGACAATACCAGCATTTTATTTAGATTGCCAATAGTTTGAAATATACTGTTTTCTAAAGTTTTCTAAAGCGAACACTACACAAATTGAAATATACTGCTTAAAAAATAACAAAATGAAACAAGTAAGTTTCAAGTTTCGTCTTATCTTTACAATTAAGTTTAAAAAAACTCTTTTGACAATTAGTTTTTCAAAAGAAAAAATGTTTTTTTTATGTCTTTTAAACATCAACCGACAACACTTTCATGTATTTATTTGTCTCATCACCATCATCTCAGCCAAAAATCGTCTACTGCTGGACAAATGCCTCCCCCAAGGATATCCACAACGACCGGTTTTGTACTAATCTTAGATAATAATGAAATTTAATCTTACCGAAAACGTAACATAATAGGTTATCCGTTTTGTCCTTTTTTTCTTACACCAAAAATAGCAGTCAGGTTTATTGTAGGTTTCGGTAACAATCATGGCCTTCGAATATCGAGATGTAACGCTGTATCTGCAGTTAGATGTTACTGTTTTAATTTCTAACACACATAAATATCATCATCAACTGCTAAAAGCACTTTGATGGTCACTATCATTTACAATATAGCTCGATATTGTTTAAAGTAAACACTTAGTTTTCCTGTACTTACGACACTCTCTTCGTACATTCTTTGCTAAGCACCTGATTATTTATAGAAAAAACTAACACTAAACCGGATAAGAAAAGCCTAGGCCACATAACTATGTTCAAAATAAACAAGAAAACAATGGCTTTAAGCTGCGCAGCGGAAGACAAGGAGATAATGTAACGGTTAGGGTGACCACGCAATTGTATGAACAAAACGAATTATTGCAACATTTACGTAAAATTATACACACTCACACAGATCTATATTTATATATATAAATCTTCTGTGCGTGTGTTTGTAATTGAACTCCTTCTAAACGGCCGGACCGATTTGGATGAAATTTTTTGTGTGTGTTCAAGTGGATTAGATTTACAATTGGACCCGGTAGATGGCGCTGCTAAAGGGGTCCATCATGGGATACGGGTGTTCTTAAGCGAAGTCACGAGCGGGCCATTAGTGTACATCTAAAATTAAAAATTTACGGTGTAAATCGTATATAAAAACTACTGATATATACACTTATATCGACGTACATATTCCTCATCATCTCAGCCAAAAGCCGTCCACTGCTGGATAAAGGCCTCCCCCAAGGCATGTCTTGGGGGGTATTTGCCGTAATCGCCACGCTTGGCAGGCGGGTTGGCGATCGCAGAAGGTTGAGGGTAACCTCAGAGAGATGCTGCTGCCCATCCTCTGGAATGGTCCCTTAGTCGCCTTTCACGACACCCACGGGTTGAGATGGGGTGGTGCAATTCTTTATCCCCGGCACTACACAGGGACATATTCCTATATCGACCTATAACTATACCACATTCGGTAGTTTAAGAAACAATGGAGCCTGATGCTAAGACTCCGCCCAAGAAGCGAACTGTATCCTGAACTCCTGATATGTTTGAGGTTGAAGGTGAAGATCTAGTAAAATTACGGGCATAGAAGCATAAGAACTGCCCCCTGACTATGAGCTCTTAAAGCAGTATTATTGCAGTTGTGGAAAAGAGACGCGAGTATATTCGCCGCTACACGCGTCTCGTTTTCACAACTGCAATAATACGGCTATAAGAGCTCGTGGTTACCCCCCTGAAGCTTCAGCGACGGCAACGCACGCGAGTTACATATTGCAAGCGCTAATGTGACGCACGAGCCGCTTTCCATCAGGCAGGCCATGTACCACCTTCCCTCCCCCTTCCCCCCCCCCCCCCCCCCCTCCCTCCTGCCCTTCTTATTTTTTGAGAGAGTTGGCTGATTGTTTCAGACTGCATTTCGAGCTTCACCGGGATTTTTAGGGGCGGCGAGCTTAAAGGGTTCCTCAAGCAGTGTGAAACGAAGTACCATCAGAGGTTTTCTAGAAGGAACGGCATCACGCACTAGTGCGTGTCCCCGCGCTCTACTAGATTCACCGAAGGGTTCGGATCGGATTGGAAGATAAGACACACTCCCCGCATAAACTTCGCAAGGTGAGGTACACGGGAGTGAGGCGCCTAGTAAGAGACACGTCCAAAGGCACCACAGTGGCTAGTAGTGAATGACTCCTCAGAGTACTTGGGATTGACGGGTGCCCTAGGTTTTTAATGGATCGGCCGTAACATCAGACTAACGGTGATTCAGGTGCAAATTTTTCTACGATATTTTTTTTCCTGCTCAACAACAAAAGAAAAGAGTCGGATGATTTTGGTTGAGATTACAATTCGGCAAACTAAACTGAAACCTTAAGGTATATTAGTTCACAACCAGGGGCCTTACCATGAGCTCCTTACGCAGTATTATTGCATTTGTAAAAGCGAGACGCGTGTAGCGTTTCGTTTTCACAACTGCAATAATATTGCTTTTAGAGCTCATGGTAAGGCCCCAGTTCGTAATTATCATCACTAAGCAGGTAACTATCAGGTAGAATAATGACAAACGCTTCTTCGCAGTGATTATTTTTAAAAGCCTTAATAGTTTAAAAAAAAATTGTCGCAAGATTAAAACACAACTTATGAACAACATGTTTCTCATCACATTCCCGAACCGGTCTTAATTATTTATTGCAAATATGGGAACCACAATATTAAATAAAATGAATGAAGATATAAATAGTACTGACAAATGACAGCATCCTATGTGTCATGTTATTTAACTAAGTGGATGTGATTGATAAAGTAATGTTATAAAACAGTAACCGTTTTGTACTGTGGCATGCTGATAAATAAATAAATGAAATAATAAGTAAAATGCATTTAATTCAGATCTGTATATGGATACACACATATTGTTACTAACACTATGGGTGTTAGTAACAATATTGAACTTAAAACCTAGGCACAATAAGTATTATAATTAGTTTTGGTGTCTTTGACGCTGTCTACGTCCAGTCTCGTCGCAACCGTCCTCAGGAGGCTATTGGCGCGCTGCCCCGCACTCGATGCATCAGGGACGCGATGCGCTTTCTAATGATAGCTGAGAGGCTATCAACTTCAACTGCTGCTATCATTCCTGACGCACTGTAGTATCGAGGCAGCCCCATCAGCACCCGCAATGCGTTGTTATATTGAATGCGCAGGGTCCTACACTGAAAAAAAGACATAACCGAACTGTTTCGGCTACTTTAGAAATAACAAAAATTTGTTAAGCAAGTAACAAAGTTTTATTAAAATAATAAAACCTGTTTACTTATTATTAAAAAAACTAGTTTTGTTACTTTCTGTTCGTCTTTGGGTAAATAAATTTTCTGTTCCATGTACCCGAACATAAGTAAACAAATCGTCTTGATAATATGCAACAAAATTGGTACTTCTCTTTTAACATTACTCTTTGACAATAACTTTATCGCATGGCTAGCCATTTGTAACTGACTAGCATTGTTAACCCGTACAAAAACCGTTTTAAATATAACCAAATATTATCATGTTATTTGTAAACTAATAATTTGTAACAAATTCTTTGCTTCCTCTATTTACATCCGACAAAACTTAGTTTCAACAATGAATAACCAATTTGACAACAATCTTTTACCAAACATTGTACAATTCATTACCAAAATAATGAAACAGGTACCTACATTCAGTTTTGTTAACGTTTAACCGAACTTGATGCATAAAGGCGTCATGACATGACAGACAATGTCGATTCCTGTTTGTCTCTAGTCTCTGATATTGGTATAAGTCTCAGAACAATAGCTAATATTATTCTGAGGTATAAGTCGTATAAGTACTCGTTCATTTTGCTTTCGACGCGACGACGACGACGACACGCTTGCTCATAGAGGGATAGTAATTGGTTAGTGCGCTTGCTCCAGTTACTGTTTCTTAGTTTGTTGATCGAAGTTCTTAATTCCATTATTGATTACAATAACCAATTAGACAACACACAAAAAGAGGCAACCGATACTCAAGGGGAACCAGAAGAAGTACAAAGAGAGCCACGCAGCACAGACGGTCTAGATTCATCCTGCGTAAGTGATATTCTATTCTTTTTTTTTCTATTGTTTTTTAGTCTGTGATGGTCTCTTGTAAAAACGTAACACGCGGGCCACACTCTTTTTTTCTATCATCATCATCATCATCTCAGCCAAAAGACGTCCACTGCTGGACAAAGGCCTCCCCCAAGGATCTTTTTTTCTATAAATTAAAATAATTATTAGATACAATGTATTTGTGTGTTGTTGTTTATATCAATAAACTAAGTGCAGTGCATTTAATATAATAGATCCACCTACAAGTCTCAAACACTTATAAATAGCCCTCAGTAGGCACATCATGTATATCTGTAGTTTCCTCCAGTTGTAAGTTTTCCCTAAAAATAAATAAATAAATATTAAGATGTTATTATAAGTTAAATTTTAAGCTTCCTTAATGCACACCTCTACCTAATTCTCTAATATTCCTTCCTTTCTTTCCTCTCTTATCTTCAACGTATTAAATTTTTACTTGGCAAGCTTTTTCATGTGCTTCTTTTATTTTTTCAGCTCCTGAAAGACCTTAGAAAATTGTATCCTCTTATCGAAGAAAACTTGCACCAAAATTGGCCACAATTAAGACAAAATAATTGACCAAGCGATTAAACGAAAGGAAGCCGGCTTAAAGAAATCTTCGCCAATATTAACGGTATGTATTGATTTTTTTTATTGTCTTTACTATTTTTAAGGTTCTTCAATTCGTCCAGCCCAAATTTAAAATTAAAATTTTTACTGAAAAGTCCGGATTACACTAAGCAAAAACTGAGTATGTGGATAAATCAGTATTTTGCGAACATCTTTAAGTACTTTACGTTCAAACGTAAATGTAACTTGATAATGATAACGACGGGTTAACTGCAAAATATGTTACAGTCATAGTTTGCAGTTAATTGAGATGCATTTAAAATTGTATTGAAAACTCACTGAATCGATCAAAGAAACATCAAAATGTTCGCGATATACTGATTAATCCAAATACTATTTAAGCTTGGTGAAATCGGGATTTTTTGTTAAAATACTAGTTTTGCGGGCTGCACGAACCTTAACATAGAATAAAGTGGAAGTAATAACAAAATCTGTTTAGTTGATTTTAAGATTATTCTTGTTATATTATTTTAATTACTAAATTTCTCAAAAACTACTAATTATATTGCATTTTTATTGGTTTAGTAATTTTTCAACTTTTAAATAATCTACTAAACTGGTTTTGATGTAACTTTTATTGACTCTTAAGTTAAATTCAACCCAAGTGAACTCACTGCATCCCAACTGGCATGCTTTTTTAGGATTATTACTATTACTTATAAAATGCAAATAAGGAAATGAAAACTAATTAAAAGTAATAATATACCAACTTTAAACTAAAAGGAAAAAATAATAAGTTAGTGTTACAATAAGAAAAATTGAGGTAGGTGCCTGCCAGCTATAACAATATCTTAGATGACGGCTGGCACCGAGCTCAAAAAAAATTGTTACATGTTACTTCTTTATTTTTCCTTTTAAGTTAATATCGGCTTAGTTTTATTAAATTGGTTTTTATATTAATTGAGTTTTTTTACTTTCTTTTTTTTCAGATTCTGAAGAGGTACCTACTTGATTTAGTGGGCTTTATGGCACTCCCACTTTTAATGACGACATCTACAGTCAAAAAAGATAAAACGAGGCCAAAAAGACAGTGGCGTCCATCGAAGTACGAAGCTTTGCAAGGTTTTATTTGTCATGTAAAAATGGCTGCTCAAATCGAATAAACTATTACGCGGCGTCAAAGTAAACTGCAGGATTTAGGGTTAGCTTTGCAGCCATTCATTATTGTGGTAGGTCCCTCCGTAAAAGAAATTTCTGCAAGATATATTATTTTGAACAATTTAAGATATGAAATGACCTCCATTGTCAAAGCTGCGGATGCTTGTTTCAAAATAATATTTGTTTTAAATGCTGAGTATCTGGTAGAATTTCACATATTTGGCAATTCATTCAAAAAAGTTTATTCAAATTAACCACGAAATATGACAAAATTTTCACTACTGTGCGTACCCTAAGTACTGACCTTGGCTTGGAAATTGATATGTAAGCACCATACAGTTTTTGGAGCACTTGAAGTAAATGTGTATATTACAAATAAGTATTTTGAATTTTGTTCTTTACTATTTACAAGTACAATTTGATGTACACTGACACAAATTAACGTTACTTAATTACGGTCTTCTTTAAATGCGCAATTTTCATCAATTTTACTAGTAAATAGTAAATTGTAGCTTTATGAAACGAGGCCTTGGCGTTTTACCCCCTTATTCATAAAAACTATTCGAGCATTATTTAGTTAAATATTGTTTTGTCAACGTCACACAAACGTCATTTTGAATTTGAGAACTTTTTCTCAAATTCAAAATGACGTTTGTGTGACAAAACAATACAACAACAACAAGACCAAACAATGATTAACTAAATAATGCTTAAATAGTTTTTTTATGAATAAGGGGGTTAGTATTTAAGTCAATTGCAAAAATGTGTAATTTTTATACTTTTATGATAATGTTACTCGAAAGTTTTTATTAAATAAATATAATGACTGTAATAAAACTTATTTTATTAACATCTCTTAAAAATCTCATTTCCAAAATGCTTACCGGTATTTGTACTACACAAAACAAATCTTTTGGAATAACTTCAGAGATTTGATATTTAAGTACTTACTTACTAATCCTTTCAGATTTAACTTAAATAAAATCAAAAGTCTTTGGAGTTATACCAAAAGATTTGTTTTGTGTGGTACATACCGGTAAGCATTTTGTGATCCTAAGATTTTTACCCGATTTTTGTTACAAGCAGCTGATAAAGGTTTGCTGTCTAATACCCAACCGTTAGTTTATATTTAACAAAATTGCCATTTATATATCTCTGTTTAATTTGGTTACTAGCAATCAAAGCTTAAAAAAATGACAACAACATAGTTAGGCCATTCATAACAAAATGATTTGTTAAATATTAGTGAATCAAGTTACACGCTACTGAACTTTTTAGTTTGACAATTACAAAACTCGTTGCTAATGTTGTAGTTGTAAACATACTGTTAGGTTACAGTTAATATAAAAATGACAAAACTGTTTTGTTACTGGTTTGACGGTGTATGCTATGCTGAAACGAACTATTTGAGAACATTTGGCTAACTTATTTTAACAAGCTGTAACATAGTATCGGTTAACATAACATAACCTCTGTAACCAAACTGGGCTTGGTGAGCACGTTACACGTAGTTCGGGAGTCACTATTTCGAGACTACATATAGACAAAAGTTTGGTTACATTTAACAATATTTTTTTTCAGTGTATACGCTCCTTAGCTATAATTCATCCACAGGCTGTACGTGTATGTAATTAATGAGTGACAGTAGGCTTTGAGGAGCTCGATGGCGCAGTGGTTAACGCGCCCGGTCTGCGAGTGCTGAGGTTAAGCAACTTTCGCAAAGGCCGGTCATCGGATGGGTGACCAAAACTTTATCATCTCTCTCTCCTCCATGCTTCGGAAGGCACGTAAAGCCGTTGGTCCCGGCTGCATTAGCAGTCGTTAACAACCACCAATCCGCACTGGGCCTGCGTGGTGGTTTATGGCCCATTCTACCTATCCATCCATAGGGAAGGCTCGTGCCCCAGCAGTGGGGACATAAAAAATGAGCTGATGATGATGATGATGATGAATAGGCTTTAACAAGCATATTTTTTAAATTTTTAGTGCAACGTGCAAACCTGCGGGAGATCCTTAAGTTTAAGCGACTCAGTGACCCATTGTCCCAGGTATTTAAAATCTGTTCTTGTTTTAATGGAGCGCCATTGAGCTTTACAGGTGGAACTTTATATATTTTATTGTTCGATTTAACAACTAGAAACTCACTTTTACCAGAGTTGTACCTGAGACCGTGGGCCACTGCGTACCGCTCACTGATAACAATTAACTTATTGAGAGCACTGATCGATGAGCACAGCAGTACCATATCGTTGGCGTAACTTATGTTGTTGACAAAGGTACCGTCAACAGAACAACCAACTCCAGCACTGCTGAGCTCAACCATTCTCTCCCGACCATTTTACATAGTTACGTTGTTTCGCATACCAATATTTTAGAATCGAAATACCATCATGACGCAAATCAGTATCATCGTAGAGCTTCTTCCAAAGAACGTCATGTTGAACTACGTCAAAGGCTTTTGATAAATCTAGAAACACTGCATATACAGGTGTGTTTCTTGTGGTATAGTAATATGCACTGTCTGCTTGAGGCATAGGACTGCAGCTTCAGTAGATAGGCCAGGTCGGTTTTTTTGGTACTCCTAAGAATTAGTATTCAAAAAATGTTATATCAATAAGTCCCTGTGTGGTGCCGGGGATAAAGAATTGCACCATCCCATCTCTTCCCGTGGGTGTCGTAAAAGTCGAAGGGACCATTCCAGAGGATGGGCAGCAGCATCTTTCTAAGGTTAACGCTCAACTTACTTACTTACTTGGGGGAGGCCTTTGTCCAGCAGTGGACGTCTTTTGGTTGAGATGATGATGATGATGAGATGATATCAATAAATTAAAATCTGATTCAGAATTCAAGGTAGCCAGTTTGATTATTTCGTAAATCGGCAAGAGAAATCAATCGCCGCATCGAAATATTATTTTTGACATACAAAAAATTGAAATAAACAGTGCGTGAAGCTACGCTGTGCTCTTTAATGGGCTACGGACGTAGGTTACAAGTGACTTGCCATCTGCAGTCACCTAATTTTGTGACGCCTGTCGAGGTTTAGAACTTTAAGAGATGGAAGATAAACTGATAAATACGCAATCCAAACCGATTGGCATGAGGTGCCTCATGAAAAGAGACAACAGAGGTTAAAAAAGTGTGAGGACGCCTTTACCCAGGTTTCCCAGGAAAAGGACACTTACCGCTTATATAATAATTGAATAATTATATTATTATTATTATTTCCTTATTATACATTTGGTACTAAACCACAAAGCTTGTTTTTACAGAAATTATTAAAGTCAAAGTAAAAACATACCTACATAGATAAAAATACAATAAAATACGTATTTTTATTTTACAAAATATTTTGTTTTATTGTATTAAATAACGCTATCATAAACATTATTCATTCTATTCTATTCTATTCTATTCATTATTATGTATACATAATAAGTATGTCGCAAAAAATAAAATATAGAAACTAAATTCACAATATTTAATGTATTATTTCTGTTTTCCCATTAACGATGTTTTAATTTTATTAAAACCATGTTCTTGGTAAATTTCCTATTGTTTAATCTCCATTTCAATATTTTTGCTGGGAGTGTGGGGTAGAACTGAAAAGATAAATTAATAATAAGCGTCAGCAGTAGCCGAACTTGGGTTGAATGCGAGAAACAGCGGAGCAGCGTAGCCACCTTAGAAAACTGACGAAAACCTATTTCTAACATCTATGTTTCATCATCAGAGTGCCTAGTATGAGTTTTGTTTACTATCCGTATTTATTGTCGAATGTCGCTTGATGACGTATTGCTGACATTGATTGAGTGCGACAACGCACTATCTGGCCAGCCGCAATACGGTGTGCCCGCCGCCGTTGCGGCAGGCCGCATGTCTGTTTTCATATGAAACCGTATTATTCAAACGCACTACTTGCGTATAACATTTGATGATCGGAAGCGGTCAATTGCGCAGGATATATTAAAGTGCACAAGCAGACGCGCAACTGCAGGCGCACTCTCTCGTATAACATTTACTATTGCAACTGCATGCCGGATTGCGGCTGGCCGGATAGTGCGTTTTAGGCCTTAGGCATAGTGTTGATAAATTTCGGGTGAAACAGAACCACTAGCGTAAAGCTAGTGCACCTAACCCGGTACGAGTATGTCATGGGTTGCGGGTTCGGAAATTCCCGCTAGTGGAAACTTTTTCAACACCTTTTATCTCTAATTCGCAACAAAGTTTACGCAAAATTGTCTAAAACCACAATTAAGTTAAAATTTAAAAGCAATAAATATTTAAATTCATATTTACCGTAAGAACCTGTTCGCAAGCAACCATAAATCATTTTGACGATAAATAATACAATTAAAGCTGTACAGATAAGAGACAAGATAATTATTAACACCATATTTGTAATACTAACATCCTTCTCCATTGAATGATTACTGAAAGTAAAAGTTTTATATAATTGAATAATTATACAGACAAATTATAACGACAAATTTATAATATTATAGTTTTAATCACTTACTGGTGTCTACCATACTTTGAATCCGAAGTTTGTGTGGTATTGACCACGGAAAATATAGCGTGTGTTGTGACGGCAGATGCGATGGATTCTGTCGATTCTAGTTCTTTTGTATTTGCAACTTTCTCAGAATCAATTATACGTGGTCTGTCACTAGCCTCAGTAGTACTTATATTGCCGTGCCCATCTATTATATAATGATTTAAGAAGCTAGACCTAGTGACTGTACTGGTTTGGTTTGGCTTAACGTCTTCTGTAGTTGTATTTTCTTCTGATTCAGGAAGATAAATTACTGGTTCGACAATATAATCTGGATATCGAAACTGGCTGTAGTTGTATAAATCTGAATCTTTGGGATCGTCAAAAACGTGTAAGGATGTTTCAGTTGTAGTTTCTGATACATTAGCTAGACTCTTAGTAATTTCTGAGAAATATACTATATTAGTAAAGTTTATTGCCATCACAGGTTTTATAGATTTATCGCTGATCGATCTCACAGTATCGTTGTCTTCATAAGTAGAAATATAATCTGTGTCACTAGTAAAGTTGTTAACTCTATAAATATCCCACTTTTCAGTAACATTTAATGTGTCTGTAATATTTTTAATTATTTCGTCAGTAGGCATAGTAGTAGCAGAGCTAGAATTTTTTAATAATTCTTCGGTGAACATTATTTCAAGAAAGTTTTTACCTTCAATATTTTCTGCAAAGCTATTAATATGCTCTGGTATGGTATATTCAGCAGTATCGTAATCGTCGTATCCAGCGTAAGTAGAATAACTGTCATCAAATATTCTCGGTTCAATGGGCTTTGACTCATCAGAATGGTTAGCTCTAGACAACATTTCGCTTGTACCAGTAGTGCTAATAAAGACAGTGCTGATGGAATCATTTGTGGTTTTAACATTTTTAATCAAATCATCTGTTTTATCTGTCATGTCTATGATACTTATACCGGAATGATCGCTTAAATATTCCGTTTTAGCAGTGTCATTTTCAGTAATTGTTGAGGTATTCAAGAAAAATATAGCATTAGTTGTCATGACATCCGTGACTGTACTCTCTGTGACAGTAGTGTCCGTTACAATATGATCTGTTTTAAACATATCGAGCTTGTCGGATAGCGTAGCGTTACTTTGGTATCTATTGGAAATTAAAATAAAACATTATTGACTTCATTTAGCACTTTATGTCGATGTCTATGACTAGGGATCGAAATAGGTAGAGTATAATTACCTTAAGTTGGTGAAAGGGTGTTGAAGGATGTATTTGTTTACCACATCATTACGGGATCACACAATATACATTTTTGTTTGTTGAATAAATTTTCGAAGTTAATTTGTTGAATTGATTATTCTAATATATAAGCTATCGAAGTTTTTAGAGAAACTTTTGATTGATAATCTTTTACGTAAATGGTAATATTATTATGGATTTTTTTTGGAAATGTGATTGTTCAGCTTTATAATGTAAGCTAAGTTAGAAAGGACCATCACATCATGATCTTTGACAAATAAAAAAGTATATTGGCTATAATAGGCTGTTATTTATTTTAAAAATCTAAATCAAAAAGGTATTCGTTTTTAAAATACTTTTCAAATTTATCATAAAATATATTTTTAAATTTAATTGTTTTTGTTTTCGTTAACTTTATGCAATTATGCTGTACCTATTTCCATCACCGTCTGTGAGACTAGCAATCTGTAATTACCCAGCACATTCGCACATATTATCGGCACTAAACACCAAGTTTCTGAAACATGTCAAATTTATTAACTTATTGTATATTAATATTTATCATAATGTTTTTCTTTATAGGTACTCACTCTCCTGAATTTAATATGTTTAAGCTGCATGGTGCCTCTGCCTGAAATTTGTCAAATCAAAGATTTTATTTTCAGTAAACGCGTCATTTAATAATAATAACTTTCTTATGTCCCGAAAACTGTGGCAATTTCGAAAAATGCGGGCTTTTTGCTGGTCTTCAATAATCGACATCATCTACATTGCTCTGTGCAAAATTTCAGCTTTTGCATACACAATACGTGCAGTGCACACTCAAAACAATCACCTGTGTTATCAACATTTACCCCAAGTGCAACAACAACAGAAAGCGGTCAACTACAACAGGATATAGAAGAAAATATGTTTTTAAAAGATTGCTTAAGATTTCGATA
Organism: Eudonia lacustrata; assembly: GCA_947562085.1. Lineage (NCBI taxonomy): Eukaryota > Metazoa > Arthropoda > Insecta > Lepidoptera > Crambidae > Eudonia > Eudonia lacustrata. Next base: position 24,477,105 of record OX387315.1, read on the forward strand.
GTTATCTGACGACAATAAAAGTTTTATGTTAAGAGCGTTTACGCCGCACACTAGCACCGCCAATGAAAAAAAAACATATCTCGTAATTAGAGATAGAAAATCAAATTATGCTCAACAAACTATCTGAATGAAGTAATTTAGCATTTTTACGTCACCTAATGAACACCTGACATGTTATGGTTTAGTTAAATATAGTTAAAAGTGGCCGTAACGTCTTATTTAACTAAACCATAACATGTGTGGTGTTCATTAGGTGACGTAAAAATGCTAAATTACTTCATTCAAATAGTTTGTTGAGCAAAATTTGATTTTTTATCTCTAATTACTAGATATGTTTATTTTTTTATTAGTGGCGTTAGTGTGCGGCGTAAACGCTCTTAAAATGTGTATGTAGGTACCTTCGGAGTAGCGGTTGTGATTTTTACATACCTGTAACAACAAAGATATATATTTTTAATTCATCTCATCTCATCTCATGCGACATCTTTAAGATATAATTTTTCCTTGCATCGTACGGTCACAGTCAGCACATTTATCAATATCATCTTTTATAAAAATCGGATAATACGTTTAGCTGCTACTAAATTAGGTAAGGATAAATCTAAAAATACTACCGATAGGACTGTAATTAGGAAAGGCTGTTGGTTTGGGTGCAACACAAATAATGGAAAATTACTGGTTTTTTTTAAAAATCGCGGTACAAATGTGAAAAGAAGAATATAAATAAAAAAATATGAAAACTAAGAAGTAAGAGTACGCAACAATTATTTTTGCATAAAACTACTGCAACAAAAAACGGTGGTGGCACTTACTTTAGACAAGAACATAACTCGTCTCTATTCTTCACGTTGATCATTCTGTAAAATTTAAAAAAGAACCTTTATCATCAAATAATTATTTATACAAAATATTTTATAAAAAAAACATGTAATTGAAATAATATGTAAGTAGTGTTAATTTCGCTAGCAATTTAGCGGAATTAACACTACATTATTATTAAAAAAATTATAGCAGACCTAAATATGCAATGTTGATACAATGTAATATAACACATTATTATACATAAGTTTTTATCTTTTTGTACTGCTTTTCCAAGAACTTTAACAATGCCAAATCTAACACTCTGTATGGGCACCGTACTTGAACTGATAGAAATGATAGGATAAAGTTTGTTGAAAACAGATTTATTGATACATAAAATTACACTTTAATTGCTATTGATAGAACTTATATGATGTTATGTTAATGATCAATGAGTACACGACGCGATTGCTTAATGTGAACTAAATATAAAATTATTACAAAATATTCGCTGCGGGCGTAAATTGCTGACCGCGCGGTATGTACGGTCATTGCACCGTACATGTTCCCGGGGGACAAAAGACAAGAAATAAAATTCAAATTATGCCTAAATGAGTTGTTGATGAGCAAATGATATATGAGACAAGGTGATTCACTGGGTCCTTTATTTCCTATATTTGTTAAACTTAAGGTCCTCTAATTGCTCCTCTAATCTATCGGTTCGCACACTGTAAACCTTGTCTTTTTAACGAAGGGGGAAGAGGCTTTGTCTTTTTTATGATTGCACTCACTTACACTTTCACTGACACTTTTCACCTTACACTTCTCACTGACACTTTTCACTTTACACTTCTCACTAACCGTTGTGCTGGAGGAGGCGGCGCGCGCCTGGGGCGGAGTCCCCGGCGCCGCGGCCGCCTCACTGGAACCCGCGTCATCACTGCTGCTGCTGTGAGGCACAGTGCGTCCTCGCCACAGCCAGAATACCAAGCCGCCCAGAATTATCACAATGCCTACCATTATTGCTGTATAATGATGGACATCATGATACGATATGGTATCAAATTGTGCTTGATTGTCTTGTAGAGCACGTATTTTGTTGTGTATTTCTCTCATACTTTCTTGTGTTTCTAATATCGCTGACTGACTTTCTTCGATTTTCTCCGGCAGAGAGAAGTTCATTAGGTGATTAATCGGTGGTATATAGTAGGGACTGTCCAATTGCGATGCAATTTTCATATCACTACTCATTTGCTTATGTGAGTAGATAGTGAAATCCTTTGTTTTTATCATACAGCCTTGACCGAGCCTTATAATGCCGGCGCGCGACAGCTGTCGAGCGGTAACTTGATCCTCGCATAGAATCCGCACTTGACACCCATCGCAACAAAAATAAATAATTGTATTAATATTGCTCATTTTAATCCATTCATTGCTGCAGTGTTTTATCTCTGTTTCACATTGATGTGTTTCATAGTTTAATGCACAAAGGTCATTGTCATTTGTAAGGTGGTTGATTCGATTTTGTACGCGACAAAGAGAGATTTCCGTCTTGTGTAAACAATCTCTCAACTCTGTTTCGCTCATCGTGATATAAAAATCTTTTTTAAGATTAATGCCAACGTATAATGAGATTGGCACGATACTGATTTTATTGTTTTTTGATTGCTGAGGAATAGGTATTAAATTATAAATCTCAAAAAAATCGTGGCTTACCAGGGGCACAGTTATTTCGAAAAGACAATACTGTTCTGTCGTTCTTGTTTTGATTGATAACAACTGATAAAGATTTCTAATATCGGTTTGTATGTCATCAGTTGGTAGTGCTAAGTCTTTTGGCAATTGACTAGCAATCTTGCTTAATTCGCGTTTCAACTGTTCAGGTGATAGTAAGTGGGGGTTAAACCGGCCGTGATAAATGTCAATTATGGTGTCTGATAACACGTTTTGTATATTTCTTAGGTTTTGCAGCATATTATTGGCGGTGACTGTTGTCAATGTAAACGTACTCATATCGACTTGATATTGTATTTCATGCTTCATGTAATTAGTAGCGCTGTCCAAGTTCATGAGGTGTTGATTAATGGTCTTGTGTTGTTTATCAATTAAACTTTCAGTTCTTTTTAGAACATCGTATTCTGATGCAATGATGGAAGTTTGATTTTTCCACAAAGATGCCATATGTCTTTGATTTACTTTGATAAGTTCGATATCCTTTTGATATTGCTCTGCGAATCTTTGATCTAATACGCCGAACAGGCTGTTGGCGACGTATCCAACTCCGTCTATCAGGCCGCGCCGCTGTCGCGTGCGCGAGTGTTGACTCAGCAGCATCTGATTATAATATTGCAGTTCATTATACCCGTGACGTAACTGTAATACGAGCATATCGCATCGGGCACCTTTGTTTATTTTAATACACTGATCATCTAAAACTTTAATATACTTGTTTAGAGCGGTGATGCCTTGTTGATAAGGTTCCATGTCGTAATACGCTAATATTTTCCAATCGTCTCTGATTAGTCTCATGTCGGAAACTTTGTCGAAGTACATCATCTGTTTGTCTTTAATTTCGGATATATTGTACGTGCATGATATGTTTGAAATCATCGACATAAGATATAATAATACCATTACGACGGTGTTGATTGAAAAACGTCGTTTAGGCCTAGAATTAGAAATTTGTTGTTGTTGTTGTTGTTGTTTTGTTAAAGTTTGCTCAGTTTGCTCGGTGCTGTCTGTTGGTAAAATTGATAACTTAGTAATAGGTCGCTTTATGAAACCATTTTTAGTTTTAAGTGTTACTACTCTGACGTAACCATCGGCTCCTGGGTGTAATTCGATGACCCGGCCCATTAACCATTTGCCTGCTGGTAGGTTATCGTCATGAATAAGTACAATTTGGTTGATTTTAATATTGTCTTGAGTCTTTTTCCACTTGCTGCGGGCTGTTAGTTGATCTAAATATTCTATACGCCATCTTTTCCAGGTATCTTGGAATATTTTTTGCGTCAGATTCCATCTAGTTCGAAGATCTCTTTCTGTCTCTATGATGGTAAGTGCTGATCCACCAGTCAGGAAATGTGCTGGTGTCAGGTAGTCTAAGTCGTCTGGATCTTCTGACATTGGACCCAGAGGGCGTGACTTTAGACATGCTTCTACTTGTGCTAATAATGTGGAGTACTCTTCGAACGTCAGATGTTGATCGCCGATGACCCTTTTTAAGTGGTACTTAAGGCTCTTGACCGCTGCCTCCCAGAGCCCTCCTGCTGACGGCCAAGAGGGAGCGTTGAAATGCCACTGAATTTCCATCTCAGTAACTTCCTTCATCACCTCGGCATTATTGATTTGCTGTTCGAATTCTTTTTGAATGATGTTGTTGGCTCCTACAAAGTTGGACCCGTTATCACTGTAGACGTGACCGGGGGTCCCTCTGCGGGCTGCCATTCTACGCAGGGCTGCTATAAACGACGACGTCGTGAGATCCGAAACTAGCTCTAAGTGGACGGCTTTTGTAGCCATGCACACAAAGACTGCTATGTATCCTTTTGTAGTCTTAATTCCCCTGCCCTTGTTGGCTTTCACTGAAACGTACCCTGTGTAGTCTACTCCAGTATGATAAAACGCTCTGGGCGATGGGTTGCACCTTGCTTTCGGCAAATCTCCCATGAGCTGCTGTAGTTTAGAGGGGTTGTGTTTTCGGCACGTTACGCACTTATGTAATTGCTTTTTGACAGTTCGCATTCCACCAAGGATCCAGTATTTTTGTCTTATAAATGCCAGACACAATCGAGCTCCCCCATGAAACGTCATCTCATGCGCGTAATCAATGACTAACTCTGCTAATCTGCCATTTGAAATAATGATAGGGTTTTTTCTTTCTTCATTTATACGGGCGTGCCTTAACCTGCCACCCACTCGCAAGAGACCTTGATTGTCTAAAAAGGGATGTAGGTTTAGTAACTTGCTTTTACTATGCATGCTTTTCCCTTCTCTGATACTAACTATTTCAACATGAAAATCCATTTGCTGATGATGTTTCATAATTGTTATAGTGGCTTGCCTTATTTCTGTAATTGTTAAATATTTCATTTTATCAACTTGCTTTACTGTGATAACACACCGCAGCCACGCAATTACACGTATAATAAATAAAAAATTGCTGAATCTTGTAATCAGCGAAGTGATGACGTCATAATTTTCTTGATTTGTTATGACATTAACTTGCTTAATTGATTTTCTCACTTCTTGATCAGTGTCATATTTAGGCTGCTCGATGTCTGGATTTATTTAATCTTTCTGAAGCCAGCTCGGTCCTTGCTACCAAAGTGGGTGATCTCTGAGCTGCGTTGCTGTCAAGCCCCTGCTAGCACAGTCTGCAGGGTTTTCACTAGACCTCACATACCTCCATGCTTTTGTTGGTATGACTTCTCGGATTTGATTCACTCGGTGTTCTACGAATGGCTTCCACCGGCCTTGTTCACCGTTTAACCACCCGAGCACCACCATCGAATCAACCCAGCAGCACATTTTTATATGATATCTTTCTAAGCAGGTAATAACTTTATTCATTAATTTTGATAACAAATGTGCGCCCATTCATTCTAATTTAGGCATAGAAATATTTTTATTGATTGGAACTAATCTAACTTTACCTACTACCTACTTTTATTTTTGTACTGCTTTTGCAATAGATGACGCACGCATAGGCTTTGGTTGATGCGTCACAAAATCCGTGCAACTCGATAGTTTGATTTTCATGCATCATACCTAACTATCTTGGTACTTGAATTTTTTGTATGTTATCTATATCTGCTATGCTTTTAATCCATTTAGCTTTAATGTTTTCAGGTAATTTGTCATCCCATTGTAAGTTGGTTTGCCAAACTGACTGAAATAATGATTTTAGGCTTGTTGTAAGGGGCGAGAGCCACCCCAACGGATCAAATAATTTAGATAGATCCGATAACATGGATCTTTTTGTCGGATCTGTAACATTAGGTTTCAATTTGGTTTCGATCAAAAAAACATCTAGTTTGCTGTTCCACCGTAACCCTAATGTCTTTGTTGACTCTGCTCGCCTAAAATTGTAGCCATCTTGCTCGGGCTCCTCTGTACCTATTTGCTCAAGTAATTCTGCAGAATTTGATGCCCACTTGCGTAGGTGAAAGCCTCCCGATCTTAGTATATCTGAGAGTTCCTTTTGTATTTGTTTCGCTGATGCAACTGAATTTGATCCGTGAAGGACGTCGTCCATGTACAGGGACTCCTTTAAAGCCTTGATCGCTTCACTCCCTGGATGCTGGTCTTCTTCATCTTTGGCTAGTTGTTGCAGCGTCATCATGGCCAAAAAAGGCGCTGCTTTGGTCCCGTAAGTGACCGTTGTTAACTGATATTCTCTCAAAGCTTCAGTTGGTGAGTCTCTCCACACTATCTTTTGAAGCTTTTGATCATCTTCATGGATCCAGATTTGTCTGTACATTTTGGCAATATCAGCAGTAAAAGCGATCTCATATTGACGCCATTTCAATAGTAAGGATTGAAGGTCTTTCTGCAAATTTGGACCCCGGGCCATAACATCATTCAAACTTGATCCATTTGTAGATTTAGAAGACGCATTAAAAACAACACGTAATTTGGTTGTTTCCGAATCTGCTCGTAATACACAATGGTGCGGCAAATAATAATCAGGCTTCATGTTACTTGATACTTGTCTCATGTGACCGAGGCTTAGGTACTCGTTAATAAATAACTTATAATCGACTGCTAAATTGTTATCTCTTTTAAATTTACGCTCCAACTGATAAAATTGTGCCGTCGCTATTGATTTCGAAGATCCTAATTGTTTCTCATAATCTTGATCGAGAGGTAGACGTACTTGATACCGTCCATCTGGCTTGCGAATCGTAGTTTCTTTGAAATAAGTTATACAATTTTTATCTTCTGTTGACAAAGATTTATCTTCTGTAATCTCTTCCATCTCCCAGAATTGTTGAATATCATCCACGCTATTTATGATAACGTTGCATTGCCGGTTAGTTGACTTGACTTTCATACTATTTCCACAGATTATCCACCCGAGCTCCGTACGTTGCGCAACAGGCATAGATGAACAACGGCCCTTGCAGACTCCGTCTAAGATAAGTTCTGGGAAAATGTCTGATCCTAGTATGATATCTATGGGGCGACTGATGTTGAAGTCGCTATCGGCTAATTCTAAACCTTCCAGATGCGGCCAGTTCTGCTTAGACATCGATCTACTTGGGAGATTTTTAACTATTTTGTTCATGATGCAAGCATCAACGTTAAATTTAAAATTGTTATATACAGACGCACAAGTTAATTTTATGATTCCCTTGCACCTACTCTCTTTCTGTCCGACACCTGATACGATATCGTTTCATTTTGCCCTAGGAAGCTGCAGGTGTTGCGCCGCTTTTTCCGTTATCAATGACATCTGAGAACATTGATCTAATAAAGCGCGCATTTTATAAAAAGTGCCGTCTCGCGCCTGTACATTGATAATTGCTGTAGTGATAAGAATTTCTTTATCATTCTGTGAAACATACGAACTACCTGATGATGGTCCAGGGTTCGATTTGCTAGTATTGATGTTGGAGGTTGATGAACTTATAAAAGCTTCGTGCATAATTGTGTTATGCGGGCCATTGCACTCCCGGCACGTTTTGCTAGAAATGCAATTATTTCCTTTATGATCGTATAAGCAATTTTTACATAAATTGTGTTTTGTAATTGCTTTTCTTTTCGTCTCCGCTGACATACTTAAAAACTGCTGACAATAATAAATGCCATGTTCTTCGGTGCAAATTGGACACGATTTACTGTATTTTTGATTATTCATTTTAGTGTAAATCGGCTTTACCGTTTTTGATAAAACTTTGTTGGTAGAGAACGATTTATAATTGGAAACTTTTATTGATTTTTGAGCTCCCGTCGGCTGGGGATTGCTGGATTTAAATAAATTTTCTTGCTTTCTACGTGTTGCTGATGACTCCATGGTCGTAAATTTGATTTCCAGGAATTCGAGAAATTCTTTCAAAATTGGTAATTCGCGCGGTTGTTTTAGCGACTCTAGGTAATCATTATAAGTGTCCGAGTCTAATTTTAGCGACATAATTTGAACCAACAACGGGCCCCAGGTGCTAACGTCAACACCCAGGTTCTTGATAGAATTAAGGCATTCGTTAGTGGTATCATGAATACGTTTGATCTGTATGACATTAGGATGCTGCATCATAGGTAAATTTAAGAGAATGTTCACGTGTGACGTAAAGATAAGACGTTTATTATGATATTGGTTGTTCAATAATTCCCAGCAAACTTGATAATTATCTGAATTAATTGACAGATGCTGTATCAACTTTTCAGCCTCCCCCCTAACCTTACTTTTTAGAAATTGCATTTTTTGTGCATTTTTAAGTGAAGGATTACTGTGTATTGTTTCTGTAAACAAATCTTTAAAGGATACCCACTGGTAATAATTGCCACTAAAAGTGGGTATTTCCATTTGCGGCGTGGATTTTTCTCTATGAGATACGTTCCACAGCTTGCCACTGACTGCTTTTTTCATAAATTTATACGTTTTCTCATTTGCTATAAACGACTTTTCGTATTCCTCGTCTGTACCATTTAACTCACAATCAATTTCTAAATGAAGCGAATCAATAGCTGCCCACCTTGAATTCAGCTGCCTTAACAGGTCCTCAAATTCCCATTTTTCCGTGACAGCTTCCAAATCTATATCTTCTACCGTGCGGCTGAACGCTCGAAACTGGCTAGCTTGCTTCTTTAGCAGTTCGGCAGTCTTGCTGTCAGTAGCTTGGGACCTCCTGTCAGGGATTCCTACCTTTAATGATGACGGACCCGGTGTGCTCGCTGCTGGAGTAACTTTTGATTCACCTGTCCCACCGCTCGGCGTTCCTGGTCTCGGTAAGCACTGCTGTATGAATACTTTAGCGTTATTATAAAATTGTAAAGCCTGCTCATAATGATTATCACGGAAATATGCCATTTCCTCATCTTGATACTCTTTAACCTGTGCGTGATTCGATTCAAAATCTCTCCAATATATATCCAGAGTATCCAACTTTCTCTTGATGTAGTCAGCTGTACGACGCTCGCGTCCCGTCTTTTTAAAAGACGAGAAAAACTGCTCCATAGCGCCTACTAACTGCTCCTGATTCGCCATGATATCTTCCATCTTAACTTGATAAAAAAAATGGAAAAACCTTACTTGATAGATGCTTGCTTTGTACACCACCTGCTTGGTGCAGCAGACTCTGAACGTACTTGCTCGTCCAGCACTGCCTGATACCTTTGATAGTCACTGATACTCCTTACTCGCGATTAATCCCACTTAAGACCAACACGCGCGCAAGGTCAAAAGTTCGAAGGACCATAAATGTACGGGCACCATACTTGAACTGATAGAAATGATAGGATAAAGTTTGTTGAACACAGATTTATTGATACATAAAATTACACTTTAATTGCTATTGATAGAACTTATATGATGTTATGTTAATGATCAATGAGTACACGACGCGATTGCTTAATGTGAACTAAATATAAAATTATTACAAAATATTCGCTGCGGGCGTAAATTGCTGACCGCGCGGTATGTACGGTCATTGCACCGTACACACTCCTTATAAACTATTTGCGAATGTTATGTACACTGGTCACAAACACACAAATTACATTTTAAATAAGTTTCTTAATTATGTATTATGTTAACGGTTCGGTAATACATAGTACTACCTATATCATACTAATATTATAAAGAGGAAACCTTTGTAATTTTGTATGTTTGTAACGAATAAACTCAGAAACTACTGGACCGATTTAAAAAATTCTTTCACCATTAGGATGTTAGATTAGCGCTGAGTAACATAAGCTATATTTTAAAAAAAATGTTCACCCGTGCGAAGCCGGGACAGGCCGCTAGTGAAATAAATAAAGTACCAAGCGCAAGCGCACCAACTGTCGTGCTTAATTACTTAATATTATGTCATTATGGTTGTTGTGTTTGGGTTCAACCTCGTTCATGTGGGAAGTCCAGAACACAACAGTGGGACGATTATATGCTGATGATGATGATAATGAGCCACCTAACTAAGAGAACGACTACACGAAAAGTCATTCGAGTCCATTAATAGCACTAAGGTACCTTGTCAGTGATGACAGAAATTACATTACATGGCAAACAAACAATAGATATCTCTCCCAGTACTCGTATTTCCTCCTTCCTGCAACATAGGGTCCTTTAAACGAGGTGTGGAGAAACAACTTGCGGATCGGCAAGATGTGGACATGTAACTTTGTGTAACTTTTGTGACATGCAATAAAGATTCTGATTCTGATTCTGATTCTGATTCTGATTCTGATTCTGATTCTGACATAAGTAATCCTGCTCGGCTAGCTGCTCTCGCATCTGGACTATGCTTCTGCTTATGAGCCCTATTACAAATCTCCACCCTGCGAGAATAGGTAGGTATCGTTCGGACGGCCGGCGCATCGCATTTTGTAGTAATTTTGCAGTTGTATTTATCGTTTTTATCGAAATAGGATAATAAATTCATGCTTAAAAATTATAAAATCTTTATTCCTCGTGAAGTAACAATTATACTGGTATAAAATTTGCTAATTTTTTTTTATTTCATTTGTTTAGAACAGTAGTTCAATCTAGCAACTCAAAAAAGTGCCTTCGCGCATTTTATGAAAGTCTTTCTTTGCAATTTTGGGTTTAATTAAAAAGTTAAGCAAAATTTACATAAAGCGAGGCCGCTACGAACTATGCCAATAGCTATTCTACACTATTCAATAAGTCAAAATTGTTAATGTATTTTTGTTTCTGTGATCAAGAACGCCAAAATTGGTTACTTTACGCAAAAATCACAGTTGAGATCTTAATATAGCTGTAAGAGCGTTTTCATATTATCCGATCCGATGTCGGTGTCGGGTGCCGGCGCCGATCCGATATCGCAGGAAGTAAAATGTATGAAATATGTATCTGTCTTTCATATTGTCCGGCCCGATATCGGATATCGGAGCCGACACCGATGTGTTGGTGGCACTATCGGATGCCCGTGAGCCGTCTGACGATATTGTTTTTAAGTGTGCTATACGTGTATCTAAATTGTCTCTGTGTGCGCAGAGCCCGATGCGCAGCGGCCATTTTGAGCTCGTTTTGTTTACTTGTTTGGTAGTCATCATGGCGTCGTCGTCATCATTTAAGTACGACATAATCACATTAATTGAACTGGTAGAATCAAAACCATGCTTGTGGGATAAAACTCACGATGAATATAAAAATAAAATACTCCGAGACAATAGTTGGCGGGAAGTATGTGAATACCTTGAAGAGGGATATGAAGTTTTAAATCAGGATGGAAAAAAAAAGACTGGTATGTAAATTAATTATACTTTTAATAAATCTAAAAACAGAACTACACGTTTATTAAAAAAACAAAAATGTTGAAAATAATTCCATAAGCAGGATTTGAACCTGCACCCGAGGATAGCTCAATTGGGAGAGCACCTGACCCGGTATGTCAGAAGGGTGCGGGTTCAAATCCTACTCGTGGAAATTTTTTCAACATTTGTGTTTTTGTAATTCGTTCGCAACAAAATTTGCGTTAAAAATTATATAAACATCTGACACGTTTATTTTTTATTGTTTAGTTAGAAAATATTTTTTTTTATGACCTAGATCTTGGAAAGTTGCCATGGTAATTTGCCTACGTCTGAAACGAAATAATTAGCGAAGGTTGCACGGACTCCGCACGTCCTGTTTTATTAGTGGATTTTGTTTGGGGACTAGACAAAGTTTCTAGAGATGATCTTTCACTTAAAATTATATCGTCGATTCGATATCCATCACGCTTCCTCACGATGTCATTTAAAATAACACAGGCTAACACTTCACTATGTTTTTGGCAAATTTTGGGGACACATCGATGGGCCGATGGAATATTCTCCATTTATTACTCATAATACCAAATGCGCACTCAACATACCGACGTGCTCTGCAAAGTCTGTAGTTAAATACGCGTTGTTTTTGACTTAAATTATGTCCAGAATAGCTTCGTAACATATTATTATGTTCATTCATTGGAAATGCATCACCAGCGACAAATACGTAGGGAACTACTGTAAGTCCTCCTTCAGTAATGGGTTTTGGCTGTGGAATGAGTAAATTTCGTTGCATCAACAATTTCCAAAAATTTGCATTTTGTAGTATAGAGGAATCACAATCTTTTCCATATGCGCCTATATCAACAAAAATGAACAAATAATCTGTATCTACAACTGCCAAAAGGACAATTGAAAAGAATTTCTTGTTATTCATATACATTGAACCTCCATGTGGAAAATTTTGAATGCGTATGTGCTTCCCGTCTATAGCACCGAGGTAAGTTTTCCCATATTTTTTGGCAAACAAAATTTATAATTTCACTCAGTGTACTGTGATTGTAGTGGAGATCGGTCAGAGAGCCAGAGACCTGAAAAGAAAAAAAAGAAATTGTAATCTTGTTTATTAATGCTCTGTTAAAAATCGTGGTTACAAAAATTTTGCCTTAGCATACTTAAACTATATTATATTGATACCTAAGTACATTTCTATTAACTAGTGGTCGCCCAGTGGTCGAAATTCGACCGTAATTTTATTAAGGCTGCACGGATTGTATCCTAAACAATGAAAAATTTAATAAATAATAATGCTGAAATTCAAAAAGTAGACTGGCATTCTGATTTTATGAATAAGGATACTGAAGAAGCCTTACAATATTTCTATACTAAAATAAAGACCATAATAAATGACCAAGTTCCCTCAAAGCTTTGCCGAGATAACTCTTATCCTGTTTGGTATTCTTTAGCATTGAAGAAAATTATAAGAGAAAAGTCAAAATTCCACAAAAAAATTAAAAAGTACGGAAACGTTTCGGATGTACAGACATTTAAATTATTAAGAGAAAGGGCTAAGCGTGTTGAAAGTGATTGTTATGATAAATATATAGCTTCGGTAGAAGCATCTATTAAAGATAAACCGAAAATTTTTGGTCATTTGTAAAATCACGATCTAAATCATCTGGCTTACCGAGTACTATGCATTATGGTAGTATTTCTGCAAGTGACAGTACATCCTTTTGCAATATGTTCTCGGAGTTTTTCTATTCCACTTTCTTGAATAGTAATTCTTCATCTACATCCTCCCCTTCCAGCAAGGGGGGTACTACTAGTATAGAAATTAATATCAAAGACGTAGCCAAGCTTCTCTTATCGTTAGATACCTTTAAATCGGCAGGTCCTGATAATTTGCCTCCGATTTTTCTTCGTAATTGCGCCAAAAGTATATCTGTACCTGTTCATCTTTTGTTTGTCAAGTCGATCTCGGAGTGTTATGTCCCCTCAGTGTGGAAATCAGCTTATATAACACCAATCCATAAGAAAGGATCAAAATCCGATATAATGAATTATAGACCGGTTTCTAAACTGTTAGAAAAAATTGTGCATAAATATTTATATGTTACGTTAAAGACAGTTTTTACTGAATGTCAGCATGGCTTTCTTCGGGGAAGATCCACAACATCTAACCTTATTTTACTTAATGACTTTATCACAGACTCGATGGACGGAGGTAAGCAGGTAGACGTAATATACACTGACTACAGCAAATGTTTTGATAGGATTGATCACAATTTACTAATTCAAAAACTGGCTAATGTTGGAATATGTGGCGACCTCTTAAGGTGGTTTACATCGTATATAAACAACAGATCTCAAGCTGTAGTTATAAATAATTATATTTCTAGCTGGATCACGGTGCCTAGTGGGGTGCCGCAAGGCTCTCTTCTGGGCCCTACACTCTTTTTAATATTTATTAACGATATTGAAGCATGTTTCCATCATTCTCAATTGCTTTGTTTTGCTGACGATATGAAAATATTTAAAGAAATTGCATATCTATCTGATGTATCCGACCTTCAGTCTGATTTAGCTCGTCTGGATAACTACTGCAGAATAAGCTAGACCTCAACCCTTCCAAATGCTCCATCACAACTTCAGCAGGAAAAGTAACAATGTTCCATCGCAGTACATCCTCAAGAGTCATATTTTACACAAGAGTTCTGTTGTACGGGACCTAGGAGTCCTTCACGATTCAAAGCTTCTCTTCGATGGCCATATTGATGCAATAGTCAAGAAAGCTTCCAGAGCTCTTGGGTTTGTTATGAGAATCTCTGCCAGTTTCAAAAATATTAAAACATTAAAAATATTATATTGTACCTTCGTAAGAAGTATCTTAGAATATGGGTCAGAGATTTGGAACCCACGATATAACAAATATATCGATCGTATTGAACGTTTGCAGTAGAAATTTATAAAGTATCTTTGTTTTCATGCTAAAATCCCGAACAACTCAGATAAATATCTGCAATTATGCAAACAATTTCATCTTCTTCCTTTGTATGAGCGGCGTGAGATAGCGGATATTGTTTATTTTCTCAAAATTGTAAATAATATGATTGACTGTCCTGAACTCCTCTCCAAAATTAAGTTTATTATACCTACAAGATCGCCTAGACACTACACTCCCATTTATATACTATTAGTTTCGTCCAATTACCGCCAAAATTAATTTATGTTGCGAGCGAGTAGAAGCGTAAACCAATTATGTGAAGATTACGATTTTGTGTATACTTCATTCTGGCATATCCTCAGCGAGGCGACTAGTAAGCAATCCTTTCTTTTTAAGGCAAGCTGTTTAACATAGTGATTGTAGCGCATCATATGTTGCTGTGTGTTTATATTGTTTTAAGTACTAGATTGGGTTTGTTAATGTTCTCACTAAAAATTAGATATTTAAGTTGTTTTGTATTAGCGAAGACCTATTATTGGCTATCAGTGTTTATAATATTATTGTATTAAATTTCATAAAGCTGTTGGTTTTCCAAATAAAATAAAATAAAATAAAAATAAAATAAAATAGAATGTGAGTTTGGATTGGCATTGACAGATTTCTGACTCGCCTTTTGCATTTTTGAAATTTTGAAAAGAGTATATTATATGCGTGTGTGTCAAATACATATTATGCGTGTCTGTCAAATACATGGTAGTGTGTGTAATGTTTATTTTATTGATTTAATGTATTTTTTATGCATAATTTAAAAAAAATATGAACATTCTGTTCTCCTTCTCTATATAAACTATGAACCCCTTACAATTAAACAAAGAATAAGGTCCGAATAGTTATTCCGTGTTTTGTTCCTGTCATGTAAACATCATTTCAAATTAGAGTAAAAAAGACAAAACACGGAATAACTATTCGGACCATATTCTTTGTTTAATTGTAAGGCACTAAGTGTACAAAATTTCATACTCCTCCGTCTGCGCAATTTTCGTAAAAAGGGGTACAAAGTTTTTGTTTCACGTATTAATATATTAATAAGCTTATTCTTATTTCAGCACAACACATTATAAAGAAATGGAATAATATAAGAGACGCGTTCATTAGATCTCTTAATGTAAAATCAGGGCAAGCCGCAAAAAAACCATATGTGTTTCATGAAAATCTAAAATTTTTACTGAAATTTACAAAAAAAGCTGAAACTGATGCCAATATTGTGGAAGAAACAGAACAGAAGCATGAAGTGATCGCTGCTAATGATAATGAACATTCTGACAATGTTGCTGTACATGAACCAAAGAAGGAGTCGTTAAAAAATAAAAGGAAAATAGATCCCATTGAGGCCGCAATTTTAACAGACATAAAACAAAATAAAACTGCCAACTCTGAAAGAGTGTCGACAGACGACAGTTTTTTTACGTCTTTTATACCATATCTTAAAGATATGTCAGAACTAGAGAAAATTCAGCTACAAATGGACCTTCTATCTAGTATACAAAAAATTAAACAATACCGGGTCCTTCATCAACGAGTACAAACCATATTTTTCCGTAAACCCTGCACCTGGACACAGTAGATCATATCCTAAATATGGCCATTCGATTCATAGCTATTCAATAAACCCTTCCTCGCCTATATTAGTGACATCTCCTGTACCTACAAGCAACTCCTATGCTGATGTACCAAGTCCACAATCAGTTGCAATCCAACAAACATCGACTCCAAGAAACTCCTACATTGATGTACCCACTCCAGAAATAGTTGAAATACAACAAGCGTCGACTCCAAGCAACTCTTGTGAATTGGTTACAGAATCCAATACTAACTTTCAGCAATTTTTCAATATATATTCCAGTCTGTAAGTTTACCTTGTCCTATGATTAGTATATCTTTATCTTTTCCATTATTGTAATAGTTTAATATGTCCCTGTTGGGTTTCTATTATATTTATTTAAACTAAAATTTTCACTGGTTCAAATATATTGAAAACAATATACAGGAATATCCTAGTCCAGGCACATTGTGTTATTTGTTCTCTATTAATTTGTTTAGTATTTAGTTATTATATTGTAAAATATGTTTATTCAATAAAGATTTATTTATTTATTTATTAATAATCTTTTACAACTGAAACATGTTAGTTTCTTTTTCAAAAAACAGAATCTAAACATAATTGTCAATTCAAATTAACTATCATTTCTACGTAGCTTACGGCCAGCTATAACGAATAATTTAATTGATACCGGCCATTCTTTGTGCGACGATTTTGCCTGTTTGTAATAAAAAAATTCAGTTGTGTGTGTTGGAGCAATTAGAAATAATGAAACATAATAATGACAGTCATGCGCTGTTGAATGACCAAACAAATTTAGTTTCATCCCCATTATTACGTATTGTCGCGGGTAGTACCTCACAAATGTCAAGCGATGGCGCTTTATAAGCGGCCGGGAGCTGCGTAGCCGTATTAGCCGTAACAGTCGGTGCGCCGCTCTCGACCAGTCAACAGCTCTTGAGGATGCCCCGTGGAGGGGCGAAACACGTGTCGGGTATCGGTGTTGGTGTGTATTTTCGCTTGGACTCATTGTTTCTCATGCATGTGCATACTTTTTGCGGGCGGGAGGGTGGTGCATGCATACTGCATCCAAGCTGTATAAACGAGTGAACTAGCGGAATTAACACTACATATTATTTAAATTACATTTTTTTGTACTATGGATTTCCGCAAAATAACGCCTGATTCCATTCATTATAACGAATAGGTTTTAATACGAAACAATTATTTATAATACTTTGTATAAAAATACCTGTTTTTTATTAAAATAGGTTCTTTTATAACGAACTTTATTATAGCTAAATAATAATGTATGGTGCCCAGTGTATCAAGCTAGGCACTAGCATTCTGCGCCTCGTTATCATAGTAGGTTATTTTACAACTATTGTGTCCAGCTTAATGTGCTGCCCACTATTCATGTGCAGTATTGGGCACCAGCCAACAAACGATAATGCTAGAAACTATAATGATTTACAAATAAACATGTTTAATATAAAATAGTAAACTTACCTTAATGTCACAGCCAGCATTTCTTTAGGCCCTACAGCCATTCGATAATGCGTGTCTTGTTTCTTGATACTGTTTGTGAGATGAATTAGCAAATAATCGAATGTGGATTCACTCATACGAAAGTAATAAAAAAACTTTGTAGGTGCGTTTTGTAGCTTGCTAAAAAAAATTTTAAAATGCTCTCTCTGAATATCTAGCTTCAACAATGGGATGTATCCAAGTAAGTAAGTAAGTAAGTAAGTAAGTATTTATTTATTTGCCAAAAAAATAAAACATAGACAAAAAGGTCTATGGCTCAGTGTTTGCAGGAGACCCACAAACCCTGTTATTCTGCCATAGCCATAAATTAATACTATAATAAACTTACAATATTTAATCTACATACATTATTCTATGTTTATTTACTTATATTTGTAATTGAAATTAGCTAGTGCCAGCGCCTGCTCATGGAGCAGCCAGTTGCGACAACTCCCGCGAAACGTTGGTAGCGAGAGATTAATCCCTGAACGAACTGGCGGCGGGAGGTCATTCCAAATTTTGGCTGCACTGTGCTTGAAACAGCCTCTAGCACTAACCAATTTCAGTTTGGGGATCAGTAACTGATATCCCCTATCTCTTAAGGAATAAAACGATTTATGTTTCGGGGAAAGCTTTTTGTACAAATAAGTTGGCTTTTTAGTGTGATGAAGGGTATGCAGAAAGCACGCATACTTCAAGGTGGATTGTCTGGACATACAGAGAATGTTCTTATTGATCAAAATTGGTGTAATGTGATGACGTCTGGGGATAGAAAAACAGAACCGGATGCACGCGTTCTGCACTCTCTGCACGGTCTTTGCAGTTTTTTTAAATATACAAGGAGTGTAAACAATATCACAGTATGTAAGGTGTGATAATACCAAACTATTACACAACAAAAGTCGTATATCTTTTTTTATGTATGCCCGAAACTGATATAGTTTTTTGAGTGCCCCGAAACATTTACCAACCTTATTACGGACGTGGTGCTCAAACCTTAAATTTTCGTCAATTAATAACCCGAGATTGAGCACACAACCCTCGTTAGGTACTACAGTGTCGCAGACCCTAATAACCGGGCTGGCATTTTTTATTTTCTGTACCTGATTTTTTGTCCCAAGCGTTATGGTGACACTTTTCTTCGGATTTATAACAAGACTGTGTCTCAATGACCAATCCATAATGGCATCTAAGTCCTTATTAATGTTAGCGACAGCTGCTCCAATACTTTCTTTGGCCAGATCTTTTTTTGCGTTTCAATTACAATAGACTAGCGGCTGCTCGCGGTTTCACCCGCGTGGTTCTTGTTCCCGTGGGAATATCGGGATAACAACTATTCTATATGTTAATCCAGGTTATAAACTATCCGTATGCCGAATTTCATCCAAATCCATTTAGTAGTTTTTACGTGAAAGAGTAACAAACATTCATTTATTTTATTTTTTTATTTTATTTTATTAGTAGGAATATAGCAAATAAAGTTTTTTATAGTCTGCCAAGATAACCTACCCGCATGAAGCTATCGAGCAAATGGCCGAATCGGAACGATTTTTGTCGGAAATATGTGAAAACAGCACATTGGTGTCGGCTATCGGCTGTCGGCTATCGTCGTCCGACACCGATATCGGTTCGAATAATCTGAAAACGCTCTAACATCACACAGAGCAGAGTCATTTACCAACGCTTCTATAAACAAAAATAAAGAGCGACAGGGTACTAAGATATTATTGAACCCGAACTGTAGCGCTATTCTCTAAGCAAAACAGCGTCGAACTCGACGTTGAACTCGCTCATAAATTGCAAACGAATTTCAACCTACTTTCAAATAGTAATAAAGTCTACATTCGTTTGCAAGTTATGAGCGAGTTCAATGTCGAGTTCGACGCTGTTTTGCTTAGAGAATAGCACTACTATTCATTCTCTCACATTGTGCGTATGAACGTTCCACTGTCTTGCCTTTCTTTTGTAAGATTATGGGCACATTGTGTGAGCATTTTTCCCAATATGTATTATTTTTTTATTAAATCTTTATTACACAACACAAAGGTGTAAAAGGCTGAAAGCTGGCTTTATGCCGGATAGCATTCAAATTCAGTTTATCATCATCATAATCAACCATAAAACTGTGTGCAAAAAAAAACTGGCATCCTACGAGTCAAAACGCATGCGCGTTACTAAGATATATATTTATTGATAGGTATTTATTCTTAATCACTTCCCGTAAGAAAAGTTTTCGATTGCGTCATATTTGTCACTGTACGATCTGTTGGCCGTACAACTTTAGATGATAGAAATGATAGACAAAACTTGCTGATAAAAAGTGTATTAATAGTAAAGTAAATTGATACAAAATATGAGTGCACGCGATATGAATGATAATTGTGTACTACTTATTTAATTGCCACGCGTCGCGGGTAAAGTGCTGACACAAACCAATGTTCAGTGCTTGCACTGTACATGCTCCGGGGCACGAGAAGATTATGACAAGATGAAATGTAAAATATAATAATTTGCTTAAAAATAAGTTTATAAAAAGTTAGTTGAAGTTAAAATGTTTTCGAGTAGTCGGTGACGTCGCCCTGTTGACAACACGATTGCTGGACTGATGTAGGTCGGCGACCGCCGCCGCGCCAGGACGCTCTGCAGCCGTAGCCGCTCTGTGGTCGTAGCGTACACGACCGTTGGGTCGCACCGCTGAGGTGCGCTGGGGTTACGCACCCGTCGCCACACATAGAGAATGCAGGCGAGCCCGACTACCGCTACCAACACGTAGATAACTACGTAGTGGTGAATATCGTGATAGGTCACTCGGTCTGCTAGGATGCTTAATCCGTCATCTTTGATGGTCTTGATTGCTGCACCGATTTCGTCTAAACGCTTCTGCCGATCAGTGGCTTCTTTTGACTCATTTATAGGAGTGGTTATCGGGATAGACAGATTTATTATGTTATTAATTTGTGGAATTTCTATATTGATAACATCTGTTTCTATTTTCATTGAATTTGATAATCTTTTGTGTGAGTGAATTGTAAATGTTCCACCTTTGATTACGCACCCATCGCTTAGTGTCATTATACCAGCCTTGCTGAGTCGCTCTGATGTAATACTATCCGCGCATATTATTCGTAGGGCGCATTGTTCACAACAAAAGTATTGATAAGAATTAATTATATTTAATTCAATCCAATTGTTTCTGCAGGCTGTTGTTCGGATCTTTAATGCACAAATTTTCATCTGATGTCATTTGATAAATAGGCCGATGCAGTGGACAAATGTGTTCATTTGAGTTGTATGGAATACATTTTTGAAGTTCATTCGCCGACACTGGTATATAAGAATATTTTTGCATGTTTATTGCTATGTGACTTGCAATTGGTACTAGGGTGACCATGCTTTCACCAATTTTATGAGGAATTGGTATGAGCTTGAATAGTTCGTAGCTTTCTCTGGTTACTAAAGGTATTCTTACTTCAAAGATCAGGTATTCCTTTGTAGCTCTTGCTTTCACTTTCAGTAGATGAAATATATTCATTAAATCTGTTTCAATTTTGATTGGTATTGTTAGGTCTTTTGATAGTAGTCCAGTTATGATGTTAAGTTCATTTCTTATCTGGGCAGGTGTTAAAAGATGGAAATTAAATTTTCCATAGTAGACATTAGTAAGTGTGTCTATCAATGACCCTTGTATGTTTCTCAGGTTGGTTAAAATGCCGTTTGCAATAATAGTTGATAGAGTAAAGTCATTATTGTCATTTGCTTTCCGAATTTCTGCTTTTATTGCGTTGATTCCTTTTTCAAAGATAATCATTTGCTGATTTAGTAACTTGTGCTGCTTGTCCATGGCATTCTCTACTCTTTTGATGACGTTGAGCTCAGCTTCGACAATTGAAGTTTGGTTCTTCCATAACAGTGCGAGATGTTTTTGGTTGTCCTTGATTAGATCAATATCTTTCTGATATTGCTCAGCGAAGTCATTGTCCAGGACTCCGAACAAAGAATGGGCAACATAGCCTACTCCATTGATAAGGCCTCTACGTCGCCGTACTCGGTTTTCATTCTGCTGACCAAGTAGTAAGTTATTGTAGTGCTCCAGTTCGTTGTACCCGTGACCTAATTGCAATATGATCACTTCGCATTGTGATATTTTATCCTTCAAACATATGTTTTCCAGGTGATCGATATATTTCTTAAGTAAGTCTGTTCCACGCCAGTATGGATTCATATCACAATAAGTTATCAGTTTCCATTCTTCTCGTTGTAATTGAATATTTATCTTTTTATCAAAGTAGATACTTTGGTTGTTTAGGGTTGTCAACTTATATTCGCATTTTGCTGGTGCGATAACAATCATAAACAACAAAAACAGTGTTGTAAATATGAAGTTGCATAATCTTTTCGGTGATTGAATTGCGTTTTTGTTTGATGTAGTTGCTGGTTTCACATTATCTATGTTTTGATTCAGAGTTTGATTTTCGTTGCAGGGTAATAATGATATCTTCGTGATAGGTCTTTTCAACAGTCCGTTTTTTGTCTGTAGGGTCACCACTCGCACGTATCCATCTTTGCCTGGGTGTAGTTCAGTGACTCTGGCGATGGCCCACTTTCCTGCTGGCATGTTGGCGTCGTGAATGATAACAACGTCGTTGATTTTTAGGTTTGCATGAGGTTGTCGCCACTTGCTACGTGTTGAGAGTTGACAAAGATATTCAGCCCGCCATCTACGCCATGTGTCATCGAAGATCTTTTGTGTCAGCTGCCATCTCGTGCTGTTTCCATTAATGTTAGCGTTGGTCCGCTTGCCAGAAAGTGGGATGGAGTAAGGCAATCTAAGTCTTCAGGATCTTCACTGAGAGCGCATAATGGTCTGCTGTTTAAACAGGCTTCTAGTTGGGCTAGCAAGGTTGAATACTCTTCAAAAGTCAACTTTTGTTCGCCTATCACTCTCTTCAGGTGATACTTCAGGCTCTTCACAGCTGCCTCCCAGAGGCCGCCTGCGCTTGGCCATGATGGAGCGTTGAAGTGCCACCTGATCTGCATGTCGGTGATCGAGTTGAAGAATTCATCGTCGAGTGTGTTTTGTAGATCGATAAATTCTTTTTCTAAGGCTCTGCTTGCGCCTACAAAATTCGTGCCATTGTCGCTGTAGACATGACCGGGGGCGCCTCGCCGCCGTGCCGCCATTCTTCTAAGTGCTGCTAAGAAAGCTGAGGAGCTCAAGTCCGAGACAAGTTCGAGGTGTACTGCCTTCGTGGCCATGCACACAAACACAGCGATATACCCTTTCGTTGTCTTCACTCCTCGACTAGCACAATCAGCTGGGTTATCAGCTGATTTAACATAGCGCCAGCTGTTTGTCGCTATTATCTCAGTTATTTGCTTGACTCCCATTTGATGATCATCCCATTGAAGATTCATCGACCAGACACTTTGGAAAAGTAGCTTAAGTTTTGTAGAAATTGGAGCCAGCCACCCCAAAGGATCATATATTTTTGATATGTCTGATAATAATGATCTTTTGGTGGCTGGTGTCAATGATGCTGTGTGCAGTGTCTTTGTTGATTCCAGGTGCCGAAACTCGAATGCTTGCTGATTGTTTGCTGTGACGTCATCCAGTATCTCAGGTTTGTTTGAAGACCATTTTCTGAGGTTGAATCCCCCAGATTTAAGTAAATTTGTGAGATCTGTTTTAAGTTGTTTCGCGCCCTTTAAGTTATGATGACCGGTCAAAATATCGTCCATATAGCAATCGTTCTCCAGAACCTTGGATGCAGCTGGATACTTAGAGCGTTCATCTTCAGCAAGCTGCTTCAAGGTCATCATAGCCAAAAAGGGGGCTGATTTGGTACCATACGTGACGGTCGTAAGCTCATATTCACGTAAGATTTCATCTGGTGACTCACGCCAAACAATTTTTTGATACTTTCGGTCTTTTTCATTACAAATGATCTGCCTAAACATCTTTTCACTGTCCGCAGTGAATGCATATTTATATTGTCTCCATCTTAAGATCAATAAATCTTGCTGCAAATTAGGTCCACTAAACATCAGGTCATTCAAGCTATAATCTGTAGAAGTTTTTGCTGATGCGTTGAATACGACTCGCAATGCTGTTGTTGCCGAGTCCGCTCGCAACACACACAGGTGAGGTAAAATGCAGTCAGGCAATTGTTTACACAGACACTCGCGCATGTGGCCTAATTGAATATATTCATTAATGAATGATTTGTAATCTTTTGCAATTTGTTCATTTTTAATAAATTTTTTCTCCAGCTGATAAAACTGTGCAACCGCTTTTCTTTTAGAGTTGCTGAGCTTTTCATTAATATCTGGTTTTAATGGTAATCTCACCACATAGCGACCGTCATCTCTACGGAATGTTTCAGATTTATATTGCTGGATGCAATAATCATCAATATAATATAATAATCAGCCGAAGGCTGACATGTTTACATTGTTTTCAGTAATATCTTCAATAGCCCAAAATCTCTGAATGTCTTCAATGTTGTTCATCACCACATTGCATTGATAGGATTGGACGTTTCCGCATAATATCCATCCTAGATGGGTTTGTTGTGCCACAGGCAGTGACTCATGTTCTTTGATGATACCACCCATAATTATAGATGAATATACGTCAGCGCCCAGTAATAAGTCGACGGGACGGCTTATGTTGAAGTCTGGGTCAGACAGCTGGATATTTTGTAGGTATGGCCAAGATGGGTTGTTAAAAGTTTGATTCGGTAGATTATTTATTAGCTTGTTCATAATAAAGACATCAGTTTGGAATTCGAAGTCGGAATATAATGATGATGCAGTCAAGTTGATAACGCCTTTGCAGTTGTTTTGATTGGTGCCAACCCCAAATATGACTCCCTTACATGATCTACGTGGAAGACCGAGAAGCTGTGCAGCATTTTCGGAGATGAGTGATGCTTGAGAGCCTTGATCTATGAGAGCTCTCAATGTATGATTTGATCCATTCACTCCTTTGGTTTGAACGAGTGCAGTTGCTAATAGAATTTCGGCAATGTTATCTTTAGAGACATGTGTTACGTTACTTCTTGTCTTCTGATCACGTGATGTTGAGGGCATCGCACTCGCCTTGTTGTACGCGTTACTTGACGCCGCTATCGGCTGCAAGGCATCGTGTAACAAAGTATTATGCCGGGCATTACATACACGACATTTAGTCTCAGAAAAACATGTCTTATCTCTATGATCGTAAAGACAGTTTTTGCATAGATTCAACCGCTCGATTGTATTTAGTTTTGCTTCAGGCTTAGATTCCAAAAATGTGTTGCAATGGAATAGGCCGTGGCTCTCTTTGCATAGCGGACAGATATTTTGTGACCTCGTTGCAAATGTTTTGATAACAGGACTGCGAAATGGTTTGTTTATTTCATAATTACTGTTTTTGTTCTGGAACTGTCTTCTGTTTTGATGAAAATTAGTGGTATCTTTTGCATTAAATGAAGTTGTTGCTTTAGAGGTACCTTGCTTACGACGAGATGATTCGAGAGCAGTATATTTATTCTCTAAAAAGTTGAGAAAATCTATCAGCTTTGGCAAGTCTCTAGGCTTTTCTAAGGACTCAATATACTCACTGTGAGTCTGAGCGTCGAGCTTCTGGGTCAACAAGTGGATTATCAGTGGATCCCAGGTTGATATGTCAACATTAAGATTTCTTATAGCGTTTAAGCATTCGTTAGTGGTATCGAATAAGTTCTTTATCTGTGAATCGGATTGCTGTTGCATTGTAGGTAATGATAGAAGTGTATTCAGATGAGAGCTGAATATAAGTTTGATATTGTGGTATCTATGGTTTAAAATGTCCCAGGATACTTGATAATTCTCTGAGCTTATATTTAAATGTTGGATAAGTCTCTCAGCTTCGCCTTTGATCTTACTTTTTAAAAATTGTAACTTTTGAGCGCTTGACATAGATTTGTTGTTATGTATTGTTTTACAAAAGAGATCCTTGAATGATATCCATTTCTGATAATTTCCACTGAAGATTGGAATATCAATTTTTGGAGTGCAGTTCTCACGATGTGAAGCTGCCCACATCTTGTTGTTGATTGATCTTTTCATGCTGATGTAAAGCTGTTCATATTTGCTGTATGTCCGCTCATAGTCTTCATCTTCTTCGTACATCTCACTGTCGATCTCCCAGTGCAAAGTGTCGATGGTAGCCCACCTTGATTGTATATTCTTTAACATATCTTCAGCTTCCCATTTCTCAGAAATGCTCTCCAAATCGATGTTCGTAATTGTTCGAGAAAATGCTTTAAAATGGCTTTTCTGTTTTCGAAGCATTTCTTCTAACTTGCTTGCATTACCTTGCGAAACAACGCCTTTGCTAAATGGCTTGTCTTCATTTTTTTGATTCTTTTCTACATCTTGATTTTGTAGTTCTGATACTCTAACAGATGGATTTGCTGGCGATCGATCTCTCTTCTTCGCTTCGCTGCTTTTGTACTGCAGAATCGTTTCTCTTGCTTCATTGTAGAAAGTCATGGTTTTTTGATAGGTATTTTCGGAGAAGTAGCTACAGTCGCGGCGGTCAAACTCGCATAACAACATGTGATTTTTTTGAAATTCTTCCCAATAGGTATCCAAAGTTTCCAAACGTTTTTTGATGTAGAGAGGGGTCTTGCGATCAGAAGGGTCTTTCTTAAAATATCTAAGAAGCTGCTCCATCCCTTCCATTACTTGATATTGATTTGATAGAAAGTCTTCCATGGTACTCATGCTTGATTTTGATTGATACTCTTTGAATTGCTGATTACCCTAAGATAATCGACTGCTAATAGGCAGTGTGTACTTTACTCCTTTAACGATATATGCGCCTTCTCAATTCTACCGGTGAAACCCGCTGGTGGGAGGCCGACAGAACCGATTCGCTATCGTAAAAAGAAATAATAGATACTCACACACCACAAAGATGTAATAACACAGTCGTGATGATGTGGACAGATGACGTGGCGACGGCTGGTTTCCGCACGCGCAGGAGTGATCACTTGATAACAGTAACACACACGACTTGATCCCGCTTATACGGAAGCTCGAAGGACCATAAAGATGTACGATCTGTTGGCCGTACAACTTTAGATGATAGAAATGATAGACAAAACTTGCTGATAAAAAGTGTATTGATAGTAAAGTAAATTGATACAAAATATGAGTGCACGCGATATGAATGATAATTGTGTACTACTTATTTAATTGCCACGCGTCGCGGGTAAAGTGCTGACACAAACCAATGTTCAGTGCTTGCACTGTACAGTCACTGTCGCATTAATTATTAACGGATACAAAAAGTGACAGCATAAGTACTTTTCGAGTGATTCATTGTTTTGTGAATAGGTACTTACAGTGGTCACTACAAGTAAAAGCTTCTCCTTAAATAAGTTTTCAAGGTTTTACATTAGATAAAATCTAATTTATTACGTTAATAAGAAACAGAGAAAGCAATAAGCGTCTTCAAACACATAAAAACTGCCTAAGTTTCTTGCCAAGCCCAGCTTTTCTCGGTGGAAGGCTCTCCCAAAGTCCGTATTGGTGGTGTTAGATTCAGTAGTTTCGTTTAAACTTAATAATAGTTAAATACTTATAAAATACAGTGAAAAAATTAAACGCCTACCCGACCCAGCCAGGAATCGGACCTGGGTCTTCCGCAATCCGGGCGGCTGCACTGACCGCTATGCTACCGAGAAGGCTGACGTAAGCGCTGAACTTTGTCACTGCTTTTTATTTTTTTATTTTTTTAATGCTTTCTTAGCAGCAGAGTGCCATCTATCTTAAAATAAAAAATAGTAAAATTTATTATAGCGTTGTGTAATCAAATGGTATTTCACTGTAAAGATGAATCTACATGGCCATCGGTTGCACCACCGTTAGATAGATGAATAGATGGCACTCTGCTGCTAAAAAAGCATTAAAAAATATATTAAAAAGCAATGACAAAATTCAGCGCTTACGTCAGCCTTCCCGGTAGCATAGCGGTCAGTGCAGCCGCCCGGATTGCGGAAGACCCATGTTCGATTCCTGGCTGGGTCGGGTAGGCGTTTAATTTTTTCACTGTATTTTATTAGTATTTAATTCAGCTTCAGTGCAGCAATTAACACTAAAAGTAAAATTAATTATAGTTTTGACTTCAATAAGTGTGTGTGAAGGCTTATAATGAATAAATACCACTAACAAGTGGCATGTGAAGTTGCTAAAAATAGTAAGAAATACAAGAAAACTATAATAGTTTTCTTGTATTTCTTACTATTTTTAGCTTGCTGCACTGAAGCTGAGCTGGTAGGATAACCTACCCACGGAATAGATAAATAAGCTGTGATCCTACCAATACTGCAACCACCCCTACTCTACCTGTCAGATAACTCCACTCGAACAACACATGTCTCTTCAGCAGCAGTGCCTCGTAACATCTGGAAAATAGTCAATTCTCTTCTTAGTCGGGTACCCTTGGCAGAGTAATCGTGGTTAAGGGAGGGTCCAGACCCTCGATTCTCATAGCAAAAACAGTAACGATATTGTAGCGACTTTGTCGTTGAAACCATATTCATAGCATTCAATTCTAAAGTCGTTCGAACTATGTTCCAACCAACCGTATAGTTGCTGAATACGGTTGGTTGAAACTTCGTTCGAACAACTTTAAAGACGGCTCGATTGACGGATGTGAATACAAAAATGGTTGTAACGATTAAGTTGCTACGATATCGTCACACCTTTCATTACGGGAATCAGGGCACTGGTGAATGACGGTTCTTGCAATGCGCCTTCATTCAGCTGTTTTTTTTTTTTTTTTGTTTTTGCCTTTTGAGAGCAGACGGTCATCGTGGATTGGGCTCACCCAATCCACGATGACCGTCTGCTCTCAAAAAAAAAAAAAAAGTCTGCTCCCTTAGGAGCTAATGACGTCTGCCCATCTTGTTCAGTTAGTGACTACGGGACCTCACTGTCAATTAGCAACATTTAAAAGATAACCTAGTTAAGGCGACGCATCGCTAAACAATTAATCTAATACGGAGCGTTTGCACCCCGTACCATAAGAAAAACTGTATTTTTTCTTTCCAATTAAAACTACAAATAAGTTTAAAAACATGAACTAACATATCGAAGTATGTGTTAAGACTAATTTACTAAGAAAGTTTAAATGCTTAAATCGGTCTAGTTTGCCTGTAAAATGCAAATCTAAGCCGTTTTCAAAGAGGTTACTTTAATATTTTTTTCTCTGTTATAAAAGTTAACAAATCGTGTTTCTGCAACTAGCGAAATAAAGTCAATTAAATTAAAAATCATGTCATTAAATATCACTTTCATTTATGTTTTGTAATTGTTGGGAAAAATCAAGATGGGCGCCAAGTAAATTTCCAATGCGTCGCCGTGAGTACTTAGTTTCGTAGGATCTTCTTATCAGAAACAACCTTCCGTACTCAACGTCCATAGGTGGTTTATGTGGGTGTCCTACGTAGTTTCGAATGCCGCTGTTGCGACACACGCTGTCGCAAAATTTTTCCCACTGCCTCAAAGGTTCGAAAGCTTATAGACTCGAATAATGTAGTCGCGAACGACGCTGTTTCGAAAAACATTTTCACATAACGCTCGAATGCTTGTGTCTTCGAGTATTAGCCATACTGCATTTGAGAATTTGCAAAATTATTTTTACATTTTTTGAAACATTTCTATTATGAACTAGCTTTATGCTCGTGGCTTTGCTCACGTGGGCTATACGACTTGTATTTTTATTCGTAATAAAAACCAAACTTATTAAAGGTAAATACATTTAATCTAATTGGCTTCAGCGGTTTAGGCTCGGCGATGATGAGTCAGTCAGTCTGGACAAGTCGTTATTATATGTATATAGATTATGTACTAGTCCGATCCGATCCGAACCCTTCGGAGAATCTAGTAGGGCACGGGGACGCGCACTTTTAAGTGTGCGATGCCGTTCCCTCTAGAAAACCTCTGAAGGTGAATCGTTTCAACACGGCTTGAGGTGCCCTTTACGTACTTCGCCGCCCCCAAAAGTCCAGTGACGCTGAAAATGCCGTCTGAGGCAACCAGCAATCTCTCTCCAAATAAAAGAGGTACTAGTCTAGTAGTAATAAATGTTGATTGACACCGAATATGTTTGTATTTTATTTACTACTTGAATATTTTAAATACACATTAAGTATGACTTATAAATCGAAGTCACAAGCATTCGAGCGTATGAGGCAGTAAAATGTTTTTCGAAACAGCGTCTTTCGCGACTACATCATTCGAGTCTTAAGCTTTCGAACCTATGAGGCAGTGGAAAAAAAATTCACGACAGCGTGTGTCGCAACAGCGGCATTCGAAACTACATAGGACACCCGCTTTATGTACCTTATTTAAATGGAGATAAAATAGTGGTGGGAAAGAGATGGATGTGTTTATACAGGATGTTTGGTAATATATTATGTATATTCCCGCAACGTACCCATGTTAACATGTCTATATAAATACTATGCCAACGTCCGAAAATGGAAATTGTAAAGCTAAATTTTCGTCTCTCCATACAAAATGACCCATCAGCTGATCGAGTTAGTATGGAAACTCGAAATATCTTTTTACAATTTCCATTTTCTGACGTTGGCATAGTTATTTATATACACATGTTTACATGGGAACGTTTCGGGAATATACACATATAACCAAACATCATGTATAGCGTTTAGAGTAGCGTGCGAAGGAAGCGACCTGTTTTTTTTTTTTTTTTTTTATATTAGAATGAGGCAAACGAGCACAACCCGCTATACACAACTTTAAAGTTTATACTGACACCCCCTACCAACCTTACGGTTACAAAGTAGGTGTCAGAATAACCTTGCGCAAGCACAAGGGACCATCTACGTCAGGTCATAACGCCAGATCAGAACACGCCGGTACGCATCCTTCATCCAGTACTTTTAAGACTAGTGTCTCAAGCTAGTCGCCCCGTGGACACGTATAGTCCACTACCTAATATACAGATAGGTCACCGGAGCTGTAAGCTCGCTCACTTCTCGTTGCACTAAGAGCACAACTCGCAGTGTACCACTGCTTGGGCCGTCAGCTCTAAAGCCAACTACCAAATGTCCTCTTTGGTGGCGGAGTTGTAAGCACACTCACTTCTCGGTACCCATCCAGGCACCTGACCAATTCCAAATTCCTACGCGGCTGATTAAACCGGAGGCCTTTGCATCTAGCGGGCACCTCTACTAGTTCTCCAGACTAGTACCGGAGATGTTGGAGTAACTACTCAGTGAAAACCACCGAGCACCACACCAACTAATGGTAACTCACGTACCCCGCAGACCTTTTCGCTTCAGGCCCCTACCGGACCGCTACTAAGACCCGCTCGCTATGCACGAAATGGAAGCCTGGCCAGACCAACCAGGCAGACGAACATTCCCACTTCTATAGCTAACCACATGCCACCACGAGTCCAACCCATGTCCGGGGCCTGCCGGAGACGCCCGCGAAGGCATAACCGGCAGGGGGCCTAGGATCCGGAACTCCCGTGGTACCCTTGAAAAGACAGCCGGACCCGTAGTTCCAGCTGCCATACCCTACCTATCAGGGTCAGTAGATAGGGACATGCAAACGAGCAGGCGGGTCACCTGATGGAAAGCAATCACCGCCGCCCATGG
This sequence comes from Eudonia lacustrata, assembly GCA_947562085.1. NCBI lineage: Eukaryota > Metazoa > Arthropoda > Insecta > Lepidoptera > Crambidae > Eudonia > Eudonia lacustrata. The sequence continues at coordinate 24,508,078 of OX387315.1, forward strand.
ACACCCGCAAAACCAGAGGAATCACAGATGTGTTGCCGGCCTGTGCCATGCAAGTGGCAGAAGTGGGCTGATGATGATGATGATGAACCTTAAATAGCGTAGTTCTAAATATTTTAGTCATGCATCTATTCTCGATGAAAAGCTCTTATAGTTGGAGCTTTCATACATTATATAGTTTAATGGCAGCAAGTCATTTTACACATCATACTTAACACGACAAACGACATTATTTATGAACGATATTTTATTTTATTTTGTTTGTGGAGCTAACAGCATTATGATCGCAATTTTACTCGACACGTAACAACTTATAAGATAATAACAGCTACCATGTAACGTTGCACGTACATATTTATTTAAAAAAAAAGACTTCAATTATTAAATATTTACATTTTTTTAATAATAAAAAGAAAACAAATTAAAGCTATAATATTTAATACGTATTAAGAATAAAACAAAGAATCTATTTACAACTTTAAACTAAATAGTAATAAAATTGCTTCTATTTACATTAAAACTATGGTACTAAAACTACGCATTTACTTAAATATTAATAACTAACACAATAAGAGTAATCACCAAATTAAATAAATTGAATATAAAGTGCCATCTGTGATGTGTGACTACTTGTACTTTAACTTGTTTCTTTTGTTTCGCAATCGCGACCGGCCGGCGTTGGTCTCGGAGCGTCATTCAAAAGTTAGCTGCGGGCAGATCACACTGAAGTGGCTTGGAGAGAGTACGTTCTACATAATAGACTTATCATCATCATCATCATGATGATGACTTATATCGTCTCGTTTCCAAATCAATTATTTAAATACAGTAATTAAATATCTTCAGTATCGTAATATACTGCTTCTATAAGTGTTTTCAACCCCAATTGGGTAAGTGTTGAACCGATTATTTGTGTTAGCTTGCAACAGTAGTAGTACATTAGTGACGTATTTGATTTTATTGTTTCTATGCTTGGAATTATTGTGGTTTGGTGGTTAATTACAAGACGTTCCTTGTTTTCTAGTAGGTAACAGAAATGTAAATCATTGTTTAGAAACATTCACTATAGAATGATTTCAGTAGCCGTGCGGCTCATAAAATGTTGTATTGATAAATTTAATTTTCTACCTTCATAAAATAAAATTAATAAAGCTATTAAATAACGTTCAGTATTTTGTTTCGATGAAGCATATTGATTAGTTAGTTGACTAGTGGTCATAATTTAGTATTTTGAAGTGTAAATTCCTATCTGCCTTTAATTTATTTCAAGCCACTACACCACTATTATCGGTCACTTCTTGTAGCCTTCTGCTTATCATGACCGGATAGCTTGGTGCGGTGGACGTTGCCTAATGCACACGATGGTGGATTCCAGGGTTTTACGGCTGGGATTTTGCGGCTGGAGTCTTACAACTGGACTGCTGCGGCTGCTGTATGCCCCGGTCAGGCGCGCGCGTATCAACCAACCTACCTTGTGGCCCACTACCATCCGTTGCCGACCAAGTTGGACTCCCGAGCACCGCAGACACAGGGAAGTGCCGGACAGCTGAGCACAAATTAAGGGGCTTCACCCCACGACCCTATTATTATAGTGTGATGTAAAACTTTTTTTTTTTATATATATACATATTATTTTGTTCACTGTCTGCCTTTGTTTTTATTTAAACGGCTGACCCGTGACAACCACCAGCTACAAAAATATATTATACCTTAGTTTTCCTATATTTAAGAATGGTACATGTTATTTGGTGTTCATAATTATTTAATGTAAATAATAATAATTTATATGTAAAGCTACATGGGATGTCATAAAAAATAAAGACTTTAATGTACTAAATTATATAAGTACCGAAAAATTAACTGTCGATAATAAAACTATAATAAATCCTGTTGATATCGCAAATGTGTTTAATAATTTCTACATAGATATAACAAAAGTCAATGGTAATGCTTCCTCTTCAACGAACAATAAAACTTTAAATAAAATTATAAAACCTAATAACGCTAGCCTTTTTTTGTCACCAACAGACGAACATGAAATTATTAAACTTATTAATTCTCTCAAATCTACCAATGCAACTGGATATGACGAAATCAAAACTAGTATTGTGAAGGAATGTAAAACCGAACTTGCGCCTATTCTAAGTTACTTAATAGACTTATCTTTTACATGTGGCACATTTCCCTATGCTTTAAAAACGTCAGTTATAAAGCCTCTTCATAAAAAGAGCAGCAAAGATAATGTTGAAAATTTCCGGCCGATATCATTGATACCAGTAATTTCAAAATTGTATGAGAAAGTCATATTCACACGCATCACAAAATTTCTTGATAGATTTAAAATAATAAAGTCAGAACAGAACGGTTTTCAACAAGGAAAATCTACTACTCTAGCTGCCTTCTCTTTAGTAAATGAAATATTAACGCAAACCGATAAGCGAAAATCAGTAACGGCAGTGTTTTTTGATATGAGCAGAGCTTTCGATTGTGTTTGAAAAATGCGATCTGTATGGTATCAGAGGGCTTTCAAACAAATGGCTTCAAAGTTATCTCGGTGAACGTAAACAGTATGTGGAAATAGCTAAAATAGATGACAATAACGAACTAAAATTATATAAATCTTCAACAGTTATAAATAATGTCGGTGTGCCACAAGGGAGCATACTTGGCCCCTTGCTATTTTTGTTATACATTAATAACCTTCCAGATGTAACACACTATAACTGTACGCTTTTTGCAGATGATGTTTCCGTGGTCATACCCTGTAGTGATAAAGAATCTTATAAAAGTAAAATTGATACTACAATAAATCAAATTATAGGATGGCTAAATGAAAATAATTTAAATATAAATGTAAATAAGACAACATATATGCAATTTTTAAATAAAAATGGGAAAAAGCAACCTCTAGCGTTGTCATATAAGAACCAAAATATTTCAGAAGCAACAAACACAAAGTTTCTTGGTATCATATTAGACGACACGTGTTCATGGATCCATCACATCAATGGAATCTATACTAATATATAAAGCTGATGAAGAGTTTGTTTGTTTGTTTGTTTGTTTGAACGCGCTAATCTCAGGAACTACTGGTTCGAATTGAATAATTCTTTTTGTGTTGGATAGTCCATTTATCGAGGAAGGCTTTAGGCTATATAACATCACGCTGCGACCAATAGGAGCGAAGCATCAGTGAAAAATGTTGCAAAAACGGGAAAAGAGCCTAAAAAATTAAAAATGCTGCCGAAAGTCACTATTCCACGCGGACGAAGTCGCGAGCACAGCTAGTCTGTAATAGGATACAATCTTTTGCGTATGCACTATGGCGTCTCACAAAAATTAGCAGTGAGAAGATAGCTCTGCAAGCTTATCATGGTTACGTCTGCTCATTGCTTAGGTATGCGATAGTTCTATGGGGAAACTCTTGTCATATATATAAGAGCAATTTGCAATGTGGACATAATGACGTCATGTAGGCCCTTGTTTAAGAAATTTAAACTTTTAACAGTCCCTTACATATATATTTATGAAATATGTATTTTTGTTCGTTCCTATCCGAACTTATTTAAAAAGAACAAAGACCAAAACGACAGCTATAGTAGACGATACCCTAATAAATTAATATTACCTGCTATTACAACCACATCGTATAGCAGGAATAGTCACGCAATGGCAATTAAGATATTTAATAGACTAGGTAAAGATATAAAATGGTTACCTTTGCGACTTTTCAAAAATAAACTAAAGAAGTGGTTAGTAGAAAACTGTTTTTACTCGGTCGATGAATACTTTAAACATTTCAAGGCGCAATAATGTTATTGTAACTCAAATAAATAAAGTCTCTTAGTTTAATTAAATTTTGCATGCCAGTTTCTGGTAAAATATGTGAAACTTTTCTAATTTACAACCTTATTTACCATATTTTAAGCAAAATAAATGTTATTTCATGTTATTTCATTTCATTTCATTTCATTTCATTAAGTTTAAGTAAAGATACAATTTGGTAATACCTACTGGTTCCTGGTTTTATATAGTACTAGCTGTGCCCCGCAGTTTCACCCGCGTTCTATTAGTCATAGCGTGATGTATTATAGCCTGTAGCCTTCCTCAATAAATGGACTATTCAACACAAAAATATTTTTTTAATTCGAACCAGTAGTTTCTGAGATTAGCGCGTTCAACCAAACAAACAAACAAACTCTTCAGTTTTATAATATTAGTATAGATATAAAACGCCTCGGTAGCCGAGTAGCAAAACGCTCGGCCCGATACCCAAAGGTCCCGGGATCGATTCTCAGGTCGAGCAAAGTGTGTTTTCGGAGTTTTCGATGCATAGCCCGGGTTTGTGATCAACAACCCGCATTTGGCAAGCGTGGTGATTAAGCCATTACCCATCAATTGTAGCGATGACTTGATTTCAATGATGGTGGCATTTGCCCAGCAGTGGGACAGTTGTAGGCTGTTTACTACGACAAAGATCCATGTTTCTGTTTTTCTGTTTAGCAAATTACTTTAGCAACTTTACTTTTATTAATTAAAAACTTAACTGATGTGCTGATAGTGGGAACGAAAGAAAGGGGAATACGAAGAAGAGCTCAAATGGAACTACCTAATTAATAAGAAGGGGAACGTCTGTCAACGAACGTCGAACGTCGAACGTCGTGTCTTTTAAAGAAGTTAAAGAATTAGCTTGGGATTGAGATGGATGCTAAGGCTACAGCGATAAGAGCGTGGCTTTTAAGTTGAAGAAGAAGAAATTAGAAAGAAAATACATTTATTGGCACACACTACAACAAAAGTAATTACATTTAAAATAAAAGTTAAAAAACAAATGTACATAATTTACAATAATCATAAAAAACAAAAGAAAAGACAAAATTTTACCAACTACTACTATAATTACTTTGCTTTGACTTTATTTAATCGTTTACTATGAAAAAAAATATGTCCTACACTTTTTATATCTATAATAACTTTAAACGATCCATTCTTGTATATAATATGTATTTAAAAAAACTGTTTATTCAGAATCAGTAATAGAATCTATTTCAATATGTTTTATTTATACCATGATACATTTTGACCAAATAATATTTACAAAATATCAAATAAAGTACAGCCTACTAAAAAACACAACGGGACAGCACAAAAAGCTTGTAACTTCGTGAGTTTTCAAGATATTATTTTATTTTTTTTTGTACTGATTCTTTAAATGAAATATTTTACCCGTGTTTCGACTTTTGTACAAACTAAAAATAAGGTTGTATAATCTGAATCTCGGGAAAAGGCTCCAACAATTTTCATGAAATTTAGTATGCATTTAGTTTTTAGAAAACATTATTTAAAAAAATAACGAGCAATGCTCGGTCATCCAGGTACTGATTTATTTACGCAGAAAGATTAATATCAAAAGTTAAATACCTTTGGGGAATTCTCAATAATTGAATAAGTATCAGCTGGAATGTATGTACGAATATTACTGATTGAAATACTTTATTTTGTGGCACGTAACGAAATACAAATCATGCAATTACAATAAATTACTAATATCTACGCGCATTTCAATGACAACCGAGCACAGCATTCGAATGAAATATACTTAATTACAATAAATACTTCTATAAAATTAGTAGAACCCACCCGGGACCCCAGAGCTAGCAGCTACTTGGGCCAGCGTATAAGCATTGCTATCCAACGTGGCGATGCTGCTAGCTTACTGAGCACTCTGCCTGATGGGGATGATTTGGGGCAATTTTTTTATTTATAATTATTATAGTAGTAGAATATAGTTTATAGTTTTTATAAATTTTAATTAGTTTAATTTACTTGTCTTTGTTTGTAAATAAAAATATTACAAAAGAACGGAACTAAATACTTTGTATACTTACTTCATATTTTATACTTTATTACAATAAAGTTCTTACAATTATAACATTATTTCGAGGCAACATGTTACTTTCAGCAAACTACTTTTTAACCCGACCTACCATTACAATTACATCAACGTTTTTACAATACACAGATACATTTTATTTTCAAGTGCATAATGATGTTGAATTCAAAAGAAACTCACCATAGTCAATAACAAAAACAACAAATAATTACAGCACATTTTTAAACCCACAGTACGCAACTACTGTTTTAAATAGGTCATAAAACGAAGCCCACTAATGAGACATCGAACAGGTTTACAAAGTAGGCAAAATGTTTGTCCGTGTGTCACATGATGCACATGTCACTCTTGTTAGTAATCATTAATATAACATTGTTTTCGGTATATGAGTAAGAAGCATTTCCGTTGTGCAATTCTATACTATAATAATATCCAATATATAAAAGAGAGGTCTAACAGTTTCAACATACGATATCGTTATTTTTTTTATATTTATTGTCATGGAACAGCAACAGAACTAATTAAATAATCGCAATTATTTAATTAGTTCCGATGGTCTGTTCCGTTCTAATGGTAACAAGCTATAGACAAGCGTAGTTTAACTTTCATAAAAAAAAGTTAAATGTTGTTACAAGATAAAATTTTACAAGAAACTCAAATGGGAACCGGTTATCCAAGGGTCGTGGGTTCGATTCCCACACGAGCATTCAGAGACTAGTTGATTTTCCCTATTTGTGAATGCAAAAATTAAAATAACAAAATTATTATTTGTTTTTATTATCAACACATAAGTAGTCCATCATCGTTGTATTCTGAAAAATAATTGCCAGCCCTCTGTAGGACACAGTTGCGGTAGCCAAAGTAACTTAAGAAAACGATAGCGAAGTCCGAAAAGAATAAAATGTATGGATTGACATAAGATTGACCACGTGATTTAGCGCGGCTTATGTCAATCCCATACATTTTATTCTTTTCGAACTTCGCTATCGTTTTATTAATGTTACTTTGGCTAAGCCTACTGGCTTTACCTTATGCCACTGAGCTTAATCTTAAGAACTTAGTAACGATAATCAACTTTAAAACTCTTCTTTAGACTATGTTACTATTATGGCTAGCAAAGCCCAATAACTCGAACGAAGCCTCTTCTCTGTTTCCGGATACGTGAATCTGTTACGAATATACATATTTTTGAAATAAGTTAATTTTTTTTTGCCTCAGTCTATATGTCAATGCTAGCATTGTCAAAAGTCATCCCATGTATCTCATAAACAAGCCACCTCATGCATAAGTGGTAGTGTGGTACATAACATTATTTTTATGTCTTTTTTTGTTTTATTTGATTTATTTGGATAATAATTTTAAATTCATTCATATTTTTAATCTCCATGACAGTTTATTAATTTCAATTAAATTTAATTTTATTTTATTTTAGTTTTTAAATTGTAATTTTTAATTTTGATTTTATTCTGGTTTTTATTTTATTTTGTTTTGTGATGTTTTGTTGTAATTTTTATTGTAATCTGTATGGATGTAAGCTGCCTGAATAAATAATCTTATTATTATTATTATACTCTTTATTCATTTTTTTCCTTAAAACTAGATTATTATTATTATTATTATTTAAATCACTTTCATTAAAAACATTTTGTCCGTCGTAATATTTATTATTGTTGACGTTAAAATTACAAGTAGCGCCGTTGTATGGGCGTTGTATAGCATAAATCAAATACTTCATCATCATACCAATGAGCTCATTAAATAAATGCTATGAAATTGTTGTTCAGCCTTATCTATTGATAAACGTTACATAAAAAACAATCGCAAACATGACAAATATAGAATATGATAAAGTTTGCATGAATTTTATTTTCCCAACATATAGATAATATGATAGAGGGGTATGTTATTTTATGAGATGTATAGAAATAAACACTTTATTGATCAAACTATAATCACAAAATTAGGAGACTGCCGAATGTATAAATACAAACGCGTTTAAGAGGAAACACTAAGGTCGTTTTTCCATACAAACGTAGTCCCCTGTTTCCTCCCTCGATATACCACTAGAGCAATAATTTATTTCCAAAAAATCTATGGTTGCTATTGCCATGTCCCTGTGTTTTTCTTTTTGTGTGTGTGTGTGTGTGGAACAATCCACAGGTACCGCAGCATAGAGCTTCTTTTGAATCAAGTGTTACATTAATCGCAGCTTTGGTTCCTTATGTAACTGCTAAAATGAATATCCCTAGCGTTCACGGCGTCGCTTGTGTGATTACCTCCAGAATCATACTTGTGCTGCTTGAGCAATTTCATATTAAAGAAAGTAGGATATGGAAGTTGGCACCATTTAGAGATTTTTAAATTTGCTTAGCAGTAGTGGCACCAGTGTCCGACAGGATGTTTCTGATCTTCGACATGCTTTTCCTTTAAGAGCGTTTACGCCGCACAATAGCGCCGACAATGAAAAAAAAAACATATCTACTAATTAGGGATAGAAAATAAAATTATGCTCAACAAACTATTTGAATGAACTGATTTAGCATTTTTACGTCACCTAATGAACATCTGACATGTTATGGTGTACTTAAATAAAGACGTTACAGCTGAAAACAGCCACTTTTAACTATAACGCCGTATTTAACTAAACCATAACAGTCCCAGGACAGAACCTTGAGGAACTCCAGACATCGCAACGAAAGGTCTAGATTGTTCACCGTCAACTACAACTCGCGAGGGACGATTTGTGAGATAGGAACTGCACCATTTTAGCAGGCTGCCCGCTACACCAACTGTGTGCCTTTAAAATAGGATTCGTGGTTAACTTTGTCAAAGGCCTTCAAAAAGTCATTGTAGATTGCATCTACTTGTAACCCTTTATCAACTGCTTGCATTAGCTCAGATGTGAAAAGCATCAGATTAGTGTTGGTCGATCGTTTTTGCATGAAACCATATTGATCGGTACTCATATAATATGTACAATATGTCCAGGGATGTAGTAATAAAATATTAGGAGCAGTATCTACAATAATATATTTCATCGACGAAAATACCCCTTATCCCCATAAAATCAATTCCAAAACCCCTAACTCGTAAAATGAACGGCAGTTTGAGTTCTATGTCGTGTAGGGGCTCGATTTTGGTGTTTTTTTAAAGGCAAAGGTGTAGGGTAGCTAATACAATAAAAACACGCTATCAAACAACTCCTTTTTTTAATTACCGAAAGGATAAAGTATTTTTTTATAGTTTCTAGGGTTAAAGTTAGGGTTTTAAGGTTTTCGAATATTTTATTAGGTATTATTTAGGTATTTTTGTCGATGAAATATATTGTAGATACTGCTCCTAAAGTTTTATTATTACATCCCTGGACATATTGTATATGTTCGAGTTTTTCGAGTTTCGAGTAAAGACTCTTTCAATTTCGGCCTTATCTAGCATGACTTAACATTACGTTGTCTTCAGCAAGTTCTTGTATGATGAAGGTGTTACCAATATTTAATATTACCTATTAGTACAATAATTTTAAAAATATTTTTTTTTAATAAATTTTCTAACATCCTTTTTAAATAAAACAAAAAATACATTGAAAAACCCGCTTTATTCACTTTGTAAGTAAAATAGCCAGATTATAAAAAATAAATAAATTATATTATAATACACAAATCACAGTCACACTTCGTGAACACAATACGCTGTATGACGTAATAACTTTACAAATAATACTAGATCGTTGTTATTAAAATTATTAATGAGACGATAAAAGTTAATATAGTTTCTGATATTTTTGTTTTGCAATGAGGTGTCTGCTGACATAATTTACGTTTTTATTTTAATTTTCGTTTTAATCATACTTATAGAAATATTATTAATTCAAATAAAAACACTTCATATTATAGATTTATTCTCATTTGCAGGGTCCGTACTTACAGAGAGTCGGGTCGAAAAACGATTAATTTTAATGTGTTGATTGTGATTTTAAAAATAATAAATAATTGTCAGCTTAGTATTTAAATGTGTAGAACGATTTAAATTGGAAGAACACATTTCTCAACTAATACTCAAACATTTCTTTTCCTTAATTCTAACTATTTTTCGAACGTTTTAACGTCTTAATAATCTCACACATAATTTGCTATTATTAGTTTGATTAAAAATAATAATAAAAATTTCAGGTAACAACATCGATCATTATAAACATTAAGCCTTACAAGTACTATTATTATCTCCGTTTTGATTTATGGGCATCAAACTGGGTACAATACTATATGACGTGTAACACAAAGGTGTGCTAAAAATGAAAAGATCCAATGTGTATCCGATCTAGAGCTTGTATGTGTTGTTACAAGTACTAAGACATAATTATTAACTTTAATTTGTCACGCAATTGTAAATTAAATATGTATATTAGTGAAGTGATCGCGTCAGGCGCGCATAAGCAAGCAGCAGTGATCATTAATGTAAAACACAGAGGTTACTAAACCACTAGGGCTGTGACTTGTTTATTTTGATGTGAAGTCACAATAGAAATATTTAATTTAAAATTGCAAACAATTAATAAATAATTATGTCTAAGTAACTCTGCAGACAAAATCTAGATCGAATACACTTTGGATCTTTTCATTTTGACCACACCTTTCTGTTACACGTTGTATAGGTATGATGATATAAATGACAATTGATCACATATGCTCGCATACATTGGAAGAGTGGATTGTACTTCCAAGTTAAGGTACAACACTCAGAGAGTCACAAAATGTACCAGTTTTATCGAGGAACAAGCTAAAATAGGGCTGGATAAGAACAAAATTACTTTGCGAAAATAATATGAATATTTGTGCTAAACAATAACTATTGACAAATGACAATATAAAATAAAATTTGATAGTATTGTTAAACAGTGAAATGAACAGTTTCACCAACTCCGGTAGGGTACCCAGTGTCCAGTTTTCGACTCATTTTAGACACCAAAAAAATAACATAGATTTTCATTGAAATGTTACCGCATGCCAGCTAGGAAGCAGGGTGGTCTGTTGTTGCTCAAGTCTAAAACCAGTTATTAACCCCTATTTTTAATGATTAAAGGAAAAATATGGGACTCCTGGGGTCATCATCATCAGGCCTCCCGCAAGGATCGTTCCTAATGTTGGGGGATGGGGGGGGGAGTGCCATAATCGCCACGCTTGGCCGCTTGGCGGGTTGGCGATCGCAGTATCGCCTACTGTTCGAGGGAGGCGCTGCTGCCCGTCTCCTGCAGGCGGTTTTCCCTTTGTCGCTTTCTACGGGAAGATAGGGGGTAATGCTATTCTAAGCCGGCATCACACGGCAAGTTGCACGAGGTCAGCCTTTCCGAAACCGGAGGACTCCAGGCTCTTCGCTCTTATAAACGATGCCAAACTTATGGCATCTATCTTTACAGAGGATGAAGAGTGAAAGGATGGGGTTGCACAAAAGATCCTGATGGATCGAAGTGTTACTGCGAGGAGGAAACCTCAGCAGGCCCCACTAAGATAAGATAAGATAAAGGAATGTTGAACACTGGTGTCACTACCCTAGTTATCCGATTTAAAACAACCCTTAGCAATTAAGATTATCGATGTAAAATCTACACATGGGACGGCCTAATACTTTCCTAAATCCGGTCTTTGGTATAATGGGGAGCTTTACATTTATATTACGGGCGATCGTTACCTTGAAGACATAAATGCCTGGCTAATAAGCAATATTATAAGTCAGCAATAATACGATCATTCATGATCATGTAATTTTGCTACGGTCATTTAGTAAAAAATGATTGAATCCGTATTTCTTGTTATTTTATATTATTGCCGATGGGTCCATATTGGGTTGCATAAATTAAAGAGGCATATTTTTAACGTTTTTTGGCATTCTCTTCGTTTCGCATAACGTTCATTCAGAATAAATCATTAGGCATATTTTATTTCCCCATAACTTCTTGTAATAATGATATATCATTTATGCATCAAATGTTCATGCATAAATGTTTTTACAATAACAATTACTAATCATAACATACATAAATAAAAAGCCATGTCATTTCATAAGTGATTGTGAAACGAGTATATCATCATCTAATTTTATCGCATCTGCCCACCAAAAATTTTTGCATGGAGCTAGATTTCTGTTGCCTTATAAAAAAAATAACCTCGAAATTCAAGACAATCGCTACGCTGCGCTATATCTAACTTATCACGTGACCTACAGGAGTAGGGAAACTAGTATTTCTGTTGTCTAATAAATAAAATAAATTTAGACGTATAGCAGTTATGTTCTTTACATTTATGCTGATTAAAATTATGATAAAGACAAATAAAGCAAGTTAAATGTATGCCGATGAAACCATTAGGGGTTTATAACACTCAGCTTATCATAATTTATGCGAGAAAACTTTATGCTGAAACTGTTATGCCAAACTACATTATGACGAAAGAGATTATGCGACTGAAAGGGCTCCCATTGCCGATATCTGCATGTACAGGTTGTTTGATATTACCTGTATGATCCCGAATATGACAACCGTACAATTATGAACATATCTGAATAGCAACATATGGTCGAGATATTGAGGTTGTTACTTAAAAAAAGGTAAAGACACAACCCTAGGTCAGGCTGATACATTGCTTGTGGTCGTTAACCTCACGGTTCAACAAAACAGAAGTCGAAATATGTCAGGGTTGAACAAAAATAATGCTATAAAATGAATTTGAGTTTTTGTTTGGGAAAATAAATCTACGTAAATATGATTTTTCTAAACATGCTAGGAAAGGCTTTAGACTTGGAAATGACAACCTTCTTCGCGGTTATAATACAATACACGCGAGCAGCGGCCAGCAATGTAAGTATGAGAATCCATATCTGGCGTACGTTTTTGTTAGTTACCGCACTCGTCATTTTTATTTACACAGTTGATGTCACAGTTCCAGGCATTTTGATCAAGTTCGATTTGTCTTCGCCACTGTTCTGGCGTCTTATCATAATCACTTAAAGCTATTGCAGTTGTGAAAACGAGACGCATGTAGCGTGTACATACGCGTATATAACCCCAACCCATTATCCCGACAGGGTGCTATAACACCTCTGAAAATTTCATATAGATGTACCCTATCATGACAATTTTAGAGTTTTGTTTACAACAGCACACAAGTGGGGATGGGTTAAGGCCGCGTCCTCGACGTCTGCGGTGAGCGGGGCGGTAGCGGAGAGCGGAAATGTCTCTCTCGACGGCAGCAAGCGGGCAAATCAATGAGTCTGTTACAAGTCACAATGAGTCTGTGTAGTATACTCGTAGAGGTTTTCTAGAGGGAACGGCATCACGCACTAGTGCATGTCCCCGTGCCCTAATCAGACTCTCCAAGGGATTTGGATCGGATCGGAAGCGAAGCAACCCGAGGGCGCCTCTAAAGGCTAGAAATTCAGCTAGGGTTCGTGTACCGCTCTCGCGTCGCTTTAAGAGCTTATGGGAAGCTGCCAGCGGGCGTTCAGCGTCGTCGCGGCGGGCTACATCCTCTCCACGTGGTCGTGGGAGGGCGCACGCAGCAGCTCGCCGTGCACCTGCCTGCTCTCCAGCTCGTCGTAGTCTCCTTCGTTCTCGTCGTCGTGTCTCGTCGTCTCTTGACGCAACAAGGTGTCAGGCACGGTGTATACGACGCTGCCGTATGCGTTATCTGAAACCGTTGTACCGCAATTTGACTAACGAAAGACTTGACGAAAAGAGAATTGGACTTTAGATGTACCTTGATCAAAAAAGAACTTGACACAACAATGACTAGACGAATAGCGAATTTGACTCGATCTTTCAAAGTAGTTTTGAACAATTAGTACCTAATTTGATTTGTAGTCAACGCCTCAGTGGCCGAATGCCAAAGTTCGGCTCGATATCCGGAGGTCCTGAGTTAATTATCCGGGTTTGTGATCATGTAACCGCAACATTACCGGGTCACCGGATTGTTGAATTAATATATCTGGAACTCTACCGTGCTCAAAAGTCTTTATACAGCAAAGTCATGCGAAAGCAACTTAGATAACATCCAAGTTGGTGTCATAAGGTCGTTAAAACCGACCAAACTGCATATGGCCGTGATAGGTAACGGTCCGTTTAACTTATTTGTGGTACATGAAGTAAGGTCTCAGTGCCATATATATAGAGTGATGATGATGATGATAATAAGTATAATTTTAAATAAATATATAAAAGAAGCAAGATTCTCACAGTTGTCGCCGGCTGCTTTCCGCTCGAAGGTCTTTCTCTGGCGCCAGGTCCTGTGGATGACGACCATGACGAAGACCAGCAGCAGCAGACCCACAGCCCCGCCGAGCATCCACGTCAGCTGGAGGCCGGCCAACCTTTAATTGTTACATACAATCAATTAACTATACTGTTAAGAACTAGTACGCCAGCCTGAGCGCAACACTATGCAAACCCGTGACTATATATCACGCGCGAGCATCCGCTATGAATTCGCTCTCACTGCGATCTTGACCTCCCCATTAAGACTTTATGAAGGATTATCATGACGTTACTTTGATAATGCCCCCCACCATCCAAACCAGCTTGTAATGGCAGCTTGTAACTATGATTTTACAATCTTTTCCACTTTTTTAGACCTCCCCCCCCCCCCCTTCCCGGCATGCCCACGCGCGCTATTGCAGATACAGACATGTAAAGTAAGTAAATGTCCGTCGGCTTAGAAACCAGCTCTGTGCAGGGTTCTAGTGTGGCTTTGATTTTACATGCGATGCGTCGAGTCGCAGTCACACTTACGTAGGAGTGGACGCCACGCCGGCCTGCTCCGTCGAGTCGCAAGCTGTGCCGTTCGCGCACGCGCAGGCACTATCGTTGCAAGCGAATGCACACCACTTGCAGTTCATCCTGAAAACAAACAAATATAAAGATGTACTTTGAATCAAAATCTAATCAGTCCAAATAACAAAGATGCAAAATACCAATTTAAATTAAGTCAAAAAAAAACCACAAATGTTGAAAAAAAATCCACGAGCAGGATTTGAACTTGCACCCTTCTGACATACCGGGTCAGGTGCTCTCTCGATTGAGCTATCGTAGTTAGGAGATTGGGAGAGCACCTGACCCGGTATGTCAGAAGGGTGCAGGTTCAAATCCTGCTAGTGGATAATTTTCCACATTTGTGTTTGTATTTTTGTAATTTGTTCGCAACAAAATTTGCGTTCAAAAATTATATAAACAAAACAACAACTTTTAAAATTAAGTACTCAGAATTGCATTGCATTGTATAGTTGTTACTTACATAGGTACTGGCACACACGTACTGTTGATTTTCTCGTAACCTACGTCGCAGAGGCAGAGATCAGGAGCAATGCACTGCCCATTGCGGCAGGAGCTGCACACAGGCTTACACGAGGCGGTGGCGTTCGACAAACTGTACCCACTCCAGCAATCGCATTTGTCAGGCCCAACACAAGTGGAGTTAACGCACCTCTCTTTACACACTGGGGTGCAATACTTCATGCTCTCGTCATAAATGTAACCCAAATTGCATTGACATTTCTCTGGCGCCGAACAGTAACCGTTAACGCATTCGTCGCTACAAATCGGTAGACAAATGTCGCTGTCAATTTTTAAATATCCTTTAATACACCTGCATTTGTTGGGTGCAACGCAATCTCCGTTTTCGCAGAAGTCACATTTCGGGCGACATGTCCAGCTATTGCCTCCCGGTATGAAACCTGGTTTGCATGCGCACGTATCTGGCGAAACGCAGGTAGCGTTAATACATTTGTTCACGCACGTTGGGTTGCATTTGAATTTGTCTGACGCATCGAGTTTGTAGTTCGCTTCGCATTTGCACACGTTCGGTGCGGTACATTGTCCATTAGTACACTCGCGTTCGCAATCAGGTACACAAACGTTGCCTTTTTTTGTATAGCCCTTGTGGCATTGGCAGTCGTTAGGAGCAATACAATCTCCGTGTCCACAATCACTACAGACTGGTTGGCACTTTCCATAGTGTTTGTCTGTGTAACCTGTGTTACACACACAACTGTTAGGCGCAACACAAATGCCATTTTCGCACCTTAGACATTCTGGTTCGCACTCGTATTTGCTGCCGGTTTTGAGTTTGTAGCCTGCGTTGCATATGCAAGTGTCGATGTCTGTGCAATTACCGTTGATGCAGGGTTGAGTGCATTTTGGTGTACAGTCTAAAGTAGGAATAGAAAGGTCGTTGTAGAAGTCGCCGGGGCAGAGCGGGCCGCAGTGGGTGCTGTTGAGGTGTTCGAGGCCCGCGTCACAGGTGCAGATGTCGGTTGCGGTGCACTTCGCGTTGACACACGGCTTCTCACACTCGATTACCTCTGGTACGCATTTCCCTCCGTCGTCGTACTTATAACCGTCGCAACAGGCATATTCCGTCTTTTGCTCTTTCTGGAAAATATAAAAAATTTATAAGTTAACTCCTTTTACTTTATCTTTATATCATAGTATCATCCTTATCAGCGTTTGACATAGTTTAAGAATATATTTGTTTTGTGTTTTATGATTTTTCTGTGAATTTATCTTACCGTTTTTTCCACACGTATACATTTATTCCTCGGTGGTTTATGACAGCGGTAAACTTTACTAACTGTAAAACTTTTGCTGAAAAAAAAACAACAAAATAAATTAAAAGACAATGCAATAATCAGAGTAGGTACAAAATAATATATTTGAGCCGTTTTTGGTAGACATAAGGTCAGGTAAAAATATATCTGTAAAATTATTAGAGACCACCCGGGACCCCAGAGCTAGCAGCTACTTGGGCCAGCGTATAAGCATTGCTATCCAACGTGGCGCTGCTGCTAGCTTACTGGGCACTCTGCCTGATGGGGATGATTTGGCGCAATTTTTTTATATAGTAGTAGAGTTTATAGTTTTTTATAAGTCTTTGTTTGAAAATAAAATATAATATTGAAAGTTAAAAAAAATATCTTATTATTGACTTTGTTTGTAAATAAACTTTAAAATCAAATAATATTGCACAGTTTGTTGATATTATTTTTGGCTAATAATGTAGGGGAAAAATATACTCATACACTTACAAAAATAGAGTTCTCCCACCAAAAATGAAAGTAAATCAACAAAAAATGTGATTTAATTGATTTTATAAATATACACAGATTATTTTTTTTTGCATTTATATAATTTTATTTGTAGTGTTTCAAAGGACATCATTTTTTTGGGCCTTTTCTGAAAGTGCCGGCCAACAAAAAAAATGGTACGTATTATTAGAACTAGCCATTTGGAGTAATAGTTAATATAGCACAAACTTTGTAGGATTGCTCTGAGCCAAGTTATACAAGTTCGAAGATTCATCATTTTCTTATACTTACTTATTGATTCCTGAAAGTGCTGGAAACCATAAAATAATAATAGATATTGTTAGAACTAATGATCCAAAGCAATTGTCATTGTGAAGCGTCAAGCGACCGCTTTGAAGTTGATACGAAAAAAAAATATGAAAAAAATAAATAAATGTATCATCATCATCATCATCATCTCAGCCAAAAGACGTCCACTGCTGGACAAAGGCCTCCCCCAAGGATCTCCACAACGACCGGTTTTGTGCTGCTTGCATCCAGCGGCTTCCCGCGACCTTCACCAGATCGTCGGTCCACCTTGTTGGAGGCCTGCCCACACTGCGCAAATAAATGTATGAAAATGACGAATCATCGAACTTGTATAACTTGGCTCAGAGCAATCCTACAACTTTTGTGCCATATTAACTATTACTCCAAACGGCTAGTTCTAACTATACGTACTATTTTTTTTTGTTGGCTGGCACTTTCAGAAAAGGCCCAAAAATGTATGGAGCCCGAATGATCTCCTTTGGGAATACTTAATGATTAAATAAAAACGTAAGTGAGAACTAATGTTTCTTGGAAATTCGTCCTCTATAATGTATACCACCACTTATGGCAGAATATTCACATTCACATTGTTTTTGTTCCGAATAAATAAGTTTTGTTTCATCATCATCATCATCATCATCTCAGCCAAAAGACGTCCACTGCTGGACAAAGGCAAAGTTTTGTTTATTATTTATTTATTACTTTTATTATTTTAAAACACTTGGGTGTTTGTTAATAACCCTTTCAGACCGACGCCGAAACTAGACAGAATTTGACCGGAAAAAAGTAATACCTGGTAAAATGAGCTGCTGATTGCAAATCTGAGGTCGTTTTTCCATTTTCCGGCCGCCATCTTGGAAAATTGTAGCCCACACAATTTATTGTGTGAACAGGGGCCTAAGACAGCGAACCCACAATTATGAAATCGCACAATCGTGTCAAGACGGGCCAAAGCATATAAATTGTGTGAAATAAAACAAAATTTTAATTGAAGAATAAACTGTTTATTAGCAAAAAAATCAACAAAATTTCAATTTCCAACATGCACAATCAACAAACATCAATTAAAAAATTGTTAACAATTACCTTTTTATCAGTTCAATCGAATAGTGTGAATATAATTGCGGGGCAACTGCAGACAACGATTATGTACGGAATCAATAACAGGTTGAACCCTCCATAGTTAGTTCTTTGCTTGCTCCTCTTCTTTATTCACAGCATGAACGTTTAGAACATGCAGATTCACCGTGAGAAGAAAAAATCTAGCTCTCGACACAGCATTTGCTATGGGGTCGAGATAATAATGCCGGTTCTAAAACAAATTGGTTCTTGGATAACTAAAGCATCCCATTAAACCGTGGATGCCAAAAAACTTTCTGATTTCCCCAAAAGTACTTTGGGCTTCAATTTATGTCTGTCATAATATATACTGGTTAGTGACTAGCGCAAACTGGTCCATTAAGTCCAGCGTAAAGTAGCGTTCAAGGTATTCCGTAAATATTGCGTGCAGCTCAGGGACTACTGAGACCCCGGTATCGGTTTAAAATGGAATTTATTTTCTTCCATCGCAAATTTACAGTGGCACGTCTTCATCACTGCTACTTGAAGACTGGGACTCAGATGGGGGAAGGGTACTGGTCTACTGACCTGGAACGGTATGTCTTGCTGCTCTTTATCGTCACTACCCTCATCCCCAGAGCCATTTAGGTATCCCTCAATCTTCGTCGACTAAGTACCGTGCCATTATTGAAAAATCTGCAATATAAACAAAGAATTTAAAGCCCTAAGGTCGATAAGCGATAGCCTTCGGCCCCACTTCATACGATTGTGTCAAAAAAGTTCGGAAACTCGTCACTGTAGCTTAATTACCGATTACAGTGTAAAAAACACAAAAAGCTATGGAAAAACATTAAAGTTATGTTTCGTGCAAAAAAGTTTGCAAATAACAAATAGATACTTATATTATTCTACTTACATTCACCAAAGCCAGGACCGAAAAAAATCGCAGTACTAGACAGGTCGCTGCCTGCTGGCCAACTTACCGACGCGACACGCGAAATTCAAACACAACGTCAAAGTTCGGCTCACGCGCAATCGTGTGAGGTCGAGCCCGTTCGGGTTACACGCATAACGACTGATTTCTTTCACGCATATTGACTTACACGCATATCGTATAGAAGAAATAGTTTTTGAGCAAAATTTTATCTATTAAACCACACAATCGTGTAAGGCCAGTTCTGAAAGGGTAGTGTAGTGTATAATCCCAAACCATAGCCATGCAACATAGTATAAGGAACAGCGTGATAACATGTAAAACCATATTTACAACAATTTACTTTTCCATGCAAAGTCTCAAATTATTTTATTTCAATATTTATTTTCAACCCGCACATTTTTTTTTCAAATCTGACGTCACAGTGCTTTTCTCAATGGATTTCAAGTGATGATAAGGCTGAAAGTGGAAGCGTACTTCACCCGGAATCCTCAACTCATGAGGCACTGGTTATCCTATCTCTATGCTCTAGTTGCCGGAACACAACAATGCTACAAACATTGATGAAAAGGCGTCATATTTAGATAGGTGGTAGCTAGCCAGCCCGGTGGACAAACAAACCTATACCCCCCACTGGTAATCGAACACGGGAGCTCTGGGTCTGAGACCGTGGTCTTCACCACGAGACCACTGAGGCGGTTACATGTTTTGAATACTGTTATTGTACCATGAGGTGGTCGACCAAGAAAAATTTATGAGCTGGACCTAGCATATGCAACTTTACTAAGTTACAAATAACTTAAAAGCTCGGCCAGTATGTGTTTTTCAGGTATGTACATAACTTTGCGGAGTTCCAAAGATTACTTTTGTTCAAATATCGAACCACAAAACAATATCGTCGAACTATATACCCCATATCTCTACCAAGTACTAGCCACTTTGATAATCGGAGGTCCTAGATTCAGTTCCCAGGTCGGCAAAGTTATAAATTCAAAATTCAAAATTTAATAATTCAGTTTAGGCTACAAATTAGCTCTTATGAATGTCACTATGCCATCAGTTCGTAAGTCTACTCTGGGCGGGAGACCTTGTACCGAGAAGAACCGGCAACAAACTCAGCGAGGGCATACAAAGCACTAACATACAAAACTGTTCACTAACGCACAGGATTAATTAATTGTTGTACTATCAAATATATTTTTAATTATTATTTTTTAATAAAAAACACTTAAGTGTAAATAGCTCACGTTATATTCAACTGGCAAACTCCAGGGTCACCTTCCTTCAAATGGTTATCTTCACAAAACACATCCTCCAAGAGAGCAGCAGCAAATACAGTCACCACTACGCAGACCTTCATGTTGACACGAGTTTACAGCGCACGAACTAGCCGGATTGCTACTGAATCTGTGGTATTGGCGTTATCAGCGCCACTTCCTGCCTTCGCCCGCTCGCTCAGTGTTCCCTCCCACAGAACAATTAATATTGTTTACACGTATATATATCATAGAATGCATCATCCTTGTAAGTTCTTATTTATAAGTGCATACATTGTTAATGATAATTATTTTCATCATAATAATTTCAGCCCATTATTTTTATCTAACAGAAGTCCGGAATTTTATTTTAATTTATCGGATTTTAATATCTATAGGGAAATCAATTTTGCAGTGGAAAAACTGCTACACACTAAATTATGATTCAAATGTGAGTAATCGTGGTTCAAGTGGAGTGGTTCAATCCGACAATAGGTACTGACGTGAAATCATGCCTTATACGAGCATATTACCTTTCAAAGTGGGATAACATGACTCTTGTTAAAGTGTTAATAGCGCCTAAATAACAATGTTCACTTTAAAATATATATATACAACCTTATTTTTAGTTTATACGAAAATCGAAACACGGGTCAAATATTTTCATTTAAAGAATCAGTAAATACAAAAAAATTTAAAATAATATCTTGAAAACTCACGAAGTTACAAGCTTTTTGTGCTGTCCCGTTGTGTTTTTTAGTAGGGTATACTTTATTTGTGATTTTGTAAATATTATTTGGTCAAAATGTGTACATGGTATAAAAAATATTGAAATCGATTCTATTACTGATTCTGAACAAACAGTTTTCAAGTTCGTATAAACTAAAAATAACATTGTATATATTTTTTTTATACTAGTACTTTACTCGCGACTTCGTCCGCGTGAATTTGAGAAAAGAAAGTCTTTTTTTAAATAAAATATAGCTTTGTTACCCGCAAGGAATGTAGCTTTGTAGCAGTGAAGAATTTTTGGGATTGGACCAGTAGTTCCAGAGATTCGCCCCGACAAACAAACATACAAAGTCACAAACGTCTTTTTTAATACTATTGGTCGCCCAGTGGTCGAAATTCGACCGTAATTTTTATAAAAAGCTGTTACTATTTCGGCTGAACGATGAATCTGCAAGGCTGCACGGATTGTGTCCTAAGCAATAAAAAAATAAAAAAGATAGAATGTGAGTTTGGATTGGCGTTGACAGATTTCGGCCGCTCCTTTTCCATTTTTAAAATTTTTGAAAAATGTATGAAACAATGTTTATTTAATTTAATGTATTTTTTTTGCATAATTTTAAAAAATATAAGCATTCTGCACTCTTTCTTTATGTAAACTATAAGTGTGCGTTTCATACGGGCGGAGGGGCGTCCGCGCAATTTTCGTAAAAAGGGGTACAAAGTTTTTGCTTCACGTATTAAAATACAGATTTTATATGTAAATAAAGAAAGTGAGTAAGTCCTTCTGGCTGACTATCACCATTTTATCAAAGTCTGTAACTATAAGAAACATTTCATCACTCGGGTGATGAAATGAAGATGAAATCCAAACGCTCGGACTATTCAAAGTGAACACAAATAAATATCAACAAAGCTATAATTGTAAATGCATATTTAAGTGTTAATAAAACAATATTCTTATTTCTGTATGTTACAAAAATATTTATGTATTTATAAACGACACCTTATTAATTATAACCGATTTGTACCTACTGAAACACATTTATAAATAGGCCCTAGTACACTTTTTAATTAGAGAATTTTTCCTCATAGCAATAAATGATGTTACAAACGTAATAGTATATAGAGAGTTAAGTGCTCGCCTTATCGAGGCCTCCGGTGGCAAGAAGGCTGGCAGCTACCTCTGCCAGCGTATTACTTAGTTTGGCAATCCAAAGGCGCAATGTTGCCAGCACTCTTGGGACCGTTCCCATGAGCCCACAGTTGGAGGACATCTTTTACTTATAGGTCTTTAGTTTTTAATTTTCTAATTATTTTTCTGTTTTTTTTTTCAAGTTAAGTTATGTAATGTTTCTTTAATAGATTAATACGCGAACAAATTAAACGCATTAACGTATATTCAATTGGAAGTCCGAGTTTAAATGATATTTTTGGATCTACAAAAACATACGTCACAAAGCTTAACAGTTTTAGAAAAACCAGTTTTTGAATGGGTGGCCAATACTCCGACGCAAGTATCTCAACTGAGTGCCTATTGTGCGAGTTTTATTTACCATTTGATCACGTATGACAAAACTTTAAATCTCCTCGTTTGTCACCAGTGTGCATGGCCTTACTGCCATACAAACCGTTCAAACCATTTTAACCGCCTTTGTGGTCTAAGTAATGGTTGCTTAGACACTGAGGTCCCAGGTTCGTTTCCCAGCAGGGAGTACGTGTTTGTGTACTCGATTTGTTTGGTGGTAGAACTTGTTTGTCCGCCTGGCTAGCTACCACCATCCATCTTATCACTATCTTATCCAACCATCCACCATCCGCCATCTATCTAAATATGTCGCCATAACTTAACAGCATTGTTGTGATCCGGCAGCTAGAGATAAGATAGCCAGTGCCTCAGTAGTTGAGGATCACGGGTGAAGTGCGCTTCCACCTTCGGCCTTATTATCACTTAGCATCAGATGAGATGAAGGTTACCAAAAAGGTTAATAAAAATATAAGATAAGATAGGTAAGATAAGATATAATAAAAACAACTTTTTATTTTTTCGCTGACGTGATCAAATGCTGGATGGGACCAGCACTGGGCACCCTGAACTATCTGGGATTTAATTAAATCCTTCATAATGCTAATCGATCACGCTTATGATCTTTCAAAATGTCGCCGCTTTGAGGCAACAAACTGTGAGGATTCACAATGCATCCCTGTGTGGTGCCGGGGATAATGAACATTTTGAGGGAGACTACCTGCCTATCGGCCGCGTCTGTAGTAATAGTAAATAGCCTATAACTGTCCCACTGCAAACAAAACAAAACAAAATGTATCAAATTCACACTACCTAATGTTAAAATTGAACCAACTGATGTTAGAATAAGCGGTGATAAATTAGTCGGTGTAGGTGTAGTATTAGTAGATTTAGTAGGTTCAACAGTCTTCTTAGGTATAACACTTGCCTCAAAACTTCATTGGAATCCTCATATATCGAAATTGTCCGGCAAACTCAGTTCTGCTGCTTATGCCATCACAAAAATAAGACAATTAACAGACGTTGAAACTGCTAGAACAGTTTACTTTAGCTACACTGGCCTGCAAAACTAAGTACTACACTTTTAATATTTATTCATTTTCTAAACTATAGAAGTTAGAGATTTTTAAATAAAAAACGTTTTGCAGCAATTTTTATCAGCTTTCTTTGAAACTAAAGTAAATTATACATTAGTAACATATTTCCTTTTTGTTTCGAAAGTATATCTTGTGTACTTAAAAAGTTATTGCAATTTTAAAAGTGTGATACTTAATTTTGCAGGCTAGTGTATTTTCATAGTGTCATGTCGTATGGCATCTGACTGTGGGCTACAGCGGCTGATGTTGAAACTATATTTATTTTACAGAAACGAGCCATATGGACCATCTATAGTTCCCGAAATACTCTAAGAAATATTTTTAAAGAAATTGGTGTTCTTACAGTTGCATCTCAGTTTATTTATAATTGCATAGTCTTTGTGCGTTGCAATGTCAACTCATTTAATAAACACAGTGATGTACACAATTTCAATACTAGAAATAAGAAAAAAATCGTAATGCCACTGTTCAGGTTGCAAAAGGTTCTTGGCTCTTTTTTGGGGCAAGGTATACACTACTATAATAAAATACCTAGTACTGTACAAGATTTACCATTAGATAATTTTAAAAATCATGTAAAATCTTCTTTACTTAAGAAAGGTTATTATACAGTCAAAGAATATTTAGATGATAAATAGCCTGGTTATAATAAAAATCCACATTTTGTTTTATTTGGATCTATCATCGTTATACTTTAATATCTTAGCGCTGAATGATAGTCTTTATCAGCTGTGTCCTACAGTGTACAAACAATATTTATGTTGCGTTAAACAATCATCATTTTCTTAGATTACCTCTTGCTTGCTTATCTTATTTTTATTATTATTATTATATTCGTATACTTTAACTTTTCATAGACAATTTTCGACTTATATTAGTATTGTATGACATTGTAAAAATTGAAATTGGTACGATGTAATTTTTGCAAATTTAGACCCTTTTTATTTTGTTGTTTTTTGTGTGTTGTGTTTGTCCTTTATTTTATTTTTTTGCGTGTTTATTTGTGATGGAAAGTGTCCTTTTATGACAGGACACTTTCCAATATTTTTGACGCTTGATAACTTGCTGAATTTCTTGCCGGTTCTTCTCAGTACAAGACTCCCCGCCCAGAGTAGACTTACGAACGGATGCCATAGTGACGTTCATAAGAGCTATTTGTAGCTTAAACTGAATAAATAATGTTGAATTTTGAATTTTTGAATTTTGAAAGGCCTCCATCATTGAAATCAAGTCATCGCTACAATTGATGGGTAATGGCTTAATCACCAAGCTTGCCAAATGCGGGTTGGTGATCACAGACGTCAAACCCGGGCTATGCATCGCAAAAACCCCGAAACACACTTTGCCCGACCTGGGAATCGAAACTGGGACCTTCGTGTATCGGCATAAGGCATCGGTATAAGTCTTTTGGCAACAAACTGTTAAGCTCGTCATTGAGTTTCATGGACTTTCAAGGAAATGTGTCCGAGCAAATTACCTAAAGGCATTCGATTTCACGTCGGTACCTTACCATCATTGTCGTTCAATGAAAGCCTATTTTCCAATATTTTAACGTTATAAAAGAAAGAGAGAAAAGAAATGACGTCGCTGATTTTCTTGCCGGATGTTTTACTGAGAACAGTATTTTGTTATTTTATATCAATACGTATAGAAAATGTAATTTGTGTCTACAAAACAATCGAATAAGACTGGATGTTTTGATAAGGAACAAAAGACGGTCGGGGGGCCTGAGCTGCACGTAAGTAGCACCACGTTGTCAAAACAGACAGACATAAAATGAACGGTCCGAATCGCACTCTCACTGTATCGCTGTCACTTGCTCCCGGCACTTCCACGCAAACCACACTGAACGCAAGCGAGCAATGTCCACCGCCGCCGCACTGTGGACCACAGTGCAAGTCGCGTACAGACGGCTGCACGTCAGCAGGCTATCCAAAACTATCAAATTTCTTCAGTAAATGTTCAACCTTATTACTTATGGATAAAGTTCAAAGTGTCTTGAGTAAATTCGACAGTATTTGGTAATCTTATATGCAGTCATGGTGTACATTATATTTTTACGACACTACGCGGTCCGAATTTTGTCTGTAATATAGTTTTAACTACATATTTACCGATACGATGCTTGTCCTATTATAAAGAAAAATAATAAAAGTACTGATTAGTTTATTTAATTACATATTAATACTGAGTTGTATTTGGTACTTAATATTATTTTAATAAATTGATACTATTAACTGATTTTAAAATGTAAACTTAAAGATAGTGTTTAAACAATACGTTTAAATGGGACTGGGCGGGATATCTTATACGGTAGCTCCCCAAAAGGTGGGCAAAGAGCCTAAGGTAAGAGGGTCAAAGGCGCGGACGCCGAGAGAGACTAGGAAACGCTGGATTTGTCCACCCACATTGACCAGAACCAGCTGGAGGAGAACTTTGCCCAGCAGTGGGATTATGTGTTGCTAAAAAAGTATTAAAACGATTGTTTGGATGCTTGTTTTTTCAATCGCACAAAATGGTATTTTATATGAAAAAGTATAGGTACAGCCTGTACCTAATAACTGTGTGGCACCCGCGGACAAGCTCGGACATAGGTATGTAGGAAGTATATTATTATATACACCTTCATAAGATTTATTTAAGTGTTTACATTTTTGTTATACTTAACATAACATCTGCTGTGTCACAAAGCGGATGTTATATTATGTTAGGTCACACAGAATTTACATCCAGCGATTCATCAATCTTTGTTTTATACTAGATGACAGTAGGGGAAACGAAACTACGCACCTACAGTGAATCTTTTTTAATAGGTATAATAGCTAGCTTTAGTTATATTCTGAGATTTTCTTAATGTCTCTCGGCAAACTTCGTTCTTCGGCTGTCATCGGATTTCTATCAGGTATAAAATATATAGAGTTGCTAATTACACTCCTTTTACCTATTATTAATTTATTTTAGAACCGTTGGAAATACTACATTGTGTCATACGTAATTGACTTAATAGTTTTATAGCTCTATAAAACTCACACAAAAAAACAAAACAAAACAACAATAAAGTACGTTGTTCTGAATTCAAATAATTATATGATAGATCTAATAATTAATAGGGGTCCATATTGGCTCACATAAAATTCTAAATCCTATTATTTGTCTTACTACCGATTTGTGTTCATAATTATCAGTCTTCATAATTTTATTTTTTATACTTTTTTATTCATACATTTTTATTACTACCAACGGAGCTCATAACAGTTAGTGATCATAATTTTTTTATTAACACTGTTACTACCAAGAACCAGTTTAAATTTATAATATTTTTTTCAGATCTTTTTTCTTCATAACATTCAATGATCATATTGCTTTAATTAATAATGTTGTTACTAAGAACATACTTCAACTCATAACGTCGTTGTTCAGAATAGCTTACTTTATTATAACAGACAATTATCATAATTTTTATATTTTAACTCATAATGTAATTTTCCATAATAGTAAATATTGAAAATAATTTTAATTTATTAGTAAGTAGTAGGTAGGTTAGGAAAGTACCTAGTAGATATTAAAATTGTCTACTTTTCTAACAAAAATTAGTTTCTGTTGTTGAGGTCACAGTTCTAACCTAACCTAACCTACTTGTCTGGTAGCATCTCGTTTCTGCTAGCAATTTGATTTTCAGTGGATTCGCATTTTTAACTTAACTTACTTTTAGGTATATCAAAAATTAATTTCTGGCGCTTCGCCGGCCGCTGCCGCGGCACGCTCGCTTCGCTCGCTCGGCTCGCGCGTTGTTGAGGTCACAGTTCTAACCTAACCTAACCTACTTGTCTGGTAGCATCTCGTTTCTGCTAGCAATTTGATTTTCAGTGGATTCGCATTTTTAACTTAACTTACTTTTAGGTATATCAAAAATTAATTTCTGGCGCTTCGCCGGCCGCTGCCGCGGCACGCTCGCTTCGCTCGCTCGGCTCGCGCGTTGTTGAGGTCACAGTTCTAACCTAACCTAACCTACTTGTCTGGTAGCATCTCGTTTCTGCTAGCAATTTGATTTTCAGTGGATTCGCATTTTTAACTTAACTTACTTTTAGGTATATCAAAAATTAATTTCTGGCGCTTCGCCGGCCGCTGCCGCGGCACGCTCGCTTCGCTCGCTCGGCTCGCGCGTTGTTGAGGTCACAGTTCTAACCTAACCTAACCTACTTGTCTGGTAGCATCTCGTTTCTGCTAGCAATTTGATTTTCAGTGGATTCGCATTTTTAACTTAACTTACTTTTAGGTATATCAAAAATTAATTTCTGGCGCTTCGCCGGCCGCTGCCGCGGCACGCTCGCTTCGCTCGCTCGGCTCGCGCGTTGTTGAGGTCACAGTTCTAACCTAACCTAACCTACTTGTCTGGTAGCATCTCGTTTCTGCTAGCAATTTGATTTTCAGTGGATTCGCATTTTTAACTTAACTTACTTTTAGGTATATCAAAAATTAATTTCTGGCGCTTCGCCGGCCGCTGCCGCGGCACGCTCGCTACGCTCGCTCGGCTCGCGCGTTGTTGAGGTCACAGTTCTAACCTAACCTAACCTACTTGTCTGGTAGCATCTCGTTTCTGCTAGCAATTTGATTTTCAGTGGATTCGCATTTTTAACTTAACTTACTTTTAGGTATATCAAAAATTAATTTCTGGCGCTTCGCCGGCCGCTGCCGCGGCACGCTCGCTTCGCTCGCTCGGCTCGCGCGTTGTTGAGGTCACAGTTCTAACCTAACCTAACCTACTTGTCTGGTAGCATCTCGTTTCTGCTAGCAATTTCATTTTCAGTGGATTCGCATTTTTAACTTAACTTACTTTTAGGTATATCAAAAATTAATTTCTGGCGCTTCGCCGGCCGCTGCCGCGGCACGCTCGCTTCGCTCGCTCGGCTCGCGCGTTGTTGAGGTCACAGTTCTAACCTAACCTAACCTACTTGTCTGGTAGCATCTCGTTTCTGCTAGCAATTTGATTTTCAGTGGATTCGCATTTTTAACTTAACTTACTTTTAGGTATATCAAAAATTAATTTCTGGCGCTTCGCCGGCCGCTGCCGCGGCACGCTCGCTTCGCTCGCTCGGCTCGCGCGTTGTTGAGGTCACAGTTCTAACCTAACCTAACCTACTTGTCTGGTAGCATCTCGTTTCTGCTAGCAATTTGATTTTCAGTGGATTCGCATTTTTAACTTAACTTACTTTTAGGTATGTCAAAAATTAATTTCTGGCGCTTCGCCGGCCGCTGCCGCGGCACGCTCGCTTCGCTCGCTCGGCTCGCGCGTTATTGAGGTCACAGTTCTAACCTAACCTAACCTACTTGTCTGGTAGCATCTCGTTTCCGGTAACAATTTGATTTTCAGTGGACTCACAATTTTTAATTTAACACTTATGATTGAAAACTAAATGAAAGTTAATATATTAGTATAAAACAAATGTATGAATATAGACATTATGATTTTCAATAATATGGATAAAAACAGTAATGATTGAAAAATTTATAAAAACAATTATTAGAATAAACACATTTATGAATAAAAAAGTTATTTATTCGAATGATTATGAGTTTCGATCAAATAGTAATAAATAAATAGTATAAACAAATATATTAAAACAAATATTAGTAAAAATTATGTGTATAATTAGTGATATTATGAATTTGAATGATTATATTTTTTTAATATTTAGTTTTTAATTTTTTTATGAAGAATGATCATTATGATTTTAAATGGTATGAGAAATATTTTCGGACCTCCGATGATAGGAGTTGAAAAGTTATGTAAGACAATGCGCACCCTATTAATGGACATGGAGATTATATTCGGTTGCATTCGGAAATGCGGTGATTACCGAGAGAAAGAAGCACTGTACACACCTGGGTATGGGAACCCATTGTCGGCGACGACGTGTCTTGTGTTGTGTCTCACATTAAAGAACAATGACATTTGCATGCGCCAGACACTGCGTCCGTCCGTCCGGCGAGCGTCGCCGGCGCCGGCGGCGGCGGCGGCGCTTCTGTACGACACTGCAGGGTTGTCGACAACGAACTTTGTCGCAAAATAAATACAGAATGTCTGATAATAGGTGTAAAGACACGCACACGACCATTGTCAGGAGATGATATTTCAATGAAATAACAGTTTAAACAATCACTACACTTAAAGTTAAATCAATCTCGATTTAAATATAACGTCCGTTTAGTACGTTAATGCGAGCGCACGCCATTTAGTCCGACTCCATAATATCTGACCCTGTCACAAGATGGCCGCCTGTCCTTGGTGGTCGTTTCTTCAGTCTAGGTACAGTCTTAACATTATGCAATCAATGAAAGGCGGCGCTCTCAACGTTATTTTGTCAGTGCGCCTTCATTTCTATAATCTTGCAACATAACCACGTTACCAAGTAAAAGGAACACCGTGATAATTTGCAAAACTATATTGTCATCAGTTCATTTTTATGTATGTACCCACTGCTGGAGCACGAGCCTTCCCTACGGATATCTCTCCGGATAGATAGGGAGAACGGGCCATAAACCACCACGCGGGCCCACTGCGGGTTGGCGGTTGTTAACGACTGCTTATGCAGCCGGTACCAACGGCTTTACGTGCCTTCCGCAGCACGGAGGAGCTCGAGATAATACATTTTTGGTCACACATACGATGACCGGCCTTTGCGAAAGTTGCTTAACCTCAGCACTATCGATGGCGCAGTGATTAAACCATATCAATGGCCTCAAAACCATATCATTAATCACTGCTGGACATAGGCCTCTTCAATGCAAGCCACTGAGCACGATCCGCGCCTACTCTCATCTCATCTCCAGCTCTTGCCATATACATACCTATAACATGAACGAAAACTTACTCTTTACTACAAGTGCCGCCCTACCGTTTGTAGTGCCAAGTATCAACTGGACCTTACTTTGCAATCTTGCCTTGTAACAGATAAGGTACTTTTCGGGACTTTCCGCGGTTCTATGCAGGTAGGAATAGAGTATTGTATGCCTTAATCAGGATTATACAGGTTTTACCACACAATCTTCTCGTTGAAAATGCATCAAGTAAGTACCTAAATAGCCTATAAACTAACCCCCGGCTGAGCAAAGGGTTCAATCATTGAGATGAATTCATCGCTATAATGGATGGGTAATGGCTTAATCACTACGCATGGGTAATGGCTTGATCACTACGCTTGCCAAACGCGGGTTGGTGATCACAAACCTGAGTTATGCATCGAACAATCTGAAACACACTTTGCTCAACGTTGAAATTAATTATTATTATTATTATTATTTCTCATTTAAAGAGCAGCATTCAATGACTCACTTACGCTCATTGCAAGGCTAAATTCTTAGGGTAATGGGTTTTGGATTAAGTTCTAGGTTAGGAAAATTTGTGAAAAGTTTATTTTGTTAAAAGTTGGTTAGTGTTCCGTTTTTTGCGTTTTATTTTTGTTTTTCTATTTTGTGACCTCATTACAAAGGATGAAAAACTGTAAATGCAGAAACCTGTAATTGGCTTTACTTATTGTAATCATCAGTAGAATAAGAATACATTGTAATAAGCTGTTGGTTTCTATAAATAAATAAATAAATTAAATTAAATACAGAACCTCCGAACGCATGACCGAGTGTTTGCCACAGTGACTGAGGCTTTGCTGATAATAAATTGTAATAAAAATATGCCCTATCTGTTGATACCCAACCCTGTCGCGATCACACTCATCGCGAGCGCATCTCCATTCTCAAACGTACCTATAACGTTGCTTTGTCAAAAACATGATTGCAATCGTCACTTGGGCGGTCGTAAATCCGCACAATCGAACCGTTATCCGCCGCAAATTCGATCCACAAAAGGCAAACATAATTACTCACTGCACTTGTATGTATCTTTACGACTGCAAAAATACAGTATCACCACAATAAAAAGAAGACCCAGAATGCAAGGTTAATGCTCATCGCGCCCGACGCACGACCGACGCACACATAGACAACCATTCACGGATACGGAATCTCGCGACAGCTGCGCTCGAACTGTTCCGAGGTGTTCCGAGATCCGTGTCCGTGGGTCAGTGTGTGCGTTGGTGGTATCATCACAAAATAAAGACCCATAAGGTACGCTTACTATACAACGTTAGTCGGAACGGGGGTACTAAGCCGAAAGGAGGGTAAAGTACACACTCGCCCAATTAAATAAATTGTAATATAATTATGTAAACATTATAATGTAATTTAATTTAATATAATATTATAATATAATGTAATGATATAATATAATATAATATAATATAATGTAATATATTATAGGTAATAATAAAGAAATATAATGTACATAAATAATATAAATAATAATAACTGTATTTTTAACACTAGTCTTTAAGTAATTATTGTTACTAACTCAATATGGACTACGGTCCGAAATAAATTATTTGAATTGAATTGAATTGAATTGAATTACGGGATAACTATGTTTCCTCGATTTTCTAATGTTTTTCTAATAGGTAACCGTTACTATACCAGGTTTTACTAGAGCTATCATTTAGGAAATTTGTTCTTTGGTCACCCATCTGAATAGTTTGGTCAATACAGTTCACCGTCATCATTCAGACAAACTCAGTATAACCCTTAACGTCAAAACTATTAAAATACTAAATACTTTACTGGTTTATGTGCTTTTTTGTATGTTCGATTTTATATGATTTTATACAATTGTTATTTTCCCAAATAAATAGTAGGAAAAACTATAGAATAATCGAACTAGTAAAAACTAAGCTATTGAATCTACTAGTGGTTTGGGTTTCGAGAGCTTTCTACCGTGAAAAGCTGGCAATAAACTTAGGCTATTTTCCTTCGTCTTTTCGACGAAATCACAATGTCATTTATATAATTTACGTACAGTTAGACACGATAGATAGAACTATTGGCCAACTAGTTATATTTATTATATTCTATTTTCCATAGCTGCACGTAAGCGCAGCTGTATTTTTCCTGTTAGATAAAAATAATTAACTAGTTACAACGAATAAGATAATTAAACGGTTAACAGGATAAATCAAATGCACTTTATTACGCTTGTACTATTTTAATTCTAAATGTGTTGAGAAGCTGTATGGCGTAGCGAATTGCGTATATTGTGATCTTACAAATTAAACAAATTTCGGAATACCGGGATACCGGATGGGAGGAAACTCCACTTTTTTTTGTAGTGTGGAAAATAAATTGTTGCATTCAGCACGGGTCAGATAAGAGCCGTTTATGTAGAGCTTTCCCCCCGCAACCCTCATAACTTCCAAGGGTTCGATGGGGTGCAGAGTAGGGGAGACTGAAACCTGCTACGAGTATAAACCGTAGTACTTCTCTCGTGCCGGTGAAAAGTGCCAATGAAATCTATCAATTTACTTCAATTAGGAAATAATTTTAGGACCACGCAAATGGCGACTTTCTTATAAATATTTCTGTTATTTAATAAATTGAATTGTTATTTTGGTGAATGTATATACGAGTATATGCTATATATTTATGCTATGTAAGTAGCCGCTCAAATTACACTTTGTGTAAACGTTTGTAACTACATCTTTACAGGCAAGGCAACGGCGTATATAAAGTAACCTTAGCATTAGTTGCACGGTCGTCTGTACGCGCGCTTTCAATGAATTTTTAAAACAAAGCCCTCTGTTGTAACCCAGTGGAACTAAAATGCCTATCGCGAAACGAACCATTAGGAACTGCTCAGAGTTTAATAGTTAACAATATCACAGTAGAGGCGCTGACAGCTGTGAAATGCGCTTTTTCTTATGCTTAAATGCATGGTTAAAATAAAAAGTAGACAACATACAACGCCAAGGAAAATATATGTTGTAAAAAAAAAAATTCTTACAACAATGTTGTTGTTTCCAAAATGCAGAATTATGTAATATTTTCGATATAAAAACATTTACTCAACAGTTTTTGTTTACCATGATTATCTTTTTCATTTAATACCTACGTACGTCGATGAAATTAAGTACTTACACTTAAATAATTACGAATTCGTAATCTATAATATATTTAAAAATCTTCTGTGAGTGTTTGTAATTGAACTCCTTCTAAACGGCTGAACCGATTTGGATGAAATTTTTTTTGTGTGTTTAAGTGGATTCGAGAAAGGTTTAGATTTACAATTGGACCCGGCAGGTGGCGCTGCTATATGGGTCCACCATGGGATATGGGTGTTCTTACGAGCGTTTACGCCGCACACTAGCGCCGCCAATGAAAAAAAAACATATCTAGTAATTAGAGATAGAAAATCAAAATATGCTCAACAAACTATCTGAATGAAGTAATTTAGCATTTTTACGTCACCTAATGAACACCTGACATGTTATGGTTTAGTTAAATATGGCGTTATAGTTAAAAGTGGCCGTAACGTCTTATTTAACTAAACCATAAAATGTGAGGAACACCTCACGAAACACATTAGAACACATTAGGTGACGTAAAAATGCTAAATTACTTCATTCAAATAGTTTGTTGAG
The DNA here is from genome assembly GCA_947562085.1 of Eudonia lacustrata. NCBI lineage: Eukaryota > Metazoa > Arthropoda > Insecta > Lepidoptera > Crambidae > Eudonia > Eudonia lacustrata. The sequence continues at coordinate 24,542,464 of OX387315.1, forward strand.
CAAAATTTGATTTTCTATCTCTAATTACTAGATATGTTTATTTTTTCATAAGTGGCGCTAGTGTGCGGCGTAAACGCTCTTAAGCGGACGAAGTCGCGAGAGGGCCAATAGTACTTAATAAAACTTTTGAGATAAGAAAGTCGCAGTTCGTAGTTGAGGGTTTCGGGTGAAGGGGGTTCCGAATAAAAATTAATACCGATCAAAAGCACATGGCAGGGCCCCAGCCATACCAAGAGCTCTTATTTGATATTCATCATCATCATCCTCATCAGCTCACTTTAGTACTTACTGCTGGGGCGCGAACATTCCCTACGGATGGATACGGGCCTTAACCCAACAAGCGGGCCCAATGCGGTGCGGTGGTAGGAAAGCAGTGAGCAAGTAATGAGTTGCGTTGAATGCGTAATATATACTGGCCTGCAAAAATAAGTACTACACTTTTAATATTTATTTATTTTCTAAACTATAGAAGTTAGAGATTTTTAAATAAAAAACGTTTTGCAGCAATTTTTATCAGCTTTCTTTAAAACTAAAGTAAATTATACATTAGTAACATTTTCCTTTTTGTTTCGAAAGTATATCTTGTGTACTTAAAAAGTTATTGCAATTTTAAAAGTGTGATACTTAATTTTGCAGGCCAGTGTATTAATAGCGTAAGCTGATTTTTGTCCCAGTGATTATGGGACGATAGCTGCACATAAAAAATCGGTTATGGTCTCATTTTGAAGAGCTCCAGCCGTAGATGTGCAGAAAAATAAAGAAACCTGTCATAGGTTTCGAAATTTCTTAAAAATCTGTTGAATAAACGCGAAGTTTTGCGGGCGACCCACTAGTTTAATTTAATTACATTATGCAAACAAAAATTTAAGTTTTTTTACGTGTGATTTTTTTCTTAAATTACTGCTATTTTTGCTATCTATTGACACGTTGAAGTAATTTAAAACTCAAAAAGAAAGATAAATATTTAAAAACTTTATATTATATACGGTTTTTTTACTATGTCTCGCTTCCGACGAAAGAATCTCGCTTTTTCCACTCAAAATGTTTAAAAATCCCGACTTTACAAAAAAAATATCTGGCAACGCTGTAACACACCATGGTTAGAAGTAAAGACATTTCATCATCATCGTTCATTATCATCACCAGCTATTTTTTATCGTCCCCACTGCTAAGGCACGAACCTACCCTATGGATGTGTACATAAGAAAGGAGCTCCTTAACTAATTGGTATTACTGCAATCCCCCCCGCCCGATCCCCTAAATGCCACTACACATTTACAGAATACACTAAACATGCACAATAGTTTAGGCCTAAGACACCGTACTCGTAGAACAAGGGTACGTAGAACCAACCGGTTCACACGCGCTCTATACCAGATACAGACATGTAAGTGCCTGGGCGCTTCTCTCCTCCTCCACGGCCCGGTCTACCCGAGCCGAAGTCCGAGCCTTTAGAGGCGCCCTCGGGTAGAATCTAGTAGGGCACGGGGACGCGCACTTTTGAGTGTACGATGCCGTTCCCTCTAGAAAACCTCCGAAGGTGATTCGTTTCACACGGCTTGAGTTACCCTTTACGTACCTCGCCGCTCCCAAAAAACGCCCGGTGACGCTGAAAATGCCGTTTGAAGCAATCAGCGATCTCTCTCAAAAAAAAAATACTGCAACGTTATCGCAGGGTGCCTAGTGCAATTTAAAATAAAATTATTTGACATTCGATCGCGTTAACGAAATCGTGAATTATTATGGCATTGAAGAAGCGCCTTCTGGCGACATACGAGAAGAGTTAACATTTTGCCATACAAATTCTCGTTTTCATTAACGTGTTTGAATGGCGAATGAAACGTCGCACTTGGCACCCGGCTTTTTTCAATTGAAACATGACAAAAAGTATTCAACAACAGCACAGGAATATTTAGCACCATTAGCGCAAAAAACACTTAGTCCTCATTTTTTTTCACATCTTCTAGATATTATATTATTGCAAATAAGAGACCTACCTACAAACTATTGCTATAAAAGCGAGCACAAGCCTTTTTCCCCTAGATCAAAAAACAAACAAAAATGGCCGCGGAGCCGAGTCCCCAAAAATTTACTTTTGTTCAACAAAAACACGAATTTCTTCTATATTTCACGTTTAGAATCAATACAAACATATTACTGATGTTTACCTGGAAAACTGTTTACGTGTAGCAACAACCTCAGTCGACATCAACATTGATGAACTTAGTTCTGCCAAACAAAGTCAGACATCTCATTAACATATTTTGTAAATAAAAGTAACTAACAAATGTGTGTTTAATTCTCACATTTTCATTTTCAACTACTTAAAATTTGCCAAATCCTTTTTCCGAAATTTGGCCCAGCAGCCCAAAAGTTTGGCCACCTTTGTCTTAGGGTACAATACGATGGTCGCGTGGATTAATATCTCCATAGGTTCCGCGTTGGTCCTCGGGGGTTTTAGTGGGTCGGGCAGACCATCGCCCAACCCCACATACCCCGACATCGGGTTGAGCACATTGCTCCCCGTGGGATGATTTGGTTGCAAATTTCCCCGGGTTAATAAAAAAAAAGGGTACAATACAATGGGTTACAAGTCAAAACTTGTCAAAAGTGTGTAAGTACATGTTATTGCTTATTATTACCTGCTCTAATACCCAACAAATTTTCATTTTCGTTAATGCGATCGAATGGTGAATTATGATCACGCGCACGAGTTCATGGCAATCGAATTGTTTAAACGTAGTCGGACACAACATTATAATGTGTGAATATTATGAACTCAACAGGAAATGCGTAATCACGGTGCGCGTCACACAAGTAAGGATGCACAGTAAACTTATTGTCAATTGAAACATATCGATACTTTATAAGGATACTGCATTATAGATATTAGATAAGGGTACGTTTAATTGCAAAATTTTATTGCAAAATTAGGTACTCTACATAACCTCTCCACCAGACCGCATTTGGCAATACCCATCAATTTAGCTAAGTACACATACTTCCACGATGTGTCATTAAATATTTCAATATTTTTTGCGGATTCGGGTTTACTACGGATAGCCGTATGTTCCGATACGCGACCACGTGGGACTCGTGGTGGGATATCCCTTCGGATAATTATCAGGATGTCCAGTGTGAGTTTCATTTGACTTTGGATGACGTTAATGAGAACGAAAATTAACTAGCATATGAAGCAGTGCCTCCCGGCGGTATACGGGACAGTTAAAATTTTACAATACAATTTTCGTTTTCGTATACGTAATCGAATGAATATGGATACTTAGTAAACAAAACTTCCCCGTTCACTCCTCCCCTTTCGCAGGGCAATAGTCATCAGAAGGCAGGATAGAATACTTTTGACGTGACAACGTCTTATAATTCGACGGAGCCGGCTGCACGCACGAAAAAACATGACGTACCTATGCGGCGTTACCTCGCTCTGAGGCGTTCCATTTAAGGCTTGAAGTGCAAGCGAGAGTGCGGCACGCGCTCTCGCTTGCTAGGCTAGTGCAGCGATTGTAGGTTATGCTATAATTGACAAAACTATAACAATAACTTAACAGAACTATTTCACGATGAGTAAAAAATCAATTGCTTTACTATTCGATTGAAATAATTATCGAGCGTAGCTATGATTTCAAAAAATTAAAACATAAATGTTAATTCTTCCACATATCATATAACGTGTCTGAAATGACAAATAAAATTAAAATTTTCTTTTGAAAAATGAAACCATTCCATCAGTATTTTCTTATGGCGTTGTCACGTTCAACTATCGCCAGTAAACCGCTTTACTGACAACCGATTTTTTTAATGATATAGGTAATTAGCAAACTTTCATAGCGTTATATAGCGTTGTGTTATCAAATTGTGGTAATTCATCTGCAAAGGTGAATCTGCATAGCCATCGGTTGCAATAACCGTTGGATAGACGACGCACTGTGCCACGCACTCAAAAATTAAAAAGCAGTGACAGAGTTCAGCGCTTGCGTCAACCTTCCCGGTAGCATAGCGGTCAGTGCAGCCGCCCGAATTGTGGAAGACTCAGGTTCGATTCCTGGCTGGGTCGGGTGCGCGTTTAATTTTTTCACAGTATTTTATAAATTTTATAAATACTATCATAATTAAAAGCAGAATAGCACGTTATCGGTCGAGAGATGATGATGATGATGAAATGGCTTTACTTCTAATCATGCTGTGTTAACCTGTAATTACTAGTATCTATTTATATTTAGATTAAATTGTATATTTTAATGCAAACAACCAATAAAATTACTGAACTGAACAGATGATGCAGCTGCTGATAAACATAATGATATGATATGATAATGTTAAACGTTCAACTTAACTTGATCCCTTAGCTAGGCAGTGGACGTTGTACTTTTTCGATAATATTTAATCTTAAAACGTTTTAATTTATTGTTAATTTCACTTTGAAACCGCTTGGCGAATGGTTCAAATTTTTTAAATGTATAAATAAATTAGTATCGATTCCTGGTAGTCTATCGATATCTTGTTATGATGTTATAGACGATTCGTTCCAACCTGCCACCCTTACACACAATACTGTCATTTGGCATGCGCGCTGTGATCGGGCATCCTGAGTACGCGATAACATAGACTTGGAATCAACACCACATGCCGATCTGATGAATTTTAATGTACATACATAAACAATCGCTTTGTACCAAAACACACCAGAATGTTAAAGTGAGGCTCGTGAGGCTTGATATTTAATTAATTTTTAAATAAACAACAAAAACTACTGTAATGAGTAATCTTAAAAGCGAACTTAATCTTAAATATCCAACAAACTGAAAAATAATAAAAATAATAATGATCAGATTAAGCTAGCACTTACTCTATGATCAGCTGACAGAGGCATTCCCCGTGGATATTGCAAATTCCCTTGCAGGGGTTATCGCACGGCTTAAAGCAGACGTGGGGGTGGGTCTCATTCTTCTGGTAGCCTTCGTTGCACGTGCAAACATCTGGCTCAGTGCACACGCCATTCTCGCAGGAACTGTTGCAGAACGCTAGGCAGGTGCCATTTAGATTTGAATATCCTTTATCACACTTGCATACACCGGGAGACACACAAATGCCATGTCCACAATCACCACACTTTGGCGTGCAATGCGTACTGTTGATAGGTACAAAACCTTTTAAACAAGCACAGGTGTTAGGGGCGACACATTCTGAATTGACACAGCCCTTACATTCTGGGATACATGTTGAGTTGTCTTTAAGCATGTAGTCTGGAGAACAGGTGCAAATGCCAGGTGCAGTGCAGGTTCCGTTGAGGCAAGGCTTATCGCACTTTGGAACGCAGTTAAAGTCTGAATCGATGTCATATCCAGGTTTACACTCGTAGCAGTGAGTGGCATTGAAGGTGTGGAAGTTCGGTAAGCAGCTGCAGGTGTTGTTGGCACATTGGGCATTGACACAGGGCGGGTCGCAGACGGGGGTGAGGCAGGCGTTGTGGTGCTGCGGGTCGAGGTAGGTTGGCGGGTCGCACTGGCAGCGCTCGGGGCCCACGCAGCGGCCGCCGAGGCAGCCCGTGCTGCAGCGCGGCACGCACACCTCGCCCTGGTACTGCCAGCCGCTACAGCACATCATCACGGTCGATGTCACCACGTAAGGCTGGTGAAGAAAGTCTCAATCAAATAAAAGATACAATTAATTATTATGATTTATATTTTTCAATATTTGTTTTACATTCTACTGTTATTATAATTACAAAATAAATGAAGGATATTTAAGCGGAACCACCGAACGTTGATGTAAAGATAAGTCACTATCTTCCTAACTTTTCACGAAATATCCAACGTAAAAAAGTTGTGCAATTAGACAGTTCCAGAAACCTTTTCAAGGCTTTTGCTATGTGAAATACTTATATCGCGTCAATTCAAATTACATTACGAATTGCTTAAGAAGCTGCTCAATCTCCACGCACCTGGGACTTCGACACTCTCACAACACATTTCCTTTTTCCGCACCATTTGTTGTTGTATCTTGTGTAAAAAACTTTTTTAGTTTTCTTGGAACTGAAAAATACGAAAATTTCTCCGATAAGACAGATGAAGAAAAGAGTGCTAAATATCATAAAAGTAAAGTTAATAGCCTACAACTGTCCCACTGCTGGGCAAAGGCTTCCCATCATTGAAATCTAGTCATTAAATTCATCAAATTTGCTATAATACATCTTAAAATACGTTAAAAGCATTACCACGGAAAATTGCGAAAATTTAATTAAGCCAACCCGACACTGTCCCATGTTTAATTCCTATATAGCCACATGTCAATACAATTATGTATATGGACAACCTATTAACGGTTCAATATAAATTTAAATAAGGCAGAAAACTGATTGATTACGTTTTGTTACATTACATTGTACGCACGAAACGCACGCATCACCTTATTTTCGCGGCGCATACGCCTTCGTCACCTTTCGTCAAAGCAGTGGCCTCACTCACATACTCCGTAACAAACAATACCACAAAACAAAACACAACCGGCCTTAACAACATTGTCACTGTTTTTTTTTAAATCTAAAAAGTTTGACGTCGTTCTAAAAGCTCCGACGCGAAAAAGTTGCGTTGCGATTTTGTTTCTTTCACACCACCATTATGCTCCGGACGCAACTACATTGTGATGGGAGCTATCACCCAATCTACTTAAAAATGCCCATATCATTAATAATTATCAAGTGCTCAAGCGTGGTGCGAACGAATATACTCCTTATGTATTGCAATTGAAGAACACTTTTGTGTCTATTAGGGCAGGGCGCTCGGGGTGTCATACAAAAGTTCTACACATGGTTTTGCTTGGCTGCGTTTGTAAAATTTGCGAAAATAAAAAAAAACCTTTATTTATTTAAAAGTATACAAGTTTATTTTAAGAGAATAGAGGCCTTTGCTCTGCTGTATAGGCTGAAATATATAATAATAATAAAAAATATAATTTTTGACACACTACAGTTCACTACACACCATAATTATTTTTCAAAGATCACAATAGGACCGTACATGCTAAGCACATGCTAAGTAACTTCCTCAATGCTTTTTTCTAGGTTTCACATAGGGTTGGCACCAGTTTTCAGTCTTCGACCCAACTTTCGTCGCCAAAAATAACATACATTATCATGCATCCTGGGAAGCAGGCGGTCTGTATTCAACTGTTGCTAATGACTAAAACCAATTGTTGACCCTAATTTATTTTTAATAATTAAATCTCTGCAGAATGATAACCTTGTATGTCAAAAATGCATATATTTTTTATTTTTGTAAAAATCAAACGAAAACCACGTATTTTATAATACCGCAAAATAGTGTACCATGAAAAAAAAAATCAAAACATGAGACAAAAGCAAGTAACAATATTTTAAACTTTAAACATTGACGAAATGAGCCATTTTTTTCGTTTCCTGTAAAGTTTGGACATCTGGACATACGAGGTTATCATTCTTTAGCGACGCTATTATACTTTATATTATAATATTATAAAGCTGAAGAGTTTGTTTGTTTGGCTGAACGCGCTAATCTCAGGAACTACTGGTTCGAATTAAAAAAATATTTTTGTGTTGAATACTCCATTTATTGAGGAAGGCTATAGGCTATATTACATCACGCTATGACACGATAGGAGTGGAGCAACAATGAAAAATGTTGCAAAATCGGAAAAATATTTTTTTTTGAGCTTTCCTTGCGTGCGCTGCGTAAACGGTGAAAGTTACGCAAAAATCAAAATCATGTATAACGCAATTGTTCCCCTTTAAAAGTTCTAAAAAAGTCTGCGACAGCTTATGTCTAGCTTTTAAGGCTGACTCACTATTAACTTTTTTATGGTAATCAATCAACGCGGGTGAAACCGCGGGGCACAGCTAGTCTATAATACGTGAAGCAAAAAATTTGTACCCCTTCTTACGAAAATTTCGCGGACGGCGGACTATGAAATTCCACTATAGAGAAGGAGTATGTACAGAATGTTAATATTTTTTTAAATTATGCGTTAAAAATACATTAAATGAATAAAACAAACATTACACACACTACCATACTCTTTTCAAAAATTTTAAAATGAAAAAGGAGCGGCCGAATTCCGTTAATGCCAATTCAAACTCACATTCTATCTTTTTACATTTTTCATTACAAGGATACAACTCGCAACTTCGCTGTCCAAAAATTAAAACAATAGATAAATCAATTGTTATGTATCACATGTGACTCATGGGACAGGGAAGTTGTTAATAAAATTACGGTCGAATTTCGACCACTGGGCGACCACTAGTCATGCAGTTTTACGGGATGACAACCGGGCAGCAGGCGGTCTGTATTTAATTGTTGCTAATGACTTAAATCATTGTTGACCGTAATTAATTTTTAATAATTAAAGAAAAATAATGTTTATCACACGTTCCTGTCGAACATTAAATATATATCTTAATACAGAAAGCGTGAAAAAGAGGGGATTACCTTTCTTCTCATAAACTCTATTGATCTTGTATAGTTTTTTTGTAAATGTACATTAAATTGGTCAAGTAACTTACCTAATCTATCTAATCTAATACCTTTAGACGAGTGATGAAGTGAAGTGATGCGCATCAGGCGCGCATAAGCAAGAAGCAGTGATCATAAATGTTAGTACACAGAGGTTACTAAACCACTAGGGCTGAGACTTGTTTATTTTGATGTGACAATATAAATATTAAATAAAAAATTGCAATAACACATTAAAGTTAAAAATCATGACTTGGTAACTCTGCATACAAGATATAGATCGGATACACTTTGAATCTTTCATTTTGACCACACATTTCTGTTATACGTTGTATATATACAAGATTCAGATTATAATCTGAATCTCGGAAACGGTTCCAACGATTTTCATGAAATGTAATAAGCAGGGGGTTTCGGGGGCGATAAATCGATCTAGCTAGGTTTCATGAGCAAAGCTGGGTCATCCAGGTACTACAATTATAAAACGTAAACAGTAAGAGGTAAGGTAGCCAGTTCTTTAGATCTTCCATCTTATACTTCTTATCATCAGATTAGACCAAGGGTTCCCCGTTGTAAAATAGAAAAAGTCTAATTATTTTTAATTTAACTTAATCATTTAAAAGCCATTCTAGTAAAATGACGTAGGTAGGAACACGCATTTGCATGAGATCATTGGTCTAATAATATCAATCACCCCGCCAATCAGTTACTTTATCGGTGGGCCTCTTAACTGTTCCAGGAATAATCATCTTTTTTCATCTTTTTAGTACCAGTAACGCTTTGGTGGCTGATAGCGAAGCGCTGGGCCCGATATCCAGAGGTCCCCGGGATCAATGCCCAGGTGTGTCTCAGATTTTTGGATGCGTAGCTCGGGGTGGAATTAAGCAACAAACATTTTGTCAAACGTGCTGATTAAGTCAATTAAATTTTCCAACGACGTTCCAAACCCTTATTCAGGGTTCGTGACCATAGTCTTCCTATGTCAGGATAAAATCTTAACTTTAATATTTTAAATGCAAAAGTGAGTTTCTTTGTTTGTTTGCTGTTTGTTACGCTTGCGCTTGTAAACTATACAACCGATCATCATGAAATTTTGTACACATATTCTCAAGGGTATAATCAAAGACATAAGATACTTTATCATTTCATCATCATCTCAGCCAAAAGACGTCCACTGCTGGATAAAGGGCCTCCCCAAAGGATCTCTACAACGATCGGTTTTGTGCTGCTCGCATCCAGCGGCTTCCCGCGACCTTTACCAGATCGTCAGTCCACCTAGTTGGACGCCTGCCCACACTGCGCTTTCCGGTATGCGGAGGTTGCCACTCGAGGAGTGTTCCGCCCTAGCGGCCATCAGTCCTGCGAGCAATGTGCCCTGCCCACTGCCACTTGAGTTTAGCAAATCTTCGGGCTATGTCAGTAACCTTTGTTCTTCTGTGGATCTCCTTATTTCTGATTCAATCATGCAGAGAAACCCCGAGCATTGCTCTTTGAGTAACCTTAAGCTTTCTTACGAGGCCCATATTGTGCGACCACGTCTCAATGCCGTATAGTCATCACTGGCATTACACACACTGTTTAAAGACTTTCGTCTTGAGACACTGTGGTATGTCGGACGAGAAGATATTTCGTAGCTTACCGAACGCTGCTCAGCCTAATTGGGTTCGACGATTAACGAATCGTAGGATACTTATTTTTTTTAAAGTGAGTTCGTTTTTTTTTTAATACGCTTTTACGCTTAACTAAACTATTTAACAGTTTTGTTTGTTTTGTTGTCGTAGAAACTATCAAAGCCGTACGAAGTCCGCCGGGTCAGCTAGTAATATATAAATGCGAGAATTTTCTCATTTCAAACTATAGTTAATTTCCAAATATGCTACTTGTACGGTGTAATGACCGCACATCGCGCCTATCAGCATTTTACGTAAACGCTATTGTATTTATTAGTTATTTTATGACTTCTATATGTCAGCAATAAGTTCAGTGCATAATTAGCAATCACAGCGTGTACTAATTACTATCATTTTATCATATTATTTCTATAAATAAACTATTCACATCTTAAATCAAATATTAATATTAATCATTCCTATCATCTAAAGTTGTACGGCCAACAGATCGTACATCTTTATGGTCCTTCGAAGCTAAGGCCCTCGCGAGTGCGTTTTGATTTCGGTCTACAATCGTGGTCAACGTCTTGTGAGGTGAAAGAACTATCAGTGACACATGGAACTTACCGTGACGTTCACATCATCAACATATCAGCATCATCAGCAACACAGCATACAGTAAGAAAGAATACATCTGCAATCAAGCTGCTATCAGGTTAGTGTTTTTATTGGTTTTTCTGGTGTGGTAGCGAATCGGTTGCTGGCCTCCCACCAGCGGGTCTCACCGGTTAATTGAGAAGGCGCACAATACCCATCAGAATCCTATAAGCACAGACTATTACTAGTTCTTCTGTTTGAGTTCAATCAGCATTTTTGAACCAACTATGGAAGACATCTTAGCCACTCAGTATCAGCTTATGCAAAGTATTGAGAGCGTTTTTGGCAACTTTAAAAATGATGGCCCGGAACGCAAAACCTACTCAAGCATCTGTAGGCGGATATCCACTCTGGAAGCCTACTGGAACGAGTTTAACATTAATCATCAGCAGGTTATTGACTATCAAAATACAAAGCATGAATATTTCCAGCTTAATCACTATCAACGTACTAAAGAGTACTGTCAACACTTAATTCAATATTTACAAGTTTACTACTTGTACGCTGAAGATCCATTTACGCATCCTAAGCCTGAGAAACCGGTACTTAGCAAGTTAACTGTTTCGGAAACACCTAGACAGTTACCAGGTAGCACCGTACACTACTGTTAATAGCATATGTCTAATTTTAATCAACTATAGCAGTTATTAGTCTGTAAATCTTCCTAGGAATAAATAAATAAATAATTAAACTGAAAAGTGATATTATGGCGATTTGAAATATTTGTGAATCAAGATTGAATGTTTTAGGTTGATGATTTTTGATTTTTTTTAGTTGCAGTACCAAGTTTCCTTATGTGAAATAAAAATGGGTTAATGTTTTAAAGAACTGCTAAGTGATGTCATTTCAACGTTTAGTACTTTACAAATAAACAGAGAATAAGCTTCGAATAGTTATTCCGTGTTTTGTCTATTTTCCTCTGAAGTTTACATGACGGGAACAAAACACGGAATAACTAACTAAGTATTTGCAGCTTATTTTATGTTTATTTGTAAAGTAGTGTTGGAAAATGTTCTGGAATTAATTATTGTTGTGAACTTCCCCTTTATACGTACGTAGATTACGTAGCAAGCAAGCGAATTCGACATTGTTGTGACACAATTTCGCGAAATAGATATAACTAGTTTTACTAATTACTATCAAAACGAACAGACAGAACAATGAATCTGTGATACGTTGTTCACAGAAAGTGAGGTCAACGGCAGTGCAGTGGGTGAACAGTTGTGATAACGCGTCCGACTGTGACTCCGGACTGATAAAGACATGTTTTTGAAAGCCTAAATATGAGCTTTGTCTCGTTATCAAGGTTCGCGTACCGGCGATTGTAGCTCTGTTTATTTTTGGGTGCTAAACAAAACCGCATTGAATGGTATACAAAGTATACTAAGGGTGCACAAAGTGAAGTTCTAAGTTTAATCAAAAGTTTTTACTAATTTTAAGCTACATTTAGGTTCTTCACGACGCCCAAAGGTTCGTAACTCAATGGCGGATGACATTTTACGGAAAGGCCATTTTGTTTCTCCCTTTCTTGAAACAAAAAGTTCTACTAACTAATGAAAGTAAAACTAAGTAGGCAAAAGCAGCATCGCCTCCATAGGCGGCAACCGTTCACGGGCATGACATGAATAAGTTATCGCTTTGCTCAACTGTATTTGGTGGAGCGTAACGACCCTACGCACACGCTTCCACCGCAGAGACAATATAAAGAGCATGACACATTAAAGCTATTCCAATAGTTAATTTATATAAAAGATTTATTTTGTACAAAAAACAATAAACCTTTCACAAAAGGAAACAATCAAATAACTTTGATTACAAATATTTATTACATCAGATAAAAACGAGATCGAGACAAAGTTAATATGCGTCTATACACAACTTTACATACAGTTTTAAAGCAAACAACAATAATATTGGTAACGAAAGAAAAAGAACTTAGAAATTAAAAAATGTCACAATATAAATAATTCTATTACAACAATACAAAACAAGGATTTAACAATGATACAGGAATAGCAACATTAGCGCAAAAAAAATGGTATTTTTGCGGAAATTGAAATAATATGTAGTGTTAATTCCGCTCAATCACTTGTTTATCCAGCTTGGATGCAGCACGCATGCACCGCCCTCCCGCCCGCAAAAAACATGCACATACAGGAGAAACAATGGATGCAAGCGAACATGCACACTAACACCCAGTTGTACTTGTACCCTATTTGAAATGAAACAACTTTTACGGATCTACTCGCGTTTATTTTACACATTAAGTACCTACTTATTTACCTGACGTTTCGAACCCTTTGCAGGGTCCGTCGTCATAGGGAGACTGGGTGTTTGTCGTCTCATAATTAGTTGGTAGCTGGTATACCCTCATTTAAATTTAATCAGGTGCGTTCCGTTTTACGCAGAAAGAGCTTACAGTATCTTTTGGTCTGGCCGTATGGTGTTGGGGCTGGGATCTAATATTTTGTACATTAAATAAGTAATGTGTAAAATAAACGCGAGTAGATCCGTAAAAGTTCTTTTATTTCAATGTGTAGTGTTCGCGTAAACTTTAGAAAACAATTATGTACCCTATTTGTTTTTTTTTATTCTCGAGTAAGAGTACCTGTAGGGCGTCGCATAGCACAGGTCGTTGCCTCAAATAGATATATACCAAAAATTGTTTTACTTTATTTAAGACCTTCATAGTAGTGTAAGAAAGGTGGCTCGTTCATGGGTTAATGTGTTAGGTAATTTTTTTATTCAAATTCAAATTCAATTTAAATAAAAATATTTGGTGTAGCAGACTTAGGTTCTAACAATAAAACTAATACTAAGATTATGTATCTTAAATTTAAAATGCTACGTCGAACTAGACTCCTCTCAGCATAAGTTGCAGTTTCAAGAAGCTTCAAGAAGCTTCAAGAAGCTTCAAGAAGCTTCAAGAAGCTTCAAGAAGCTTCAAGAAGCTGCAACGCTGATTTTCAGAGGAGCCCGTGATGGGAGAGTGTGTGTGTGTGTGTGTGTGTGTGTGTGTGTGTGTGTGTGTAATGTTATAAAAATAATGCTATTAATAGTAATACATAATGATAAAGTTTAAAATATAAATAATTTTTTTATTTTTATTTTTATTTATTTTGTTTATTAGACATACCAACAGAGTACATATTATTTACTATTGACATGGTTACATACACAGAGGACAAATACTGATATGTACACCTATAATAGGTACGTACAACATTTGCCTATAACTTCTTCTAACAAGATTTTCAAATTAAGTTTAAAACTACAATTTAAAGAATAACTAACACCAAAATTTTAAGTTACAAAAAATAATTAAAAATTAAGACATAAAAAATATATATAGGTAACAAAAACATTCCAAACAACCCTATGCAATAATTAAAACTATGCAAGTAGTTCCAGCACCTTTTTCTTAAAGGAGGGCAAAGAATCGTGGAATATATCCAGATTATCTACCCTACCATTAAGCATGTTATATTCATTACACATTCTAGCTATTGGAGAATTATGACCTAGATTGGTTTTTACAAGTGGCGTTGAAAATAATTTAGTAATAGCATGACGCGGCAATTTATAAGGTACGTTCAAACCTATGCGTCCAAGAATATCCGGACATCTTATGCTGTGGTTTACAACCTTGTACAGAAAAACCATATCATACAGTTTTCGACGGGTACAAAGTGGCTGAATGCTAAAAAAGTCCAGACGCTGAGCATACGTGCATCGATGAGAAATGCCACTGGATATATATGCCGAATGCCTTGTAAACGCACGCTGAATTCCTTCAACCCGTTGAGAATGCACACTATACATTGGGTTCCAGATAATACACCCGTACTCGAGATGGCTCCGCACAAGGGAATTAAACAGCATGACCCTAGCGTGGGCATCTTTGAATTGCCTAGTATTACGCTTCAAGAATCCGAACATTCTGGAAGCCTTATTAACAATCATGTCAATGTGTGACACAAACCGTAACCTACTGTCCAAAATGATACCGAGGTCTGTAACCTGATTTATCCTACACAATGGTGTATTTTCTACTGTGTAAGTTGACTCAAATGGATTTTTCTTTTTTGTAAATCTCATGTGGAAACATTTTTTGACATTTAATTCCATCCCATTTACACTACACCAGTTGACTACTCTAGATAAGTCCTCCTGAATAAGATTAGCATCGTGCAGGGAAGAGATTGTTTTATAGATTTTTAAATCATCTGCGAATAAGAGTGTCTTACAATTTTGAATAGCATTGGTGATGTCATTTATAAAGATCAGGAAGAGAACAGGTCCAAGATGGGATCCCTGGGGTACTCCAGATAAAGCATAATAAGGCAGGGACTCGTAATCGTTAACTGAAACCACCTGGAGTCTTTTTGCTAAGTACGACTGGAACCAATGTAAGAGGGACCCATGTATGTCAAAGTATTCCAACTTTTTCAACAATATAGAATGACAGACTTTGTCGAAAGCACTAGCGAAGTCGGTGTAAATGACATCAACTTCCATACCATTATCAAGATACTTTGACAAGTCAGATACGAAGCCACTCAGATTTGTCACAGCTGAGCGACCAGATCTAAAACCATGTTGACAGGATGATAAAAGAGGTTCAGCGTGAACGATCAAGCTAGGACAAACCAGTGACTCAAACAATTTTGAAAAGCAAGACAAGATGGCAATTGGTCTATAATTATTTGTGTCATTTAATTTCCCTTTTTTATGTAAGGGTATTATCCTAGCCTTTTTCCATTCCTCTGGAAAACAACCATCAGACAATGAACAGTTAAATATTAACGTCAAAGGCCAGGACAAGGCTGCACCGCAGCGCCTAACAAACACAGTTGGTAAACCATCGGGGCCTGCTCCCTTAGATACATCAAGTTTTTTTATTTTTTTAAGTACGTCTCTTTCTGTAAGGCGAATAATGTTGACGCATTTGTCATTGGTAACTGATGCATCGCCTGATGAATTGTACCCAGTGAGGCCAGAGCAACTGTAAGAAGAGGAAAATTGAGAAGCGAAGAGGTTAGCTATATGAGGACCCGTGCTGGCCGAGTCGTCCAACCTATACATGGTAGATGGGATGGCTGAAGAGTTATTTCGTTTATCTTTAATGAATCGCCAAAATGCTTTTGGATTTTTTGAAATATCGGTCTCGATAGAGTGAATGTAGCGAGCGTAACATTAGTGGTATAACTTATGGCAATGATCACGAACCACGCTGTATGATATTAAGTCCATAGGATTTTTGTATTTTCGATATTTACACCTTAACTTGTCTTTTTCAGATAATCTTCTTATTATAATGCATAGCTAAACCATGAAGGAAATTTAGATTTGACAGTGCCGCGTCTTGGTACGTTTTTGTCGATAGTTTCTCCAATAGTAGAGTAAAGTGCCGAAACCATTGCATTTACATTGTCACATTTAGCGAACCTATCAGACCAATCGACATCCATCAGTTCCGATATAATTTTATCATAGTCAGCCTTGTAGAAATTAAGTTTAATACAATTATTTGGTTTAGGATACTTACTGGAATCAGATAAGGGTATATTAATTGACAAACATGGGTAGTTGACGTCCAACCTACTCAGAGTGTCCAGAAGTTGTTCAACGATTATGTTGGATAAGTTGCTAAGTACTAAGTCGAGAATTCTGTTGTTTGAATTATGATAGCTATTACACTGGTTTAAGTTATTAAGAGACATAAAATCGATCAAGGCATAACCTAATGGGCTGTTATATTCATTGGGGTTCATAGAGGCGGAGTCCTTAACTGTAGACCATTTAATGAAGGGGAGGTTGAAGTCTCCCACAATCAAGATATTGTCAACAGAATCCATTACACTACTAGCACTATTCAGGTAACTAACAAGTGACTCCAGACGAAGGGGTGGTGGGAGATATACCGCACACACAGCAATTGTCATTTTACCAGAGCTAGTATATATATTGATGGTGACCCACAAATCCTCGCAATCACTCTCCCAGCTATCTATTCTATTAGACGGAATATCGCGCGAAACAGCAATCAGTACTCCTCCTCCATCCCTCTTAGAGTTATTATTATCACACAGGCGATCCCTGCGGTACACATTATATCGCGAATCTATTATTTCTGCAGAGCAGTATAAACATGCTTGGTATGGAGATTCGCTGCGATCTGAACCAGAGGGACTATATTGAAACCGTGATAAAAACTGCGTCACGTAAACTCGGTGTCCTGAACAGGGTGCGGCGATTCTTCACGCCGGATCAGTTGTGCCTTTTGTACAAGACACAGGTGCGATCTTGCGTGGAATATTGCTCGCACCTCTGGGACGGTTCCGCAAAGTACCTTCTCGATGCCTTGGACAGATTGCAGCGGCGCGCTATACGCATTATCGGCAGTGCAGAGGTCACTAATGCTCTCGAGCCCCTGCAATTGCGTAGAGATATAGCGTCACTCAGCGTCTTCTACCGCTTATACCACGGCGAGTGCTCTGAAGAGCTTTTTGACCTCATCCCACCTTCTCCCTTTCTCCATAGGAGTACGCGTGCTGCTCTCCGGAGTCACCGCTGTACTGTCTCGAACATTCCATCGCGCACAAAGAAATTTGGTGACTCGTTTTTCTGTCGCACTTCCAAAAGATGGAATAGTCTACCAGCGCACGTTTTCCCTCCTTCCTATGACATGGGGTCCTTCAAACGAGGCGTGAAGAGGCACCTTGTGGGCCGGCAGGGTGAGGGTGACTGATGCTGCGTTGTTTTCTCGCTGCACCAGTTGTCCTTACGTCTGGACTCCATTTCCACTTAACATCAGGTGGAGTGGAGTCATTTGCTGAGCTATGTATAAAAAAAAAAAAAAAAAATTTCTTTATTGCATATACTCGAGTTAAGCCACGTTTCTGTTAATACTATCAGTTTATAATTAGATAACAAAATATTAGCGTAAATTTCGTTAGTCTTTGTTCTTAAGCCTCGGACATTCTGGTAATAAACAGTTATGTTATCCAGCTCTGTAACGAGAAAAACGCCAAAACTTTTAAGACAACAAGAGATAGAGCATTCAGACAATAAGTTTTAAACTATCCGGGTTACGTTTGTATATCGCCTGGCAAGATTCATCTTTTCTCACGTATATGCGGCCGTTGCGGACCCAGCAAAATTTATAGTTGTGCTCTTTAGATTTTTTGCGTGTAGATGCATGCAAAGCCTTGTTGTCGGGTGTAAGGTGTTCAGATACAAAGATGGGCACACGGGTGCCGCCGATGCCCAAGTGCTGTGAACTCAATTTGTCGCCAGTGTTCTTCCTGTTGAAACCTATAACAGCAGCAAGAACAGAATCACGTTGGCGGGCACATCGGAGTTTGACAATAACTGACCGGGGCTTGTTGTTGTTATTCTTGACCAGCTTTGCCACTCTAGTAACGATTAAAATGTCGTCAACTAAAACCGGACTACCCACTGTTTTTGCCAACTGCATCACTGTATTAACCAGATTTTCCGATTTATTTTCTGGGATTCCGTTGATTTCAAGGTTACTTTCACGCATATGTTGCTCGGTTAGGCTCAGTTTGGTTGACAAATCGTTGACTGTTGATTGGAGCAGAGCATTATCGGACTGCAGTTTTAAAATGGCCCCAGTTTTCTCATCTAAAGCAGATTTTAGCCCTTGCCTGGACTATGGCATTCATTTCCTGGTTTATAACAACTCTAATACTATCTAGCGTTATACCCGTACCGCATTCGCAGCTGCCTTGCCGCTCACGTTGGCGAGCTCGTAGTGTCACATTGGTGTAGCCTGGGGACTCACATGGGTGCTCCACGATCTCCGACTCGCACACGTCATCTGAGATGGGTGGGCGTGAGCATCCGCGGACTGGAGTATTGGTATTATCCGCCTTCGGATTCTTACAATGGCATTCGGGACACTGCCAAGCACGGCGGTGCTCCTTATTCATAGTTCTGAAGTGCTTTTCCAAGACATTGACGCATTGTAAATCATACTTCTGCGCGCAAATCGAACAATCCAGGTATTCTTTGGAATTGATAGCTTTCCTACATCCAGCACATTTACATTTCGGAGACATTTTCGTGCGCAACCAAACCACCGTTATTAACCAATTAATTTATTTTCATTTTAATTTATTTCTTCTCTTTTCTTTACAATTCAAGGTCTAAAGGTAGAATAGCAAATCGGTCAATCAATATT
The DNA here is from genome assembly GCA_947562085.1 of Eudonia lacustrata. Classification (NCBI taxonomy): domain Eukaryota; kingdom Metazoa; phylum Arthropoda; class Insecta; order Lepidoptera; family Crambidae; genus Eudonia; species Eudonia lacustrata. The sequence continues at coordinate 24,561,444 of OX387315.1, forward strand.
ATGAGTAGTATATGTCACCAATTTTCTTGTCGTCCTCAGGGAGGCTGACGCAGGTAAAGTTATTGACTGTCCTCTCTGCGTGGCGTGATCTATGGCGCGCCGAATTCGATGCGTTCGACGTGAAGTCATTAAGCGCTGGCGCGCGATCGGGCACAGCAAACTGAACCGTGAGCGGCGTGCGCAACCGCGCGAGTAGCTTGCAGTTGCGCGCAGCTGACCCCCTCAAACTTTATTCACCAACCGCCAACCGTCCAATTTTTAACAACAGCTGTAATGAGTGACTGTTGTATTTTGTCTTTTTATAGCCTTTCACTTGATTAGCTAGTGGTGATTTACACAACAACTAAGTCTTCGTCACCCGATGTCACACTACTATACTGCACTGAACTTAAATGAAAACTGTAACTATTTTTTTGCTTTATTTTTGGTGGAACTTGCGCAAAGAGGTGTTATTGTGATAAGATCCAAAGATCAACTCAATAATACATATTTAGTTATAGTTGTGAGTGATTGATTACATAATAATATACCTTATGTTAAAAATGTATCTGGTTGTGCCACAAACTAAGTTAACCGCCTCTTTAGTCTAGTGGCTAAGACCACCGGTTTAGACCCAGAGGTCCCGGGTTCAATTCCCAGCGGGGGTACATGTTTGTGTACTCGGTTTGGTTGGCGGTAGGGCTTGTTTGTCCGCCTGGCTAGCTACCACCATCTTATCTAAATATGTCGCCATAACATCAAATTTTGTAGCATTGTTGTGTTCCGACAGCTAGAGATAAGCTAGCCAGAGCCTCACTTGTTGAGGATCCGGGTGAAGTGCGCTTCCACCAATTGGCCTTATCACCACTTAACATCAGGTGAGGTCAAGGCACTGCGCTTACCCGAAAAATTTATTTAAAAAAAATTAAGAATAAAATATATAAAAAACAAAAACCATCTTTAAAAATACAAATAATAATAAAAAAATAAAATAAAAGCCGCCTGCTTCAAGTTGTTGCCCTTTCTGTTGCTCAAGTAGATATTTCCTGTAACTTTAAAAGTATGGACAGTTTTAATAAGCGTTCCGTACAGTGACACTACATCCCGTAGTCGTCCCACCTTACGCTCACTCGCTTCACCGCACGTTCCTCTCCTATCATCTCGAGGTGGCCGAGCCAGCGAAGTCGGTGGGCTTTTATCTCGCCGATGATGTTCGCCTCGGCTACCAGATATTCCAGCTCTATGTTCTTCCTCCTTCTCCATATTCCATCTTGTGTACGTAGCTACTGGCCCCAGAATCTTCATCCAGATCTATCCATCTATCTATTGGCTGACAGCCATTTGGTCGTCCTAGGTATCACTAGGGCTAAGACTTGATTATTTTGACGTGACGTCACTAATATAAATATTTTATTAACAAATACCCAACTAGCAAAATTTAATCTTACAAATATCCCAAGACCATATTTTTACAGTCTTATATCATACTTAAAAGCTAATGTAAGTGTGGATTTGGGCGCACTTTATAAGCCTATTCATCCTTTCAATTGCCTTATATCGGTCTTAAGAAGTATATTTTCAATCTTACAAAACTCTTGTAGATGCTTTTACAAGATCAAACAAACTGACAAGTGACTTACAATAGTGTGATTTGAGGGCAAATAACCTATAAATAAAAATGCTATGAACGTTTTATAAAAGTAATACAAAGACTCACCAAAAACGTAAGTATTATGTATTAATTGTGGATAATAACAAAACGCTAGTGTGTATATTTTCTTAATCCTGTACTTGTTACACACTATATACGGTTATAGTTTGCGAAGTAGTTTTTATCGATTGTTTTGAAATTTGAATAACAATATCTTTACGGGCCTTTTCAAAAGTATGTCTTCAAGTTTTAAATAAATTTAATTGTTCGTGAAATATATCAAAATGTCGCCATTACCGTCAACTATGACTTATAAATCCTTTATCAGAGTAGTATAAGTCCAGTATTCTTATTTAAACTTATATAGCACTCGATAAGTCAATTAAACTCTTCTACGAGGCCATATTGCTGTATTACCAAGTCGCTTGTAAGACTGTTAACGTGCTACTACTCTTTATTCGGTCCTAAATCACACTTTAAATACTGTAAGAGTATTATAAGAGTCGCAGTCTAACAAAACACTTAGTAAAGTCACTTCTAAGACCGAATGGAATGAATATGCATTTAGAAGTGTTCATTAAGAATCAAGTGTAATAGAACTTATAAAGTGCGTTTATAACACCACTGCTCTGGTTAATATTGTATAAGATTTTCTTACATACGCCTAATAGACTTACAACATGCTTTTATGAGGGTTTCTCTCTTAATTATAACATATCTAATCCTTATATGAGAAATATTTACGTAAATACTTAATTACGTACATCTGATGTACGTACATGGCATGGCATGACTATTTTAAGGACAATGTAAGACCTTCAAGCTATTGGATACTATAATTATTCTCAAAAGGGAAAACATATATGTATATCCTTGTTATCTACCATTTTAGCCCGAATGTAGTTCCAGCCGCCAGTCCTGGCTGCGTGTTCGGCAATATGTTGCTGGTGTATCGTAGTTTCTAAATTGAGTCAAAAAAAATGTATTTTAATGTGTTTGTGCTATCTGTCGTAAGTACAGCTTAATAAAATTACTTTAAAATCTGTACTAAGTTGAGAATCTTGTGTTTGAAAGGTGTTTGTGATGTTTGAACGCAACTCGATAAACAACTAGAAAAATAAACCTAAGCAAATTTTTTAATCATTAAATAGCATAATAATGCTTATCAATCACACTAATATTATAAATGCGAAAGTTTGTGTGTATGTCTGTACATTTGTTTCTTCTTTACGCTGCAACGGATGGATGGATTTGGTTGAAATTCGGCATGCAGACAGTTTATAACCTGGATTAACACATAGGATATTTTTATCCCGATATTCCCACGGGAATCACACTATAAATATACCAAAAACGACAATTTAATTTTCCAATATTAAATTATTTGTTTGTTTTGTTGTCATGGAAACCAAAGAGAATTTAATCACTTTATGGAAACTGTCAAAGCGCTACGAAGTCCGCCGGGTCCACTAGTTTATCATAGACGTATATTAAAAGAAATTATACAAAAATACACGGTTACCCAAAAGTGCACGTTTGTGGTATTAGAAAGGAATAGGTCATGTTTTAGGACAACTAAAGCACTTAAAAAGGTTGGGGTTGTCTTAGTATATAATACAACTAGGTTTATGAAGAGACAAAGTATTAAAATAATCCACGAGCCGAATTCGAACCCGCACCGCATCCCATGACATGCCGGGTCAGGTGCACTACCAACTATGCTATCGTGGCTCAATCCTATTCGCCGAAATTCGATTCGATTTCGATCAACATCTGATCTTAATACTTTTACACGTTTTCTGTTTTATAATACAACTATATTTATATTGTATTGTATTGTATTAGGTCCTTACCTATGAAATTGACGTTTTGTATGAAGATTTTTTATAAAATTTTATTTTTCATACTAACGTTTTTTTAATTTTCTTAGCATCTATTTATGTTAACTATTTATGTTAAATTTGAATACCTATAACCCTAAAGAATCTTAAAGTAGGTAAAAACTTTAAATATATTTTACTACATTGTACAAGTTCGCTATTAGAAGCATCATACAATTTTTATCATCATTATCTAACAGATGCTAAAAAGCATTTTTTTTATACCTAGCACGGCAAATTACTCGATACCACCTGATGTTAAATGGAAATGCAGTCCAGACGCGAAGACAACTGGTGCGGCGCGAAAACAACGCAGCATCAGTCAACCTCACTCTGCCGGCCCACAAGGTGCTTCTTCGTGCGACAAAGAAACGAGTCACCAAATTTCTTTGATCGCGATGGGATATGTGTGACAGTGAAGCCATGACTCCGGAGAGCAGCACGTGTACTCCTATGGAGGAAGGCAGAAGGTGGCATTCTACTGACTGTTACTGAATGCCAAAATAAATCTACTAATTTATATAATATATTTATTAAAAAAAACTTCACAGGTACTCTTCAATTTCCCTGCCTGCAAATCAGAATGCAGCTCATTCTACATACTGGTACAAGAATATTTTGACGATGAATTCAACGTATCCTCTCTTACACCGGTCAGGTAAATATTAAAAATTTAAAAAAAAATGTTCCGTTGTCATTGTCTTGTTAACTTAATCTAAAACAAAGTACTAAGCATCTGTGTTAATCGTTTGTTGGAATTATCATTTTGTGTGCCGTAACAATGTCATCATCATCAACACCAGCTCATTTCATGTCCCCACTGCTGGGCACGAGCCTTCCCTATAGATGGATAGGGAGAACGGGCCATAAACCACCACGCAGGCCCAGTGCGGATTGGTGGTTGTTAACGACTGCTAATGCAGCCCGGACCAACGGCTTTACGTGCCTTCCGAAGCACGGAGGAGCTTGAGATGATACATTTTTGGTCACCCATCCGATGACCAGCCTTTGCAAAAGTTGCCTAACCTCAGCGGTCGCAGACCGGGCGCGTTAACCACTGCGCCATCGAGTTCCTTTAACAATGTGTTGATGTTTAATTATATGGCATATATGAAATCAAAGCTGTTTCGTGATAATTGTTTGCTAATTTTCATGTGACTAACAGTGATTTGGAGCCGCGCCTGAAGATACCACGCCTTCGTGTGCTCAAGTAAGTCTTTAAATGTGTTTATTTAAGCACAAACGTAATAAGTAACCAAAAGCCTAAGAAATGATATAGCAGTTATCGGCAAAATTAAATTCAATTTTAAATTTGAATTCTATCAAGTGTCTCTTTTTTCATGATGTTTTAAGCTTAATTTAGTGTTATAAATTTGAAATCTCCCTGTGTGGTGCCGGGGATAAAGAATTGCACCACCCCATCTCTTCCTGTGGGTGTCGTAAAAGCCGACTAAGGGACCATTCCAGAGGATGGGCAGCAGCATCTCTCTGAGGTTACCCTCAACCTACTGCGATCGCCAACCCGCCTGCCAAGCGTGGCGATTACGGCAAATACCCCTCATATCCTTGGGAGAGGCCTTTGTCCAGCAGTGGACGTCTTTGGCTGAGATGATGATGATTTGAAATCGTTTTTTATCCTTTTTTTAATCGTTTAATCTTGTTGGTTGTTTAAATAAATAAAAAATGTAAGTAAAACAATAATTTTGTTTTCAGTAAGAATATTAAGTGGGAAAAGTATACGATAAAGTTCAATAATACCGACCTTAAAGACTTTAGAAAGGAATGCGTTATTTTACTAAATTGCAACGAAATTGAAGTCAAAAAATGTGATCCACATGTTTCCACTATCAAACGATTTGGTTTCGACGAGAGACGTTTTCATCCAGATAATAGTACAATAAATACTAGTTCTACCACTGAAAATAATGATCCTTTAACGAGCACTGAAAAGAATGCTATTTTAACGACGATCAAGGAAATAACAAATGAAACTATAGAAAGTAGCAAACATGGAACTACAGATAAAACTATTATTAAAAGAAATAATGAAACAATAGATAAAACTATTAGAAACAGTAATAACGAAACAACAGATAAAAATATTGAAGATTCGCATGAAGTTATAGATGGCTTTAAAATAAATAAGACACATGAATCATTTACATTAAGCCATGTTGATGGTAAAACAACAGGAAAACCGAAAGATAATGCTCAACATAACAAAGCCCTTGCAGGAAAAATAGCCGCTGGTGTCGTCGCGGCAGTGGTGTCAGTGATAGCGACCTTCGCTGTAAAGAGATTTATTATGGGTTGTTTGCAGTCTGGAGTGTACCGTAAGTAATATAAAACCTTAAAAACACAGTTTTTTTAGAAAATAGTACTTTACATTAGTTTTTTTTATATTATTACACCTTACCGGTAAACGCTTAGCCTTCATCTCACCGACTAGACCATTCAAAAGCACTAATTCTTAATTATATTTGAATATATATTTTTTTACAAAAACACAAATGTTGAAAAAATTTCCACGAGCAGGATTTAAACCCGCACCCTTCTGACATACCGGGTCAGGTGCTCTTCCAATTGAGCTATCGTGGTTTTAACCAGCCCGCCGAAATTTTGCTGGTTTGGTTGGTGCTTTTTCAACATTTGTGTTTTTATAATTTGTTCGCAACAAAATTTGCGTTAAAAATTATATAAACATTTTATATATTTTTTACTTTAACTTTGAGTTTAACTGAGGCACTGACTATCTTAAGTCTAGGCCGGAACACAACAATGCTACAAACATTGATGTTATGGCGACATATTCAGATAAGATGGTGGTAGCTAGCCAGGCGGACAAGCAAGCCCTACCACCCCAAACAGAGTACACATACACGTACCCCCGCTGGGAATCGAACCCGGGACCACTGGGTCTGAGACCGTGAAGCGGTTTAAGTGATTTCTTGTTATTTGCAATTTAAGTGTACAGACGCCTGCGCATCAACCTATCCAAAACTGGCAAATTTCTTCAATGCATGTTCAACCATAAACTTATGGCATAAAGTTCAAAGTATAGACCAGAGGGGTGAATCTTCCATACATTGAATAATTACAAAAATTTTATATACGGCAGCGCCATCTTCTGTAAGAGGAACCTCAAGTTACTAACTGGTTATCCATTTAATGTCACTAGATGGCGGTAATATAGATAGCATTTTAAATTAATAAGTTACGTTTAGTTAATTTCTAGTAACTTTCTTGTAGCCACCACTTTCATCATCTCATTAAGAGCTCATTGGCCGAGCGGCTGCGACGACGCATCGTGCTCGAGAAATCCTGGGTTCGATCCTTCGGAAATAAATTAATTACTTTTGATTTTTATGTTCCATGAGTTTTTAATATATTTTTATCAATCTTACAATTAATATTATACACAAAAAAAATATTAACTAGTTTTTGTAAATATTATATTTTTAACGCCATCTATCGGGAAGAAGCGTAAACGCGCACGCAAACGTTTACTACCGCCATCTATTATACCGAGAACCTAGTTTCCCATCTTTTTTTTCTATGAGAGGCACATCTATACCCAATATTATTTGTCTATGGTATAGACTTTTCCACACAAATTTCAAAGTTCCAATTTTTTCAACTAAAAGGCAAGTTTTATAAAATGTTCTATGCTTTAAAAAATATAGAGGTACATTTAAATAACACGTTAATTCAACAAATTTTAGTGTTCGCTATGGAAAGTTCCATACATCATCATGATTTAGTGCCATGATCATGCTAAAGTTTGGACATCAGTATACAAAGTTGTATGTAGTTAGTTGGTTAATTATAGTTATATTCAAAGTTCCATTACAATTGGCTTGTAGGTTTGAAAAAAATTTAAACATTGAAAATTTATAAAATACAGTGAAAAAATTAGATGCCTTCCCAGACAGGAATTTAATTCGCATTTAATTTTTTCACTGTATTTTATAAATATTTAATTCAGTTTCAGTGCAGCGATTAGCACTCAAAAATAAAAAAAATTAAGTACCTATTTATGCTATGTCGAAATAACATTCCTGTACAAAATGTTTAATTTTTCAGATATGCCAGAAGCATGACCCACTTGAGATCCTACAAAGTTAACTGTATCATAGTGTTGAGACTGAGAATAATAAGTTAAGGGGACCATGGATAACAATCGTGATCCAAAAAAGTCACCTATTTCTGGAATTCGTTGCAAGAAAACTTTGAATAAAATATGTAGTATATCCTCTATTGTACAGGAAATGTAGAGACACGTCGCATTAACTTTTAAACTTTGGCGTCCAAATTAAACCAAGTTTTTGACTGGGTATAATAATAACGCGAACTAACGGGTGTTGTTTTTTAGAGGTTTGATCTTTTTAATGAAATAAAACGCAAAATAGGAAGGTTTATGGCTGTTGTATTTGGCTTTATTTATAAAATAGTCATACAGCATTACCATGCTGAAAATGTGATGTGATGTGATTATGTTAATTATAGCTTTAAGTTGTATTTGTATAATTTATTATCAGTTTATTATTTTATTGATGTATTTGTAGAAAACAAAATAAACAATACTCGAAATATTAATTACATAATTTTTGCTGTTGCCTTTGATGACTTGATTGCAATGATAAAAGCCTTTGCCCAGCTTTGGGATAGTTATTGGCTATTTACTTTACTTTATTTTTTTACAATTGAAATAAAAACAGATATAAGCATACCTACAACAGTTGCTGGTCACTGGTCTCCCAGGTAAATTAGTCGATGTGTTTGGCTATTGGTCACTGCTTCACCTTCACTGCGTCGATGCTTCACTCATTTTTAATGTTACTAGGTGTAAGAATAATTATGATGATGTAAACAATGTTCTCGCAGAAGTACTCAGTTGGTTTACTATTAATAATTTACAGCTTAATGCAAAAAAAACAAAATGTATAAAATTCACACTACCTAATGTTAAAACTGAACCAACCGATGCTAGATTAAGCGGTGATAAATTAAATTTAGTAGATTCAACAGTCTTCTTAGATATAACACTTGCCTCAAAACTTCAATGGAATCCTCATAATATCGAAATTGTCCGGCAAACTCAGTTCTGCTGCTTACGCCATCAGAAAAATAAGACAATTAACAGACGTTGAAACTGCTAGAACAGTTTACTTTAGCTATTTTCATAGTGTCATGTCGTATGGCATCTTACTGTGGGCTACAGCGGTTGATGTTAAAACTATATTTATTTTACAGTAACGAGTAATACCATCTATAGTTCCCGAACTACTCTAAGAAATATTTTTAAAGAAATTGGTGTTCTTACAGTTGCATCTCAGTTTATTTATAATTGCATAGTCTCTGTGTGTTGCAATGTCAACTCATTTACTAAACACGGTTTCAATACTAGAAATAACTTGTAATGCCACTGTTCAGGTGGCAAAAGGTTCTTTGCTCTTTTTTGGGGCAAGGTATTCACTACTATAATACAATAACTAGTACTGTACAAGATTTACCATTAGATAAGTTTAAAAATCATGTAAAATCTTCTTTACTTAAGAAAGGTTATTAAACAGTCAAAGAATATTTAGATGACAAAACAGCCTGGATATAAAAAATCCATATTTTGTTTTATTTGGCCAATCATTTATCAGCATGTCCTACAGTTTTGAAACAATATTTATGTTGCGTTAAACAATTCATTAACTTCTTATTTAGAGTAGCTTGAGTCTCTTTATTGTCTCTGCGGTGATGGCATGTGCGTCGGGTCGTCGGTCGTCGTCGGACATTACCTAAGATATGGTTGAGTGATGCGATGGCTGATTCATATGTCATACTCGTGAACGAGTGCTGCCTGTGGAGGCTGGTCTGCTCTTGCTTACTTATCTTATTTTTATTATTATTATACTCGTATATACTTATCTTTGTTTTTCTAGTACTGTATGACATTGTGAAAATTGAAATTGGTACCTGATGTAATTTTTGAAAACTTTGATATTTTTTTTATTTTGTTGTTTTTTTTTGTGCGTTGTGATTGTCCTTTATTTATTATGTGTTTATTTGTTATGGAAAGTGTCCTTTTATGAAAGGGTACCTATTTTCCAATATTTTTTGACGCTGCTGTAAGAGAGAAAAGTGCTTGAAACTTGCTGAGTTTCTTGCCGGTTCTCCTCAGTACAAGGTCTCCCGCCCATAGTAGACTTACGAACCGATGGCACAATGACGTACATAAGAGCTATTGAATTGAGTTAAATTGAATTGGTACAAAACCAAACAAATGTTGTACGTTGGGCGGGTGAGATAACTGACGAGTTACAGGCTAAGATGTGGAGTGAGACAAGGAGGTCGTCCCATCATCACATCCCCTCGTCTGTTTAACCTGTACATGGATAGACTTATTGACGAACTCAGCGGCGCTGGGGTTGGTTGCTACATTGACGGGAAATTTATTTAATAACCTTAGTTATGCAGATGACATGGTGCTGCTAGCTTCCTCGATAAGTGTCATTCATAAACTCCTCAAGACATGTGAGGAATATGCTTGCCCATGGACTAAGATACAACGCAAATAAGAGTAAGCTACTTATATGTCAATCTCGGAGTCACAAGATCACCTCTCGATGTTGCACTTAAACAGGTCTCGCTTTTTAAGTTTTAAGTTTAAGTTTTTGAGTGGTAGAGCCACGCTGCGTTGCAGCACGAAATGGGCCGGCTCGCCCGGCGAAATACCACCCTCTCACAGAATATCGGCGTGAAACAACGGCACTCGGTGCTGTTGTGTTTCGTCCGGTGAGTGAAAGTACCGGAGGCCCATCTCTCACCCCTCCCCCCTCCCTATTCCTACTCCCTCCTCAAGATCCAACTCCTTCCTCAAGGTCGGCAACGCATCCGCGATTACTTTGGTTTTGCGGGTGTCCATGGGCGGCGGTGATTGCTTTCCATCAGGTGACCCGCCTGCTCGTTTGCCTCCTTTTAACATAAAAAAAAAGTATCTGGATCACTGGATTACGGAGGATCTTTCTGATAATGAGGACATCCAGAGGGAGCGAAGGGCGTTGATAGTCAGATGCAATATGCTGGCACGCAGGTTTTCACGCTGCGCAGAACCCGTAAAGGTGATACTCTTTAAGGCTTCCTGCCAGTCCTTTTATACGTGTAATCTGTGGGTCAGCTATACGCCGAAGACCATCAACGCCTTGCGGGTGCAGTACAACAATGCGTTCAGAGTGTTAGGGCTGCCACGGTATTGCAGTGCGTCAGGCATGTTCGCAGAAGTTTATACTGATGGCTTCCATGCCATCATTCGTAAGACATCAGTCTCGATGCTAAGCCATGTTCGTGGGAGTTCCAATGATATTTTGCGCGTTGTGGCAGGACGAAGAGACTGTCTAATTATGAAGAGATGGGTTCGGCTGCGCGTAACCTAATGTTAATCTTTCTAGGTATAGTGTTAGGTTTTTGTTGGGTTTTTATTGAAAATGTTGTTTTAATGTAACTGACTGAATGTATTTAATATTTCTGAAATAAATGTTTTGATTTGATTTAATATACCTATCGCAGATACGAGATAACAACCATGGATAATCCATGTCACAACGAACGGTATATTGACATTTATAGAAATTAGGTTTTTCCTTTGATTGAATAAATTAGAGGAAAACGCAAACAATAAATAAGTACAAAAAAGTCAATACCTATTTTGACTACATATTTATGAAATGGGCAAATGACACAAAAATACATAGGTATAATATTCCAATATAACATTATAAATTAATTTTTAATCAATGATAAATTATGATACAAATAAATATGATATAATTATAATTAAAATTAAAATAAGAATGATCTCTCTTCCTCTCTCCTACTAAAGCTGTGCTGTGCCCGACAGGGTCCATAAATTGATCCATTGTAAAAACCTACCATCTTATTGTGTAAACATTATGGAATGCAATAAAGTATTGAGTATTGAGTATTGAAATTCGATTTATTTATTGCTAATGTAATGGCTGCTCGCATCCAGCAGCGGCTTCCCACGACCTTCACCAGATCGTCGGTCCACCTAGTTGGAGGCCTGCCCACACTGCGCTTTCTGGTACGCGGTCGCCACTCCAGGATTATCCCGCCCCAGCGGCCATCAGTCCTGCAAGCAATGTGCCCTGCCCACTGCCACTTGTTACCTTTGTTCTTCTGCGGATCTCCTCATTTCTGATTCGATCACGAAGAGAAACCCCGAGCATACCCCTCTCCATTGCTCTTTGAGTGACCTTGAGCTTTTTATGAGGCCCATAGTGAGCGACCACATCTCAGTCCCTTATGTCATCACACACACATTAATTTCATTTAAACGTTTCCTAAGAAGACTTAAGGGTGTCAGTTTCAATTAAAGAGCTGTGATGATTTTGTATCAACATAAAATTAAAAAAATTAAATTAAGTATCGATTCGCAGCAACTCCTTTGCTTGCACCCATAACAATATTCGAAAAATTAATATTTATTTATGAAATGGAGGTTTGCGTACATAGATAGCTGAGGTAAGTATCACTGCGTTCCATTTTCCTGCAAAATGTTGTGCGTGATGTGCATTAGTCAATTGTTAGTGTTAAGTATAATAATAAAAAGTTAGTTTTTTATAACTATGATATAACCGTTATTGAAATATATCACTAGTTATAATATTAATTAAACATCTTACTCACAATTATACACTCATCTCGTGCTTTAAAATCTTGCAAATTTTCATTCCCATCATCAAAAATTGTGTCGGGTAGTTATTATGTATTTGTTTATAGTTTTACTATGTCATGTGTAGTCCACTGCTGGACATAGGCCTATCCAATAAGTACAGTTCTTGCCAGCCACCGTGCGAAGATCGTCGCTCCACCTAGTCAGGGCGTCCTACACTACGATTGCCGATACGCGGTCTCCACTGGAGAACTCGTCTACCCCATCGGTTGTCGGTTCTGCAGCTAATATGACCGGCCCACAGCCACTTCAGCTTGCTGATCCGATGGATTATGTAGATTACTTTCGTCAAATTCCGAAGTCGATCCTTCAGAGAAACTCCGAGCATATCCCTTTCCATAGCTCGCTAAGCAACTTTAAATTTGTGAACCAGCCCTACAGTGAGTGTCCACGTTTCGGCTCCATACCACTCCGTTCGTCATGACGGGTCAGGACGCACTGATTAAAAACTTTAGTCTTAGGACTATGAACAAGTTGTAACAATTTTTTTATTTGAAACAATGTAACAAGGTGTATTCTGACAATTTATCATTTTAAGCTTATTATTTTTACCATTTTAATCATCCCTCTTTATAATAGGTACGCGCACTTGGAAATAGAAATAAAAACTCTTTATTGATGAATAAAATAAATTAAATAATTAATGATTTTACTTTTTTACACAAGCGTGCAAGTTTAGGCAATATAACAGATTTCAAAAGAAAAAGTATGTGCATTTGTAGACAAAGCATCAGCATGTAAACGACGTCCTTTTCTTGAATCGCCCAGCAAATGAAATATCCATCGACACCTTTCCTGCGCATGTGCAACGGCGACAATTGTAGCGAGACCTCCACTGTCAAACCTTATTACGTCATTCTCTCTATATAAATGATTAGGGGGAGGGGCGTGTGGGGTCAGCTTAGTCCGGCTGCAGACAACTTCAGGCACATCAAACTTCGGTGAGGTTCGGCTGTGTTCGGCTTCTACCGAACAAACACGGCCCTAGACTGAAAGGCTTTCGACTATCGGTAAACGGACTTGGGAATTTAAATAAAAGGGGCTGCACTTTGGATTTTTTTCTTAAAAAAGGTTTGGTTTTGATGTTTCCTTCTCACTTCGATAAACAGTTTGACATTCACTAAAATATTTTAAACAGAAACAGTGGCTAAAAACTTATTTTTTACATCAGTTTATAAATGGACAAAAATATTCAAAACAAAATGTTAAAAATTTGGCTGGATATCAAAAAAATCATAACACAAAACTTTTAATGTAGATTTAATTAAACATTGTTAAATATACTAATGTTGGTTATCTATATAAGTTTAAGAATACCTGTTTTCGTGTGAGACCGGTTTCGTCCGAAAGTGCTGACTCAAGTCATATTTATTTATTTTATTTATATGCTGAGCGCTTGGAATATTGACGATGATTGGATCTTCACTTGCCAACAGACGCAGGCTATTGGACCTTATATTCCTATATACCTACACTTTGCAATAATGAAATTGACTGCCCGCAGCTGTTGGTAATTCACCCATGTAGGTATCCACTTATCCGCTGAGGCGGCCAAGAGGACCACCCACGACGGGCCCCTACCCGGCCACGTCATTCGACACTTAATGGCGGCGTTGTTATTGTTTACAAAAAACGTTATTTATGACTTTGCGTTGGCGCGCGTAGCATTTAAGTGTTGTTTTTATTGAAGATGATAAGATTACACTACATCTGTTATGGTGTTGTTTGGATTAGACGATTCTTATAGGAAATGATCAACATTAAATTTTTTTTTTTACATTTTTTACATTTTGCTTCATTAAAATTCTTATATTTCTAAATATAAATCGATGACCTATACTTTTTATAATTTTAAAAGCATTGTAATCACATTCCTAAGCTATATTAATAAAAAACACGCATAATCCCGGGGAAAAATTTTTTTTTAGGAAGTTTTTAAAATTCTGTGTTGATTTTTAGTACAAGGAAATTTTATTTTTTAGTTTTATTTAATTAATTTTTAAATTAACCTGGTACTTAGGTCTGAAATAATAATATCACCATGAAGAGTATTTAATACTATATCAGATTTGTAAAAATGAGCAATTATAATTAAAAGATTAATAAAATATGTAATTTTAAAGACAAGTCTAACCAGTCCCGGAAAAAATAAAAAATAAATAAAAAAAATATCCATCTTATATTAGGATTTACGAGCTTACATTCTTCTGTTGAAACATGCTACCATCCCCTTCAGCCCTGCACGGTTCAAGCCCGGGCCTGGCCTGGGGGCGCGCGTCCGCGCCGGCGCGCGCCGTCGATACTCCGCCGCCCAGCCCGCGCGGCCGTATGCACGCGCCATGCTATCTACACCACGAAAAAGATCCGACCACACTCCATAAAAATCAAAAACTCCTTTGACACATTTTTTTAAATTAAAACAAAATCAAATCAAAAACCGCGACCGTCTTTTGTTTCATTCGCTTGAAGTTTCGTGCTGCCAGTGACAATGACTCCGATATAGTGCTGTGATCGTTATCAACCTTATCTCAAGTGCTCCTTTGCCATAAAATATGGCGTTTTGTTTATATAATCTTTAAGTAATTAAAATGGAATTGGTAATGAAATACTCAATCAAAAAGTGATGTGAAGACCGGGAAGCGTCTTGCGTAACTTCCACCGGCGTAGGTGAGTATCGAACCAGTGTTTTCGTTTTGATTTGTGTGACATAACGCTTCGTTTTAGATAACCAATAAGACGTTTTTTCGTCAATAAAAATATTTTTTTTAGTTTTAAGTTTTTTTAAACCTGTCATGTTTCTTGTAAATACTATAACTATTTAATTAAAAAACTGTTCTAATTTCAAACTTTCTTTGTACATATAAACTGTTACATTTGCTTTAATAACCGCATTTTGACTTTAATACATTTTTCACCTTATTTTCAAACAGTAGGTATAGGTTGGTAAATTTCTACATTACTTAATCATATTTAACAAAAGAAAATGCTAATATAAATACTCTGTAACAAATACCAATATATAAATACCAATAAACCAGTATCCATACTTTTATAAAAGACATTTAGCAGTTCAATGATAGCAAAAGCTAAAAATAGTCGTCTTAGAAAGCAAGAGAAAGGTGTGTCCTAAGGATCTCCGCAGACGGTGTAGCACAATCATTTGTTATCAGCTCACAGTACGAGTCAGCAAATACGTACTCAAGCAACATAGTCACTTCACATACAATCTACGCTCTTGGAAATAAACTTAAAATAGCTTAAAGTAAATGCTCTTGATCCACCTACAGCAACCATTTAAAGCAACGTAAATATAAACCTCATAGTTAGTTTCAAGTTATCGACTTGGAATGAATTGTAATAAATTGCATTCTAAAGGAACGTGCACGCTGTAATAGCCAACTAAGGGACACCCTGCTACACAGACTTTTAAAGTTTATACTGACACCCCCCACCAACCTTACGATTATAAAGTTAGGTGTCAGACATCCTTGCGCAAGCACAAGGGACCATCTGCGTCAGGTCATAACGCCAGATCAGGACGCGCCGAAGCGCATTCTTCATCCGGTAATTTTAAGACTAGTGTCTCGAGCTAGTTGCCCCGTGGACACGTATAGTCCACTACCTAATATCCAGATAGGTTACCGGAGCTGTAAGCTCGCTCACTTCTCGTTGCACTAAGAGCACAACTCGCAGATTCCACTGCTCGGGTCGATTACCAAATGTCCTCTTTGTGGCGGAGTTGTAAGCCCACTCACTTCTCAGTATCCATCCAGGCAAATCATCAGTTCCAAAATCCTACGCGGCTGATTCAACCGGAGACATTGCATCTAGCGGGCGCCTCTAGTAGTTCTCCAGACTAGTGCCGGAGATGTTGGAAGCCTACTCGATGAAAACCACCGAGCAGAACAACCAACTATGGACAACTCACGTGCCCGCAGATCCTTTCGCTTTCGGGCCTCTCAAGACCGCTACTCGGACCCGCTCGCTGTGCACGAAATGGAAGCCTGGCCAGACCTCAACCAGACAGACGAACATTCCCACTTCTACAGCTAACTACATTGCCACCACGAGTAAGGGACAATCGGACAATAAGGATAGGCTAGCAACCGGTCACTGATGTTATCTATTTAAACCTCGCAACCCTATTTTGTTAATGCTAAATGTGGCGTCGAGTCACTAATTGCGACTATATTGAAAACTGGTGATCTCGATGCTGTCTCCCTTTTTTGTGAGAGTATGTATGTTAGTGTATTTATGTATGTGTATTGTATGTATATCTGACTCTTTATTCAATGTCAGTTGGATGGGATTTCATTTGCTTTTTTCCATTTTTGACGATCCAGACGCAGTTAGTTGTACTCACGTAGCTTTTGTTGATACTGACGATAATAAGAGCTTCGTAAGAAGTAATTGTAAGACTGCCCGGTAAATTAAGTTGAAGACAACCGAGAATTGGTTTATTAATACCTTAGGCATAAGAATATTGTTTCTTCTTATGCCTTAGACTTAGTATGTAAAATTAAAGCGCAAACCCTTTTTTTTTGGAAAGAGTTCGCTGACTGCCTTAGACGGCATTTTCAGCTTCACCGGGCTTTTTTGGGGGCGGCGAGAAACTTAAAGGGTTCCTCAGGCCGTGTGAAACGAGGTTTTCTAAAGGAAACGGCATCACGCACTAGTGCGTGTCCCCGTGCCCTAATAGATTCTCCGAAGGGTTCGGATCGGATCGGGAGCAGAAACCATTTTCAAAATAAAATTAGTGAAGTAACTCCTTCATCATCATCATTATCAGCCTATACTAGTCCACTGCTGGACATAGGCCTCTCTCTCATAGTAACTCCTTAGTATAGCCTATACTATATATCTAGAATACCTATAGAACAACAATTAACAAACTCTGTTAATTGTTGTTCTATAGGTATTCTAGACATGCCTTCTTATGTATAAACTGCACATCAACCTATCCAAACTGTCAAATTCCTTCAATAAATATTCAACCTTATGCTATATACATAAAGATCAAAATCTATTGAGGAAAGGTCGTTGGTGGTAGTTTGATTTGCGGGCGTGTGTACGTGTACCCTGACGTTTCGGCCTAGTTGCACAGTCGGCACAGTGCACGATCGGCTGGCCGTACAAAGGTGCTAGGCATGATAGGCGCATTTGTTTATTAATATTTATGTTTATGACACGACAACAGAATGCAAACCACATTTCATCATAAACACATTTAAAAAAATAACAGTAAAATTTTCACTCTGATACATACACATATACACACATGCTTGCAATGTACAATTATAAATAAGTTTATTTAGTGGTTACCTTTCTATTCTAAAAACTGATGCAACCTACAACACACCCTCATAAAAACTTTGTTCAGTGTACATTTCTCGTGTCCTTTGGCTTGTGTGAGAACCCTTAGGAGGCGTAGGGAATAAAGGACAGATAGGCATTATGTTTCACACCGAAAAGTGTCCGATGTAGCCGACAATTGGGGCTGCCCGAATCTTTATGGGCATTACCGCGAAGGTAAAGTTAAACTTATCACAATCTACATCCAATATAATTTAGATCAACATTTTTTGTTACCATACCGAATATAAAGTCAGTGCCTAGAGCAAGATTTTATTTGCCATCCGATGGCGAAAGAATTTTTGTGCAATCAAATCACCAGCTGATTTCATAAAAAGGCTCAAGGTCACTCAAAGAGCAATGGAGAGGGCTATGCTCGGGGTTTCTCTGCGTGATCGAATCAGAAATGAGGAGATCTGCAGAAGAACAAAGGTAACCGACATAGCCCGAAGAGTTGATAAGCTCAAATGGCAGTGGGCAGGGCACGCACATTGTTCGCAGGACTAATGGCCGCTGAGGCGGAATAGTCCTTGAGTGGCGACCGCGTACCGGGAAGCGCAGTGTGGGCAGGCCTCCAACAAGGTGGACCAACGATCTGGTGAAGGTCGCGGGAAACCGCTGGATGCGAGCAGCACGGTCGTGGTGGAAATCCTTGGGGGAGGCCTTTGTCCAGCAGTGGACGTCTTTTGGCTGAGATGATGATGATGATGACGAAATCACCAGCTCAATTTTGGTACCCACTGTTGGGGGCACGGGCCTTCCCTATGGATGCCTATAAACCACCAAGCGGGCCCAGTGCGGATTGGTGGTGGTACGACTGCTAATACAGCCGGGACCAACGGCTTTACGTGCCTTCCAAAGTACGGAGGAGCTCGAGATAATAATTTTTTTGTCACCCTTCTGATGACTGCCTCGATGTCACCTCGTTTCATCCCGGCCAGAAAGGTGGTTGTCGTCGCAAAATCTGATGACTAGACCACTTTTTATGGGAATCCCTATCTCCGTTTTGGCCTCCCACGTCGCCGGTGTCCATCACATGAAACCCGGTCAGGGGCGATCTGCGCCTTCCTCTCTGGGCCCATACGGCGGACGTGTCCAGCTCAGTTACACTTAAGTCCAGTTATATGTGTCATACATAGGTACATGCGCTGGTATGAACATTGTATATTTTGACAATAACAGTGATCGAAACTGTGCGGCCACTAGTACATTTTTATTACATTTAAATTTGACTTCAAATGAGAGGCGAGGCTTCTGGAACACAATAGAGTGATCGATCATCGGCGTGAATTAGGCCCGTTACCCCCAAATCAGGTGTTTGGCATCTCTGGCACTTACCGAAGAAAAGCAAATTATAACAGATTACAGTTTCGTAATCGAATTCTGTTACAGAAGTTGTTTGTGAAAAATTACTTTGTTTTTTACTTGAGATCATTATTTAAGGCTCTTTACTATCTCTTATTTAACGAATGGAAAATGTTACAACAGCAATGACTTATTGACGACCTCCTTGGTCGAGTGGTTTGCACACCGGTTTTCGTGGTGTCGCCATCTCTGAGGTTCCGGGTTCGATCCCCGGTCGGGTCAATTTAGAAATTATTGTTTTTCTAAATTGCCTCTTGTCTGGGTGTTTTCTATTTATAATAAGTGTGTATTTAAGTATTTTAAGTATGTTTATCTGTTGTCTCGTAACCATTTAACGAGTTTCATAACGAAGCTTCTCTTGGGCTAGATATTTGGTGTGAGTGAAAAATTACTAGACTGCTGATATACTTAGGTGTTTGTTTTACGCAATAATTTACACATTTCATATAGAAGTATAGAAGTGAGAGTAAGTATCATAAGTTTTACAAAATAAGGCCTACAGCTTTCCATGTCTGTTATATTCACCAATATTCGAATGCATCTCTTCTACAGAATACTTAAACAGTAAAGAGATTAATTAAGTTTTAAAGCAGATCTTAGTTTAAAAAATAACTGGTTACGTGCCAGTAAGTACCCCATTCAGATAGAAATACACTTTTAGTGCCCCTAGATTTTTATCAGACCGAAACCAAAACGTATCGGAGCTCTTATTACATTTTCACTTTATTATAATTCAAAAGTACAGGCAAAGCAGATACAGGCAAAACGATAATCGTTATTAATGAGCCATAAAGTACTTACTGCTACAGAATTGTTTTACAAATTAAGCTGATCGTCAACAGACGTCTGTCTAATTTGTTTTGCAATAAAACACTTACCCTTGACAGTTTTTTTATTAATTTGCCACACAACAGCCCGAGGTGCGGTGCGCGGTGGTGTCAACCCAAATAAAATTGATGTTTCTTGCGCTGGTAATAAAATTGTGGAGGTGAGCACGCTTTTACGAAGAGTTCCGCGTATCAAACATGGGGGAATGGAAATTTGCTTTGGGAAAATAGCACAGAACGGCAAATATTATTTTTCTCAAAGTATTATTTATGGAGATCTTTTACTATTAAGTTACGTTATACGCTTTGCATTGGACAAAGATGTGGTGATGTAATACCCGTTATCACCGATAACCCTTACATTTTCAACAGCCTTTAAACAACTTAAGGTGGAGGATCACGCCAACTACCTATATTACTACCTAAAATGCCATAAGGGTGGCATAAAATCTAGAGCCGTTGGTGAAAATGTGACTATTGTGTTATTTATACTACTAGATGAAACATAACAATTCTAAATGCACCTAACTATTTCAGTGCTTCAAAAGTGCTTTGTGAAAAACTTGTTGAAAGCAAGTAAAAAATGTGTCTACAGAATAAATTTAACCTAAATTCCGAGTTTAAAGCGTCACGTAATTCTGGTGGGCCGCTCCATTTAAATTAAGTGGCGTATGCACTCCAAATGTTTATTGCACATTACAATGTGAAATACATTATTTAGTAAATCCGGGCAATTAAACACGACTCTTGTACGACCATTAGCTGTTACAATCGACGCCGGCTGTGTTACGATTACTTCTGTTCGTTTTTGTAGACGCCATTTTTAAACATTAATTTAGACTCTGAATTGTTTAGTATGAACCAATTTCTTTTTAAAAATATTTTATCAACATATTAGATAATACGTGGGGCATACTGAAAGTTTCTGGATCTGGCCACTTACAATAAAAGAATGAAAAAACAATAATTTTGGAATTCGAAAATGGAACTCTTTGGGAACATGTTACTTTTTATTTTGCGAGACTGTCATTTGTTTTTCAATCGTGACGTCCTTTCGAAAATTGTGTGTCAAACAAAATGAATTTAACTCGTAAACATTTTCGTTCAATGATTTTTTATGATTTTTTCAACAAGAGAGTTGCCAGAGACTTCAATTGGCATTTGGTGATGAAGCACCATGTCGCAGCTCTGTGTATTCGTATTTTGGAGAATTTTGACGTGGACAAGAACATCTACATGACGAGGTACGTGAAGGTCGACCGGCGGCGACTGCGGTTACATACTCTAATATTGACGCACACTTATAGTTTATATAGAGAAGGAGTACGTAGAATGTTAGTATTTTTTTTAATTATGCATAAAAAATACATTAAATTAATAAAACAAACATTACACACAGTACCTACCACGTATTTGACACACACGCATATGTATTTGAAACACACGCCTAAATACTTTTTTCAAAAATTTCAAAAATGGAAGAGGAGCGGCCGAAATCTGTCAATGCCAATCCAAACTCACATTCTATCTTTTTTAATTTTTCATTGCTTAAGAGAAAATCCGTGCAGCCTTAATAAAATTACGGTCAAATTTCGACCACTGGGCGACAACTAGTTATAAGAAGTAAGCCTAGATACTTAAACCGTATGTTTAGCATTTATTCTTAATATTTATTTTATAAGAAATAAAGTAAATATCAAATAAAAAAAAGATGTTTGCTGTTATCATCTGCATTGTAGTGTTCCGATTGTTTGAGATAATGTAGGCAGTTTATTAGTGGTCAAAATCTCGGGTGAAGTGCGATTTATATTCAGCCTTAGCATGTAGAGAGTAGCATGGCCGCAAGCACTTCCCTGTTCTAGAATATGTACTAAATATAAGTTTAATGTTAGTAGTAACGTATCCCGCACTACATAGCTGCTAGTCTGAGCCAATATTTGCTGAAAGAATCTCCATAGAATTGCTGTGTCATCGAAAACCCCACTATATCGTTAGCCAAATCTCCAGCCGCATGCCGTAAATTCGCCGCTACAAATTGGCATGTACGTGAATAGGCCTTTCAAAAGGAGGCATTATGACCAGGTGATGCATTGCACCATTATAGCACCGCACTGCAGGTTCACTTACGACGTGCAAGTAAAAGCTTTATGCGCATAAAAACAAAGTCACATTTCCCGTTTTTACAAGGCTCGGTTTAAGCTATTAAAAGTTAAGCCAGCCTATCATAAGTTCAGGTATAACTGAAAGGGTTGTTAATCGTTGTGGACTTTAGCGGAGTCATAAATTGGGTCATTGGTGACAGTGAAGGCCTAGATTGTTGCAATATTGATTGCTTTAACATTGATGGTTTTGTATTTTATGGTAATTTTTTCATCATGAAAATATTATTATTATTATATCATTGACTTAAACAGACAAAAACTTGCCAGTCATAATTATTGTAACGGTTGTATACGATACGACTATGATATTGATAAAAACCGGCTAAGTGCGTGTCGGACCACGCGCAGTGTAGGGTTCCGTAGCCCATCTCAATACGGATATTACCGATACCGGTTTCACACATCTGACAAGGTTATTTAAGTAGTTCCCAATGAGGAATTTGTACTGCGCAAAGTACGTTTTATAAGTTGGTCTACTGTTACTCGTAAACTTGTAAAGCCTACTTAGCTGTGATAGTTTTCCTTTTAACTTCGTCATATAATACAACTATGTACCGTGAATTTTTTCACGTATCCAAATAACAACCATTTGGCTGGCAGGGGGGGGGGACACTTGACTCTAACAATATTTTGCACTTTAAAAGCTAATAGTTCACAAACGGATGCCTCAATCAGAAAACTGTTTCGACAAACCCGCAATATTTGTGAAATTCTATCCAACGACACCCAAAACTATAGGGTAGACTAGAAAATAATATTACATCCCCACTTCACGTGTAGGGGAGGTAACCTAAAAAAAATATTTTTCAAAAATTTACTGTACCACTTTGTCGGCGTGATTAATGTTAACATATCCATCCATGCTAAATTACAGCTTTCTAGTACTAAGAGTCTATGAGCTAGGCTGGGGCTGGGAAACTATAAGGGTTCCTTGTTGACTACGGAACCCTAAAAAATTAAAAGTGACATAGATTAGAGACACACTTTAAGCTTTATCTAAAGCTTTAAGAAAAAATATTTTCAGGCGATTGACTTTTTTATGTTTCTAAATTTACTCATACTATAAACTGATCTGCTTATAATAGTTGCCATATAACTCTATGTAGGTCCATAGTTTCACGTAGTACAAATTCTTAGGTTTGACCATTTAACTTTCAATTGGTTTTATGTCCTATTTGTATCGGCATAAAGTTGATTTTTATAGTGCCTTGTCCGCAACTGCCATAAGCGAAAGGAAAATAAAGTCGATTTCAGAAATTCTTCCAACTGTAACTGTAAATGAAACTCGGTGCCCTACATCACAAGGCCACTCCAACTTACTACTTCGTCGGAGACTACTTTAACAAGTCGACTGATAGAAACTTATAATGGACTCTAGCTGACCGTTGCGTACGCTGGCTGAGATTTCAATGTGTGTTTGGTGCGAGTTTTATTAGCCTATTGATTGATCATGTAAACGAAACCGAGAATTTGTATGGCATTGACGCAGCACCTTCTGAGGACGTATTAGTGCGATTTTATTTGCCTATTGATTGATCATGTTATCGACACCGAGAATTTGTATAGCTCAATGCTATTAGTAGCAGTGAGCCACAGAGAAGATAGCAACGCGCGGCCTCTCGAAATCAGGATGGCTACGAGTCGGGACGCTTTTAAAAAGAAAGTCCGCGAGCTCTTGTTTGATAGAATCATGGCATATTAGAATTAGTAAGTAAGTAAGTAAGTAATTAGGTATTTATTCAGTGCTTCCAATACATAAACATTACAATTATGTATTTTATGTAAGTTTATTTATTGCAGTTTACGTATTTACAATACACATGTGTTTATGTATATAAAATATGTATGCATGTATACTTACATTTAATTTATTTATAATATATCTTGATTGCACCTACCAATGTTATCTCAGCACTACCCTATGGTTGACTGGTAGAGAATGCCTCAGGCATTAAGTCCGCCATGTAATATTTATGTTGCTAAAGTTTTAAATAAATAAAAATAAATAAAATAGTTAAGCTGTCTGTCCTAGTTGTTGTGGAGAGTTCGTAGTCGTTAAAACCCACCATTTTGTGCCAGAGTGGTGGTATATGGAGCGACCTCCCAATATGCTATAGTCCCATGTAGAAGATCTAAGCCCAGCAGTGAGACGGTTATAGGCTGCTGGTTTTGGTATCACAAAAGGATGTGTAAGTTTGAAACTTTTGTTAGTCTGTTCCATGGCAGCTCTCTAACGAATGAAACAATTACTTAAGATGCTTTTATTTTCATTGTAAGCTAAGCCCTCCTGTTTGTTACAAGGTGGTTCGTGACTTGAATTGAAGGAAGAAATCTGTGTAAGTAGATATTATAGCTCTCAATTTTACTATATTAGGGTTAGCGGGCTAATGAACGCTAGAAACTAACAATTATGGATATATCATTTAGTGTTCTATATTATTCTGGGTTGCTAAAAAAACTTACGCATGAATTAGGTAGTTATTTACAATAAATCTCTTAAGGCTAATTTTTCCAATATTTCCTGAAGATCACGTGTACAATGAGTAAACCTGTCTTTTTGCGTTACTTTTATATCGTTCATCTAGAAATACGTCAGAGTAAAGACTGACGTATTTCAGATTTCAGATTTTTATTTATTTCAGATAAATAATCTGCGTATGGCTAAATATAGATGTAACCTGAAACGATAATTACATGTAATTTTCTCATGATTGGAACGGCGTTTAACCTGGATCGGATTTTACTGTTGCTCGGCAGACGAGGGCCGGTCCCACTAATTGTAGTGGGTCTTCACGTATACCCTCCCAATTTGACCCGTCAAGCGCCTTGAGCTCATTTAAAAACATCCGCGCGTGGCATCCCATTTTGGTAAAAAAATTGAAGCTAGCAAATGATTTGAAACTTTAAATACAGTTTATCAATAGTTTATCAAATATTTTTTAAAGACAAAATAACAAAAGTCATTCTTTTCTTTTGTTATCACGTGTAAGTACATGTAAATGTTTTTGTTACTGTTTGACCACAGACCATAAACAAGTTTCATTTCAATATATTTCATAATTATTAAATTAAAAATACAACTTTACATTACTAATATTCTTATTTAAAAATAAAAGATTAACTCAACAGATGGTAAGTGCCAGACAGCCTATTAATAAGTCTAAACAAAGAAAGAAAAAAAGCAAGGTCATACACCGAACTCCATGTCAGTAAATGCGTATCTTTTTCAGAAGTCTATTTGTTAGCTGTATTGTCCAGTTAAACGTGCGCTTGTATAAAAAAATAACAAAGTAGGTATCTGGATAGACTAGCTGTTACCTAGGTAGTACGAAATAGAGGGACCGGCCATTCGTTATATCAGTGCCTCCAGTTAAAAGGGGCACTAGACGAGTTATGCCCTTTTTATTTTATTGCACTGTTGTAATCAGCTCATTGAGTTACATAACATATCGAAAGGGCATAAGTGTACCACCTCCTAACATACATTTATTGTTTACACAAAAAGCATAACTCACCGCTTCTAAGGGCACAGTTCTAAATAATTGTGGATTTTTACGATCAGAAAGACATAAATGGTATAGTCTTAAAATTATCTGTGATCAAAAAAGCATAATTACATTTAATTTATTAATAGAAGACATATTTCATGTTATATCATTAAGTTTAAAAATGGAGTTATGCTCTTTTTAACCACGTTATTAAGGGCACACTTCGTTTTATTTCTTTTAATACGAGTAAGCGGCACGGACTACTTCCGCAATTGTTCTTATTTGCTATATTCCGCAATTATTTTAATTTACATATTATGTAAACCTACAGCAAGGCAGACTGTAAAAGCCTACTCGTAGAAATTAATAGCAACAGTTTGTTTCCAATAAAAAACTACATAGCCAAATGTTTAATGGCCATTCCACCGATTAAGTTAATTTGATTAACACATAGTAATTGGTACAGCGCATGGCATTGTTTACGCATGGCGCGGGTCACGCGATCCTGTGAACGCTTTATTTTGTTTTTGATAGTATCTGAAATGTTACAACATTCTGCCGACAACATTACATATATTTACCCAATTCTCACAGTTTTCGTGGAAGAATATAGTTAAGAGCGTTTACACCGCACACTAGCGCCAATGAAAAAAAAACATATCTAGTAATTAGAGATAGAAAATTAAATTATGCTCAACAAACTATCTGAATGAAGTAATTTAGCATTTTTACGTCACCTAACGAACATCTGACACGTTATGGTTTAGTTAAATACGGCGTTATAGTTAAAAGTGGCCGTAACGTCTTATTTAACTAAACCATAACATGTCAGGTGTTCATTAGGTGACGTAAAAATGCTAAATTACTTCATTCAAATAGTTTGTTGAACATAATTTGATTTTCTATCTCTAATTACTAGATATGTTTTTTTTTTCATTAGTGGCGCTAGTGTGCGGCGTAAACGCTCTTAACATAAATAACTACTAACTTATTTGTGAAAAAGAAGTAGGTACAATGTATGTATGAGGTATGATCCGAAGGTAGGTAAGTATTTGTCATCTGAATAATAATGAAGAATACAATAAAGACTGACAGTCTACCTCCTTACTGCATTCTTCCTTAGTACCACAGATCTGGCCTTCTCATATGAATAATAGCACACGCGAAAATACGGCCATAACTAAGGTTGCCAACCATACTTAAAAATAACGTATTTCCGACTAATACATGCGTTTAAATGGAATATTCCTGTTGACTTAATTTCTGAACTAGTGAATGATACTCAGACTTAAGGCCTGTTTTCACTTTGATTAGTGCGAGTGCAGGTGATTAGTAATTGCGAATGTTTAGTGCAAGAAGTGTCCAATTTTGTCAAGTGGCTGTGGTTGTGGCTGAATTTACTAAACACAGCCACTTGACAAAATTGGACACTTCTTGCACTACGTCTGGACAGCAGTGTTTAGTGTTTAGCGTTTGGCGTCGGACGCCAAACGCTAATTAGCGAAATTTAGGTGAAGTAAAACGAAAAGCAACGCTAATTTCTGAACGCGCTATAAAACAATAAAAAATATTAGAGAGTACAAAGAAATATGTTTTTAAACATTTAAATAAATAAATTTGGAAAATACTTTATTTTTTCTTTAAATCCTTTTTTTTATACTAGTTAGTAATAGATTTACTTTAATTTCCTGAAAAATAGTTGGCGACCCTAGCCTTAACCCACCACGCTGACCCCAAACGGGTTGCTGGCCATCATACCACAGCAAGCTGGACCAACGGCTTAAGGTGCGGTTAAGGGCACGATAGGTCACAAAGATGTTACCATTTTAACCGCCTCTGAGTCCTAGTCGTAAGACCACCGGTTTAAACTCAGAGGTCCCGAGTTCGATTCCCAGCGGGGGTACATGTTGATACTCGGTTTGGTTGATAGGAGGGCTTTGTGTCCGCTGGCTAGCTACCACCATCTTATCTAATATGTCGCCATACATTAATGTTTGTAGCATTGATTGTTGTGTTCCGGCAGCTAGATATAAGATAGCCAGTGCCTCAGTAGTTGAGGATCCCGGGTGAAGAGCGCTTCTACCTACAGCCTTATCATCACTTAATCATCATCAATTGAGATGGAGGCCAAATGTCAAAAAATAAAATATATTTAAAAAAATGTAAAATTAATAATTATTTTAAATCTCAATTTCCTTTTAGTATTTTTAGCTTCATACCGCTTTGACAGTTTCCATGACAACAAAACAAACAAAACGTTGACAGTTTCCATGACAACAAAACAAACAAATCATTCGTCCGCTTAAGAACACCCGTATCACATTATGATGGACACCTATAGCAGCGCAGTGCCACCTACCGGGTCCAATTGTAAAACTAAACCATTCTCCAATCCACTTGAACACACACAAAAAACTTCATCCAAATCGGTCCTGCCGTTTAAAAGGAGTTCAATAACATACACACGCACAGAAGGTTTATATAAAGATAAATAACATCAATAATATTAATTATGTAGAGTATCGCATGCTATTTTTGTACGCTCGCTGATAATACATATATCTACTCATGTGCTGCTAATGACCAGCGCATTGTATTGTAGAATAGCTGTTTATATTATAAAATTTCGTAATTTCTTATAAGTCTTCGGTAGTATAGTGGTAAGTATCCCCGCCTGTCACGCGGGAGACCGGGGTTCGATTCCCCGCCGGAGAGATTTATTTTTGACAAGTTTTTCAATTTTTTATTATGCAGGAATTTTGTTTAATTTATTTTTCATCTTATAATAATGTGTTTGATAAATATTTCAAACAAGTAATAAAATATCATAAAAATGTACTTTTAATATTTTTTTTTATTCTTGTTAGAGTTTCACTCCACGCTCAACATTTTTGTGCTCTTACAAAAGTCACTACACTTATACATATAACCTATTGTGACTATATGGTCTAAAATGGTCACAGTGTCACATGTAGATACCCATGGTACTTATGTACTAAGTAAAACCGACTAGAAACATCAAGCAAGTACATTTTCTTTACACCCTTTCTCATAAAGCGTCAAAATATTGGAAAATACTTCAAATTAAATGAAAGAGACATCCAATTTTAACCAACATACCTACATAACGTACTAAAAATTAAACAAAGTAAATTGATAACTATATAATTAAAGTAAATACCTTATAATGAACTATCACTTAAAGTTAAAATATCATAATTAAGGTTCCTCTGATAAAGCTTAGCTATTAACTAAAATTCGCCGTACGATCTGGCAGACCAGACTTTGTCGACACGCTTCTTGAAAGCCAATATCCGAGAGCGAATGAACTGTTGCAGGAAATTAATTTTTCACCTCAAACGAGGCTTTATTCGCCACCTCCATTGTGTCCCTAGATTTATTACACAATAAGGTTGCATAGATGGTTTTATGAATATTTGTGTTTTTCGGTTTGACTTTGAAGGCTATGCGATGCGTAATATTCTGGACTCCCAGACTAATTACTAGATATGTTTTTTTTTCGTTAATGGCGCTAGTGTGCGGCGTAAACGCTCTTAAGGTCTGAGGTTACTGTGATAGAAAATCAAATTATGTTCAACAAACTATTTGAATGAAGTAATTTAGCATTTTTACGGCACCTAATGAACACCTCACATGTTATGGTTTAGTTAAATAAGACGATACGGCCACTTTTAACTATAACGCCATATTTAACTAAACCATAACATGTCAGGTGTTCATTAGGTGACGTAAAAATGCTAAATTACTTCATTCAGATAGTTTGTTGAGCATAATTTGATTTTCTATCACTAATTACTAAGTATGTTTTTTTTTCAATGGCGGTGCTAGTGAGCGGCGTAAATGCTCTTAAGGTCGGTTACACACACCACACAGTACCACAGATTAAATGACAGTACAGAGTTCCTAGTGAGTTTTGTTTAATATCAGTATTCATTCGATTACGATTACGAAAACGAGAACTAGTATGGCAAAATTGAAACTCTTCTCGTATGTCGCCAGGAGGCGCTGCTTCAATGTCATACTAATTTTCATTTTCGTTAACGTGATCGAATTTAAAATGAAACTCACACATGCACCCAGGACGAAAGAGTAACCTTAGACCTCAAAGTCGGTCACACACAGTACAGTGCGCCTAGTGAGAGTTTTATTTGCTAGTGTTTTTTTTTATACGTAGCACGGCGAATGAGTCCATTACACCTGGCCCCTATTTCACCACGTCGACAGGTGGGACAATTGTCAAGAAAAGATGGCAATTGTCAAGTGAGCGATTTCACCACGCTTACAGGTGCGACAATTGTCAAAAAAGTATTGTCGCGGCTGAACTGTCTTAAAGGGGAAAATGTATCAAGTATTCGTCCATGAATTTAGCGAACTCTTTTTTCAAATACCTAATTAGAAGTTGTTAAATCTAAAGGCAATAAGTAATTTAAATTTATCGAAAAGTCTTTAGTCTCTCAATAACTGCCATGACATTTAAATGGAGAGTTTTATATCACTGGCTGAATACAGAATAATGCCTTTGCTCTCTTTGATAAAAACTTATTTAAAACTATTAAATACTTTCCCGCCATTTTGCAAGTAATTTCGTGCCTGTATCATTATTTTTAAATATTTGATTTAATAAATAATATTATATTATGGATGTAACGAAAACGTTGACAAAACTTCGTTGACAATTGCAGTGGTAACTCTTTTAATACAGCGATGAATGTTAGCCTTTGATATTCCGTGATTATCTACATATATTATACTAGCTGTGCTCGCGACTTCGTCCGCGTGGAATAATGACTTTCGGCAGCATTTTTAATTTTTTTAGGCTCTTTTCCCGTTTTTGCAACATTTTTCACTGATGCTTCGCTCCTATTGGTCGCAGCGTGATGTTATATAGCCTAAAGCCTTCCTCGATAAATGGACTATCCAACACAAAAAGAATTATTCAATTCGAACCAGTAGTTCCTGAGATTAGCGCGTTCAAACAAACAAACAAACAAACAAACAAACTCTTCAGCTTTATAATATTAGTATAGATTTATTATTATTTAGGTATTATGTAGGTACGTCCCCAGATGCTCGAAAAAGTCGTCGAAAATTGGACTTCTGGATTATGCTTCATTCGAACCAGCCGTGGCGCCCATATGCCCGAAATCAATTTTAAGCACTAAGGGCATAAAATATCTTTTAAATAAAACCAATACCACGATAATAAAATTTATTTTTACTTGTTTTATTTCATTTTAAATTTGTATACCTATAAAAAAACACCCTTTACATACATAGGGACAGCGGGAAGCGACTTTGTTTTATACTATGTAGTGATAGGTAGGCAAATGACTCTGCTCTGCCTGATGTTATGTAGAAGCAGAGTCCAGACTCTGGGGAGGTGGAGGTTGGCAGGTTGCTTCTTCACGCCTCGCTTAAAAGGCCCCATGGTGAAGAAAAAGGAAATACGGGTCGTCATCATCATCATCATCTCATTTTTATGTCCCCACTGCTGGAGCACGAGCCTTCCCTATAGATGGATAGGGAGAATGGGCCATAAACCACCACGCGGACCCACTGCGGGTTGGTGGTTGTTAACGACTGCTTATGCAGCCGGGACCAACGGCTTTACGTGCCTTCCGAAGCACGGAGGAGCTCGAGATGATACATTTTTGGTCACCCTTCCGATGACCAGCCTTTGCGAAAGTTGCTTAACCTCAGCACTCGCAGACCGGGCGCGTTAACCACTGCGCCATCGAGCTCCTCAAGAAAATACGTGTGCTGGGAGGGAATTCCATTTTTTGATGGTACGACAAAGAAATTATTAACCATATTGTTTCCACTATGCAGCGCACCGAGAGCCGTGTGGGCGCGGTGATGTCGGGATGGAGGTTGTGGTGCCGCTGGCGCTGGTGTGCGCGCTCGCGGTGAGCGGCGCGCCCAACGCGACGCGCGCCCGCCGCCCCGACGCCCCGCCCGGCGAGCCGCTGCTGCCCGACGACGACGACCTCACCAAGCTCGACTACTACGATGAGGAGCGCGTCAACATATCAGGTAAGCCCCACCAACAAATCTCATACCGGTCATCCGGTCAACCCGAGGCTTAAGAGGCGCCCTCGCGTTGTTTCCTTTCCCGATCCGATCCGAACCCCTCAAAGAACCTAGTAGGGCACCGTGTAAGCCGTGTGAAACATAGCACCGTCAGAGGTTTTCTAGATGAGTGCATCAGTCCCCGTTCCCTACTAGATTCGCCGAGGGGTTCGAATCTGATAGACCAATAAGCTCCATAACGCAGCGCTTGGCCTACATCTCACCTAATCCTGTTTTACGCATCGAGGCCAAAGGTTACCCACTCTTCTCCCCTGTCCATCTACGAAAAACATAACGGTAGGAGGAGACCATAAAACCCAGAGAGACCTACTAAAAAACTTTGTACCGTCCGTCTGCTCTCTGCTACGAGGATGACTCGGGAAGACGAATGGAAAGCATAAGCACCAAGTTTACGCAACAGCTACGAGCTACGATACTACTAGTCGATAGACGGTGTTTGTTAGACGTATACTTCTATACGGAAAGTAAGGCATGCATGACCCAGTGGAAACAAAAACTATTTTATAATTAATAACACTCCTCCGGAAATTCCTCTTCATGTTTGTGTCATAAAAGAAATCACAAATTCATTTCGTCGCACCATAGTCAACCATCAATTTCACCATATTAGAATATTCTAAACCCTGCTGTATGCCTGAAACCTTCAAATAGAACGCCGTAGATCAATCAAACATCGATGCTGACCTCAAACGTCGCTTGATAAATGTATTGTCATTCAGAGGCTCGACTCAGCTGTTCCCTGGGGCACGTTCTAAGCCACTGGTCAATTAGGGACTCTTAAGGATTGTTGACCTCTTTCGTTATTACCTTTATATATAGAAATACACTTTCAATGATAGTTCTGAATAGGACCGTCTAAGAATGTATGAATTATACAAAATCGTGAATAGATGTAATGGGATCATAAGTGTCGATGGAAAAGGCTTTGGTACAGGTGAGTCCGCTACAAAGATTTAATAAAATAGTCCATATCTTCTTACCTTGTTCGCACCAAAGAGAAACTATAAGAATACTTCGTTAAAAGTAAAGCCTAATTAGAAGCTTGAAGTACTTAATTCGATTTGACCTTCTTTTCCAGTGTCACTTATCAAGGTTTTGATCGAACTTTCTACCTTTTCAAGATCAGAGTTGGTATTTATGAACGGGACTATTATCTATCTAGAACCGAGCTAGAACCTTTGCCTCTCTGGCATCTTAATAAATTAATAGTGACAATGACATTTAAAAAAGTTATAGTATATTAAAAATAACAGAACTTCACAAGGCGTCAAATTATATTAAGAAAAAACTACAACTAAATTTACAGAGCACGTAATACATGGCATGGTATACATGACACTTACTTGAGAACTATGTAACAAAATAAGTCGTGTACATCGTAAGAGGAGATTTAATGAAGACTTCAAAAATACAGACACTATAGTTACCACAAATGCAAATAATCCAAAGAAAACTAAAAAACAGAGTTTGTTAGTACTAAACTTATTAAACTACCATTAGTTTAGATTTTGATAGAGCCGCCGACAGAGAAGAAAAATAAATCCATCTTATAATAAACCTTACACCATTTTTGTATTCATTTTTTGTAAACTCTGTCCTATTAATCTAGAATAAATTAAAAACAGCGTCAGTAGTCGAAGTACCAGTATCCCTGCACATTTTAAAGTCGCCATTTTAATATTGTAACTTGTAACGCCGCCGCTGAGCGCACAGTGCTCTTGTAACCACATCAGCGTTGGAGCCGCGCCAGCGTCGAACAAAACACCCCTCCAATAATGTTTAATGAAATTGCCAAATTGAATACGATTTTGGTGCCGCATAAGTATTATGGACCGGTTGTGTCGGCTAAACATAGTTTTCGCTTGTTATTTTAGTTGGATATCAGTTTTGCAATTAAGCTTTGCAATAAGTCTTCACAATATACGCTGAACACATTAGTGGAACACAAGTGGAACACAAGTGGTTCTCGACATTAAATTAGTAGCGGCACGTATACTGCTACCAACGTATGTCATTAAAATTGTCTAATATTAAAATTTAAAATCGAGCACTTTATAAATCGTATTTTTTCGCGTTTATTTAAGACATTATTTAATCTATACGTTTCTAAGCTCACTTTGCATGAAACGGAACGCATTTGATTAAAAATAGATAAGTCTCGTCTTCGAAATTGATTTGAATATAAACATATACCTAATAATATATTATATTGGTTATTATTATTAATAACGGGACTACTGTGTACTTACTGACTAACTGCAAACATTGTAATTTAAATATAGCCCTTAACATTGATTGTAAGATGACTATTAGACATAGAAATCATAATAATAATATGTAAGACAACTTCTTTAATATGTTCAGAACGTTTTTAAGGTAAAACGAAATGTAAAGATTTTATTTTATTCCAAACACAGTCTTTAGAATGAACAATCATATCAGTCATGAATGGCCCCGGGCTGCCGGGCTCCGGCACCGGTTCAGCGATCCCATTTATTTTCTGATCGTACCGATTGACATCTTCCGGAGCGGGCGATGCTGATTATTTTTTCTTTTACTTGCAACGTATTTTATTACGGCTTGTTGTTATAAAGGACGCCTTGTGATTTGTTTCAAATATTTGTCTTTCAACTTTCCATTTAATTTTTAGTTCTTTTTATTCACGTATCGCCACCGAATGCTGAGTGTTGACCTTTTTCATGCCATCCTTTTACATGCCATCTCTCTCTTTCGGTAGCCATTCCGACCTAGTTCTTTATTTTCTGAATGAATGTTGTTGTATGAGAGAAGCTACATAGAGATAGAGACAGCTACTACTTCGAGTTGAAACTTTTCATATTTAAAAACTCTCTTTGTTTTTCCATACTTTAAAACCAGTTGTAACTGTTGTCAATAAATAGTACATGTGAAGAAACTATACTTTATCTAGATTTATTTTCTTTACTAAACTCATACCTAGTGTTCTTTTCGTACAAAAATCCTGATAATTTATCGACAAGGTTATGCAATACTTTTCTATGAACACCTAATCTAACCTTTTCATCTATACCTACACCCTTGAATAAGTGATCATTTATCGATCGGTATCTGCGCCATTCCATTCGTCAGCAAAATTTGAGGAATTGCTTCGAACATGATAGTTTGATAAGATTATAATTGATTTAGCTTTCTCCGAGTGCCTAATACTAGTGTTTTGTTTCCTATATACAATTTGTTTAGAATCGATACAGAGCCACCTAGTGACGAACTATCGTAATTAACTCGCTACACTAGCTTCATTATATGGAACAGTGGCTTTTTCTGGAACAGGTGTTATATACACTTAATAGAAGAAGTCTTCGCTTATTTCTTATACCTACCATAAGTTTGAGAGAAAGTCAGAAATCATCAAATAATAAAATGGTTTATCTGTCTTAACAATATATTATTTTTATTTTTTAATATAGGTAGTTGAAAAAATTCAGCACTCCGTTTGTATGTGTAAAGCAAATTAAAGAACAAATCACCATTTGGATACCAGTTGGCTTTTAAGAAGACAAGCTAGTTTCCTCTATTAAAACGTATAAAGAGCACAACAGTTAACTTTGTACAAATCACTACTGCGCGAACAATACTCCCGTGAACAACATTAACACAGTCGCGTTTCAGTGCGGCGCTGGCCTACTTTGAAACATGCATGCATAGTTTTTTGTTTAGTATGAAAATACCTGTTAGTTTTCCCTATTTTAGATTCTAGTGTAATAGCTGTTACGATTTTGCTGCTGGCTGCCTTGGATTTTATAGGGTAACCGTATATTATGAAAGGGCGGCGAAATAAAATCTTTTTAGAGGAAGAATGAACAGGATGGGGTTGCACAAAAGATCTCAAAGGGTTGAAGTGCTACTGGGAGAGGGAAACCTCAGTAGGCCCCACTAAGATAAGATAAGGTGGTGGCGAGAAACTTGAAGGTTTCTCAAGCTGTAGTGACCGAACAATCTTGGGTTTCTAAAGGAGCTGACATCATTTAAGCGTGTCGGTTGGCTATAACTACAAAGTTATAGATAATTACTAATTGCCTCGGAGAATCTAGAAGGGTAAGGAGATACGCTTGTGATGTGAACGATAGCACCCACGACCCGCTTAAACGAGAATTTTGTACTTAGGTAAAATCTTTAACCGTCTTCGTTAGTTAGCGCGCTGCTTTGATGACATAGAAATTTTCGGTTTGGTTAACGTGATCAAATAGCAAATAAAATACGCACTAGGAACCCTGTTATGTCATTCATAATGTACTTAGCGGGACATGGCCGTCGCACACGGAGCTATGGTTGCCAACCATACTTTAAAATAACGTATCCTACGTTTTATTTTCCAACCTCATACTTTATTCTTTAAAAAAAAAAAAGTATGTAAAATACTTTATTTCTGACTAATGCGTGCGCTTGAACGAAATATTCCTGTTGACTTAATTTCTGAACTACTGAATGACACTCAGACTCAAGTGTAGTGAAACGAAACGCAACGTTTAAAAAAATAAATTTGGAAAATACTTTATTTTTTCTTCAAATCCTTTTTTTTATACTAGTTAGTGATAGATTTACTTTAATTTCCTGAAAAATAGTTGGCAACCCTACACGGAGCAGTGCTACATCGGCATCGGTATAAGACCTCACCAAGGTTATTTTACCATAAAATATTTAAAATATTTATAAATTACCATGACTTTTACATAAGCAGAGCTTAACGCGCGTTTAGGTATAAATAGTATACTTTCTTATTTTGAGAAAACCTTTATCTATATTATTAAATACTTGGACGCCCAAAATGTAACCACAGTACCATAGAACAATTGAATTTCTATTGTGTCTGGTTTAAGAACAACTGAGGAGTTATCTATGTAGATAATACCATAATTATCAAGAATAATCGTCGCCCGTCTTTTTTTCAAATTGACTATCGTGTTAGAAAAACCTATTCTAATTAAATTATGGTTCGTTTTTCGTATGCTTTATCGATTAAATTCGATACCGACCTCGGTGGTGGCAGCCTATCCAATAGCTGTATAGAGATCAGTGATTTGAATGGGTTGCTCGCATGCGTAGCGTCCATCCCTTTCCACAGACGTGTGCTAACCGTGATATATGAGAAACGCATGCGGGTAAGCCTTATGGAACAATAACCCCATAAAAGACAGTAACGCGTATGCTTCAAAAAATATTTCCTAACGTATTTATCCGCCTCGAGGTCCCAGTGGGACATAATGTACCTACCCGTTTTGGTTGGTAGTGGGGGTACGGGTAATTTAATTCCGCCATGCTAAAACCACCATCTTACTTCAATTTGTCGCCACATTAATGAAACATTAATGCTACATTATCTACAAGATGCATTCGTGTGATCCGACAGCAAGAGGTACGATGGCCCGTTCCTCAGTAGCTGAAATGGTACTACCACTTTATATCTTATAATAATGATCTTTAAAAAATGAGATAGCGCCAAACGCGTCACGTCGCGTCGTGAAATAAAAAAAGACAATTTAAAAAAGGCATCAGGAATTGGCATTTGCGAGAACGAAGAAGGCAGGATTCGTGATTGAAACGTGAAAAATGTTGAAGAGATGTTCAGGAATAGTTTGAGAAGTTTTTCTTTTCTTTTAGGTAATGGCTTTGTGCGATTAGCACATTTAGCCAGTGTCAAAGTAATTTTTCTTACAAGTAATACATAAATAAACAATATTTTATTCCTGTATGATGATGATGATGAATGATAATAGAAATGAGAAGTGAGAAATGATAAACCCCCAACCCCTAGAGTATCTCAGTAAAGATGTGGGGCTTTACTAAGTCCTCGGGCGTACATCTTGAGAGAATTTGAAAAGTGACGTTGCACTGTTTTGTTTCATTTGCTAACACTCACGCACACTCACGAACACTTAACGGTTAATAACCCACCATTATTTCACATTAATATTCGACATACACAAATTTTAGAAAATAAAACAAAACCACAGACATGACTCTTCACTTTCCCGCCAAGAAGTCAGTTTGAGAAGTTCGACGTTTCGCAAAACAGCGATCTACATTCTCTGTAAGACTGGCCAGTGAAAAAAAACGCAAACGCATTTAGATTTATAAGCATGATCTACTCAGAACAATAACTATTAAAGCTATAGAAGGATGGCTAAAATAAAAATCGTGCAACTATGTTTAGTTCCGTTCTATCTTATGGCTAGAAAAGGAGGTTGGAGTGCGACAAATGGTTGACACTTAGTTTTTATTTTTTGTATTGTTATGTCAAAAGGTCATCAGATAATCGGTGACCAAAAAAAATCTTGAGTCCTTTATAAAGTCACTCACTACATTACCTCAAATATGACGTCACAAATCTGGTGACACCTTTGCTATTTTAGTCCGGTTTCTATAGCTTTAGTTATATTTCTGAGGTGATCTACGTCTATCTATGATAATATGATTTACGTGGCGTCAGTTTCGTGAGTGTCAGCTGCGTATTTTCTTCATCACCATCACCAACTCATGTTATGTCCCCACTGCTGGGGCATGAGCCTTAACTATGAATGGATAGGGGGCCATAAACCACCACGCGGACCCAGTACGGATTATTTTGAACTTCGGCATTATAATACGTACCCCTCAAGCTGTAGTGACCAAACAATCTTAGGTTTCTAGAGGAGCTGACATCATTTAAGCGTGTCGGTCGGTTATAACTACACCGTTATAGACAATTACTAAATCATTCAATCATTGCTTCGGAGAATCTAGAATTGTACGGAGATATGCTTGTGATATGTACGGAGATATGCGCGACCCGCCTAAACGAGAATTTGTACATAAGTAAAAACCACGCGGGCCCAGTACGGATTGGTAGTTGTTAACGACGGCTACTGAAGCCGGGACTAACGTTTTTACATGCCTTTAGAAACACGCAGGAAAAGGGAGTCACACGTAGTAACAAAATGTACCTATGTGTTGTATGTAAGGGTGCGTCCCGACATCCTGTCTCCCCAATGCCAGTCTCACCTTCATCACACAGTGCACTTAGCTTCGACCGACAAGCCAATGACAACCGACAGATGGGAGAACAACCATCTTTTACATGCTGCTATTGGCACGACCCTAAAGCCTCTTTACTGCCGATAAAGCCGCGGCGTCAATTTCACACACCATGGCAATATTAACCTTCGTCTTGATAACGGTAAGGCGATAAGAAGACTGGAACTCGCAATAAATTGGGTATTGCATTCATATCCTGTTATTTCGTATAGGAAGCTTGAAAATTTTAATTTACTTATTTCCTTCGTCTTTTTATAGTTTAACATAATTATTTCTCAGAAAGCGAACAGGTAGACTTTTATAAAACGTTCATAATCTTTTTTATTTACTACTGGGGGCCCGCTTTCCGCTTTTGTCCGCTTCAGTGAACACCCGTAATGGTTTTACCAGCTCGAAAACCATTCTTTTTAAAAAAAAA
The DNA here is from genome assembly GCA_947562085.1 of Eudonia lacustrata. NCBI lineage: Eukaryota > Metazoa > Arthropoda > Insecta > Lepidoptera > Crambidae > Eudonia > Eudonia lacustrata. The sequence goes on from OX387315.1 coordinate 24,600,470, forward strand.
AATCATACAAATCTTTTCCTGACAATATGGAACACAACAAAAAATAAATTACCCAAATCAGTGTAGCCGTACGCGCGTTCTCAAGTTATGCTCTGACATATGTGGCAATACCGGTAATTGATTATTAGATTTGGTCTAAATATATTTGCATAATATATTAATAGATGGTATATGTTAATAGCCTTTGTTCATGCCAGCGATTACTACAAAGAACAATACAATAGCTTACTAATTATTAGCTACTACACTGACGCATACGATTAAAGAGTTCAATATTTAATAAATAAATAAATAAACTTTCCTACACTCACACCAAGAGAAGCTTCGTCACAAAATAAATAATGCTTCGTTATGAAACTCGTTAAATGGTTACTAGACAACGGATAAACATACTTAAAATACTTAAATACATACTTATTATACATAGAAAATACCCAGACCTGAGATAATTTAGACAAACAATAATTTCTAAATTGACCCGACCGGGGATCGAACCCGGGACCTCAGAGATGGCGACACCATGAAAACCGGTGTACAAACCACTCGACTAAGGAGGTTGTCAAATATGGACTAACAGTGTAATGCTCTGCCCGCTTTAGACTGTACATACAATGTCTGCTACTAGACTCACATACTTAACTGACCCTACGTGACCAAAGTTCAAATGCTGATGTCCTTAATGAAAACTGGCAAGCAGCAACATTATGGACCATTATGAATATCACAGTATCCAGCTGGGTCGTTGGCGGGTGGCCAGGCCTTGGGAGCGCCTGCCAAACGACCGCCATACTTTCAATCGAACATACTACCGCCACAGCCTAGACGCCCACTGAGCACTAAGTACTTATTAGGCCTTAGGCCTCGTTTCCACCGAAGCAGCGGGCAATGGCAGCCAGAGCACTGATGTACTTTTTTTTTCAAATATTTTTTGCCATTTTGTAGCTAAACTGATACCCTAGGATCCTTTTTTAAATTTTTTCATAAGTCTGTTTTTTTCCGAAGTATTTACAATTTAATTAACAAACACCCCCCAAAAAACCCGGCTTTTTTACATTTTTCAAAGTTCCAAAAATTGTTACTAACCGATTTTCAAAATTCAAACGCTCACACGTGTCTCGATAAATTCCTCAACTCTTGGTACTATTCCCATCTCGATCCTCCCAAAATCCTCGGAGCTATGGCCGAAAATACGTCTCAGGCGATTTGCATCTGATAACCATTTTCAATGTTAACCCTGCGTAAGACCTATGTTTAATCTATCATTTAAGTGACTAAATTGAAATATTGCTCTTCAATTTGGTCACTAATTCGTTGATCCGTCATAGCGCAAGTTGTTTAACTTGCAAGATTGCGATCCGAGCGCACCAAGCCACTGCCCCATAGAGCTTAGCTCGACTTATAAAATATAATAATTATAAAGTTCCTAAATCATGATTTCTTCGTCGTCTTTTTTATAATTGTGTCTTTTAGCGTTCGATTCATTCGTTCATCGCAACCTTGTTCTAGACTCCCAATTATAAAAGAATTTCTTCCTTAAACTTTTAAAATAGTCGATTTAAAAACATTTCTCTTTACAATGCAATGCGGGTTGAATTCGACGCTTAGTACCGAGCTTTTTGCGACGCTGCAGCGTACACTTCTTTAAAGGGTTTTTAACTTCTTTAACTCATGTTTGTGTTTTTAATGTGGTAACGTTTTGTTGCTCTCGTCTCTAATTATGCTTTGTTGTCTCTGCAATTGTTTTTTACAGTTACTTATGTATGGACACAACATGTGGCACAACTATCTATCATCCGTAAAGGAATATAGCCTATCAACTTATTCTTATCTATTATGATGACTGTTTCAACCAATCGTCACCTACTTACGTCACGTTTACCATTTCGTCGCTTAAAACCTAACACAAAAAAAAAAAAAAATATTTATTTATTTACTTATTGATTAAGGCTTACAAAATAAGTTACAATCTAAGCATGCACTTAATTTGTATTACACTTTTACATTGAACTAAACCGTAACTCTTAAGATGTAGGCACAATAAGATCCAAGTAGGTATACAGGTACTAAAAATTAAGGTTAATACAGTATTATGATATTCTAGGTTTATACTAGGTTCCTAAAGAAAAATAATAAATAATAATAATAATGTTGAAATATTTAGATTAAATAACAAATGCAATAAAAGATTCATGTGTGGAGCTGATGGCATAAAGCTGTGCCGATGGTGATTATATTAGAAGGAGGCAAACGAGCAGGCGGGTCACCTGATGGGAAGCAATCACCGCCGCCCATGGACACCCGCAAAACCAGAGGAATCGCTGATGCGTTGCCGGCCTTTAAGGAAGGAATAGACTCGTTTCTTGAATTACGTCAATAAAACACAGCGTATATCAAAGTATATTCTAACGCTAAGAAAACAATGGTTTTTTGCTGTCTACTGAAAAGTTGTTTTCGAAAATGATTTTATGATAACAAGCGGGACGAACACGGTCCGAAGCACGGAACACACACATTTAATGATAATGCCCCTATACACTGGAGACACAGAGGTCACGTAACTGGCTCCAAAACTTTACCACCATCATTTACTATGACGGCACGCGGTCATTGTTTTATATATTATTCATCGATAAAGTACGTACTTTGTGCGAACTGCGCCCTAGTTTTGTGGGTCCCGGGATTATGCAAATGTGGTCAGTATTGCTGAGCCGAAAGAATAGATTGTCGCTTGTCTTTCGGAGGATAGAATAATGTGTTTTCTTTTCATTCGACCAAAGTTTATTTTCGGGTCAGACATAGACGATTTGGCATTTGCTTCGATTAAGGAGGACTTGGTGTTTGGTCTTTGTGTCTATTATCGAAAGATAATAGTCAGCTCATCATCATTATGCCTATAAACAACCTTCATGAACATGAGGGAGATCAAGGTTGTAGCCCACCACACTGACCTAGGGGAGGTGGAAGGGTCTAACAACTGCCATTGCCACATATAACCGACACCAACGGCTTACCTTGCATGCCCTTGCATTTGCATGCCGTCCGAAGTAGGGAGCTCGAGAAATACTTACCTATTTGGTCACTCATCAGATGACCCAGCATTGCGAATCTAACGATGATGCAACCTTTAACACAGCAATATTTTTTTTGTTACGGTAGGTAAGTACATAATCCAAAACAAAGGAAATTAAAGTCTGTGTAATTTCAAACATACCAACGACGAGCTCTACTTTTACCATCCCCTACACCTACAACTATCTACTATCTATTAATAAGTTCTCTGTAATAAGTTTGCGTTAAGCGTTTTTACGTTAATAGCCTATAAGGTGGTTATAGGCCTCTGATACTTTGTCTTTTATTTCATAAGCGAACCTGTGTATCAGTGTGTGGGCCGCATTAAGACGTAGGCTTTTATACCTTTGAGAAGAAAACAATATAAAACAATATCTTAAATTCTAACGGTGGTTCCTGCGTGACCTTTATATGTACGCCTACGTAATCATTCTCGAGATTTTGTAAATATTAGATTTTTTTAGAGCGATATGAAAGAAAAATCTGTCGTGCTTAACGCGTACGCAATGTAAGCATCGTTTAATATGCGAATTAATGGCAAATTGGTGTGGTGAGTTTTAAGCCCATAAAAGATGCAGTGCCGATTCCGTTCTGAGCGCCTCGAAGAATCTAGACAGACACCTTCTGAAGATGATCGATCACCACGGTTTAGAAACCTTTAGTTCCTCGCCACCAACAAAAGTACGGTTAAAAGCCACCGGCGATCAACAGCAAACCCTTTTTTTAAAAACCTTAGTAAATCGCTTACCTGTACTATTGCGATCCAAAATGTTAACCATTGTAAATATTTATATGTGTACGAACTAATAAATAAATAAATAAATGTATTAAAAAAGCTATCATTGAAGCTATGGTGGCTTTTGTTCCCAAGCCACACTTCTTCGATCTTTTCGCTCTCTTGTAAAGTAGCTTTTTTGTAAAATTCAAAATTTAAAATTTTTATTCAAAATTATTTTTAACATGTGTTTTTTGAACGTCAATTCAAAGCCATCACTTCGTAAACCCTACGGTGGAGACGTTGTATGGAGAAGAAGCCGCAAGAAACTCACAAGGGCTGTTTCTTTCTCCTGTAGTGTTACAATACAGTTTTATTAAAAAAAAGCCAATAATTACCTAGGTATATCACATTCATAACAGTAATTTGCACTATTGTGTATGTACAACTATATCCATACATTTTTGTCACTAACATACATAATCTTCCACTTTATAATAATAACCTTTACTCATTCATTAGTCTTTTTGACATGTGCTACCGAGTTAGTATCAGTTGGTTTAAAACGCAACTGGTCTACTGATCTAAATCGCAACTGGTCTAAAACGCAACTGGTATAGTGGTCTGTAAAATACAATATTTGCTACCTACCTATGTATTAAAAAAAACTATCAATGAAGCTAATTGTGGCTGTTGTTCCCAGACCACACTTCTTCGCTATTTTCGCTCCCCTGTAAAATAGCTATTGCAGTTATCTCTATTTGCTTTGCACCCGTCGGTATTGATGTATTAAAAAAACTCAATGGAGCTATAGTGGCTATTGTTCTTCTTCGATCTTTTCGCTCTCTTATAAAGTAGCTTTTTGGTAGTTATCTCTATATGGTACCGCACCCGTGGTATCTATGTATTAACAAGTACATTTTCTATGTTGGTCGACTGTTACTCGTAAACTTGTAAAGCCTACTTAGCTGTGATAGTTTTCCTTTTAACTTCGTCATATATACAACTACCGTGAATTTTTTCACGTATCCAAAAAAACCATTTCGATGGCAGGGGGGGACACTTGACTCTTAACAAAATTTTGCACTTTAAAGCTTAATAGTTCACAAACGGATGCCTCAATCAAAAAACTGTTTCCACAAACCCGTAATATTTTTGAAATTGCTATCCAACGAACCCACACTATGGGGTAGACAAGGAAAAAAATTTACATCCCCACTTCACGTGTAGGGGAGGTAACCTAAAAAAAATATTTTTCAAAATTTTACTTCACCACTTTGTCGGCGTGATTAATGTATATCCATGCCAAATTACAGCTTTCTAGTACTAATAGTCTATGAGCTAGGCTGGGAACAGACAGACAGACAGACAGACAGACAGACGGACATGGCGAAACTATAAGGGTTCCTTGTTGACTACGGAACCCTAAAAAAGGACTATCAATGGAGCTATGGTGGCTGTTGCTCCCAGGCCCACTATTGAGGGCGGCGTATCTTATCGGCTGCCGTGAGGGGCCGTCGCTTCCCTTGCGTTACACAAACCTATTTGTTAACTCCGCGCCGGATTGGGGAATGGGGCTCCCGACCTCGTTGTTATTAATGTCTCTGACCATTTGGGTGGCAGCACCGTCAGATTAAAGCATCATGCGTATCTAACTTCTTTTTCTTACATAACAGTAACATTTTATGCCTACCAATACAATACCTACTTATCCAAATACCTACTTTACTTTTTTTATTTTAAGTGCTAATTGCTGCACTGAAGCTGAATTAAATACTTATAAAATACAGTGAAAAAATTAAACGCCTACAAATATTTTACGTCGGGTAGTGGTACCAGTGATCCGCAGGAACCAGTTAAAGACATTTTTTAGGGTTCCGTACCTCAAAAGGAAAAGTCGGAACCCTTATAGGATCACTCACACCAGCTCTCAGCGGCGGTATTTCCGGACCAATATGACTTAGGAATCTTCAAGAAACGAGCCTATTCCTTCCTTAAAGGCCGGCAACGCATCTGTGATTCCTTTGGTTTTGCGGGTGTCCATGGGCGGCGGTGATTGCTTTCCATCAGGTGACCCGCCTGCTCGTTTGCCTCCTTCTAATATAAAAAAAAAAAACTTTCTTGCCCGTCTGTCGGTCTGTCAAGACCCTTTATCTCGGGAACGCGTGGAGGTATCGATTTGAAATTAAAACCATATACTCAGGTCTGCGGTCCCTTGAAGCTGTAAAAATCAACTTTTAAGTTAACGAAAAAAAAGATACGGCCGTTTATGTCGCAAAAAACGTATATTTCGACACTCTCAAGGGAATCAAAATGCATAGGGTAGGTACTTGCCGTTGACCTAGAAGTATGACGTTTGGCAAGTAATATCGTCTTATACTACAACAACACTATACACATTTAATTAAATCAGAAAAAAAGGGTATTTATGCAAGGAACGGGGGTCCAAATTTTGAAGTAAGTTAACCGTGCTATGTGGGGTATCGTATGAAAGGGCTTCATTTGCACAAATTTAACAGATTTTTTATTATTTTTATGATTTGTGTAGTACGGAACTCAGAGTCCGACTCGCACTTGTCGGGTTTTTTCCTATTATCATTGAAAATAGGGGTCAGCTATTGATTTTAGTCTTTAGTAATAAATGAATACAGACAGGGGTCTGTATTTTTACTTTTTTTTTAGAACTTTTAAAGGGGAAAAATTTCGTAATACATGATTTTTGCGTATTAGCTTTCACCTTTTACGCAGCGCACGCAAGCAAAGCTCTCAAAAAAATATTTTCCCGTTTTTACAACATTTTGCATTGCTGCTCCACTCCTATTAGTCATAGCGTGATGTAATATAGCCTATAGCCTTCCTCAATAAATGGACTATTCAACACAAAAATAATTTTTCAATTCGAACCAGTAGTTTCTGAGATTAGCGCGTTCAAACAAACAAACAAACTCTTCAGCTTTATAATATGAGTACAGATACAACCAAGCAGATAAATTTCGTGTGGTTCTTATCTGGTATTTTAAGTATCTACATATGAATAGTTCACAAAGTTAAGGTAATAAATAACACAGTTATTTCCTTTACTTTCCTCATATTTACCTAAAACGGGAAAAAAGATCAAAGGAGAGTGTCCTCCGCAAAGCAACAGCGTCACAACTTCGAAATGAAATCCAAGCAAATACATATAATGAGGAAAGAGGGGAAATACGTAACTACGCAGCTAGCCTTCGCTGGAGATGTTAGTGTTATTCCAGAGCGACTTTCAAATCTTATTTTCTTTTTGATGTTAAATTTGAAGCAATTTTTACAGCAAATAGAACTAAATGTAGTACCTACTTGTTTTTTTATTACTTACGGGTAAGCTGCCTTATCTATATATTAATACGTAAAGCAAAAACTTTGTACCCCTTTTTTACGAAAATTGCGCGGTCGGAGAAGTATGAAATTTCGCATACTTATAGTTTACTAGTTGTGCTCGCGACTTCGTCCGCGTGGAATAGTGACTTTCGGCAGCATTTTTAATTTTTTAGGCTCTTGTTCCCGTTTTTGCAACATTTTTCACTGATGCTTCGCTCCTATTTATCTAGGTATCTTTTTTAATTTTTCATTGCTCAAGATACAATCCGTGCAGCCTTAATAAAATTACGGTCGAATTTCGACCACCGGGCGACCACTTAGTATCAATAAACGCTTGGTCTTCATCTTATCTGATGTTCAGTGATGATTACGCTGATGATTACGAGATGGAATTACACTTTACTCGGAGTCCTTAACCACGAAGGACTGTTTTGGGATTAGTACGAAAAGTAGTTATGTGAATACTATGTAATATATATATTACGTAAATAATAAATACATTATGTAGTAAAATAAATACAAATACACAACTTTTAACGCGTTTGCAAACCATCTAAGTATAAAGTTCTTTGTTAGGATTAATGAGCCATGGAATGGATGCAAGCCAGATCCATTAACACGCTGATTCTAGGAAAACCTCGGATTTAATGGAGGATAAAAACCCAATAATTAATACCTATACTACCTAGCCGTCAGCTTAACGAGCTCATTTATAATCCGGGCAATTCTTCTGCGGTAATTATCACACCGTAGAATGCCTTCACGTCAATCTCCAGAACAAACATTACGCACCAACTCAGCCGAGGAGTTATAAACGAAGTTAGACTTTTGTCCTCCGCTCATAAAGCGTAACACTTATTCCAATTAAACACCTCAACCTTCTCCGAAGTACCGTAAATATTCCGCGTCGACATTCCAGGCCAATGTTAAAAATGTCACTTTGAGCAAAATTGCGAATTTCTTGGCAGGAAAGTCAAGAATTAACCGACGTTTGACACGTAACAAGAACGTCATAACTCAAGATGTTGGGCCATGGAAAACAGACTGTCGGCTCACACACACAGAACTCCCTCTTAAAGGGGAAATAGAGGTAGTAATTTAGAGAGACGCGTTAGGAACGTCTAGGCATTGTTTGTTGGAACTGAAAAAGGCTTGATGAAGAAAAGCAAAGTAACACGAGTTCGTATACGAAAGAGCAGCGTATACCTACTACCTACTAACTGCAGGCGTCACACGACCATTGTATGGGAAACAACGCTCTAGATTCTGCGCAGCTGGTAGGTATGAATGAATATATTGCGCTGAATAATATTTTCAATTACATTTCAGTGTTAAAGAATACTGAAACAAGAACTTGGAATTAGCAAGCTATTTTTGATTGTATTTTGTTATGTCAGCCATGTTTTGAAGTTCTATAATTGAGATTTTATTATAATGTAGAGTCACAGCTTCAAAGAATGTTTATTTATAGTGAAAACACGTCACAAAAATATGGAGAAAATTGTGTAGCAAGCATGTTTTTAAGTATATTACTTCTTGAAATGGGTCTATAACTTTCAGCAAAATATTATCTAAAAGATTTAGTTCAATGCATTATGCAATAGAGTCGGGGCCGTAGCCTCACTTCACGGAACGATTGTTGTAGGTTTATTTTGTTGCCCAGCAACAACCAATAGCAATCCCTTATATATATAGTGGGATATAGTGAGCTGAGGCTACGATTTTGACAACACAGTTTATCCTATATTTCACTTGCTTTACTAACGACTGCACTTATGGCCCCAGAAGGATCAAGACAGAAGTAAAGGCTGTTTTTAAAAAATCGTATTTTCTGTAAACATTTTCCTTTCTTATCTTTACAAACATACAAAAAACAATCGTATAACAGACACGAAACTGGTTTAAAGCTACACTAAAGTGGGTCATAAACTAAAGACGTCAGAGCGACAAGCGAGCGCCACAATAAATTGTGTGCGCAATCTCCTAACCTCCACTTCACAGTTCTAAACGGGCAGGCGCTGCCGGTAATTAGTAGCAAGCAGCTAGTTCACATAGCGACCTCCTTAAATTTTCATGGGTTTACATTTGACGTATAATATGCGATATTTAACAAGTATCAATTACTTTAAACCAACTGAAGTCACGAAAAATTAACGGTCTACCCTTTATTTAAAATTTAATAAGGTAGAGGTTTGGGGATAGTTAACGATCACGTATATTTAGTATACAGTAAGCATACATATTAATTAAACATGAAAAAGTACTAGCGATTCAATAACAAAGTTAAAGCTTCGGCTTCTTGCTTGATTCTCTACCATTTTTAATATGACCATATCCTACCTACGCGTACACAGACTTTAGACACGTTTTTAATTAAACGTAAACCTTTATTTATTAGTTATTTAATCATTCAGTATAGAAAGAGGACATGTAACTTTCGTAATTGGTACTTAAGTCATAACACTTAACCAGCACAATCTAATAAACTATTTGCGTACAAAGTTTCATACACAACCAAGATTTTATGTTACATACTTTGTAACGCAATTTTCATGAACTTTCATTTGCCCACAACGCAACGAACGTAGCTATAGAAAATTGGAAAGTAATTCTTTTAGCCTGCGGAGTGATGGCGAGCGAGATCTCGAGTCGTTATTTACTTAGCGCCTAAGTAGATAAACGAGAGATTCTGTAAACTAAAAAGTTTAAAATTGCCGTGAACTTACACTTAATCATAACACAAGTTATAGACAATGTCGTGAGCACATCATCGCCACCGACAGACTATAACCGTCAGACACTGTTAGGTGTCCTTCATTCCTTCATTCATCCTTCATCATTCCTCTATTAACATGGAGAAAACGGGCCATAATACACTAAGCTATCTATCCCAATGCGGGCTGGTGGGTTTCAACGACTGACATCCTCATCTTACAATAAAAATGGAGACCGACAACTTAGGTACGTGCCCACCGCGCACGATGAAGCATTGCCACTGGAGTAATTGACTAGTTGTCTCTGTTCTGCTAAGTAAGTAAGTTTGGTATTTAGGAGACACTCTCACTTTGTCAATTACAACATAATGAAAAAGAGTTGAGTGTACGAAGTAAACGAAACGCAAAACACATTATCAGCAAAAACGAAACGAAAGCAACCGGTTCGAAAAATGTGTATTCGAAACAATTCCATAGAGCTTTAGCTCAATTATCGGAAAATGTTCTGACGATAAAGCATTCTCACCTTTGCCCTACATCCTCTCTCCGTTGTTTGTTTTTTTTTAAGTTCGGAAGTTCTCCTGACACAGAATACAAAGACCGTTAGAAATTAATACATTAGAGCTTAACAGGTATCTATATACTTTTAAAACTGTATCATAGAGTCCGAAGGAGCAGAAACATTGGTTGGTAATTATGTACTTAAAAAACTGAAATTGGAACCCTCGTTTGTATTGGATATCAAATTGTAAAAAAATACTCTAAGGTTTGCGACTTTTAGACAGAGAGCGTTTACGCCGAGCGCGAGACCTTAAGTTTAGGTTTTTAAGTCCAAATATCACGCACACAGAAGCGGGCTGTGAGCGCGCGCGAGTGTGTGCGTAGAGTAGGCTAGTTCTGCTCACTATAGTCAAACTCACTACTTTGATCCGTTCGAATTTAGTTTTTCGGTATACTTAGAAATTATTGAAGTGAAAACTTCTTTAGCGGCGTTATACATTTTTTTTGTAATGGGTAAAAAATGTTAAATTCGCGTCAGGACACGTGACCTGATCGAAAATGTAAGACGTAAAATCGTAAGACGGATGGAGAGTAGACAGCCGGCGCGGCGTAGGAGAGGAAGTATCCCCCTCTCTTTCTACGGCGCGGCGAAAATGTATGCCTGTTGTTTCGTTTAGGCGGCGCAGGGCGCTTGCGCGAATAAATTGTCATGTTTGTGTACGATAGCACAATAAATAAATATTGTATTCTACCACATAAATGATAGTACTTTTATACTGATAATTGAAGCAATTCGTGCAAAATTATTCCCTAACCATTCCAAAATATCAAAAATGCACAACGTTAGTATTCAAGTTTTCACTTCTGCCGGCACTCCCGGGTTGCAACCCGTCGTTTTTTTTATTTTTAACTATGGGCGTAAGCAGATGGCTAAACTACAGATACATGAAATAAGTACCTATAATATTATATTGTATGTATTTTTATTAATGTTGTAATTAATCTTATATCACAAAATTCTAATCAATACCTATCTGTTCCTCAACGATTTATTTTGGACGAATTGATTTGACGACGACAAATTTTATTTTATTTTATTCATAGCTCGGCAAATGTCTCCACTCCACTTGATGTTAAGTGGAAATAGAGTCCCTGTTGTTCCCTGCATGACGTTGACAGTTGACAGTTTGTTGATGGTTTGAGATACGAAACATTTAAAAATCCTTCTTATTTAAGTTTTTCTTCCAATATTTTACAAAGAAATGATTAATTTTATGGGCAGTCAAATAAATTGACCGATTTTTTAGAATATATCAATAATAATATGTTGTCTATTACCAAGCCCAATTTTGTATTATGTATAAATTTTGTATAAAAACTACTTGGAAAATATGAGCCACATAAGCACAAAGCGCATCATGCAGCAATAAAATAGGTGCTGTCAAAACTCGGTCAAGTTATTTGACTGCCCATACAATTAATCATTTCTTTGTAATACATTGAAAAAAAAACTGAAATAAGAAGGATTCTAAAAAACATAATAATAGGCAAGAATACTTAAAAAAATTAAAAAAGGAATACACTTACTAACAAAATAAATAATTAGTCTACAAAAGTCGCACTGCTAGGATATGGCGAGGAGATTGGGCCATAGCCCATAGCGCACACTGGCACGGGTGCGGAGCAGTCGTGACAAAAACTGGGACCACCGGTTTTACGTGTCTTGCAAAGGATCCCCTCCTTTTCACTCCTTCCCTCCTCCGAGAGAAACACACATAGATGGTATTTCCCACCCATCCCGTGGGCCAGCATTGCGAAAGTTACTTAAAGCTCACTTCTCACCACGCCCGATCGGAGGGGGGGGGGGGGGGGGGGGGGGGGGTTTCGTTGAATTTATTACCCATTATCTCTGCAACATAATATACGTTGTCAGTTTAAAAATTTAATTTGTTTATGCTCTCACCAATTATCTAGCTCAAGATAAGTATTCTTAAGAAACTCGTTAGTATAGTAAGATAATATGGAATAATACGCGCTAACCACTCGACCACGGAGGTCGTCCAATTTAAAAATGTTGCAATTCATCAAAAGTAACATAAAATAATTTATTCACTAAAGTACTAAGATTTGTTTATCGCGCTATAAATTTGAACTATCTTCGAAATTACGGCAATTGTTCGAAAATCGTCGGGTAGAGCGTCGAGCGACGTGACCACTCTCTCAGAGGCCTCGCGGCGGACTGATTTGATACTAATAGAACGCAGAGTTTTGTAGTAGTTTTAGAGCAGTTTTAAAATATTTATAGAAAAATTATAGAGCTAATTTAGTAAAAAGAATTTTGCGCATAATTTAAAGAACACTTTTTTCCATAGTAAAAAGCTTTTATCTTATATTTATATAGTAAGTTTAATAGAGAAAACAATTATTTTATCACCTATAATTTCTTTAAAAATTCAAAATGTTCGGATTTTTATAGTTTTTGTTAGTAACCAAAATCTAAAAATGTTTTCAACAAACTATTTTGCTGAAGATCTTTCAAATTGAAATAAAATTTTTGTTCTTAGGTTTGTCAGTAATTTAAACACATTTTTAAGCTTCGAAGTTGACGCGGAAAGTCAAATTATGAAAACCTCTGTTCAATTATCTGGTTATAAATTCCAAAATATCCACAAATCTAAAAATGTTTTCAACAAACTATTTTGATGACAAGATCGCCTAATGATATAAGTAATTAACATATTTGTAAAGTAAATATTCATAGATATTAAGAGGTTTGAAAAGTACAGTTTTTGAGCAAAACGGCGTAAACGCTCTTAACTTGTCAAAGAAGTAGGATTGTATCCTTGTCTTGAAAAATTACGGTTTTATTAACATATAAAATGGGAGTTTTTAAACTAACAATGTAGATTAAGGTAATTATTGTAACTAACCCAAATGCGCCATGCTGCTTGAGAACAAATATATAAATTATTGAATTAGTATAATAATCATCAACGGGATTTCTATTAAACATGGTAATAATCCCTTTCAATAATTGTTATTATTCCAATTAAAAAAATGGTAAACATTATCTTTACAAAAACATAGCGTTTATATCTCGACGTTATTATTGTGTACATTTATTAAAGCTCTATATCTGACAATTGTACATATAACTACATAGTTTATAACAAAGTCGCTTCCCGCTGTCTGTCTGTCCCTATGTATGTATGTATGTATGCATTGATCTTTAAAACTACGCAACGGATTTTGATGCGGTTTTTTTTAATAGATAGAGTGATTTAAGACGAAGGTTTATATTTATAAATACATGCATAATATAGTAGAGAAACACTGATAATGATAAATAGAAATACGATTTGTTTGTTTTGTTGTCATAGCAACTGTCAAAGCGGTACGAAGTCCACCGGGTCAGCTAGTATATTATAAGTACTAGAAGTAGGCAAGCTGCAAGCACACATTGTTTGTTCGTATTGACGGAGGCGCCCGCCGCATCACGGGCGGAAACTGGCGCGCCGGAAGCTCCCATCGAGCCTGCTTACTCACACTTGGTTTTCCTCTTAATGAGTTGCTTAAACGAAGAAAAAGATATTTCTTTAGAGATTTTCGTATGAAACTTTTGTTAGTAATTTACTAAAACAATAATCTATTAAATATTTATAAAGATAGCGAAATAAACATTGTGCATTTGCATTAATTCATTTTTACGTTTACACAGAGATAGTTGGCGGATCCGAAGGTGTCGTAGGTTGGTTACTTTATGACCCGGAAACCCATCTCACTCCTGCGGGTAATGATAGATCTGTGGATAGACCGAACTTCAATACATAGCCTCTGGTAGGTACTTCACTTGGCTTGAAAAATACCACGTGACAATACCAAAACCAAGCATCGTTTGCTAAAGAAAAATATACATAAAATAGCTAAAGAAAATGAATACTTACAATAGTTACAGTTAAAAACTATTTATTCGTGTAACGTAATTAAAAGATGTTTTAAAGTTCATCCATGTCTTGCTGTTAAACTACGTTAAACGGTAGATGCAAACTTTTTATGATTTATTTAAGACTTTTTTTAAAACAACTAATAATTACCTAAGTAATAATATCTAACCGCCTCTTGTCTAATGGTTAAGACCACCGGTTTCGACCCAGAGGTCCCGGGATTGATTCCCAGCTGGGGGGTACATTTTTGTGTACTCGGTTTGGTTGGTGGTATATAGGGCTTGTTTGTCCGCCTGGCTAGCTACCACTATCTTATCTAAATATATCGCCATAACATCAATGTTTGTAGCCTTGTTGTGTTCCGACAGCAAGAGATAAGATAGCCAGTGCCTCACTAGTTAAGGATCCCGGGTGAAGTGCGCTTCCATCATTGGCCTTATCATTAGGTGATGATAAATGCACTTGGATTATAGTCTTAGTTCCAGCTAAACAATAACATCTCACTCGAATAGTTTCCGTATTGGCTATATCTACTTGAATAGAATAATCAATGTACGAAGTTGAGTAGGTAATTTCTATGCCAATCCTCACAGGGGAAGACTGGAATCACAGCGAGCAATATATACTCGTAGCTTAGCATCTAACATGCCATTGACGTGTTAGAAGTGATTTAATGCTTTATTAGCTACTCGTTTATTTCTTAGCTTATTTATCAAATTGCGTTTGTATTCTTTTTTGTGTAACTAACTGACAAATATGTATGGAAAAGTGTTGATTTTTTTTTACACGAGCTGGGTTTGAATCCGCACCGTCTGACAATATACCCACAATAATTAATATGGTTTTAAATTTGAGTGTCTTTGAAATGAGTAAGTCAAACTTTTCATATTAGGTTTTAAATCGCTTGAACATAGTTTGATTTGATAATATTGTCTGATAATGACGATAGTCTGTTATGAAGTCACTATAATCTGTATTATCCTTGAGAAAGTTTCATTACAGTTCGCTCGTTCATTTGAAAGATAAAGATATTTGATACCGTGAGGCGTAAATCCTTTCAACAAATTGTTTTCTAAAGTTAAATGAAGACACTTAATACGGAACAGGGTGTTTGCTAAACAAAATCTCGGTTTTGTTCTCGTTTTCAAGTGGCAAATTCAAACTCGCACTATTTAGGCGAACTGACTGGTTACAGGGAGTCTCCTAACCTAAGATTCTTTGAGAACAAGTTTTAAACAAAAAATTGTACCATGCAGAAATTTTCACAGTAATGCGTCAGCAAAATTGGTAAAACATTTGGTTTTTTGGACCTTGTCGTTTAAGTCAAAAGGTGCATTTTTTCGTTGCGCATAATATAATCAAGAGAGTTGGCAGCGCACATATTCACGGTTATCTGGTTTTTAGGACATACCTCGTTAATTTTATGCAGTTATAGTTTCGTGTTCATTCATGTGTAGTTTTATGAGGTTCGTAATTAATACCTACTTGTTTTAACCAAAATCCAACCTATGTCTGTAAATACAGCATGAACTACAGATATTGTGGAGTTGGAAATTAAAATGGAATCAGTCATATAGCTATATATGCTGGCTGCATTTGTTCATTTCCTTGGTTCTTTTTATTGCGGTACCTTTTTCTAAATAAAAGATGTCTCAACTCATATTCAAATAAAATTTTATTTACTCATTCCAGAGCATAAGTACAAAGTGATAAATAACTAGATTTTATGATGATATTTTTTCTTGAGTTGCAGATTAAGTTGGGATTTATTGATATACAAGAGTGGTTCGCACTGGGCCCGCGTGGTGGTTTACGGCCCGTTCTCCCTATACATCTATAGGGAAGGCTCGTGCCCAGCAGTGGGGACATAATTAGCTGGTGATGATGATGAAGAGTGGTTTAAATAATTTACATCAAATTATTTATAAATTCCTGTTCTGTCAAGTTTTAATCTGTGCATCTCTGACGATGACGCATGAATCAGCCATCGCTTCCTCAATCATATTTTAGGGTACGTCACGACCCGACGCAAATTAACGATCGATCCAAACTTGTAGGTACCTTTACCAACCAAAGAAGCCTTTATTAATTTTATGTTAATTTAATAATATTGCCCCCTTGGATCTGTTTCCCGGGAAACCGGTATATCGTTTCAGAGTCTCAACTTACCTCGTTTAAACGCTATTGTGTTGCCAAGCGAATTGAACTAAAGTTCTATAGCGAGTTCAATGAAAATATTCGTTATTTTACTTTTGTTTCATCCATACCATAGAAAACGCGACCTAAAGAATATAACCACAGAGAACAAGAAAAAAAGTGAACCAATAAAATCTTCGTTAGTTTTAACAACATACATAAACATATCTAAACCCTCATATAAATCAGTCAAAACTAGCCATTATATTTTTTTTCTTTTTATCAAATGTCAGTCTGTGTGTTTTTCATTTCCAACCAGTAAACTATAAAATCTAAAGAGTTATATGTATATAGCAGACACACAGCGTAAACAATTTATAAAATAATCTATTAAAATGCTTTTTATAAAAAGTAGAAGCTTTCTTAGACCATCATTTCCTTATCATCGCTTTCTACCTTGTTGGAGGCCTATTGACGCCGCATCTTCCGTTGTGCGATATCGTCTGTAGAAACTTGCCTTGCCTAACGTAACGCCCTCACAGCAATGCTTCTTTTGTTTATCCGCTTCTACGGATTTTTAGCAGCTACTTTTACGGATCTTCTTCATCTGCTACGTTCTTCTGCAGATTTCTTTATTTAGTACCAATCCGCTTTAGTCCCGAAAAAGAAATCGTGATAGTTTTAAGTCTTTATAGATCGTATATACATTTCTTTATGTCCCCGCTGCTGGGGTATGAGCCTTCCCTATGGATGGATAGGGAGAACGGGCCATAAACCACCACGCGGGCCCAGTGCGGATTGGTGGTTGTTAACAACTGCTAATGCAGCCGGAACCAACGACTCAACGTTACTTCTGAAGCACGGAGGAGCTCGAGATGATACATTTTTGGTCACCCATCCGATGACCGTCCTTTGCGAAAGTTCCTTAACTTCAGCAATCGCAGACCGATGAGCGAAACCAATCATTCACCTAAGATATTGGCATACTATTAGATATTAGTTTCTTACTGTAGTTTACCGCATTGAATTAGATCTGTCATAAAGAACAAACTCCCGAGGGAACAAGATGTATTTCCATAACCTATTTAATGAACATATACTATATTGATATTGTTAATCCAAGACACGTTCTACACATCAAGAGCATGGAATTTGCAACCGTAACCGTACGTAACGTATGTATGTATGTATGTATGTATGTATGTATGTATGTATGTATGTATGTATGTATGTATGTATGTATGTATGTATGTATGTATGTATGTATGTATGTATGTATGTATGTATGTATGTATGTATGTATGTATGTATGTATGTATGTATGTATGTATGTATGTATGTATGTATGTATGTATGTATGTATGTATGTATGTATGTATGCATGTATGTATGTATGTATGTTTGTTTGTTTGCAACGAATAAACTTAAAAACTACTAAACCGATTTAAAAAATTCTTTCACCATTAAAATGCTACATTAGCGCTGAGTAACATGGGCTATATTTAAAAAAATGACCACCCGTGCGAAGCGGGGACGGGCCGCCTAGTTATTTATAAAACTTGTCACTTACAATTTGAATATAGCATTTTGAATATAATGTAAAATTAAATGAAACAAGTTTTACGGATCTACTCGCGTTTATTTTACAATTTTGTTCTTATTCTGACTTTCAAACTCTGCAGAAATTGAAAAAGACGACTTGCCACTTGTCAGATGGGATCTCTATAATATTAATCAGAAAAAGAGAAAATATTTCTATTGACGAAACAACGCAGGCTCACCTATATACAAAAAGCTAAGAGCAGTGGGGCGACAGCTTCGTACGGATTACGAAAGGTCGTAGGTTTAGGTCCCACTTGTGGTAAGTCGTCTATTTTTAGTCGTTATTTTATTGTATCGTAAATAAAAATGTTATTTAAGATACAATAAAATTGTTATCATTGTGAATGGAAAATACCAAATTTAAATGCTAACTTCGTCGGTACTTCCTGTCAAAAATGAAAGCCTGTTATAAGCCGTATCTGTTTTAATATAGGCTTTTCATTTTCCTGATTTAATAAAAAACAATGGAACAATTTATGACTTTAATTAAATGCTAATACATTGTTTAAATATAAATAAACGACCAAATATGTGAGCGTGAGCTTGTCTTACATACCATGGTCACTTGTGTACATCCAGCTCGAAGGACCAATGTTAAGTGGGTGCGCGTGCGCAAGGTGTTAATAAATGGTAAGAAATGTATAGAGAATTAAAGAGTATTATGGAGGTTATACAGTACTAGTTATTAGTTATTCTGTGGTTATATACTATGTTACCTTTTGTAGTCGTATAAGCTGATGGTATTCCTGTTTGGTTTCCAGAGAAGGGGATGTACCTGGGCTCGCCGTGCGAGTTCACGTGCGACGCGCGCCTGGTGCACGTGTTCTGCGACCCCACCACCTCCACGTGCCAGTGCGACCTCAAGCACCCGGTCGCGCTGGGCATCGCCAAGGGATGCGCTAAACGTAAGCTTTTTATTAATTAATTATCAGTTCCCGCGTCGTCGTCGCCCGAATGCGCTATAATTTCGTATTCGCTTAGCGATTTTGTGGGTTTTTAAGGATCAAGCGTGATGTTGAAGATTGAACTATGAAATGCAATTTTTTTTTTAAATTCGGCTGGTAGTTTTAGATGTTAGCGCGTTCAAACAGAATAATAAAGTCTTATATAAGCTTTATTATATTACAGTATAGTCTAGTGGTCGTCCGGAGGCCAAAATGCTATATATCCCCACTCATTCTCCATGTATACTTTAACTATGCCTAATTTCACACTCCTACATTTTTTCTTCATAAATTAATATAGATTGAAATACCTAAGTAGGCATGTGAGCGGGCGAGCGTCTGATGGTGTTCGTACAGTCTTCGCCGCCCATAGACATCTAGGTGCTGGGTACATAATGCAAGTTTTATTAGCAATTCGATTTCGTTAACGAAAACGATAAATTGTATAGCAAGAAATTTGCATTTCTTTTCTTAAACGAGGTGAGGCGAGTTGCAACTTTACCAATATTCTCGTTTTCGTTAACGTCATCGAATGGTGAATAAATATGAACCTAGCGGACTTGGAGTAAGCATTGCTGTACAACCAACCGAATGTAGCGCCATAATCTGCCCCGTAACCCCGTTTGAAATCGAACCCCCGACTTTGGGACTGTGACAAGTGCAATGACTATTTTATAAAGCTAGCATGTTCTCGCTGCGTTGCCCGCTTGTTCTCGCTGGGTTGCCCGCCATGTTATTATGTTGTCATGGCGCCGTAACTGACACGGTTAACGCTCTACTTAGGACGTTCAAAGTTAACTGCCGGGATAATGGGCGCGCTTCCTATTCTTTGCGCCTCGTGGCCCGGTTTCCTGCTAGAAAGTCTGTGTAACTAACGTAAGAACTTGTTGTTGGTGAATTAAGTAAGTCTATTAAACTATTTTGCTTGTCCTCGAGCTCCTTCTCGATGGCGCATGCATGTGATAGCGTATGCGATAACTGAAGTTAAGTAACTATTACAAAAGCCGGTTATCGGATGGGAAATCCAATCCATCCAATCTTGAGCTTTTCCGTGCTTCAGATGAAATTATACGAGTGGTGATTTGTGGCTCGTTCACCTGTGGTGGTCGCGCCTCAGCAATGGTGGCATTAAAATAAAATGAGTAGCCATATACGCAGCCGTGCGCGTGGCCGGTAGATAATTTAAGGCCATTGACACAATTAAACAACGTGTAAAAAAAATTGCGGTCAAAATTAAAAGATCCAACGTGTATCGCATTTAGAACTTGTATATGTTATTATTAAGACATAGGTAATTATTAACTTTAACTTGTCATGCATTGGTTAATGAAATATTTATGTCTGTAAAGTGATGCGCGTCAGGCGCGCTTAGGCAAGCAGCAGTGATCATAAAATATAAGTACACGTAAGTTACTAAACCACTAGGGCTGAGATTAGTTTATTTTGATGTGACGTCACAATAGAAATATTTAAAACAAATTAAAGTTAAGAGTCATGCATGACTTAGCAACTCTGCAACTCTGCATACAAGATCTAGATCGGATACACTTTGGATCTTTTCATTTTGACCACACCTTTGTGTAACACGTTGTATATCTATAGAAGAAGTTGTTTGTAGATATTCTTTTGATAATAATATTCTTTAGGTAAAGGGCAAAACACTTAGTATAATCAACAGGAACATGGACATAATTCAATTCAGTTACGTTAACTTTTCTATAAAAAACCGAAAAAAATAGACGAGGTGTTTGCTGTTGTGATGATCCACTGCCGGTTGTAGCTCTGTCCTAATTATGTCAAGGTCTCTCAGTTAAGTTTTATTACTCGGTTTCCATGTTTTCTACTCCATTGCACTAGAAACCGCCAGGGCCACAGATGTCTGATTCTACGATACTTTGTTCGATGACCTAGTTTGCTGAACTCACTCAATTTCCTCCTCAAATGCAACTGCCTCTAACCGCATCTGTGGTCTAGTGGTTAAACCATCCGTCTTGGAGCAAGTGTCTAAGGTTCGATTCCCAACAGGTGTACATTTTGCGTTTGGTTTGGTAGTTGTTAGAGCTTGTTCTGAATCCACCTACTGTAAACCAGAAGTAATTACAAAAATGCGATAGCCTGCTAACTGGGTAACTATCAGATATAAGATGAAGGTTAAGTGCTTTCCCTTTGTGGATGGATCACTAAAAACATGTTTCTCTTTTCTTTGAAGCTAAAAGAGTTTCCGTGTATCAAGGTTTCAATGCAATTCCTTTCTATGATGCTTTTATGGGATAATAATTTTATTATTTACACTCGTACAATAGCAGCTTCCGAAGAGACTTCCATCGTTTTATCGTGTCGCCTCGCCAACATCAGTCTGCCAACACCCTTGTCATTACGCGATTGGAATGTCAGATACAGTAGGTACCTATTGGACATTCTAATCATTCGGTAAAATTTCGTGCAAATAACTCTTCTGTAACGTTACCTTAAAATACTGTAAAATTAATAAATGTCATAATCAAATACACCTTTTAAATATTTTTTCTTCGTGCGTTCTAGCTTTTCGTGCGAAAAAATATCAAAATAACTGTTCGAGTATCATGAGCCCGGCCATTATTAGAACGGTCTAGACCTTGGCATCACATGTCCTATGAAAGCTTTATCGCTGGAATACTTTGCTATTTATGTATCTTGTCATACGATGCAGTAAACCTTAGTCCTTGTCATGAATCAGGGTTAACATTTATTAATCTAAACTCTACAGATTCCGAAGGTCGGAAAATACGAAATAAACATTATAAATTATCTTGTGTACAATTTCAATGTGACTTTTCAAGAAAACTGTCACTGTTTACGAGATTGTAATTAATACACACGAATGAGAAATTGAGAACACAGGTTTACGAAATTCTCTAAAATTAATGGCACGGTGTCAAAACATATTTAGATTGTGTTAAACGGCACTGCTTGAAAAGGGGTTAACATATTATTAACGATTCATTTTATAATGAGCTAAACGAAATGAAATGTTTAAAACGTGCTATTGTTGGGCTGAGGTTCGTGAAACTCTCAGTATCACATGAAGACATTGGGCTATAGCTCACTAAGCTAGCCCAATGCGGGTAGGGGTTTCACAACTGTCAATTACAAAGACAGGCAGGGCTTAGTCTTCACTATACAAGACAAGAAGCGTAGAGTACGACGCTCTACCACCCGCAAGATTAACAAACATACATTCACTATCATTTGGCTGTTGATGTTGTTGATACCTATTATGCAATGTTAGGTACAGCCTTCTTTGTTTGTCCACAGCAAAGAAATTGGGGGAGCAGTGCTTCTACCGGCAGACGTGCAGTGCTTTTGACGCGCACGCGTCGTGCGTGCAGGTCAACCACAACGCGTACTGCCAGTGCGAGCCCGGCTACCACAGCACCACGCACAACCGGCCTACGCAGAGGGTCTTCTGCACTGAAGGTACTGACAAGGCCAGACCAGGGAGTGATCCAAGGAGTGAAGGGAGAAAACAAATGTCTTTGCTGAGTTTCTTGCCGGTTCTTCTCAGTATAGTCACCAGCATAAATATATGACTATGGACAGCCCTGCAAAAACATCTGATCGTTGGTGAAAGGCGTTGGGGAAGATCTAACTCGGTATAATTATGTGATAATTTGTTGCCGGTATAAATATCGATTTCGGAAACGGCATAAGTATTTGATACCGGGCCGCTTCAAAATATCTGATATTGCATAAAATCAAAATTATGTAATCCACTATCAGCACATATAAAAATAAATAAAAAAGGAAAATATTTTCGTAAGATAACAAGATAAAGTTATTTGCAAATTAATTATATATTTTTGATTTTGTTTCGTGCTAGATATTTATGCGGTCCACCTGTGATCCGATGATTATTCGTTCACAGTGAATAGATATTTATGCTGATAGTGGATTACATAATTTTGATTTTGTGCAATATCAGATATTTTGAATCGGCCCGGTGTCAAATACTTATGCCGTTTCCGAAATCGATATTTATGCCGGCCACAAATTATCACATACTTATACCGAGTTAGATCGTCATATATATATGCCCTTTATCAATGATCAGATGTTTTTGCAGGGCTGTCCGTAGTCATATATTTATGCTGGTGACTGTACAAGGTCTGGAGCCCAAAGTAAACTTACGAACCGATGGCATAATGACGTTCATAAAATATTTGTGGCCTAAACTATGGACTAATCCTAAACTGAATAAATATTTGTGGCCTAAACTATGGACTAATCCTAAACTGAATAAATATTTGTGGCCTAAACTATGGACTAATCCTAAACTGAATAAATGATTTTGAATTTTTTTTTATTTGTGGTCTTAGTTGTTGCCTGTTGTTTGTCAGACTTGGTGCTGCTGACAGCGGATATGCCGACGCTGCTGGGGGTGGCGTCGGGCATCTTCGTGTTGGCAGGGCTGCTGTGCATGGTGCTCCATCTGTACACCAAGGCGCGGTACCACCCCACGCACTTGGCCGACGCGCGGCTCACCCCGCCCTGCCTCTACTCACTTAACGACACTGGTTCGTAGTCTACCTACTTTTAAGCATGTTTCTAGAAGATGATTAATATTTACTTTGGTCAGCAGATAATAGAACGTTCTACAATACAGAAAGTTATAATCTCCTATTTAATGCAGTAAGTAAAGAGTAGCTGTCTGTGATGATGATGGTAACCGCTTTCATGGTAAATCTGGCTGAATAAGCGAGGCGAGCTGAAGGTTTACTATGTTAGACCTGCTAAGAAAGTGGAACATTCTCTACAATATTTTTGCAGACAGAAAAGCACACGAGCAACTCTTGTAAGAGCTAGTTCGAAATCAATCACGTCATTATCACCAGCTCATTATATGGGCACGAGTCTTCCTTATGCGGGTGGTGGTTGCAGCCGGCTTAACGTGCCTTCCGAAGCACGGAGGAGCTCGAGATGATAAATTTTTGGTCACCCATCCGACGACCGGCCTTCGCGAAAGTTGCTTAACCTTAGCAATCGTAGACCAGGGGTGCGTTAACTACAGCCCCATCGAGCTCCTTAGATCACAATCGCCGAAGCTTAAATCGGTCAGGAAGAGATGACGATCAATCATACGAACAGATGGTTCATAGAAAGCTGGCGACGGTGTAACAGTGCGGTGTGTTGTCGGCAGGCGGCACCCTGAGCGCGACCCGTGCGTCGTCGCGCGCGTCGTCGCGCACGTCGGCGGGCGCGAGCGGCGGCGGCGGGGGGGGCGGGGCGGACGAGTCGCGGCGCGCGTCGCGGCGCGGGGTGCCGGTGTCGGCGTCGCGCGCAGGTGCGGCGCGCACGGCGGCCATCTTGCTCATCTCGCGCCACCTCAGGGCCGTAAGGCGGGACGGCGGCGCGCACCCGCCTAAGTGCGCCGCCAAAGGTGATCCGGATAATGTATGCAGCGCGCGGCCCCTACTGCACGTCTCGGTGTTCGGGCGCCGCCGCCGCCGTCCGCCCTCCTCGAACGCAGCATTCGGCTCCTGGACTACTCTGTTGAAGTACTGCGGCTAGTCTGTTCGAATGACATTTAAAATTCTTGTCGAAAGTCCTGTTATCAAGCGAATCTAAGATTTCTTCCAGGAAGCTTATTGATTGACCAATTTTTGGTGATATATGTGCAGTAGAAAATCGAGTCAGATGAAAAAGAGTTGCACATGGTTCGTAAAGTTAAAAAGATCAAAATGGCAGCCATATTTCAGTTATCGATGAACTGGTTCTCCATTGGAGACAAAGTTTTGTATTACCAATTTGTTAGCAGAGCTTTGATGAAAGAGGTGAAACCACTGGTGACAACTGTTTTCTCTCTCTTACTGGTGCACTCAGACACGTCAATTAAGATTAATGTTACATAGGACCTGTGCTTATTACTAAATTGATCATTAGGGTTTATAAACGTCTTCAGAGACTCTTGAGAGGTATTTTCTATTAAAGGCGGATGCCCCACGAAATGCAACGAAGACAACAGCGAAACACCATAAAGTTGCAGTACGTTATTTCTTTTATCTGTCTTTTTGAAATCCAAAGGTAGCCGGGTACTAGTTCGAAGAGCCGCGGACGCATGAGGTGCCGACGACGCCCGTGTCCGTTAGATGTTGCGTTTCAATGTTAGCGGCCAAGTGGCGCTAGTGTGCGACTGACAAGGCGCGATGTTGAGCCAAATATGCTGACTACCTATACCTAACCACTTCCATAGAGCCTAATATGCTGGTCCTAGCACTTTCATACAACTTCTTAAAATGTAACGGTTACTTTGATTCCAGTCATAACTGGATTTTTACCATAATACCTACCCGCAGTGACTTCAGTGCCACCTTGATTATGGCGCATTCAATTATGTCGACGACATAAAGAAGAAATATACCGAACCGTTTTTGAAATCCTTTGTTAATCCTTATCATTAGTTCTTAATATGTGGCTTACAAATCCTGACCTAAACGCATTTACTAACTAGGTAACAGTGCTGGTCAGTTCTAGTCTTTTTGGTAGCAATCATTCCAAACTAAACGGGATAGCTCTATGATATCCGCCTACAGTAACATCAATATGTCGATCATAGCGCAAGCAACTGTGCCAAAATATCGGGTACCTACTCGAAAACCTCCAAAGGAATGGTAAAATTTTATTCTATTTATTTTTTAAACTCTTTAATCCGTTAATATTTACTATTTTACCCACTTCAGTTGATAACAGATACAATTTAGTATTTTAAAAAATAAAACGCCTCTTAAATAAGAACCCTTTTTGATTTTTGTTTTATATTTTCATTCCTAAGTATCCAGCTATTCCCATACAGTAAAAGATTCCCTGTTGTCAACTATGTAAACTTATCATAATTATTATATTCAAACTCAAACTCAAACTCAAACTCAAACTTTTATTTGCAAACTAAGTGGTACATAGATGGTGTTTACATGATAGTGTCCTTATTACTTAGTCACCTTGTACAGGTATAACAAATAATACTTATATTAACTATAATATGTAATACAATATGTTATAAAAATATATACCTATATTTATATTAAATTGCTATTATTCCAGTAGTCATGTTGATAACCTAAATAATGTTTTTTGTTCAGATCCCTTTATGTCCGTTTTCAGCGACGATTCTTAAGTTTTAGGTAAAACTCCTATCCCGAGTTAAATGACGGTTACTGGAAATATGCCAGTTTTCACCTGGGCCACCTGGTGACCCTTGGACAATTTTAAGTGACGTTTGCGAAATAAAGCCGCTACCTAATATAGATCTGAGGGGCTCCCTAAACTTAAGGTTATCGGTGAAAAACCGTCATATATATCGACATTTATCATAACTTAAGGGTTACCTACCCAAAACTTTTGAGTCGTTTATGAAAACTGGCATATGTCCCCAAAACAGCATATTTGGGATACATCGCTGTACCGCTGTACAACATTTGTAAGTATGCTTGTTGTGTAAGCTTCGGGGCATTGGCACAGTGTGGTGTGGGCTATCGGAATTACGCAGATGTTGCTATCGATGTGGTGTCAGTCGTACGGAACACGCGGGCGCGAGCAAGATGGCCATGGTCCTTTGTATATCCTTCTGTCTCTCTCTCTCACACGGCTTTTTTGTATCAACGCTACCGAAGCTGAAGTTTCGATGGTCATTATCCTCTTTGCGTACAGAATATCGAACGTCTTTAACATGGGGAAGTATAATTTGTGTCACTATTTCAAGTACTAGAGAATCAACACGAAATACGCTTTGCTTACCTACCTACTTTTCTGTAAACACATTGCTTAGCGTAAGGAACATGAAACTGTGTACGAGCATAGCTTACTCAACCTCTTTTAAGTACGCGTATGTCACATCAGGTACATTTCAAATTCACACACGATGATCATATTCATCCATGTTGGAATTGGGGGCAAAACTTGTCCGTAATGCGTGGAACACAGTAATATAGGGAGATTTTTTATTATAATATTTTGATACACAGCAGGCCAAAGCTTCAGTTTCAAAAGCTCAGTTTGCCTAGTGTGGGTTTTTTTGCTTATCGAACGAGTAAAGTTAACTACAATTTGTAGGTTATCAAAACAGCGCCATCTAGTTACGAAATTTGCATAACATGAGACTGTGTCGCTGCTTCGATCACGCTATGTATGCTGACTTTAAGTCGATCGATAGTGAAAAGCTCTCACCCAGCACTCTGCACGTACGCTTCTCGCTTTCGTCAATCGTCCACGTAGCGTTGGCTTGCATGTAAGCGGCACACAGGACAAAACTGTGTCGTTTGTCCTAGTTCTTGTTTCTTTGCTAATTTCAACCATGATCATTAGTGTTGCCCGTAAGTAATCGTAATGGAAGTATTTTGAACCTGTATGTAACTTGTATTTGAATATTTGCCCTTTTAAGATTTAATATTTCATTTGTAACCGTCTAATATACCATAGACTTCAATATACCTACTTACCTTTATACTTATTTTACCAATTAATGATAGACAAAAAGATATTTATCCTTATTGTTATGCTATTGTTACCTATTTTCAAAGTGTTAATTTTATGTCGTACCTCTATGTGATATGATATGATCAACATTTCTAAACGCAACAACATAAGTTCGCTTAAACATTTGCAGCAAGTAAAGACTGGTAAACTTTGACACACTACACACTACTTATAGATTACCTATGGTAAATATATATTTTTTCGCAAAATTTATTTCTAAGTCGTAAATATAATTCAAAAGTGTAGACAGTGTATCAGAGGGAGTGGGTTCAAATCCCGCTCTTGAAAAAACGTTTTTTATCCACACTTTTCTAAACAAAAAGATTGCCAAATTTTATATCTACCTACCCATCTTTTTAAATACAACACAGGTTGTTTGTATCGTCTTATAGATATCTATCCATGCTGTTATACTTGTCACATTATTTACCAAACAATCACGCAAATCCATACAAAAAATGCTGTTGCAATATCACAATTAAATTCTTCAACAACTCACGAGCTGATTCAATACGCTGCTTAAAAACAAAATGTCTAGTGCGAGTTCTATTTGTCATTTAATCTTATTTAACTTTTAATTTAATTGGTAATGGCATTAAAATCACCATGAAGTGACGAACGAGGAGCAAGATTTTTCAATAAGTACAAATTCATGTAAACTTCCTTCATGTAATTCGCGTAAACATTAGTATACAATACAAGTTCATGTTTTCCTCAAATGGCATGGAAAAAGATATCTGAATCTGAAAAGATCTCTTATTTGACAAGAACTCTGATCTGCAAAGTACTCGCACTAGCCACCCACACACCATGCCAGACACAGCAGCTTAGCACACACTTTCATTCAGGAACTCAGTAAAAGCCTACATCGAGTTGTTTCACGGCTACAGGTTCGCGACGTCCAAGTCTAAGCTCGGTGCAGAGCAGTTCGTCCTCGATAAGGAGTTACAGCGCGAGGAGGTGGGAGCGAGAGAGGGAGCAGAAAGAGAGACGGCAGATGAGCATGCGGCTCGCGCAGCTCCACGACAAGATGGCGGCCGGGCGCGAGGTGCCCAAGCATGCGCCCACGCCGTCGCCGCGCTCGCCCAACAACTCCACCGACGGACTGCTGCCGTCTGTATGTGAAATTAGAGAAGTATGGTCATCTCCTGTCCTGTACGTAGTGTCCGGCAAGGGAAACTGAATAATACTGCTTCGTTGCTGAACCGTTGCGTAGGACCGAATTATATTATCTTGAGACTCCGTGTTTCGGAAAGCAAGCCTTTAGTCGCGGTTGTCTGTCTAGACGTTGGTTGGCATTGAATACGTTAATCTCACCAACCCGCGTTAGTACAATATGGTGTGTTATGAATGAC
Source organism: Eudonia lacustrata (assembly GCA_947562085.1). Classification (NCBI taxonomy): domain Eukaryota; kingdom Metazoa; phylum Arthropoda; class Insecta; order Lepidoptera; family Crambidae; genus Eudonia; species Eudonia lacustrata. The sequence goes on from OX387315.1 coordinate 24,629,312, forward strand.
ACAAATTTTTCATTGACTATTGTACGAGTAACTTTAGGTGAAAAGATCTGAGCCGAATATCCTTTGTAGATTTTTATGTGATATTTGTGGAATATGGTGTGTACAATAAAAACGATGATGTTTCGATTTCAACAATCCATCGATAACTTTCTTTATTAACAAGCAAACTTATAAGTCTTACTGCCGTACTCAGAGACGTCATTTAATTTTAATGACAATTAAATGTCTTTCCTTCTCTATTTAGCACTATACATAAGAAAGTGACAGCAAGAGATTTAATTGTCATTAAAACTTAATTGACGTCTCTGAGTACGGCAGTTAAACTACCTATCTTAATATTACTTCCAATTCTAAAAAACATAAAACTCTTTTTAGGGTTGTCATATAATTCAGTTTCTACTTGTCAACGTCTCGTCTGAGGTATATATTTTTGCCCCCAATAATCGTTGAATGTCTTGTAAACCCAAACCCAACCTTTGCGAGCTACAGTTGTCCAAGTCCAAATGCCATGTAACCCTGTGACATCCAATTAATAACAGTAGGTACTTAAAATTGTATACGTGTTGTGGCCTGTCGTTGTGTGTGGTGTATGTAATAAGTGTTCATCATGGTGTTTAGATAAAAAAAGTCATTTTAATGTTGTTTTCCATTATTTGTTATAATAGCACTATAAAACCCAAAACAATTACCATATATTGTTTTCTAAAGTTTACGCGAACACTACACATTGAAATGAAACAACTTTTACGGATCTACTCGCGTTTATTTTACACATTACTTATTTAATGTTTATCCTGACGTTTCGAACCCTTTGCAGGGTCCGTGGTCACAGGGAGACTGAGGTGTTGGTCATCTCATAATTAGTTGGTAGCTTGTATACCCTCATTTAAATTTAATCAGGTGTGTTCCGTTTTACGCAGAAAGAGCTTACAGTATCTTTTGGTCTTGCAGTATGGTGTCGGGGCTGGGATTTAATATTTTGTATGATGGGATCCCAGGCTGGTGGTAGATTCCAACCATCTTCTCTATTAAAATTAGGATGTTTTCTAATTTCAATAGCCTCGCGTATCATCCTAGGGATGAATCGTTGTTCTTTAACGAGTATTTGTGGTTTATCAAATCTGATGTAATGGTTGGGCCCCTCTAGGGAATGTTCGCATACTGCAGACTTATTTTCGCGCCTATGCTTGACGTCGGCTATATGTTCTTTAACACGGGTTCCTATACTTCTCTTTGTTTGCCCGATGTAAGAGAGCCCACAGTCGCAGTCCAGTTTGTACACGCCTGCATCTTGAAGGGGTATGTTGCACTTGACAGGTCGTAAAAATTGGTTGATCTTCTTCGGCGGCTTGAAGTAAGTGTTGATTGAAGCTCGCTTTAAGATATGTCCAATCTTGTCAGTGACACCTTTCATATATGGAAGTACAGCAGGTTGGCGCTCGACTGTGGTTGGTTTATTGCGATTTCTGTGACAAAACCGTGGTACTTTCAGTTTATTATCCTGTAGTACGTGCTTGACATGCTGAAGCTCAGCAGCCAGGTGTTGGGTGTCACAGATGCCGCGTGCTCTCTGAAACAAAGATTTCCCTACAGTAGCCAACTGTCTAGGATGGTGGTGAGAATCACCATTGAGATACCTATCTGTATGGGTTACTTTACGATACACAGTGTGACTCAAACTATGATCCGGATTCCTGATAATTAAAATATCCAAGAAAGCTAGCTTACTATCTGCCTCTAACTCCATTGTAAATTGTATTTTTGGATGTATGGAGTTAAGATGATCTAGAAAAGCAGATACTTTATCAGTTGGTAGGATAGTGAAAGTGTCATCTACGTACCGCTTGTAGAACCTAGGGGTTACCGGTGCTGTGCTCAGGGCCCTCTCCTCGAAGTCTTCCATAAAGATATCGGCGACGACGGGCGAAACAGGGGAACCCATGGCAACACCCTCTACTTGCAGGTAGTAAATGTCATTCCACAAAAGGTAGCCAGATGTTAGACAATGCTCTAATAGTACCGCATATTCATCAGGCATATCTTGTTCCGCTAGACGTTTTTTGGTAATTTCAATGCAATCCTGAACTGGTAGGCATGTAAATAAGGACTGCACATCAAAACTAACCATAGTTTCATTGTCAGCGAGATGTAGGTCTTTGATATCGTTGACAAATTGGTAGGAATCCTTCGCATAAGCTGTTGTGTTACCTCTAAGTGGTGAAAGAATCTTAGCTATATGCCGGGCCAGTCGGTAAGTTGGTGAATCAATCTGGCTTACAATAGGGCGTAGCGGAGCCTCGGGTTTGTGAATTTTCGGTAACCCATACAGTTTTGGTGGTTTAGGGCAGGAAGGAATTAAATAGTTAGCATCTAGATTTAACGTTTCGGAGTGTTGTTTGACAAGATCACTAGTTCTCTTAAGTATTTTGTTGGTTTGGTCGCATTTAACGCGTTTGTACGTCTTGTCATCCGATAAAAGTATTGTTATTTTTTCGTTATAATCAGACGTATCCATTACTACCGTAGCATTACCTTTATCAGCACGAAGGATAGTTAATTCAGGCTTAGCTCGCAGGTTCTTTAAAGCGAAATACTAATCACGGGGAAGGTTGGATTTCGGCAACTTGCTCCGGCGCAAGACAGACGATATGTCTTGACGTATTGCCTCAGCATCAGCCTTCCTGACGTTATTTTTAACTAAGCAATCCTCGACGTTGCTAATGATGCTTTCATACGGTATCCTGCGAGGGGCTACGGCGTAATTTAGCCCCTTTTTTAGTACCTCAACGGTGGGCCTGTCCAGTGTTTGTTTTGATAAATTAACAATTGTGCGATCATCTTTTTGATTTTGACGTTTGTGGCTGTCTATGGTCTAACACCTCAGTCTCCCTGTGACCACGGACCCTGCAAAGGGTTCGAAACGTCAGGATAAACATTAAATAAGTAATGTGTAAAATAAACGCGAGTAGATCCGTAAAAGTTGTTTCATTTCAATTACCATATATTATTATTATTACGTATTATAGCATAACACAAAAGGATAATTAATATAGGAATCTCATATGAATTAACTCTATTTTACTTATCTACAATATGTAAAAAAAACCCTGTTCGATCCGTATGGTGTCATCATTAGGTATCGAGATTCGGTTATATTTATAAAATTATTTAAGAAAAAAAATAGGTACCTAAGTGAAAAAAATTTACCGCGATAAAAATTTTGTTATATGACAAAACTTACATGACATTAAAGACTTCTTGGCGGGAAAGTGAAGCGTCATGTCTGCGGTTTTGCTTTATTTTCTAAAATTTGTGTTATGTCGAATATTAATGTGAAATAATGGTGGATTATTAACAGTTAAGTGTTCGTGAGTGTGCATAAGTGTTGGCAAATGAAACAAAACAGTGCAACGTCACTTTTCAAATTCTCTCAAGAAGCTCGCGTGAGGACTTAGTAAAGCCCCACATCTCTACTGAGATACTCGAGGGGTTGGGGGGTATATCATTTCTCACTTCCCATTTCTAATATCATTCATCATCATCATATATGGAAATATTGTTTATTTATGTATTACTTGTCAGTTAAATTACCTTGACACTGGCTAAATAAAATAAAAAATAAAAATAAATAAAAAAAAGAGATACATGACATTACTTTTGTCGGCACTTCGGTACTTACTTATGTGCTTCGGTAGTAGGACCTTTGGCGGCGCCGCGCCGCCATTGATGGAATGTGTGGTCACATTTATTAAATTACCTAGATTTTGGGGTAATTTGAGCAATTTCGGTACAAAACACCTGCGTTTTAAATTATGATACCTCTTTTATATTTATGAATAATATTTTTTTATTATTATTTTTGTTATTGGTTTGTGTACCCCTATGTACCCCTTTGCGATCAGACAGGGTTTTTTTACATATTGTATAGTGAAACACCGCTCATGTAAAGACTACAAACTTATAAATCTGACGACCTCCCTGGTCGAGTGGTTTACCGGTTTTCATCGTGTCGCTATCTCTGAGGTCCCGGGTACGATCCCCGGTCGGGTCAATTTAGAAGATTTTTTTTTTTAAATTGCCTCGGGTCTGGGTGTGTTCTATGTATAATAAGTATGTATTTAAGTATTTTAAGTACCTATGTTTATCCGTTGTCTAGTAACCATTTAACGAGTTTCATAGCGAAGCTTCTCTTGGGCTAGATAATTGGTGTGAGTGTAAGAAAGTTATTTATAACTAGCTGTGCTCGCGACTTCGTCCGCGTGGAATAGTGACTTTCGGCAGCATTTTTAATTTTTTAGGATCTTGTTCCCGTTTTTGCAACATTTTTCACTGATGCTTCGCTTCTATTGGTCGCATCGTCGTGATGTTATATAGCCTAAAGCCTTCCTCGATAAATGGACTATCCAACACAAAAATAATTTTTCAGTTCGAACCAGTAGTTCCTGAGATTAGCGCGTTCAAACAAACAAACTCTTCAGCTTTATAATATTAATATAGATAGGGCAGGAAGGTTCTAGGAGTGGCACCACTGATTTTAGATTTTAGCACCAATTGAATAGACCACCTGGTTCCTAGCTGTAATTCAGTAAAATTTAAATTAAATTCTATAGTATTTTTTACCTTTGAAAACTGGTGTCGAGTACTGGGTAGAAATCTGCTTAGAAACGATTTTTTTTTAAATAACATGGTAGTTGTATCGCTGGGCAAAGTTGCGGGCTTTTGCCAGAAAAACGACTCCCACTCAATAATACATAATTAAACCTTGCCATTGTTTGAACTTCGAACTACGGAATTGCCAAGTCCGGATAAAAGCCGAATCGTGTTAATAATGTAGATCTTAGTTTTTCCTTTAGTAGCTAGTAAATATCTGTTAGTAATTCTGTTTCTGTTCTATTTCCAGTTAGTAGCAAATTCGGAGCAGCTGCAGCTGCAAGGTGTGGACGGGCCCTGCTCCAGCTCGTCTCTTTACTGACAGCAGGCCCCCTCCAAGGCCCTGGGACGCTCCCGGGACTCCCTGTCCTCCGACTGCTCCCCCGCCATCGCTTGGATGTAGACATTACCCTAAACAAGGCTGTACGATTAGAACTCCTTCGCCTCAGAGCGATCTTTAAAAATAACAATTACCAAGGAGGTTAAAGTTTGATTAAAAACTTTTAAGAAAACCTCTAAAGCCAGTGATTAAAACCGAATAAGTGCGATCATCGAAGATCTCCGAATAAAAAATCTGTGTCTTATCGAGTGTAAAGTTGTTAAAAATGTTATTGTGGTATTAACCGTGTTCCGAGCACAAACCGAAGACCCTTAGCGGAGACACTAATGGATTATAATAACCATATTATGGAAGTATATCATAATACACATTCAATAATATTAATTTAAACTAGTGTACCCTAGGATGTTTGTTTATAGCCATTGTATAATAATAACCACTGCCGATCGAACAATTACTTCAAATATATCTATGACAATTGACAACTACCTCACGATGGCTACGCTTTCAATATACTCAACAGTCGGTACACATCAAGCGTAACAGTTTGTTTGATCTGAGGTCACCCTTATCCCCTACTTAATAAGGACTCTCGATCCGATCCGATCGTGTCAATAGAGTCTAGTAGGAGACGGAAACGCTTGCGTGATACTATCCTCTTTAGAAACCTTCTAAGGGTGTTTCGATCACAAACTTGAGCAACCCTTTGCCATAGAAGGCTTTGGCCTTCAAAAAACCTTCAAAAAGGCCTTCAAAGACTGCTTTTGAGCAGTCTTTGCAAAAAAAACGGATTTGCAATGGTACTGTTACTCTTGATGTACTGTCGACTGTACAACGCTCCTGAATGCTTATTTTTGAGAAAAATGTCGCTGTCGTGTACATAAACATAAATTTTAGTTTGTACCTACCTACTGTTTGTGTTTAATAAATCCGTGTTGATTTAGAAAAGTGAATTGAACCTGCAAACTGAAACGGAAAACTACATACATGTGAAAAATAACAATGGTGATAACATCAATGGAAAATCTATAACACGCGAATCGAAACCTTTTATTCGGGAAGTGTTTCTGAATAAGGTGACCGTTGCTGTATATTAGGTTAAATTACTCAAACATTTGTCATTGACGCACAAACAACATCAATTTAAAATTCTAACTAATATAATATATCATTCAAAAATTAAAATTATCAGCTATCAGATATCATTTAAAAATTCGTCAGCATATACATTGCGCGTCATATTTAAATCTCTGCATTTAAGTGTATTGCTCGACATCGATACTTTGTTGATACAACGCAAAGTCAATAGGACATAAAACGCAAAGTGTTGCATTTTTTTAGATGTTAGATGGAGCCACCAGCACACTCCGTAAAGAGAAAAGCAAAATAGATAAGATTTTTATAAAGATATCAGAAATTCAATACATGTACCTACCTTATTTATGTTAAGACATTATTGTATTCATGTGATTGCGGCAGTGGCGCCTCTGGTGGTAAAACATTGCAGGTTTATCTTGTATTAATATTTTTGTGCCCATGGTCTTGAAAATGATGACTTCTGCTACACCAAGACAATATAACTAAAACAGCAGTAATATATAAGTTTGGGATTATAAAACGATGGAAATCAAGTTCATTAAAATTATAAGAATTTGTATGGTGTTGACTTTAGTTTAAGACTTGTTTATGATTGGTTAAGGTGCCTTTAGTTTGTTTTTTTTGAAGTTCCTAAAACTTAACACGTTAAACGCCATGTGACCGACAAACAATTGAATTTCTGTTGTGTCTGGGTTACGTGTACTTAGTTTAAAAAATATTCGTTTTTTGTGTCAAAACGACTGAATGTGACCGTAGACAGACTAACATTATTATCTTCGACTTCATTTGATACTTCGCGATGGGAAATTGAAGGAGTCGTGTTGAATGACACAACTCTTCGTTGTCTAGTTCAGCCGTTCGTGATTATCCGACAAAACTGTCTTAGAACACTATTAGCCCCATCTATCTATGACTATCTATGTGCAAAGAGAAGGAAGATTATACAAACTTTCACATTTTTTATATTAGATAGGATGTTTAAATTTGATTGTAGGATAATGATGGGTATACTAACCGTAAACCGTCGAATATTCGAGAACATGCATAATTATTATTATATTTTTGGCAATAAATAATTTGTGAATTATGAATTATGCGTGTCGTCACTTTTGAATTATTTAAAGAAGTCCTTTCCATAAAGTGACACAGTTTTACTGAAACTAAAAAGATCGAGGGTTTAAATCTGTCACAGCATCAGCATCAACCATCATCGAAAAAAAAATATTAAACAAATGACAATGCACAAATTTGAAACCGCCAACAAACGCAACAGTTATCCTACGATCCTATTTAAATATATTTCTCTATGCCTAAGATCAATAAGAGAACTGTATGCCTACCTGCAATTACACAGGGTATCTACTACATAAAATAAAGAACTAAAAAAAGTTCGACAATATTTTAAAAAAATGGCACCTTCAAAACTAAATCTAACCAAGTCAACAAAAAACATTTAGGCAACAAAATATTGATTGGTAAGTTCAAGCGCTTTAAGCTTATAGACACGTGTATTAGTAAATAAGGCTATGTGTCTGACGGACATTGTATATGGAGTTAAGATTCATTACACTAAGCAGTGTGATATAACTAACGTTCGGAATATCATACAGCTTCCTAACTTTGTTGTTTGTATTTACAAATGTATATAGGTAGTTGTATATAATGAATTGCCGTATTAATATATATATGAAACAAACAAATGCAATTTTGAACATATATTTCGCTGCTCAAGCATCGAGAATGAATGACTCAACAAAATATGTAGGTGTGACTAGAGTTCATAATCACGTAATCACGTAATTAATTGTCTAAATACTGCGTATGTACATATGGGATGGTTGGTCTTTGGTACATTGAACGCATGCCCTAGACCCTAGTTACACTTACCTATTTGGTTATATTAACTTATTTCATTACGTCAATAGTTAAGTCATCAGCCGGCTCTCAGAGGTCATTAAATTATAAAATAATACAAACTGAAAATCGAAGAAGCCTATAGTTAATAGCTAGATACAATTTAAAATAATTCCATAAAATTTACATTTAATTTAAAACTGTTACGTCAACACTTGCGAATTAAACAAACACCGGTCTAGCTAGAGTCATTTACTATATAGCTAGTACTAAAATTACTAGGGCAAACGATAGCTTTTTCTTTTGTTATTAAAACAAATTACAAAGCTTTAGTCTCTATACGAAAAAAATTATACAGACCATCGGTTGGAAGATTTCGACACATATCCCTAGTTCACCAAAGACTGAATTGTCTATAATGTATGTTAACACGCAGTATGAGAGTATGCCTAATTAGTTGTAATTATTATTATGTTCGTAGGTACATTGCCTGCTTCCGACCACATGTTAAGCAAATTAACAGCGAATCTAAGATATCTTCCGATCTATGGCCTCGAGAGAACTTCTCACCGGCTCTATCTTTCTCAGATGCTGAAAACAAATGATCATAGTTGGTTGAATATTAAATAGTTCGTTGCTGGAAAAAATTATGTTATGAAAATACTAAATCTGTCTTAAGTTGCTTGCGATGAAATAATTTTAGAATAAGTATTGTGCTTTGTTATAACTACCATAGACTGACTGTTAAACTTGTAAATGGAAATGGACCTGACTCTCAAACTAAAGCTTCTGAAAAACCATTTATTTTATTATTATAGTACCGGTCACATAGTCGGGTTCATTTTTATTGGGACTTAGTTTTTAAGTACAAATACGAATATCAGATTGTTACCGCAATGTCAGCTAAGAATTCGATTTGGTATCAGCATCTTATTAAAAGTAGAGCCGCGGAGGAGTTGCACGCGCGAGATAATACTTATAAGATAAAATATAGATAGAATAAAACACAGCCGTATGCCTATAACATATTGTTCTAGCTAGTGTTCTTTAAACACTTGAGTGTACACTTCTCAGTATCTAGTCAAACAAATAAACGAAAATCGATCGAATGTTATACGCCCTAGAGACTTCTGTTCAGTTTTCATTTCAAGAACTTCTCATGGGTTTTAAATGAAAAACACATTTTAGTTTTGTTATAACATTGCTCTAACCTGGTTTCATTTTAAAGTTGTACATTTCTTACTAAAAATAACAGGACGCTAAGCGATTAAAATAGATTCACGGATCTATTCTGATTTCTGATTCTGAGTGGGATGCTTCTAGTAAGTATCTTATGCTAGACACAAATCTCCACGAGTTTATTACTTTTCATCGCCGTGGCTTCGATTCCCAGTACATAGTATTATTTGACCGGTACTTTTTACAAGCCTAGCCTACCGCGAGGCAGATAACGATATTTATTATGAACTTGTTTAAGTCTGTCGCCTTAACAACAATAGTAGTACCAAACATCATTGTTGTATTTCGACAGCTAAACCAGCAAACCGGTAAACCTCAAAATTATAGTATTGTCTGGCGGACTTCGTACCGCTTTGACAGTTTCCATTACAACAAAGCAAACAAAACGTTGACAGTTTCCATGACAACAAAACAAACAAATTATTCGTCTGCTTATGAACACCCATATCTCATGATGGACCCCAATAACAGCGCCACCTACCGGGTCCAATTGTAAATCTAAACCATTCTCGAATTCACTTGAACACACACAGAAAATTTCATCCAAATCGGACCAACCGTTTAGAAGGAGTTCAATGACATACACACGCACAGAAGATTTATTTATATAAAGACTAGCTGACCCAGCGGACTTCGTATCGCTTTGACAGTTTCTATGTCAACAATACAATCAAATCGTTTCTATGACAACAAAACAAACAAATCGTGGATCATTCTGTATTGGAAAATCAAATTGTAAAAAAAAAAATTAGGGGTGGACCACCCTTACCACTTAGGGGGATGAAAAATAGATGTTGTCCGATTCGCAGACCTAACCGATAAATAAATAAATAAATAATAAATCTTTATTATTATTTTTCTATTCTTTATGATATGCACACAAAATTTCACGAAAATCGGTCGAGCCATTTCGGAGGAGTACAAACACCGTGACAGGAGAATTTTATATATTAGAAAGATGTACATTTTAGCTCCCATTGAAGTACATTATTGATCAAAGTATTTGAAGTCATAATAATTTGAAGTTATTACGCTATTGGATCCCGGTTTTTGTCGTAAGATGGAATTCGTTAATATCACTAACCCGCATTGGGCCAGCGCAGCGTGGTGAGTTATTGCTTTATATCCTCATGTGGGTGACTCATGATGTCAGGCCTCGGAGGGAGTAGACCCAGCATAGGCCGATGTTGATGATTACTGTGATTCATGCTCGGACACACTGTACTACATACTCGCTAATTCTACAACTATGTACTGATAATGACATTGAGTTAAGATGATGATAATAATGTAAAAAGGTCTGTCTCTTGCATACTCTCTAAACCACTGGAACTCAAATTATCACTGGCGAATGTCCAAGATTGATTTCAATGAGAATTTTTCAAAGCTTCACAAGTCATTTATATAAATTAAAATTATCAATCAGTGACAATTAAAAATACCAACCATTACTAGATCGCACTTAGAAATGACGCCAACAACACAAAAATGTTAAATTTTCTGCGTTCGAGACACGAAAGTACCTAATTAAAATGTTTAAACTAAAATCCGAGAATAAATAATCTAAGGTTACTAATGATTTCTAATTATTTTATCAGAGTCTAGGTATACAATTTTAAAACATAATAGGATGTAATTTATTAAATAATATAAACTTAATTCAGTGCACAAAACAATAACTTCGTGTTCCCACTATAAATAAAATAATTTCCTCTAAAATTTACTTTTGTCCTAAAATTATGTCTTCCTCAATAAGTTCAAAAGGAGAACAGGTATTTATTTACATTTTGTTTTCAGAAAAGTATAAGATATATGTTATAAGTATAATATTGACTTGAAAATACATACATTTTATAGGCATGCGGCAAATATTAAATCGGACAACCTACAAATGTTACATCGGGCTGCCGACGAAATATTTACTAGAGATTTTGAATGTTAATCACGTCACGACAGTCAGGGTATAAGATAGCGAGCGTAGACGAGTTGACGGATTGACGGAGTGGAACTACGTGTCTTTAGTCTGCATTAACAAAAGGTAACACAGACATTGACAGTGGTCAATGTTTGTTTTGCTTCTACAATAGCGTTTTAAATGTACGTGTAATGTTATGTAAAGAAAAACGGTTGCCGTCATTTGTAATAAATAGTCAATCATTTTACCACCAAGCCCTATGATTACTCGTAGCATGATGTGGCTTAAGATGGTTGACGCTTGCCTTGGCTTTGGTAAGGCCGCCCGATGTGACCCTAGATATAAATTAAGCTAAATTGTTTATCGACTAATACGGCACGATGCAATGTGGCTACCCGGCCAGGCCTTATTGATCAGGGATCTTGACGAGATTGTTGGGACTGTAGACTTACCATAGATTTAATCGTTTTATACCCATACATAGTCTAAAGACCAGAGTTATTAAGCTTGCTTGCGGAGACTGACGTTCTTATTTAGTATGTGATGTGATGCATTTCAAAGTTCTGTGCCAATGGAAAACTCATTAAATTAAAAAGTTTAACTTTTTCTTTAAATTGTCATTAGGTTTTCGTTTGAATATTCGTTCGTCATTGAGATTATGCGGTCCGCAGATGCCATAAATAGAATAATCTTGATTAAATGCATCAAAATAAATTAAATGGCTGTTACACATGTTTTCTGGCACAGACTTCTGGAATGGAAGCTTCGGTCGAATCGCGCTGCAAAATACAATATTTTGTCGCCAATTTTGATAGTCCTCAATGAGAGGGTGTGAGCTGCGCGGTTCGATTCCAGTGTGTGATTGGGCCTAGTTAAGATTCGGGATATAGTATGATTGATTTGATTAACGTCGTATTAATGTAGGCTACATTTAAATTGTCCCGTTGTTTTGTATTAGCAAAAAATGCGATTAAATAAAACGGTTTGAACGTCGACTTTGTTTGTTTTCATATATACTGTAAGTAGAATTGCAAGTCCAAATTGTTTCGCGTCGTGTACCTATCTGAAAACAATTTTTTCCCATTATTTAGTAAATAGTAATTGGAGAGCCACTCTATAGTATAACAGTATTGTATTTTACGCAGTCCACGCTAGGAGCGAAGCGAAACGAATGTGAGTTCGTTTCGCTTCGGTCATGTCGCTGCCGCGTCTTTTCTCACAATCATGTTTAGCTCTGTGTGTCTAGTTAGCAGTCTCACAACAGAATTAGATGGTTTTGACTACGGCAAAAAATTGTGTATAAATAGTGACGTATAGCATATAAATAGTGATACTATGGTTCAAAAGATATTTGAGTATCTTGGTGAGTCTGCTAACTTGACGTCAAGTTAGCAGGAACCTTAAGAAATACGGTTCGTATCAATGTGATATATGTCAAAAAACTGTTTCTAAATAGTGAGTCGTATACGCAAAATTTCAATAATAGTACTTCAATACAAGCCGAGATATTACGGTCTCTAAGTGGGCTGCTAACTTGACGTTTCTTGCGGTGGCGATTACAGAGAAACGGGAACAAGTTTTAAACAAATTTACACTATTTTTATTTCAACTGTTGTAACATGAGTGAACTAGAACAAAGATTTATATTGCAAGCAGACATTCCAATCATAAATACAATACAATGTTAAATATTGAATTTGAAGTTTCCCTTTAGTGGTATTTGTAGTTCCTGTGGTGTATGATATTTCCATAGTTAATCACATAAAAGAAGGTCATAGACCCAACAAGAAGCTGGTAGAAAGGGGCCATGCCCACTTTCTTAGGCTGCACATACTTATGTTGCCATCTCCACCAAGCTCTGCTGATAGCACCAGCAATGGCAGGGGGGCTCTTGTTCCTGCGAGCAAGCCATGCGCCAAGCTCATTGATCTTCACTTGTCCAAAGGGTGTATCAGGTTTGCCATAGTAACGGGCCGGGTCGTAAGGCCCATGGGTAGATCGGTTATATTCTTTCGGATAGTCACCGATAGTCATGGCTTTTAACGGCGATTACGAATTGATTTTGTGAAATTTTTATTGAATTGGATGGACGAAATTCTCAGCTGTCAAATACGACGCAGAGACAAAATTTGAATGGCCAAGTTCTAAAGTCCTATTTCAAAGGTTACAGATTACAGAATGGCGCCAAAAAGGTTTTACTTTATCTTTGAAACCACACCAAAATACTTTATAACATGAAATACGGTCAAAAAAATGAAACTTGGGTGTCTTTTAAATTTTAATGTTGTAAAATATAAATTCAATGAGCATTTACAGAGAAAAGCGGTGTAAATGGTTTGTCCTAAGTACCTTAGCTTTTGGACTTAGGGATTTTTAAGCCAGCTTAAAAATCCCCAAGTCCCTAAAGTCAGTCCAAGTCAGTTTAAAATCCCGAAGTCCAGACTTAGGGATTTTAAACTGGACTTAGGGATTTTAATACATTACATTTTGGACCTAGGGTGCGTCTTAAATTTATTTAAAATCTCAAAATATTATTTTAATCGAAAATAATTTTATTATTATTAAGGGCCTTTTTCCTGTCATGCGGATAGCCGCCAGCATGCGGGTTTGGTCTCCGCATGCGGGCTGCCCATCCTATCATTTTATACATGCTTTTCCTATCACGCGGGTAAAACGCACGCGGGACGCGGATTGGCTGCGGGCGCGCGCCCCGCACGCATGCCATCCGCTTGCGGGACGCGTTCTTCTACTGCCAGTGCCAGTGTAGTTTTTACTGTCGTGCGGGTTACACGCATCGTCATTGTACGCATACAATCGCAAACAAAAATGAAAATTGATACAGAGAGACTTATTTTTGAAAACCGGGATGCAAGGGTGGCTGCTTGGCTGGAAAAAACAATGACTATTATGTATGGGGGTAGCTTGCCTTTCTTTTTATTAAATTCTTCTTCTTCTGACATTGAATTTGAGCACTACGTTTCATTTCTAAACCTATATTTGACCTTATTTTTTTAATTTTGATAAATTATATTAAACATTCCAGTAAGTGATCTAGTTTCAAGATAGGGATCTACTCTAAATTGTTTTTTATATTTTTTTATTTTTGCTATATTTTGAAATTTATAAAAGATAATTACTTTTTTAGCGTTCATCTCTGTGCACGAGTATACTCACTGGCGACACGCACGACACTGCAGCGGCGAACGAAATCTTTGTTCTGCGTGTGGCCCGGAGCGTATTATAACCCGCATGCGGACGAGATCCGCATGCGGGTGAAAATATGCATGACAGGAAAAAGGCCTTAAATCAACACTACCATAATCCCTTACTTTTCCATTGTTCTCCTTACAAATTAAAATGAATACAAACTAAAACTAATATATTTTTAAACAGTTATCAGATGAAGTTACCTAATTTTCTTTTTATTCTTACCCTCCTACCTGCTCTTCGTTTTCTTCTTCATCTTCCTCTTCATTTGCTACATCTTCAGCCGCACGTTCACCACATTCTTCATTATAATTTAATAATATCATGGATGGAGTAAAATCATGGACTAAGGCACATTACAATAAAACATCATGGATTAAGGGACTTTTGTGACACTTAGGGATTTTTAAACTCAAATCAGTGGACATAGGCTAATAGGTATATCAAAAAAACACACTTAGTTACTACCTACAAGTAGTAAACAAAATGTCTTAAGTGCGAGCACGGATCTTACCGATCGATAAATTTATCAGTCGACAAAACCGTTTATCTATCGAATTTTATCTACAACCGCTAGCACGGGACTCGCATCAGTAGGTTTTATCGTGTTCTATTTTAGCGATATTTAAAAATGGCAACACGGGAATTTTATCGTCCCATTCGTTCATCATTCATTCGAATCTTATATTTTTAAATGTTAGTGATTAAATTCTCTTTGGAATTTTAATATTATCCATTTATTTATTTAATATTATTTTACTATGTCGGAACCAAAAACATCGTACCTAATATTTACTCATTTGTTAGTGGATTACTTTTAGTGGATTACTTGCTCCATGCTTTTGTAAAAAGCCGTCGGCAATTAGGGTCCTATCAGCAGCGGTCTTGGGAAATCGAATGTAAACGGGCAAAAGACGCACAATAGCTTCAGAGACCTCTTTCACAACTTTGCTAACTGTGCATTGTCCCAACGCAACGCCAAGTTATATTCTTGCCCAATGCATCGCTGATAACTACCGACAGCATGAAACCGCACAGCGGTAAGAACCGGCAAAAAGTAGATTGTTGAGGTTAGATTAAAAATATGAAATAAGAAAAGAAAAAACTAAATTCCTGCTACTTACAAGTTACAACAACATGGATGGGCAATCCGTTTGATCTAATCCGTCGGATGTCGCCCCAAATGCTTTCGATAACCACAAAGGCAAATTTTCGGGATATGCGAAACAACCTCATGAATCAGAATATTCTAAATCCATGGGGTTGTTTCTCTACCTCAGATGGCGCCAGACAATGTTAGTTTCTTCGCGACGTCGCTGTTGCGTCTCTTCTGCAACCAGAAAAAAGTGCCCGAAATCCATTTTTTCACGACCGCCCAAGAAAAGTGTAATATTTAGTAACTTTACGTAACTTTTGGGGGTTAAGGTCACTCGCGTCCGTAGGTTTACCCTCGAGACCCGTGACCCCTGGGTGGTGCTAAATGAGTGACACTGACTGAGTGGTAGAGCCACGCTGCGTTGTAGCTCCTCTCACTAAATACCGGCGTGAAATCGGTCAGTGATAGTTCCGGAGGTTCCGGTTCCGGTTCCCACACACACAATTGATATGGCAGCGCACTTAAATTTAGATTTACCCCAGGGGGGTACCTACACCTCCAGTGTAGGAGAATCCCCTCCTGAGCGTCCACGCTCAGGCTGCCCTGCGTATTCTGGGGAGGGCAAAAGTCCGCTCGTATCAGCACATGCTGCAGGCAGGAGTAAGGCAAGACATTCGGCAACCCCTCCTACGCTTCGCGTGGACTTCTGCATCATCAGAGGAATTCACTCCAACTTAAGCGCCGTCCATTACCACCTTGAGACGAAGAAGCCGGCCTTGCTTTTCCTTACTGAAACGCAGATATCCCCCCCTCCTGACGTCTCCTATTTGCGCTACCCGGGATACAATTTGGAGCATTCGTTTGTGCCACGCGCCGGTGTTTGTGCTTACGTCAGGGAGGATATGTGCGTTCGTCGCCTCGGCAATCTTGAAGTTAGGGACCTCTCCATCTTATGGCTGTACGTCGACTGCGGACACCACCCTCGCGTCTACGCGTGCCTGTAAAGGTCCCACAGCGGTAACGTCGAGACTGACCAACTTGTCGAGAGCGTCCAAACGGCCACAGATTCCCTTCTCCAACGGATCCCCTCTGCCGAGATCGTGGTGCTGGGAGACTTTAATGCCCACCACGTCGAATGGTTTGGTTCACGCACAACTGACCACGCGGGTAGAGCCGTTCGTGACTTCGCTTTGGCCTACAGTCTGTCCCAACTGGTTGCCGAGCCTACGCGGGTACCAGATATGCCCTCCACATCTGGTACCCGCGTAGGCTCGGCAACCATACACTTTCCTTACTGGACCTCTTGTTGACCTCGCACCCAGACGGCTATCAAGTGTCCGTTGATGCACCACTAGGCTCATCAGATCATTGCCTGATTCGGAGCACAGTGCCTCTCACGGAAACTTTAAAATCGCAACGTCCGGTCAGCCGTCGGGTCTGGCATTATAGGTTAGCGGACTGGGATGGGATGCGAAGTTTCTTTGCGTCGTACCCTTGGTGGCGAGTTTGCTTCTCGCTGGATGATCCTGATGTCGCCGCCGATTCTGTCGTTGATGTGATACTGCAGGGAATGAAACTCTTCATTCCAAACTCTATGGTTCCCGTTGGCGGCAGACCCCAACCATGGTTTGGTCGATGTTGCAAAATAACGTCTCGCCAGAAGCGCGAGCATTACCAAGCCTGGGCTAATGCGGTGTCATCAAAGGATCCAAGTACCAGTGTGCTCAAAAAGAAGTACAACTTTGCTGCCAGGTCTTTTAAGAAGGACATTGCCAAGGCGAAGTCATCATGCATAGGTAGAATTGGGGAGAGGCTAGTGCGGCTTCCTTCGGGTACGCGTGCATTCTGGCCTTTCGCCAAGGCTGTCTTGGGGAATTTTTGTCGACCGTCACTTCCACCACTGCACAAGACCGATGATTGCCTTGCCCATACTGCAAAAGAGAAAGCCGATCTCTTGGGTACTCTTTTCGCATCAAACTCGACCTTGGACGATGGGGAAAACTCGCCACCAACAATACCGCATTGCACTTGTTCTATGCCAAACGTTCGGTTCCTGCAAAGGTCAGTTCGTAAGGCTCTTTTTTCCCTTGACATTCATAAGTCGAGTGGGCCTGATGCAATCTCTCCCATTGTGCTTCGGACGTGTGCTCATGAGTTGGCGCCGTTTCTAACGCGCCTCTTCCGGCTCTCTTACACGACTGGCGTTGTCCTGAGTTCTTGGAAGACAGCCCTTGTCCACCCGATTCCCAAAAAAGGTGATCGCTCGGATCCGTCCAACTACAGGCCTATAGCCATCATCTCTTTGCTCTCCAAAGTAATGAAGTCCATTACAAACTGCCAACTCTTGAGGTACCTAGAAGAGAATCAGCTACTAAGCGATCGCCAGTACGGTTTTCGCCGCGGTCGTTCGGCTGGTGATCTTTTAGTGTACCTCACTCACCGATGGGCGGAGGCAGTCGAGAGGAAAGGGGAGACACTAGCAGTTAGCTTGGACATAGCGAAAGCCTTCGACAGGGTATGGCACAGGGCTCTTCTCTCGAAACTTCCATCATACGGGCTCCCTGAGAAATAGTGTGCGTGGGTCGCCAACTTTCTTTCTGGGCGTAGCATCAAAGTCGTAGTTGACGGATCATGCTCTGACCTGAAGCCCGTGAATGCTGGAGTCCCGCAGGGGTGTGTGCTGTCGCTTACACTGTTTCTTCTGCATATCAATGACATGTTGCATAACAACAGCATTCATTGCTATGCGGACGACAGTACTGGGGATACACTTTACACCGGACGTACTAATATTTCTCTGGAAAGCGTCATCGAGAACCGGAATAAACTTGTGACTGACACTGAGAACATGTTAAGTCATGTCTCGAATTGGGGCCGACTTAATCTAGTCCATTTTAACCCTTCCAAAACACAAGTTTGCGTGTTTACCGCTAAAAAACATCCTTTCGTCGTATCTCTAAACTTTGAAGGAGCTCCCCTTGATACCAAACCGACCATTGGAATCCTTGGCGTCGATATTTCGAGTGACGTTCAGTTTCGCGGTCATTTGGAAGATAAAGCTAAATTAGCTTCGAAAAAGCTGGGTGTGCTCAATAGAGCAGGACAGTATTTCACGCCGACCCATCGCTTACAGCTTTACAAAGCACAGGTCAGGCCTCATATGGAATACTGCTCCCATCTTTGGGCTGGAGCGCCCCAGTACCAACTCCTCCCATTTGACCGCATTCAACGCAGAGCTGCTCGAGTTGCCGGCGACGTGGTAACCTCTGGTCGGCTCGATCCACTGGCCCTTCGGAGAGACGTTGCGTCTCTCTGTATATTTTATCGCCTTTATCATGGGGAGTGCTCTGAGGAATTGTTCGGTTTGATCCCTGCCGCTGATTTCCTTCACCGCACTACACGCAATCGACTGTCTTTCCATCCACACCATCTTGATGGATGGCGATCTACTACTGTGCGTTTCTCACGTAATTTTTTACCATGAGCTACAGTGCTGTGGAACCAGCTCTCAGCGGCGGTATTCCCGGACCAATACGAATTAGGAATCTTCAAGAAACGAGCCTATTCCTTCCTTAAAGGCCGGCAATGCATCTGTGATTCCTCTGGTTTTGCGGGTGTCCATGGGCGGTGGTGATTGCTTTCCATCAGGTGACCCGCCTGCTCGTTTGCCTCCTTCTAATATTAAAAAAAAAAACTTTCCAATGGCGTCGATAACTTTATCTACCAACTTTTAGATGCCGATAAATTTATCTACTTAACGATATAATTTATCCACAATAAATGTCACTTTCAAGTCCCATGCTAGCTTTTAAACTAAATAGATAAAATTTACCGATTATATCTACGGATCGATAAAGCAAGTCAAGTCAACTGTCAAATTTTATCGTCTAATGTCACTTTATCAGTCGATAAAAGATCCGTGCTCGCGGGACTGATCTTAAATATACAAAACCATAGACAATGACCTGTTTTAACACCAGTGAGTGTTGCTAGTGCATAAAATCCCTAAGAGGACTTAGGGACATTTTAAACTTGGCCATTCTTTGTAGTCATAAATAAATACATGAAAAAATGTGCGTGAAATTGTGATTCTTTCGATATAAATAAAAAAAGAATTCTTCGTTGCTATTATTAAAAAATCTAATGTAAACTTCTACATATTACTCTTAATATAGGCTGACGATCAATGTTGAAGTTTGATCCACAGGTTTAAACTTTATTTTAATCATGCGGTGGGTACTATCGAGCAAAAAAGTTAAATATATATTTTTTTACTGTGTCAATATATAATATTTTTTTTTACATATCCTCGGTTCAATGCTGTTGATTTGATATTTAAACAAATATTTTTCCACTTACTTTTTTACGTATCTACCTATTGTTATTTTTATTAAATCTCATTAAATTTTTGATTGTGTCAATACTCTACTCTCTGTTTAATATTATTTATTCGGGAAAAACAAATAATATTTTTTTACCTCTTTTTCTACTTCCTACCTACTTACCTACCTACTGATACTAATTTTAATATAAATCCATTTACGCTATCGTTCACGGTGAAATTGACCGGCCCGCGGCCCGCCCCGCCGTTTGCAAAGCGCCTAACTTATATATATAGATAGATATATGATAGATACCTGTATTTGAAAAAACTAACCTGCTTGCCCACTGTCTCGCAGACGGCTGTGTAAAGTAAAGCTGGGTGTTTCAATCAATTCATAAGTTTGTTTTATTTAGCACAAAATACGCATAAAATATGATTTTATGCATTAAGAGAAAAAAAATTGTGTGCGTAATTGCCGGAAGAATATGTACATTAAGTCACATCACAACCACATTATGGCTTAACATAATGTGGTTGTGATGTGACTTAATGATAGATACACACACTACAGACAGATATTTTTTTTCTTTTTTTTTATACTTAGCTCGGCAAATGACTCCATCCCACCTGATGTTAAGTGGAAATGAAGTCCAGACGCGAAGACAACTGGTGCAGCGTGGAAACAAACGTAGCATCAGTCAACTTCACTCTGCCGGCCCACAAGGTGCTTCTTCACGCCTCTCTTGAAGGACCCCATATCATAGAAAGGAGGGAAAACGTGTGCTGGTAGACTATTCCATCTTTTGGAGGTGCGACAAAGAAACGAGTCACTAAATTTCTTTGTGCGCGATGGGATATTTGAGACAGTGAATCGGTGACTCCGAAGAGCAGCACGTGTACTCCTATGAAGAAAGGGAAAAGGTAGGACGAGGTCAAAGAGCTCTTCAGAGCACTCGCCATGGTATAAGCGGTAAAACACGCTGAGTGACGCAACATCTCTACGCAAATGCAGAGATTCGAGAGTATTTACCACTTCTGCATTGCCGATAATGCGTTCAGCGCAACGCTGCAATCTGTCCAAGGCATCGAGAAGGTACTTAGCGGAACCATCCCAGATGTGCGAGCAATACTCCACGCAAGACCGTACCTGTGTCTTGTACAAAAGGCACAACTGGTCCGGCGTAAAGAATCGCCGCACTCTGTTCAGAATTCCGAGTTTTCGTGAGGCTGTTTTGATCACGGCTTCGATGTAGTCCCTTTGGTTCAGATCGCAGCGTATCGTCATACCGAGCATGTTGATACTGCTCTGCAGGCGTAGAGATGTACCCTGAAGAGTTGGAAGGGGAAGGAATGGTGACTTTTTTGCCGTGAACGCGCACACCTGTGTTTTCTTGGTATTGAACTCAACCAGATTATTGGTGCCCCAATTAGATATGAGGTCCAATACCCGATTGAGCTCAATGACAAGATTAACTCGATTCACTTCGGTTTCGACCCGCCCTGCCGCTGGGTGACCGTTATATCCTCCATGGACCGTACTATCATCTGCATAGCAATGAATATTTCCAAGTGGAAGCATATCATTGATATGCAGAAGGAACAGCGTGGGGGATAGAACGGACCCCTGAGGGACACCAGCGTTCACTGACATGAGCCGCGAAGCGCATCCATCAGATATAACACGGATTCTGCGCTCATGCAGGAAGCCAGCGACCCAGTTGCAGAACTGAGCAGGCAGACCGTATGCCGGGAGCTTGGAGAGAAGAGCTTTGTGCCAGACCCGATCAAAAGCCTTGGCTATGTCAAGGCTAACAGCCACCGACTCACCACGCTTGTCAATAGCCTCACCCCAAAGATGTGCAACGTACGCTAGAAGATCACCCGTTGACCGTTTCGGCCGAAACCCGTATTGGCGATCGTGAATTATGAAGTGTTCTTCTAGGTAGTGGACAAGTTGTTTATTTAAAATGCGCTCCATTACTTTGCACAAAACTGAAGTTACGGCTATGGGGCGCTAATTCGATGGATCTGACCGATCTCCTTTTTTGGGGACCGGTTGCACATTAGCTTCTCTCCAAGATTCCGGCACACAACCTGAAGAGAGCGAGAGACGGTAAAGGCGCGTTAACACGGGGGACAACTCCGCTGCACACATTTTTAGGACTATTGGAGGGATGCCATCAGGACCATTAGCTTTCCGGACATCGATTGACTGCAGCTCCGCACGGACGTCACGCTGCCTGATTTTAAAATCGGGCATTTTGTGGCCACAGTGAGAAATAGTAGGTGGCTGTGCATTGCAGTCATGGACTCGGGAGTTAGCCGCAAAGAGTTTGGCCAGGAGATCGACTTTCTCCTGCGGCTTGTGAGCTAAAGTTCCGTCAGGACATCTCAATGGTGGCAGCGAGGGTTGGCAGAAGTTCGATTGCACGGCTTTGGCCAGACGCCAGTAGCTACGGCTGCCCGTAGGATGCGTCAGTAGTTCTTGGCCGACTCGTGCAACGCGCTGGGCATCCGCTCTAATGTAAGCTCTTTTGCAGGACTTGGTGGCATTATTATAGGCTGCTTTCAGCGAGCGGGTTTCGGGATCCCCAAGAGCTTTACCTCTGATCCAAGCGCGGTATGCCACCTGCTTGTATCAGCAGCGTTGGCACACTCGCGGTTGAACCATCGGTTGCGCCTGCCTTATGCTGATGAGATAGGAGTGCGGAATATAGTATTCCATCCCTAAAACTATCTCATCAGCAACTGCAGTCGCACTAGCTGTCGGGTCCTTCCCACTGAAGCAGCGCTGCCCCCAAGGAACGGATGCGAAATAGTCCCGCATACCATCCCAATCTGCCGACGAATAGTGCCAAATCTGGCGTTTCGATACCGCTGAAGGCGGTAGCGGGGCCAGAGGCACTTTACTGGATACCAAGCAGTGATCCGAAGATCCCAAAGGAGCTCGAACCTCCACTCGGTAGCCAGCTGGGCGACTCGTCAGCAGAAGGTCCAACAAAGAGGGCGCGTGACCGACTATGTCTGGGATCCTGGTGGGCTGGTTCACCAGTTGAGTCAGGTCGTGCGTGAGAGCGAAAGCATGGGCAGTTCTACCAGCATGGTCAGTTTTGGAGGAACTTAACCACAACTCGTGGTGAGCATTGAAGTCCCCCAAAAACACCAATTCCGCCGATAAGAAACCGCTCCTGCGCATCATCTGTTACCCGACTGAGATGGTCCATAAGTCGAGTTGTCTCCTTGTCGCCATTATGGGATCGGTAGACGCAGACGTAGACACGGCTATGTGAGTCCAAGTCGACGTGTACCACAAGAAGGGAAAAGGAAGGGTCCTCCAGACAGCGCAGACGGCGAGAGCAAACATCCGTCCGAACGAACAAGCAAACTCCGGCTTTGGATTTGAAGGATTCTTCAAGCACATAGCCCGGATAGTGCAGGTAGCTGGTGTCGGCCGGACAGATTATTTGCGTCTCCGTCAAAAACAACATTGCTGGCCGTGCCGTCTCAAGATGGTGGTGGACGGCATTGAGGTTTGCATGGAGTCCGCGGATGTTAGCGAACTCGACCTCAAACGGTATAGTTGTGGTGGGGGTGTGCACCGCTGTAGGACCAGTTTTATTGTGAGGCGCTGTCATGGTGGAGAAAAGGAGGGAGGCGTGAATCGAGGAAATGCTACCGCGATGCAAATAGTCAAAGTGCAGCGGCCTGTTTCACCAGGGATCTGCCTACAGATGAGTATAATTAACCCGCCGAACGGAAGGGCCCCCGAACCCCCCCGGGAATGGCCGCCGGGACCCCACCTTCCGGTCACCAACCGGCACGACGGACCACCCCGAGATTATGCGTGGCATGGTGAGGCAGCCTCACGAGCTGGTTAGGCTCGCTTGGGCCCCTGTACTGTGCCACGGGCGGCCAGCGGGACAGTCGTTTCTACGGGTCTCCCTGGTCGGTGGGTTAACGAAGTCCTCCTGGCACTGGTTTGACGGAAGCCTCCACAGACCAAGTGCATCGCAGTAACATCCACTCGAGCTCTGGTTATACGCTGGCTGATCCCGAAACGCGACCGACAAGCGGTCACTTGACGGGTTTTACACCATGCGTACGGTGGTCACTAACCAGACGGGCAAGCCCTACCACGCAGTGGAGCATATGGAAGCTCGAAAATCCGTTAGTCGCCTTTTACGACACCCACCGGAGGAGAGGGGCGGAGAATAGTATTCTTTCTCCGTCTCCGCACGGATAAATTTACCTACATACATCATTATACATACTTTACTAACGCCGATCTAGTTCAAATACAGCTTTAAATACTTAGTCTTATAAGACTAGGCAAGTCACTTTAGTATTTAATGCACTAGGGGTAACTTTATGAAAGATTATCTAGGTACTTATGAAGTTATACGTATTACTCGACCAAAATAATTAGGCGCATGTCAGCTAGACGTTTATCACAGTTGTTCAATGATTTACAAACTAAACGTATCTTCTTCGATGTCAGTTTTAAATCTGACCACTCAGTATGTGCAAACTAATTAAAGTGCAATTCATTTAGTTTGTTTTGTTTGTTTGTTTTGAGTGACCTATATCTTTTTTGTAAATACCAAAATATAAAATAAGATGCGTACCTTTAAAAATGTAGGTTGTTATTAAACGATTTAAACACGTTTACTTCTTAAGATGCAAATGTTCTTACTGCTTACCAATTTTAACACAAACAAATAAAACTTCTCGCGCATCATTCTCGTATCACCGCACGTAAACAATATCACGCCATCTCTCGGTTTTTCTTTGTTCTACGTCATCAGCGACACTCGTTCGCGAATCGCGACACTCGTTCGTCCACCACTATCCGGAGACTTTTAATTCGATTCACTAAAATGACAATTGCTTGACCTATATTTTCATAGAAATAATGTCAAACTAACATTACAACTATAGATGTGTCATTTTATAACTGGAATTAAAAATAATTAGACTACGTCAGTACACGTCAATAAATAAAATTGTGCACGATTGTACCTATAATCGAATGTATATGGTAGAAGTTTACATTAGATTTTAGGAAAATAGCAAAGAAGAATTTTTTTTTTATTTATATCGTAAGAATCACAGTTTCACACACAATTTTTTCATGTATTTATTTGTTTAAAACTTGTTCCCGTTTCTCTGTAATCGCCATCGCAAGAAACGTCAAGTTAGCAGCCCACTTAGAGACCGTAATATCTCGGCTTGTATTGAAGTACTATTATTGAAATTTTGCGTATACGACTCACTATTTAGGCACAGTTTTTTGACATATATCACAAAATTCAAAAAATTCAAAATCATTTATTCAGTTTAGGCTACAAATAGCTCTTATGAACGTCATTTTATGCCATCGGTTCGTAAGTCTATCTACTCTGGGCGGGAGATCTTGTACTGAGAGAACCGGCAAGAAACTCAGCAAGTGTCCAGCTCATTTCTTCCTTACAGCGTCATAAATATTGGAAAATGCCCTATCATAATAGGACACTTTCCATCACAAATAAAAACACATTGATACGAACCGTATTTCTTAAGGTTCCTGCTAACTTGATGTCAAGTTAGCAGCCTTACCAAGATACTGAAGTATCTTTTGAACCATAGTATCACTATTTATATGCTATACGTAGGGCTGTCATCAGCTAAATTACGGACTCAGGACAAAAACTTCAAAAACCCAGGACATATGGGTGAAATATAAATTTTTCCCCGGACTCCCTCGAAAAAAAATTACAATAAAATAAAAACATACCTAGTTATCATATTTTTATATATTTATATAAAAATCGACGAGGGGGGGGTTATCACGTCACGTCACGTGAGACTCACGAGCGCACAGATATACACTGACCTGCAAAATTAAGTATCACACTTTTAAAATTGCAATAACTTTTTAAGTACACAAGATATACTTTCGAAACAAAAAGGAAAATGTTACTAATGTATAATTTACTTTAGTTTTAAAGAAAGCTGATAAAAATTGCTGCAAAACGTTTTTTATTTAAAAATATCTAACTTCTATAGTTTAGAAAATAAATAAATATTAAAAGTGTAGTACTTATTTTTGCAGGCCAGTATATTTGCCGCACCAAAACTTAACTAAACTATGAAATGCTGTAATTTATTGCTAATTATTCCTTTCTGTCAAGTTAATCGGATTTCCCCTGACATTAAAAGTGCCCGGGTTTTACCCGAGCACTTTCAATGTCAGGGGAAATCCGTTGTAATCCATTTTAATGTCACGGGACGCTTTTCAGAAACCCCGCCCGGACGCTCCTCGGACGCCCTCCAAACTAGGACAAATCCGGGGAAACCCGGACGGATGGCAGCCCTAGCTATACGTCACTATTTATACACAATTTTTTGACGTAGGTAGTCAAAACCATCTAAATCCGTTGTGAGGCTGCTAACTAGACACCATAAAGAAAATTGCTAGACACTTAGCTCTGAAGGCCGCCGTGTAAACCCAACCACAAAAGAACCCAAGTATGAAACGAACTCATATTCGAACGAACTCGTTTCGCTTCGCTTTCAGCTGTGTCAGGCTGTGCTAAAAGACTTCCTTCAAACAGGGCATTCTAAGACCTTTTGCTACCAGAGGAAATTGTGGACCTTTAGGCACATAATGCCCTTTGATGATTTGACTTTGAAAATGTCCTCAGTACAAAAATGATAAATTTAAAATTACCACTTTACAGTATACCACACCGCTGCCAGGGCGCCTTGTGCAAATTTTATATTTGCCAATCAATCTCGTTATATCGTAGCGAAAACGAAAATTAGGTACGTACCTATGTAGGTAGTACCTATTTAAAGTAAACACGCCTGTACATCAACCTACCACAAACTATCAAATTTCGTCAATAGATTTTGAACTTTATGCCTGAAGAATATAGTCTGAAATGTTTGATGTGCAGGCTGTACGTATGATCTATCGGGGGGAAATAATCACCACATTTAAGTAGGTACCCTACTTTTTTTAGATACAGGCATTATGTGTACGTTACCGCAGCAGGAAAGTAGCTCCTAGAGTGTTATATGAGTGGAACGTATTAGTATTAAAAATTAGTGCGTGTTGTCGTTTTAGAGAATAACGAAAAAAACGATTCCTGCTGCAGTAACGTTGTTCCAACAGGAAAACTCTAAACGAATGATCGGAGAGAGAAAAATTGTGCATGGGCAGAGAGCTTACATTAGTGCAAAAATGTGCACCGAAAATAAAATATGTGCTTCTCTAGGTTTCGAGATATTGCATTTCCTGCTCGAATAACGTTTTGCAGAATCGTGTATCTCTAAAGCCATTGTATGTGCGTCTGTAGAATGAACATACACGAGTAGCTCTTGATTTGTGCGTATTTGTGACAGAATGAAAGATGTTCGTTTTTAGGCCCTTAATTTATTACAGTTTTGAAGTGATGCTTTTCTGATAGATCTGCCTTCTGAGATGATGTTTCCAAAAAGAAAAAAAATATGAAAAGGCCCAACATTATTTAAAAAATATTTAAAAACTGGAAATCTTGTTTTCTTCATCAAGCTTTTCTTATTATTTTTGGGTTCTATTGAAAGTTTTAAGTGTTTATTATATATTGCTGAACTTATTTATACATTCTAAAAGGTATTTTAGGGTTTCAATGCAATTTCCTGAAAATGAAACCATGCGGTTGTAGGCTGTAATGGATAGTACCATTGCATTACACTAATTTAAAAAATAAGTTATATTTTTTAAATACATACATTAAAGCGAAGTTGTCAAGGTAGAAAAAGTTTAGGGTTGCTATTTTATGAATTTTTATTATCTGACCTTTTTTATTATCCCTTTCAGACCAGGGTGAAAAATGGCAAAGTATTTCAATATGAAAGTTACTGTTTCTAGATTATATAGGGTCGCTGAAAAAGAATATGCTAATAAAAAAAATTTAGGAAAACTGAAAATTGGATTTTCAGGATGCTTACGATTGTGAAGGATCGGGCCAAATATTGGTACACTCACGATTGTGAGGGTTGATAAATAAGACCAATAATACAAGAAATTAAACTTTGAATCATCATTAAAACAGTACAAATTAGAATAAATATTATTAACGGGATTATTACCATGTTTATTGTAGTGTTTGAGTATCCGATATTTCGGCACAGTTGCATGCGCCATGATCACGGATGTACTGAAGTTATTACGGGTGGGTGATTATGAGCAGACAAAACGATCTACCCTCTTCCTTAGTCTTTTTTTGCGCTCAATACTCGTACCACTGGCTCCTAAGTCACTATTCCCTCGAACTTGTTCTCGACACACTACACTGGCCGTATCAGATCGCGAAACGGCACTTTTGTTCTTTTTGCGGTCTTTACATAGGCTAATCACTGGATTCCAGAAACGCGACAGTTTAAACCCATCTTCGCGATTGAAATTTTTGTATTTTGTAATTTCAATCGCTTCGTATACGATACGATACGCAAAAATCGGCCATTGCTGAACATTTGATCCAATCGGGTCCTAATCACTGGATTGAGTTTTATAACCCCCAGATAATTTCAACAGAACGTCACTACATACCTAGCTTGGTTAGAGAAGCGATTGAAATTACAAAATACAAAAATTTCAATCGCGAAGATGGGTTTAAACTGTCGCGTATTATAATATTTCTGTGTTATTTAAAACAAAAACAATACAACAAATACATCTTATATTATTGATCACTCCTACATAATAATAACAACTCAATACCTTAATTTCAACATCACTTTTTACGTTTATACTAACACTGCGTATTACATACCTTTAACCTGTAAAATACTTTTAAACACACATAACCGTATCACTTTTTTGTGTGATAAATGTAATTATTTCTTACCGCTATTTACACAAGACAGACTGACCGAGTTTTTACTTCAGTATAAGACGTTTATTTACACGTTTCACTGCCTTAATCCACGGAACTAAACTCCAATAAATTACAAATATTATATCAAAACGTACGCGGTCTCAGGACGAAGACGTATGACTTTTACAATAATGTATTATTGAGCGATGCAGACATCATTCTTGTCACCGAGACTTGGCTATGTGAAGGTATTCTCAACTCCGAATTATGTGACAATAGGTACGATGTGTACCGCCGCGATCGTGGCTCGCTCGGGGGAGGGGTTATGGTAATGAGTGCAGCGCGGCTTAGTGCGCGGGTGCGCCCCGAATGGCAACGCGACGATCTTGAATGCCTGTGGGTGACTGTGCCGCGGCATGCGCTCAAGGCTACATCGCCGGGCCCCACCGCCGGCGGCGCTTCGACCCGTTCAAGTTGCGATCTTCACATCGGTGTCGTCTATTTGCCACCCGACAAACACATACCTATTCGCGTGCGGGCGTTGCTTGACATTTTAGCTAAAATCACTGATATGTATCCCAATGACAGCATACTTTTGGCGGGAGATTTTAATTTGCCTTCTATAAACTGGACATCGGGTGACCCGATTGTTTTACGGAAGGGCTCTGTCGATGCCCAGAACTGTTCATCTTCACTTATAAACGAAACTTCTTATGCAGGCTTTACTCAATACAATAACTTAGTCAATTCAAGTCAAAACACTCTCGATTTAATCTTTGCTAACTTTTCTTTAGGCTTGCAAAAGGCACATAGCCCACTTGTACAGGAAGATAAATACCATCCATCGGTATTATTAGATGCGACCGATATTTTGTTACCCCCTTTAAAATCAGTGCCACGGAAAATTTCCTTATTTCGAAGGGCGGACTACTCAACAATAAACAATTGCTTAAAGGATTTCGACTGGTCCAAGTTGCTTACATCTTGTAGCATTGAGGAAGCTGTACATAACCTTTATTCTATACTTTATGATATCATCGGAAAGTATGTGCCGCAGGTAACTAAATCTAATACTTACGTTTATCCGGCCTGGTACAGTAGGGAGCTTATTAAATTAATAAAAGAAAAAAGTAAAGCGCACAAGAACTGGAAGAAATACAAAAATAAATTGGAATATGAACATTTCTCTTATTTACGGGCTAAAGTTAAATGTTTGCAGGACAGTTGTTTTAAGTCCTATATAAATTTCTCGGAAAAAAATATAAAATCATGCCCTAAATTATTTTGGTCATTTGTAAAAAGTAAGAAAAGTAATAATACCCGATATCCTAAATTTATGACTTTTGAAAATAAAATTTTAAATAATGAAAATGAAACATGTGTAGCTTTTAATGATTTCTTCCTTAAAAACTTTAGTACACCCTCAAACTGTCAGCTGGGTGGTCTGTCGGGTATTGTGGCTAACGGGGACCCCTTATGCTCTATACACGTGGAGGCTGATTTGGTCGAGAAGCTTCTCAAAAACCTAGACCATTACAAGGGGGCCGGCAGTGACAACATTCCACCGATTTTTCTATCAAATTGTGCTGAAACGATTGCGTCCCCAATCACTTGTTTATTTAATCGCTGCTTCCGTGAGGGCTATTTTCCACAAGTATGGAAAACAGCACACATAGTGCCCATCCACAAAAAAGGCACTAAATCAGCGATTGAGAACTACCGCCCGATCTCAATATTAAACACATTAAGCAAAGTACTGGAAAAGGTGGCGCACTATCATCTGTATCCGATTATCTGCAAAGGTATCCCATCCCAACAGCACGGCTTCATTAAGGGACGATCCACTAACACAAATTTGGCCATATTCACAAATTATGTGCTAAACAGAATGGATGGCGGGTCGCAAGTGGATGTGATCTACACGGATTTCGAAAAAGCCTTCGACCGTGTGGATCACACCATACTTTTACGGAAATTATGTGAGCTTGGGGTCTGTGGGGATCTTTTGAGATGGGTGGACTCATACCTTAGAAATCGCTGCCAGGCTGTAGTCGTAGGTGGACATCGGTCCGACTTTGTGGAGATACCCTCCGGTGTCCCACAGGGTTCTGTGCTGTCGCCTCTGCTTTACGCGGCCTACTTATACGACGTGGGAGAGTGCTTTCACTCTGCTGACTATCTCATGTACGCAGACGACACAAAAATCTATCTTTCTGTTAAAGACGTGAGTGACTGTCATGATCTCCAACAAGACTTAGACCGTCTAAACAGATATTATGCAGACAACAAAATAACAATTAATACAAACAAGTGTGTGTACATGACCTTTACTAGGAAGAGGAAACCCATTATCTTTGACTACCAAATAGACCATATTTCTATAAAGAAAGCACAGTTGGTCAAAGATCTTGGTATCACCCTCGATCATAAGCTCTCTTTTAATGAGCACATCTCTGAAATAGTCGGCAGAGCATATAAGAACTTAGGATTTATCCTACGCGTGAGTAGGCCATTCGCCGATACCAACTGCTTGAAAGTAATATATTTTGCATATGTCAGGAGTATTCTTGAATACTGTAGCAATATCTGGAGCCCACAATATGTTATGTACAAGCAGGATATCGAAAAGATACAAACAAAATTTGTAAAACACCTGAATTACCGGTCGAGGTTCAAATGCTCGGGTGAGTATAGGGAGCTGTGTTCTTCTCATAAGCTTTTAACATTGGAAGACAGAAGAAAAGTGCTGGACATGCTCTTTCTGCATAATGTCTGCCATAGTGCTATCGATAGCACCGAGCTCACGGAACTGTTCTTAAGGCTGCAAACTCCTAGAGTCCGTACTAGGCATGCTTCTTTGTTTCACGTACCGCTTGCACATACAAATTATTATCAAAACTCTGTCGTCTGTCGAACGCAAAATTTTTATAATAAACACTTTTGCTCAGTGGACCTATTCCATAACAATAAAGGTAAATTTAAAAAAAAAATTGTTGATATACTTAATAACAAGTGAAAAGGTAGTAGTAGTATAAAGTATAATATAGGGTATAATTGAATATTCAGACTCACACACACACACACACACTCGCACACACACACACACACACACACTCACACCAAGCACACGGACATAAACTGCTCTCAATTAATTTATACAAAGTAAAACTGTAATTGGCTGTATTATTTAGAATTAAGTTTATCTATGTTATAAAAGAGCTGTGGTTTTTGTTAAATAAATAAAATAAAATAAATAAAATAAAATAAGTGAGTGTCATGTTGTTTGTTTATGAAATGATAACCCAAACGCACTTCCTAGTAAAAAAAAACACTTTGCATTATAGCTAATAGAACAACGTTTATGTATCTGTCTCGGTCCCACTAATACCGTATGCTTACTAGCTGTCTCACTTAATCCTTCTCCAAACTAGACAAAGTGACTCCTTGTGACGTCAGCGGGTGGCGCGGGGTCAGGGGCACGAGATCTCATCCAGAAGAAACAAAAAATAGTTTTTAAAAAACTCAATAGATAGCGTTACGTGTATCGATTTGTTGTTTAAGTTTGCGTAAATTAGAAAAATCGAACCTGAAAATGGTTTATACCTATTTAAAAATAACGTACTTAATCATCTGCAAGGTCACGGAAACAGCTAGTAGAATATAATCCAATTATGTACAAGTTTTTTTACTTGTTGTTTTCTACTTCAGTGTACTTAGGCTCAACCCGTTTCAACCGGTTCATTGTGAGTAAAGTTAAGAAGGTCATTGATATGTATGAATCCGTCGCTTTTGTAGTCATTCGAATTTGGTCGGATAACCAGCCGTTATTTTTATGTTTTGGTTTTTGATTATATTTATTTATATGCAAAACATTCCAAGCTGAAAATGTTTACTATGTTATTTGATTTAGAAAAAGCGCGATTACTTAAAATTTATGAATATTTTCCTAAATCTAATACTGTCACTAATACGCACAAATCAAGAGCTACTCGTGTATGTTTATTCTACAGGGCACATACAATGGTTTTAGAGATACACGATTCTGCAAAACGTTACCCCAGCAGGAAATGCAATATCTCGAAAATCTAAAGTAGTACAGTCGGCGGCAGATCAACCTACCCATATCTGTCAAATTTCTCCAATGAATATTGATCCTTATAACCAAACAATAAAGTTCAAGATTGATTGTAGAAATTTGACAGTTTTGGGTAGGTTGATCTGCCGCCGTGTGTTTTATTATTTATTTTATTTTCGGCGCACATTTTTGCACTAGTGTAAGCCTTCTGCCCATGCACAATTTTTCCCTCTCCGATTATTCGTTTAGAATTTTCCGGCTGGGACAACGTTACTGCAGCAGGAATCGTTTTTTTCGTTTTTCCCCAAAATGACAACACGCACAATTTTTTTATGCGGCGCACATGCACAGCAGACTGCGCACTAATTTTACGTTCTACTCATAACACTCTAGGAGCTGCTTTCCTGATGTCCGTGACCCCAGCGGGATAACCCCTTCAGATCGGCTTCAAATTTCGCCATGATTTAGTTGATATTATGTTTAAATTTGTTAGCAAATATCAAAATTTGTTGACCAATAGTTATCGAGATATCCCATGTTAAAGGGTATCCCGCTGGGGTCACGCTCGTCAAAATTATTTGACCTAAAACGAGCAGGAACGAGATACGCTACTAATATAGTTTTTGTGTTAAGATTTTGTTGATTCAATTATAAATCCATTAGTGAAAATGTCAGGATTCTACCTTCTGTAGTTACCGAGTAATCAAATACCTACTTTTCGTCAAAATTCCTCCGAAAAGTAAGTTCTAGTTGAGGTGTAAGAAAAAAGGCTACATTCATGAAATCTAGGGAAGATTTTGTTGACTCTGAGAGAAAATTTGTTAGACAAAACTGAGAACTCTAGCTACAGTACATCCTGAGATATAACGCTATTATGATTACCCCGCTGGGGTCACGGTGTTGATACCTAAACATGGTTTTTCCACAGGAATGGAGCAAGTAGCGAGTTTATGACTATAGCCAAGATTTTGTGGGTGTAAAAATTTAACCAGTTCCTACTTTTCAGTTTCCTAGGTACAGTATTTTAGGAGAAATTAAAGTTTATAACTTTTTCATACTAAAAGTACGCGTATAAGCTGACCAAATTAAGTTGGTTTCTTAAATGACCAAGATGACGGCCAATTTTTTTGTCTAAGGCCGATTCCGATGAAACTAAAAATTGGCCGCCATCTAGGTCTTTTTGCATTGACATGCTTTCCTGCTGCGGTAACGTACACGAAATACAGTACACAAGGAAATGGACTATAGCTAAGAATTATCACCATCAAATGTATCTCTTAGCAAGTCTTAATATTGATAGAATAATTGACACCACAAATACACCTGGGGCTCGATCGCGGTAAATTACAAAAGCTGGGAACGACATTACCAAAACCAAACCTCGACCAAAAACGTCACGTTCAGCACATTTCGTATCGCGCTAAATATTTTAACGATAATGATTTGGGAAATACGTTGGCGCAACGATCGATCTTTGGAGCTAACGAGCGATCGAAGTTTTCCATTTAAATCCGTATCGCGGTAGGTTTTGACCACGTTTTGACAGCGGTGACGACCAAATGTGTGACGCTGGGAACCTATTTAACGCTGTCAAATGAACGTTTTTGAAAAAGTTCCTCTAGAGCTACTTTTCCATTGGCATTATCGTTGCGTAAGGCTAAAGTAAAGAAAGATGCTCTAAGTTGCGTCTTCTTTTCAACACTATTGATAAATATTATTACTAACTCTTTGGTCGAATGACACTTGGAATGGTTTTTAATATAACTTAAAATTTGTTCTGAGGTTTTTAACTATTGTAGGTACCAGAGTGAACACGTTTTTAGTTGTTAATTAGGTAAATAAATAAATTGTAGTCTGCTATGCCCATATCAATGACTGGAGTCGGCAAATTGCTAAAGATAATTTGTTTGAAGTGTGCATAATAGGACTATAGTAACATTAGAAATTTTAGCAAGCCAATTAAGGTCAGAGTGTCGCACATTTTAAATTGATGTGTACATATTGTGTGATGAACTTAGAATGAACTTTTAGCATCCGATGGTACCACTATACACGACCTCTGTGGTGGGTGTACCCACCAGTCGGCCAAAGATCTATATGCCTATAAGCCCCAGTTTTGATTCCCAGGTGCAGGTACATATTAATCAGGAGCACGATGGCGCAGTGGTTATCGCGCCCGTTCTGCGAGGGTCAAGGTTTATCAGTTTTGCTACTATTAACCAAATCAGTTATTTACGACTAAGCAAATCTGTTATAAATAGCTACACGAATGGATTTGATAACAAAACATTTAAGCGACTCTCGCAAAGGCCGGTCATCGGATGGGTGACCCACAGTTTATCATCTCAAGCTCTTCCATGCTTCAGAAGGCACGTAAAGCCGTAGGTCCCGGCTACTTTAGCAGTCGTTAACAACAACCAATCCGCAGTAGTGCCCGCGTGGTGGTTTATGACCCTGTTCTCCCTATCCGTTCATAGGAAAGGCTCATGCCCCAGCTGATAATTATGCCAATATTAATGACCAGTCGGCAAATTACTGAATATAATTTTCGTTTTGCTGCTTGGAGTTGTTTAGTCGCATAATGCCTAATTCGCAAAATGCCTAGTTGCTTTTTATATCCAGGTACATCTGTTTGTCCTTAGGAGTGTTGGGATGAACTTTTAGCATCATCCCACAGGCCAGACAAAGATATATGCCCCAGTTTTGATTCCCAATAGATGTACATATTAATGTGCTGAGTTTGGTTGGAAATAGGGCTATCTTAAGTCTGCTTGGCTAACTACCACCAACTTATCTGTCTGTCACCATAATAACAACATTTGTAGCATTATCGTTACCAAACAAAAGAAGAGCTGCTAGTTCTTTCAATATGCAGTGCGCTAAAACCATCCATCACTTCATATTATTATCATCACTTACCAATAAGTGAGAGAAAAGCAAAGCGCTTTCTCATTTGAATAACATAAAGAATTAGGTATATAAAAATAAAAATATTTTATAAGATTCACCTACTTATGTTTCTGATACTAAAAGCTTCATTACTATTGTCAGAAACTTAACAATGTTTTAAAATTATTATTTTTTGGATTAAAAATACCATATTATTGTGAAGTGTAAAGTGTTTTATTATTTTATAGCCTCAATATTAAAATTAATTATTACAGCCTTCAGGTACCTCAGAGTCAGGTCCACATTCCTAAATGGTCCACTTGCCTGAATGGTCCACTTTCTCAGACTGTTTTCCCAAACTGTCTACAAAGCCATAGAATAGAATATTAATTAATAATTAATTAACTAATTTAATATAATAGAAATATTAATTTGTGAAATTTATTATTTGTAAAGCATGTTTGTTTGTTGTACCCATAAAGTAAAATAAAGTCCCATAAAACCAATAGGTATATTCTCAGTTTGACTGTGGGAACAACAGTCTATAATAATAACTTAGCATAAGGTGGAAAGCGCAGTGTGGGCAGACCTCCAACAAGGTGGACCGACGATCTGGTGAAGGTCGCGGGAAGCCGCTGGATGCGAGCAGCACAAAACCGGTCGTTGTGGAGATCCTTGGGGGAGGCCTTTGTCCAGCAGTGGACGTCTTTTGGCTGAGATGATGATGATGATGATGATGATAAGGTAAGGAATTAATTGTTTAAATAGTCTTATGAGGCACAACAAATCTAATATTCTGCAGCAGACTATGTATTTAATATATTTGTCAGATGACATCTCATATTATGGTCACTTGAGACTAGTTACAACACAACTAAGTTGGGAAATATCAGAAATTAACTGTGGTGTTGAAGTAGCTAGAGACAAATAAGGTGAATGAATGATTATTAATTTAGTCACATTTACATTTAATAAATACAATTTTTTTATTTGACATTCTAAAGCAAATGGAAATAAAATAATGACAGGTAATATTTATTTAATTTGCCGAGCATACAATTTACATTCAAAACTAAATTGATATCTGATTGAGCCTTCTGCTTCTATTTAAGAACACTTTATGCTTCCTTGTCCTATCAGCTTTAACTCAGCATGCACAATATAAACTTCGGCACCGCAGAAATCAGGGACTATCCAATGTAAGATCAATAATTATTATGCATTATACTAGCTTGTCTTCAATAGATGTTAATTTCACCAACTTAACTTTAGCTGTTCCCGGTGGTGTACTATGAGAGTAGATAAATATACGATAATATCTTTCTTTGTTCAATCAGAATATTTTATTCATCATCAAACTTATGGGGTAAGGGGGTGAGACTGTTTTCATCACTGCATTTTCGCATTCCACACCTTTGATTCAAACACTGGGTGGCTTAGTCCTTGCTCTTTTACATCTTCCATTACTTTCTGTGGCTGTGATGTTTTCAGTCTAAGGATTTTGTTTGGGTTTATTTTCAATTTAATTTTTTTTGTTCAGTTTACATTGCTATGATTTTGTGAGTATTTGAGAGCCAAGCAATGCGAACTAGTGTTGTGTAGTACGCGTACTAAGTACTAATAGGTAACGATACTCGGCACTGTACAAAAAGAAACGTTACCGAACGCAAGCTATGAAGATGAAGCTAAATTACTACGGTCTCAAAGATTTCGCACTAAATTTAATTCAGTCGTATCTTAGCTCTCGAACACAAACTGTCGATATTAATGGAACTAAATCATCTGGTTCTCATGTAAAAATGGGAGTTCCACAAGGGTCCATTCTTGGTCCTTTTCTGTTTTTGATTTATATTAATGACTTGCCATTCTTTGTAGAGAACTTCTGTGAAATCGTATTATTTGCAGATGATACTTCACTCATTTTTAATGTAAGTAGGTGTAAGAATAATTACGACGATGTAAACAAAGCACTCTCTGATGTACTCAGTTGGTTTACTATTAATAATTTGCAGCTTAATGCTAAAAAAACAAAATGTATTAATTTTAAATTACCAAATGTCAAAAATGAACCAACTGATATAAGAATAAACGGTGATCGATTAGATTTGGTAGACTCAACAGTTTTCTTAGGTATAACCCTTGACTCAAAACTTCAATGGAATCCTCACATTTCGAAATTGGCCGGCAAACTCAGTTCTGCTGCTTATGCCATTAGAAAAATAAGGCAGTTAACAGACGTTGAAACTGCTAGAACAGTTTACTTTAGTTATTTTCATAGTGTCATGTCGTATGGCCTCTTACTGTGGGGAACAGCGGCTGATATTGAAACTATATTCATTTTACAGAAACGTGCAGTAAGAGCAATCTATAGACTAGGTTCACGAACTTCTTTAAGAAATCTTTTTAAAGAAATTGATGTCTTGACAGTGGCGTCTCAATTTATTTATAATTGTATAGTTCTTGTACGTTGTAATATCAATTCATTTGCTAAACACAGTGATGTACACAATTTGAATACTAGAAATAAGTCAAAACTTGCAATGCCACTGTTCAGGTTACAGAAGGTGCTTGGTTCTTTCTTGGGGCAAGGTATACACTATTACAATAAAATACCAAATACTGTACTAG
Organism: Eudonia lacustrata; assembly: GCA_947562085.1. NCBI lineage: Eukaryota > Metazoa > Arthropoda > Insecta > Lepidoptera > Crambidae > Eudonia > Eudonia lacustrata. The sequence continues at coordinate 24,667,470 of OX387315.1, forward strand.
ATTTACCTTTAGATAAGTTTAAAAAACATGTAAAGTCTTCTTTATTAAAAAAAAGGTTATTATACAGTCAAAGAATATTTAGAAGATAAAACAGCCTGGCTATAATAAAAAACATATACATAATACTACTTATAAATAGTGTCCTGCAGATAACAAAATAGCGTTGCATTGAATATTACAATTAGTTTTATTTTTATTATTATTAACTATAGTTTTTTTTGACTTTTACTAGTACTGTATGATATTGTAAAAAATTAAACTGGTAAATTATGTTTTTGCTGACTTAAATATTTTATTTAGTTATTTTTTATTTTTTGTGTTTTTTTACATGTTGTGATTGTCCTTTACATTTTGTGTTTTTATTTGTGATGGAAAGTGTCCTTTATGATAGGGCTTTTTCCAATATTTATGACGCTGTAAGGGAGAAAAGAGCTGGACACTTGCTGAGTTTCTTGCCGGTTCTTCTCAGTACAAGATCTCCCGCCCAGAGTAGATAGACTTACGAACCGTTGGCTTAAAATGACGTTCATAAGAGCTTTTTGTAGCCTAAACTGAATAAATGATTTTGAATTTGAAAGCTCTTAATCGGACAGTCGGACTATTAGTACACCGACGACGATCGTCTCCCGCAGTCCCGCTACACTCAACTCTAGTGCTTATGCAGCTTGTCCGAAATTCCGAATTACTCCGAATGTCCGAGAACGAACAAGAAACAAACGTACCTACTATATGTAAGAGAAAGCGAGATAGTTGTTGCCTGCCAATCGCTATATCGAATACACACACATGTGAGATAGCAAATCAATCGCTTACGCCGACCGTGCGTTTTATTGATAGAAAATCTTGCTCAGCGGTATTTAGCGCTAGGATTACTGAAATTGTTCAAAAACCAGCTAGTGTATAGTGTGAGCGAGTGATCACGCTGACGTGATTGAGTCTTTGCAGTGTGCGTGCGTGCGTGCATTTTTCAAATTATTGTACTTTGTTTTCTTAGTTAGTACCTACCTTTTTCGAGTTACTGAGTGTGAAAATATTTTCGAGTTACTGAGTGTGAAAATACGTTTGGTGTATTTCTATTCTATAATTATTTGTGACGTACACGTGTACGTCACAGTGAGGACTTAGTAAAGCCCCACATCTTTACTGAGATACTCGAGGGGTTGGGGGGTAGGTATATCATTTCTCACTTCCCATTTCTAATATCATTCATCATCATTTAGGGAAATATTGTTTATTTATGTATTACTTGTACGAAAAATTACTTTGACACTGGCTAAATGTCTAATCGCACGAAGCCATCAATTAAAAGAAAAAAAAAAGCTTAACCCAGTTCAAAAATACATTTAAATAATTTTAAAATGGTTTCGAAAAAAAAGTGGCTACTTTTGGCAAAAAACAGTTTTAAAGCTATTTAGCCTTCAGGACCATTTAGTTGGCTGTTATGATAACAGTGCCAAAATAGATTAAAACAGCAGTGAGTCTATTAAAGGATATCGCACTGACCTCTATTTATATAATATTACAGTGTACATAAAGAGGTCAGCGGTATAGATAGGTAACGACTTTATTTCCGTGTACTTTTAGGTACTATTAGTACTAATAAGGTGTACTAGTACCTTACTCGGACTGTACAGTACTAAACCGAAAAGTGTCCGATTAAGCACAAGACTAATGCGAACCGTGTAATTTATTTCACTATTTTCACTATAGTTTTGTTTTACATATGTAGGTAGGTATGTACCTCTACTTTTTTTTTTTTTTTAGTGTAGTTTGTTCCTTGAGGAACCGGCTAAGGTCATAGACCATGCTGCCATGTCATTAGTTTAAGTAATACATAAATAAACAATATTTTCATATATGATGATGATGATGAATGATATTAGAATTGGGAAGTGAGAAATGATATACCCCCCAACCCCTCGAGTATCTCAGTAAAGATGTGGGGCTTTACTAAGTCCTCACGCGAGCTTCTTGAGAGAATTTGAAAAGTGACGTTGCACTGTTTTGTTTCATTTGCCAACACTTATGCACACTCACGAACACTTAACGGTTAATAATCCACCATTATTTCACATTAATATTCGACATAACACAAATTTTGGAAAATAAAGCAAAACCGCAAACATGACGCTTCACTTTCCCGCCAAGAAGTCCTCGTATGTACCTCTACCTCCTAAATATAATGTCACTGGTTCTCATTTATTGATCAGACCAAAGGGATCTTGTTCAAACAGGCAAATGTTTAGTTTTTTTGTGGTAAATGGTGATTTATATAGTGGTAATTAATTAATTTCATGAAAAATTATAGACAATTAATAAAAAAATGTAATTTCCCCCTTAATCCTTAAGTTATAGTAGTAAAAAAAAAATATTTTTTTAAAGACACTTAAACGTTAAAATGAAAATAAATTTTAAGTTCTAGCTCTTTACAATATCTGTCGAGTATTTTCATAGTTTCTACTTGTAATTTTGCATAAGACCATCGTTTTGCGTGTTTAAAACAATGTGGCGGTGTTTTCAACATTCTTAATCGAGTATCGATTACAAATATCACACCTAGTATTTTTAAAACTCGTGGCAAGCACTAAACGATTCAACTTTGAGGAAAATTCACTAACGCTAACACTACGACATCGGTTTAATCGTTTGGAAAATTTTGCGCGATACCATTTTTGACATCCGCTAAACCAAAACCGAACCAAAACTTTATCGTTAACGTTTGAACGTTTGAGTCAGTTTGAGATGTTGGCAAATAGCGCGATTGAGGCCCAGGCTTTGTCCCACCAATAGGACGAACGGGAATTCTATAAATTAATTAATTTTTATTCCCGTTCGTCCCACCATCAATATTGGTGTGGACGAACGGGAAGAAAATTTTATAAGATTTCCGTTGGTCCCACTAATATACGACAATTGGTTTTTAAGGTACAAACGTTAATGTTATTATCATTTGAAACTAAAATTACCAAATTACCAAAAAATATGTCAATTGAACATGGATCAAGAATTTCTGGATGTGTAATTTCTTACTATACTACCATCCCAAAATTGTGTTTTCGATTTCATTGAGTGGGACGAACGGGAATTTAAAACTTTTTTTTCCCATGTGGCCCGGCGCCGGGCCAGATGGGATACACTCTGCTTTCGTACTATAGAATCTGTTATACATTTATACGTTGGCGTACAGCGGGACATCGCGTGCAGGATAGATGGGCGGTGAAAAGGTTAAATATTTAATTTAAGTTAAGTTAAGAGCTATATTGAGAGCATCATAACCACAGCCTCACGTAAACTCGGAATCCTGAACAAAGTGAAGCGGTTCTTCACGCCTGAGCAACGTTGTCTTTTGTATAAGACTCAGGTGCGCTCCTGCGTTGAGTATTGCTCTCATCTTTGGGACGGATCCGCCAAGTACTTGCTCGAAGCTCTTGACAGGTTGCAGAGACGTGCTGTCCGTATTATCGGTAACGATGACGTTACAACCAGTCTGGAGCCGTTACAGCTACGTAAGGACATTGCTTCCCTTAGTGTTTTCTACCGCCTTTACCACGGTGAATGCTCTGAGGAGCTCTTTAACCTCATTCCTCCCTCTCCATTCCTTTCCAGATCGACGCGTGCAGGTCTGAGAAGCCACCCTCATACCGTGCTGACCATCAAGACACGTACCAAAAAGTTTGGACAATCGTTCCTTTGCCGAACTGCCCGTATGTGGAATGCGCTTCCCGCACACGTGTGTTTCCCTCCTCTTTCTCTCCCGGGTTATTTAAGCGGGGCGTGAAAAAGCATTTATGCAGGCCGCCATAGTGTGAGCGTTCGGCATAGCGTGGTAGCGCTGTGATGAACGCTTTCACTTCTTGGGCTTCACTGGCTGCTTTTCATCAGGCAGGGTGAAGCCATTATGGCGTCACAATAAAAAAAATAAAAAATAAAAAAATCTGTTCCCGTTCGTCCCACTGAACTTTGATGGTGGGACGAACGGGAAGGATATATCATAGATACCATAGATTAATTTGATTGTATTATCAGATACAATCGAATTAATCCTATATAACCTAGCTGGTCAATACTAGTGTGGCTCATCTTGGCGTGGCCACCATCACCAACTGGAAATCTGACTTTATAGATAATTTGTCGATAATTTGTCGGAATTTGTCGTGAAATCTCAGAATTTGTCGGTCCACCGTTCAAAAGTTATAAGGGGTTCAAGGTGGCCCCGCCAGGATGAGGCTCATTCTGGCGTGGCCACCTTGTATCTCTGAAACTACGAGTCGTAGCGAAGATCTGATTACACCAATAATTTGTCGATAATTTGTCGGAATTTGTCGTGAAATCTCAGAATATGTCGATCCACCGTTCAAAAGTTATAAGGGGTTCAAGGTGGCCCCGCCAGGATGAGCCCTCATCCTGGCGTGGCCACCTTGTATCTCTGAAACTACGGGTCGTAGCGAAGATCTGATTACACCAATAATTTGTCGATAATTTGTCGGAATTTGTCGACAAACGCCAGAATTTGTTGATGCTTCTATGAAAAGTTATATCAACTTCTTTTTTCCCATACAAACAACAACATGTACAGTCGCGTTCATAAGCATTTAATGATAACGTGATTTAATGAACGAATTAAATGGGGAATAAAGTTCGGAACTTTGATATGTGTGTACGTAAGTAGGTATGTCCGACTCTTTATCGGATGCATATAATCAATGCATGACATTAATTTATTGCTAATAGATAATTATATAGCCATTTTAAAAATGTGTTGTCATCTTAAAACTAAAAATAATTATTATGAGCAATAATTCAACAATCACGCGCCTTCATCACAAAGTAGAGAAACGGTACAGAGACAAAGCTTCTAAGGAGCATACGAAATTCTTACCTATTTTAGTAGGGTTGGCAAAAGACAATAAAATAAACTAAACAAACTTTTATGAGTTTTTTATTAGGTATGTAGACAAGATAAGGTATTTAGCTCAGAACAATAACTAAAGCTATAGAAGGAAGGTTAAAATAAAAAACGTGCAACTATGTTTTGTTTCGTTCTATCTTATGGCTAGAAAAGGAGATTGGAGTGCGACAAATGGTTAACACTTAGTTTTTATTTTTTATATTGTTATGTCATTCGGTCATCAGAAAAATAAATCTCGAGTCCTTTTGCCCTGCCAAAATCAGAAGTACTTACATTGATTTAAAAGCTGACAGTTCGTTGTCTCTGTTCTGTTTCTTTACTTTGTGCCTTCATACATAAATCTAAATACCCATTAAACCTATCTACTATGCTAGTGTCTCTTGGGTAATAAAACTACACACAAACTAAAATAAACTACACACTCTAAAGACTTTAGCTCATACAAGTAGTTACATATAATATTCACGACTATTGTCCCTAGGGATTAGTCAAGAGACTAGGCAGTTAGCACCGCGAAAGCTACTGCTGCCACAGTTCGTGTTTCACCAAATTACTACTGCACCTGTGCTCGCGTGATAGGTGGTGAGCCTATCGCCACTATAAGCAGTTGGATGTATGTATGTGCAGTCCTCAGTCCGTTAGTCACCTTTTACGACATCGAAGACAAGGAATGGTGTGACAGTATTCTTAAAAGGAGCCGCCACCACACGGCTCACAAGTAGTTACAAAGAAAACTAATAGATAGGTATTTCTAATTAGGTGTAATTAAGCACCGATGTCGACTAATTGCATTTATAAAGAAAAAAGTACTTACTTGCTTTTTATCTACCTAAGTAGGTATCGCGCAGAATATACCACTAACGAAACTACAAAACAAGTTCAAATACACCACTGCGAACTGAGGTAGTTCTCTAACTCGCTATTTGTACTTAACCCGGTCCGTGCCAAACAATAACAAACATCGCCGTTGATCATTCTGTGTTAGATCATAAAGGTTATTTTGCAATTGAAAATAATAAAACTACTATTCAGCGCCATCTGTTATCTCTTTGAAAGACTACAAGTGCAGCGAAGTGCAATGCTGCTGCGCAATTTATGAACGCAGTAAAGAACATGTGACAGTTTCGAGAAAATAGATCGTAATGTAAGCACATCAAATGTCACAATCGTAAACGCAGTAAGTGGTACTTACTGCGTTCATAAATTGTGCGGCGGAATGTTTTGCCTACTTTTTTGTGTAGGTATAAGGTATTGTGAATCTTGTAGCGTACGAAATAAAGTTGTTCACACTAGTGTAAACATGTCGTTCTCTCTCGGACATGGATCTCGGAACCCCTGTTAGCTCCAAAGTATTTTTCTAATAGTCTCATGCCCATTTTCACCGTTGACCCCTAAGTTTAAGGTGACCCTTAAGCCATATATTAGGTGACGGTTTTGCTCCAACAACTGTCACCTAACATGGCTTAGGGCTCACCTAAAACTTAGGGATGAATGGTGAACTCAGGCATCAGTGTTGTTTATTATCGATTTACATAAATTTGCTTTCTTTTTACTAAACTACCTACTTACCTATTTTTCTCAACGATAAATAAAAACATAGGCTCAGTAAATAAACTATGACACTATTAAAAATATTGTGCCAATTTGAATGAGTACCAACTATGTAGGTACATAGGTGTTGTATGTCACATTAGTAACGCAATAATTTTAAAAATATAAATAGGTAAGTACCTACTTAAGTATGGTCTTACTAGTTACTTAATATTATAAAATATGCGAATGTTTGGATATTTGTTAATCAATCACGTTTCAACCACTTAACCCCGTTTCCCGTTTCCGTGGGAATGCCGAGAGAAAAGTATCCTATGTCCTATTCTGGTTCCAAACCTATTGTACGAAGTTTCATCTCGATCCGTCCAGTGGTTGAAGCATGATTGAGTAACAAACATCCAAACTTCACATTAATAATATTAGTAAGTACACTCTTTATACCTTTGAAGTCGTTTATTCACAACATCAATAAGCTTCATGTACGCGATTGTACATTTACTATGGAAAAAAAAGAAATTTATATAACTTTTCATAGAAGCATCGACAAATTCTGGCGTTTGTCGACAAATTCCGACAAATTATTGGTGTAATCAGATCTTCGCTACGACCCGTAGTTTCAGAGATACAAGGTGGCCACGCCAGAATGAGCCTCATCCTGGCGGGGCCACCTTGAACCCCTTATAACTTTTGAACGGTGGACCGACAAATTCTGAGATTTCAAGACAAATTCCGACAAATTATCTATAAAATCAGATTTCCAGTTGGTGATGGTGGCCACGCCAAGATGAGCCACACTCAATACTATCGATTTTCAGATCATTTTGGATAGACATTAGCGATTAATTAATAATCGATTATTCAGCAACAGCAGTTTTGCTGAATAATCAATTAGTTTTAGTTTTAGTCCTAATCCTAAACAGAGGATGAAATAAAATAAAAAATATTTCAATAGTATTTTTATTAATTTCAATTAACTTGCATCTCAATGCCAACGAATGTAACGCGACTCGAGTCCGCAAGTATCGGTATCAAGCGGAATGTATTCAGTCGACCTCCTCGATGGTGGGGCCGGCGCCGCCGCCGGGGGCCGCGCCGCCCGCGCCGGGCGCTCCGCCGGGGAAGCCGGGCATCCCGCCGGGCATGCCGCCGGGCGCGCCGCCCGCGCCCTGGTACAGCTTCGTGATGATCGGGTTGCAAATGCCTTCCAGCTCCTTCTGCTTGTGCTCGTACTCCTCCTTGTCGGCCAGCTGGTTCGAGTCCAGCCACTTGATGGTGTCGTTGCACTTGTCGAGGATGGTCTGCTTGTCCGCCTCCGTGATCTTGTCCTTCAGGTTGGCGTCCTCCATGGTCGACTTCATGTTGAAGCAGTACGACTCGAGCGCGTTCTTGGCGCTGATGGTCTCCTTCTGCTTCTCGTCCTCGTTCCTGTACTTCTCGGCCTCGTTGACCATGCGCTCGATTTCCTCCTTCGAGAGACGGCCCTTGTCGTTGGTGATGGTGATCTTGTTCTCCTTGTTGGTGGACTTCTCGACGGCGGACACATTGAGGATGCCGTTGGCGTCGATGTCGAAGGTCACCTCGATCTGGGGCACGCCGCGAGGCGCGGGCGGGATGCCGGTGAGCTCGAACTTCCCGAGGAGATTGTTGTCCTTAGTCATCGCCCGCTCACCCTCGAACACTTGGATAAGCACGCCGGGTTGGTTGTCCGAGTAGGTGGTGAAGGTCTGGGTTTGCTTGGTGGGGATGGTGGTGTTGCGCTTGATGAGGGTGGTCATGACGCCGCCGGCAGTCTCGATACCGAGCGACAGCGGCGTGACGTCGAGCAGCAGCAGGTCCTGCACCTCTTCGGACTTGTCTCCGTGCAAGATGGCGGCTTGCACGGCGGCGCCGTAAGCGACGGCTTCGTCGGGGTTGATGGATTTGTTCAACTCCTTGCCGTTGAAGAAATCTTGCAACAGCTTCTGCACTTTGGGGATACGGGTGGATCCACCTACGAGAACGATGTCGTGGATTTGAGCTTTGTCCATCTTGGCGTCGCGCAGAGACTTCTCTACGGGCTCCATGGTGGATCTAAAGAGGTCGGCGTTCAGTTCTTCGAAACGCGCCCTCGTGATTGAAGTATAGAAGTCGATACCCTCATACAGAGAGTCTATTTCTATGCTCGCCTGGGTGGAGGAAGATAAGGTTCTCTTCGCTCTCTCACAAGCTGTGCGGAGTCGCCGGAGAGCCCTCTTGTTGGTAGTGAGATCTTTCTTGTATTTCCTCTTAAACTCCTGGACAAAGTGGTTGACCATACGATTGTCGAAGTCTTCTCCACCCAAATGTGTGTCGCCAGCGGTAGATTTAACCTCGAAGATACCATCCTCGATGGTCAGAATGGATACGTCGAAGGTACCACCACCGAGATCGAAAATAAGAACGTTACGTTCTCCACCTCCCTTCTTGTCAAGACCGTACGCAATCGCAGCAGCAGTAGGTTCGTTGATGATTCGAAGAATGTTCAGACCAGAGATGGTACCCGCATCTTTTGTGGCCTGTCTTTGAGAGTCGTTGAAGTATGCTGGAACCGTAATTACTGCATTCTGCACAGTTTTACCGAGGTAGGCCTCGGCTGTTTCCTTCATCTTTGTAAGCACCATTGAGCTTACTTCTTCAGGGAAGAACGTTTTGTTTTCACCCTTGTATGCTACCTGAATCTTTGGTTTGCCACCATCACTGACAACCTCGAAAGGCCAGTGCTTCATATCAGCTTGTACAGTAGCGTCCTCGAATTTGCGTCCGATGAGACGTTTGGCATCTAGAACAAACAAATGCAATATTTTAATTTTCCATATAAAATAAATACAAAATCTTAAAATTAGGATTTCCTCAGAATACTGTTATCATTCAACATTCTCAGAGACTCTAGTCTAGTATATTGGTTATCATCACATTAGGCAGCATAAGATCCTAGCTATAAATAAGAGTACCTAGTGACTCACATCCAAAATTGTTTAGCAATATTTGATTTATTGATCATAACAATGAGTGACTCATGAAGAGTAGATATGAATCTACCAAGTCATTATTAATTTGTCATTGAACATTTAAACAAGGTCATTCTCAAAATTTTATTAAAATAAAGGATTTGATAAAAATATTGTATATTATTGAAGTTTTTGTGAACCGCAACATCACCGTCCCAAGTGGCCCTAATAATAGCCAACCTCTGATACATGGCACATGAATTAGAAGAAGGAAAGTAACTTTACTTACTGTCATTGCATTGAATGGAAGTTTCATAGCAAAACTAAGTTTCAAATTACTTTATTCAAGGATGTTATATCACTATTATTTATTAAATGACTATCAGAATAAAAGGCTTGGTATAGAAATCTTACCGAAGATTGTGTTGTTAGGGTTCATCGCAACCTGGTTCTTGGCCGCGTCGCCGATGAGGCGCTCAGTGTCGGTGAACGCGACGTACGACGGCGTGGTCCTGTTGCCCTGGTCGTTGGCGATGATCTCCACCTTGCCATGCTGGAACACACCCACGCACGAGTACGTGGTGCCCAGATCAATACCAACTGCTGGTGCTTTCGCCATCTGAGGAAAAGAGTTAACATTAGACAATGTATAAAGCTTCCTGTAAAGGAATACTCATCGTTAAGGTACCATAATTTTGACAAGTGTGAAAATGTTCTACAGGGATGACAACAAACGAGTGACACCTCTGGTGTTGCTAACATCCATGCAAACCAAAAAATTTTGATGATGAATCAATGCCCGATTGCCTCCTTAGTGGTACAAAATACAAATAAAGGGCCGTAGACAAAATAGGGTCTTTTATAAACTTTTGTTTGAAATATTGCCTTTAGGAAGAAAAGAAGAACTTCTACAGAAGTTCGAGATTTTCATGCCGTCCACGCCAGCACTTCTATAGAAGTTCTTCTTTGTACCTACTTTATTAAAATACATTTATACGTTGGCGTACAGCGGGACATCGCGTGCAGGATAGTTGGGCGGTGAAAAGGTTAAAATAAAATTATGAGCTATAAGTTATAGCATTTATTGTAGAGAGAAGTAAAATATTCAAGGTAAAGCAGCTACTGTGGGTTAGGGTGTCGCAAAGGGGGTGCAGGACTTAGGAAAATTTCGAGCAATAACTTTTTATTCACAAAAATGAAGAAAATCATAGCTAACGAAAAACAATCAAAAGAGAAATTAATTGTAAAAAAGAAGACAAATTTTCCAATGATTTTGTATTAAAAAAATTGGCGATATTTTAGTATGGGAGTTTGGACTTTTAAAATAAACAGACATACTAGCTGACCTACTCCAAAAGGTCACGTGATAGGTTAGAAATTTAAGACAATCACGAAGCGCAGCGTAGCGATTGTCTTGAATTTCGAGGTTATTTTTTTTATTAGACAACAGAAATCTAGTTCCATACAAAAAAAAATCTTTTTTTAAAGCTCATGTTGATGGTTTAAAAAACTAATTTCTCTTTTGATTGTTTTTCGTTAGCTGTGATTTTCAGTGCACCCCCTTTGTGACACCCGGACCGCTACTATGTTTAACCATAGATTACCTAAGAGTTATTTGGTAGGTAGTAAAAAACATTGCAAACTTAATGGTGTGTCATCCATTAACCAAAAATTAGATTAATTTCCATAAAATCTACTTAAGTTTAGATTTTATACCTTTAGGCTCTATACTCTTTTAGTAATGAATACCACAATAAGTGGAAGAAATTGAGAGAGGCCTTTTCCTAGCGGTGGGACAGTGAGGGCTAATAATAATAATCATCATAATAACTGTTTTGGTATTACTGTACAAATCTACTTAATTCTACGATGTAACAGGTACCTACCTACCTAAATAGTTACTAAAATTAAAGACTAGGAAATTAAACTATCAGCGAGCAGCACTAACCCTACCAGGTAGAGGTAGGTTTAACCAGCGTCCGCCATTTTGCGGAAGGTTTTAATGATCATGAATCATCGTGCACACAAAACGTGCTATGTGAAATAGCCATCCATGCTAAAATAGAGATACTAAACTTCAATGATAAGTTGTTAACGAAACCGCAGAACTAACAAAGAGCGACGCAGCCATTATGAAAAAATCGATGGCGAAGCTTCTGGAATGCGGCAATTCTAACTAGCAATTCATCGCTAGGTGTAGGTACATATAACATATAATAGCACTATCATCATGATAACTGAAATAGGTAGGTACAGTATTGCAATCAAAACTTCCTTATACAGTAATTAATTGACGACCTCGTGAACCTCTGGCGATGGTGGGCGGGAGGCGCCTACAGAATAGCCACCACGTGAGGTTATTTCGTATGAATTCTAAGGAAATACACCAAAAATTATGCTTTTACCAACTTATTATTCTGGGAATGCGTTTAATGATTTAATCGGCCTATTTATAACTCCCACACATAATTAAATTAGAATTCTACACGGCTTTGTGCAGGCAGACACGCACTCTATGATATACTGTAATTTGTAAGATAATAACAATTTGTTGATTCTAAAGCTTAACAATATACAAATCTATGAGTTATAAATGTACTTACTGTGTAAATTTAACTATTAACTTATTGACGACTTTATGTAGCGTAGTAACACTCGGAAAACGTGCGCGATTGACGGCTATTTTACTAGAAATAAAATGGCGGCGTGGTTGCAAAACACTTTATACGGCAGACTGCAGACATTCGACGTCACTCGTATTTTCTGGAACGTTCCCCAGATTTTAACCAATAGTAGTCATCCGTACATGACGCACCTTATCCTTATTGGTTGTTATTGGATAGTCTTGTTACTTCTTTCGAGACAGCTGTACCCTACCCAATAATGCCCAATATTATACCATAGTATATAGTCTATGCAAATGCAGCTGTATGGTCTGTAACTGAGTGGCAATAATGATGTCTATACTTTATCGATTAGTTTATAATAATATTATGAACTGTTTGATTAAATTAAAAGCACTAAAAAATTAAGACTTCACTACACAGATCTTGTGTTTATGTATCTTCTATAAACAATATTAATAATTATAATAATAAATAATATGTATAATTAAGTACCAAATCAACAAGCGAATTAAATGTATTGTCAACTGTGTGCTTCTAATGTCCTATTATTAGTTACTTATTTATTAAAGTTAATTCACAATAATGAAACATAACATAACTTACAACATTAAAGAAAATATAAACCAAAAAAAAATTAAGATAACATATCTAAAGACAAAATAAAACCTATAAATAAAAAATGTCCTCCAGCTATGGGCTCATGGGAATGATCCCAAGAATGCTGGCAACATTACCTCTTTGGATTGCCAAGCTAATACCACAGATTACTTAATAGTTACCTAATACGTTGGCAGAGGTAGGTAGCTGCCAGCCTTCTTGTCACCGGAGGAGGCTACAACAAGGCGAGCACTCAACTCTTTAAGAAGCTGCTTGGCCTCCGGCCCCCATGGACCCAATGTCTCCACCGCAAATGGAACAAATATTATACCTATTCTAGATATAGATAATATTATGTAGAACTGTCTTCTTCTACTACTTCCTGCCCTGGAAAAATAGTTTTTGTCTTTGTCTGGTTCTGGTTCCATCTATGTTAAAAATCAAGTAGTGGGCCGCCCGCAAAACTTCGCGTTTATTTAACAGATTTTTTTAGGAATTTTGAAAGGTTGGCTTTAGTAATTGGCGGCAGGAATTAGGAATTGATAAGGGTTGGTTTTTATTGGGGTTGGTTACCACTTTCAATCGACACCCACCCCGCCCCGCGGAGATGCGTGGTTTTTTTTACACGTGTTTGAAGTTACGTAATCTGTTGGGTACTGTGCTGTTGGATAGTTAAGTAAATTTTTTTTCCCGAGCGTAGCGCAGCGTAGCGAGGGCCAAACGGAAGGGGGGGAGCGTAAAAAAAAAAAATTATAAAAACTCACGTAATCTGTTGGGTAATTTGTGCTGTTGGATAGGTTAAGGTTATTTTTTTTCCCGAGCGAAGCGCAGCGTAGCGAGGGCCAAACGGAAGAGGGGGAGCGTAAAAAAAATAAAATTAAAAAACTCACGTAATCTGTTGGGTATTTTGTGCTGTTGGATAGGTTAAGGTTATTTTTTTCCCGAGCGAAGCGCAGCGTAGCGAGGGCCAAACGGAAAGAGGGAGCGTAAGAGAAAAAGCGTAAGAGAAAGAGCGTAAAGAAGAAAAAAAAAACTACTAAGTCAAAGGTTTTTTGTAGTGATTGATTACTTGATAAGAAGTGGCAGATAAAAAACTATGGGTTTCCGCGTCTCCCCCCTTTAAGAGGGGCACATCCTTAAAAATAGCTTTGAATTCTCCGGAATTAAAAGCTTAACAGTAAAAAAATAACCGATATGCTTGGTATCGTTACCTGGGTGGCATTTTTACCGGTATATTGGCTAACCGGTCTACGCCGATTGGCTTAAGCGCAGGGCTTGATACCGTTACCCAATTCCCACTATAAGTACACCGGTAAGTAACGTTATTTCTATATGAGTAATTATGGTACCGGTAATGTAGGTAATGTTATCTAGAAAAGTATCGCTACTTTTTTCGTTACATATAGCGCTTTAGCATGGCTTTGAATACCGTTAAATAATTGCATTTACAGGTAAAATTGCCACCCACCGATTTGCTAGTTTTTTTACCGGAAGATACCGGTATATTAGTGAAAAAATAAACGTATCGTATGATAAAAGTATGGATACCAGTTCTTGAACGGCAGGATAAAATATTTTGACATTTGTGTAGTAATGACAGCAGTATTGGTGCAATTTTTGTGCTGGTAACAACTGGTGCAACTTTTGCACAACGTACTTTATACATTTTGAAAAGTGAGTTATTTTTTTTTTAAGTTAAAAGGTTTTATTGAAAATTGTACTAAAAGCTATAAAAATGCTATTTAAGTAGGTTACGTGCGCCCAACGATTTTATTTTTTACCTGCACCTGTACCTAGGAGCTACCTACCGTATTATTTTTTAGCTTTTAGTAAAATTTTCAATAAAACTGTTTAACTGCAAAATTTTTTTTACTCATTTTTCTTATTATAAGGGTTACTTTATATATAATAATAAAAATGAGTAAAAAAAATTACCTACTGGCCGCACCGCAGACCGCAGTCGCCGCATTCGAATTCTTATATTAAATTCTGTGCAAGTGTGCAACTGCGGCGCGTGTGGGTGTGCGAGGTTGCACAGAACTTCATAATAGAGAATTCAAATGCGGCGACTGCGGCGCGTGCGGTGCGGTGTGCGTTCACCTTTATTATTAGTCCATGCTATATACCTACCTACTCTCAGAAGCTATTACCTATTATTCTGAGTCATGAAGCTATAACCTACAGCTTCATGTTCTGAGTACCTACTAGATATTCCAGCAACACTATTGAGTTAATATCGATACGATTTAGGTATCGATAGTTACCTACTTGGTTGGTTTCCAACCAACATTTTAATTTGTCTGTGGTAGTATCGGTGCCTGGGTCCCTCTGGGTCCTGCAGCCTGCTGTGTTTGCAGCAGCGGATAACCTGTTATGGGACTTCTTGGCGGGAAAGTGAAGAGTCATGTCTGCGATTTTGTTTTATTTTCTAAAATTTGTGCTAAGTCGAATATTAATGTGAAATAATGGTGGATAATTAACCGTTAAGTGTTCGTGAGTGTGCATGAGTGTTGGCAAATGAAACAAAACAGTGCAACTTCACTTTTCAAATTCTCTCAAGAAGTCTGCCCGAGGACTTAGTAAAGCCCCACATCTTTACTGAGATACTCGAGGGGTCGGGGGGTATATCATTTCTCACTTCTCATTTCTATTATCATTCATCATCATTATGTACTGAAAGGAATTGTATATTTATGTATTACTTGTAAGAAAAATTACTTTGACACTGGCTAAATGTGCTAATCGCACGAAGCCATCAACTAAAGGAAAAAAAAAAACCTGTTATGGTTGTATTCCGAGGGTTGAATATCCCTCGCAGTCGCAACGCCATTAAACTTTATGAAACATATTCTAGTGCGAGTTTTATTTAGGTACCCATTTATTTGTATGGCATTTTTAATCTCCTCATTTTCTACCCACCTACCGTTATTATTCTAAGCCACCTACACAAGTTCTTAGCAGCGATTGCAAAAACATTATCAATAGTATACGAGTATTATGTTATTAATTTACTAAAAAGGTACCTTCCTACCTTTGATTATATAGTAAAAGCTTCCTACCTAGTCTTGGGGACTGCGAAGCTTTTCGCTAAAGAAATTTACTCTTCAATAATAACATTTTAGAATCATAACGGAGCATAAAGTAGACAAACAAAGTGTTTCAAACACTTCGTTTGTCTACTTTATGCTCCATATGAAACACTGCCGTTGATGTTGCATCATTCATGGTGTTATTATGGTAGAGTCATTGAATCAATCGGATGACGTCACAAGTTTCCGTCAATATGTAAAAACTTGTTGTCTTGATTTTGTTTTGAGGGGTGTGTAAGTACCTTTTTCCTACTTGGTAAACCTTTTAAAGTAGGCATAAATTGGGGTTACTGTTCATTTATTAAATTATATCACCTACCTACCGTTTATCATACGTATGCTTACTCTAAGATTTCAATACGATAGGGATAGGAATATAGGATAGGGTTTGCACAGAGTTCGTTATTTGGATAACTTATTAATTTATACATAAATAATGAATTGGCAAGTATTTAAAACGTAATTTATTAAAAACATTCCCATAATAATAAATAAACACTCATACATAACATCACATCATTAACATTTTGCAGTGGTTCCACACATCATTATTGCTTGCGATCGGGTCAATATTTTAAGGTATTGCACAGTCAACATAAAAATCATTTTGTACAATAAGGTACAAAATGACTTCATTATAAAACTCCGATTTCAGGTACTTACTCAAATTACAACAATTAGCATACATTTTGAAACAAAAGTCTTATTGTAGTATTCTCTACAGTCTTATGTAATTGTGCGACAGGCACGCTGGCTCAAGTAGTAGGTAAAGAAAGCGTTAACTTTTTTTTAAATGTATTTGTTTTTGTTTAACCTAATTTTATTTTTTTATTATAATAAAAGATTTGTTTGATTGCTTGTTGTAATTGCCCGTAATTGTAAGAGCAGATAGCTAAGAGCAAATTGGTTTTTTATTTAATTATGTCTGTAAATAATCCAATAAATAAATAAAAAAATACCTGAGCATCTAAAATTGCCCAAGTAATATTCAGCTACTAACACTGAATGATTCACAAAGGCCATTACAATTGCATCTATTCATTGTTGGCGTAGTAAAAAAAGGAAAGACCCGACCCTTCCAAAAACGATCGTTACAAACAAGGCCCCTAATGCTCTAACATTAACGGCCGGCCCGTTTTGCCATCTGTCGCAACGCAACTCGCAACGATAGTATTATGAAAGTATCTTTTTCATATTTATACCACTAATAAATATTTTTCATTTCATTTCAATATATCACAAACATTACGTTGCGTCGATCGTCGAGTTTTCAATTATTTTTGCAAGCCAATATAACATTAAATACATCATTCTATGAATTTCTAAAATGAAATAACCGGTCAGATTGGTGGATTAAATAAAAAACAATCTACAAGCCAATATAAAGAATGCAGGTGAAAGTGAAATTATTTCGACAGATGATGAAATATTGACGAATGCAAAGCAATAAGAAAATGCTTCAAATTCAAAACAGAATTAATACTTAGGTATTAAAAAACATATATGCACTTTTAGACCTATATTTTAATGCAGTATGTTTATCAAAACCTTCATTTTATTTTTCTCAATATGCATTATTGCTCACCACATAAAATAAATAACAACTTATAACAACACACTTTCTATAATCAAAAGATCATTGTTATAATGGCAGTTTATCAGTACGCTCACACAGAATACTTATCAATGATTGAGAATAATATTCAATTCATCATTACTTTGTAAAAAGTTTGTCTTTATTACAATCCTTACAATATAAAGTTTTAAAATTAAATTAAGCGTTTAGAAACAAAATACAACCTCAAACAATAAACAATACAAAACATAACATCTAACTGGTTCAATAGATAAGGGTAATTAATCAGACATCATTCATTTTAGACTTAACTAACTTCAATAAAAGTCCGTGCTTCGGAAGGCACATAAAGCCGTTGGTCCCGGCTGCATGCTAATGTACCACGATCTCGTCCTGTCTCGCCAGTGTGCGAACGGCATTACAGTTTCAAATTACATACCTCGTCTGGTTTAGGAAGCCTGTAAATATAAATTTTAAAACGAAATAGAAACTTATGTCTTTTTATACGTCATGTGTGTCTGATATCCATACTAATTTGTTAGTTAAAACTTGATAGATCACAAACCAAATAATATTTATATATTTATGTATGTTAGTCTGTAGCTACAGAAACAACCACATCATCAAAACCATCTGACATTAAATAATACAAGTTATGCGGATTCTTTTGCTTTGTAGTTTTGTTTAGTGATTGAACAGCAGAACTATATTCTGTAACATACATGAACAACACACCGCGCTACAATGACGGTATGGTATGAATTGGCAATATTTAAAGGTTTTTTTTTTTTAAATATTAGAAGGAGGCAAACGAGCAGGCGGGTCACCTGATGGGAAGCAATCATCGCCGCCCATGGACACCCGCAAAACTAGAGGAATCGCAGATGCCGGCCTTTAGATATCTTGTACAACCAAATAATCAAAATCAACCATAAAGTTTGGCAGCCATTTTGCATTTTTGTTCTGTAAAAAAACAGAAAACTATTTTTAGTGTTTATGATAATGGTCATGTATCATAGTTAGCATAGTTGGTAGTGTACCTGACCCGGCATGTCATGGGGTGCGGGTTCGGATCCCGCTCGTGGAATTTTTCAACAATTTCTTTTATTTTTAGTATTTTTGATACGTAAGTAGTTTTATTTGGTTGGTATTGATATTTCCCATCAAAGAAGTGTAATGTATAAAACTTAACCAACAAGAGTTTTGCAATATGGCAAATAATATTTACGAAGCAAAGTCAATTTTATATATGCAATTCTATACAAAATTACTAAAGAATGCTGTGTGATTAGGTGCAATATTTGGTTTAGAAGGGCAGCATAGAATAAAAAAGATTTATATTACAGTAAAATAAGCTAATATAAATAATATTATTAATAAATAACTACAGTATTACTAATTACCAAATTATCATTGGTTCTTATCCGGTTGCCTAGCGGCAATTTATTGATCACTAGCTGTCCCGGCAGACCTTGTTCTGTTCTATTTCTCTAAAACAAAGTTACATTGATTTTTTATGTTAATAGCTGCCCCGACAGATTTCGTTCTGTCAAAAGTTATTGGCCTGTCGCAGTCCAATAGAAATAAAATAACATTGAAAGACTTTAGCAATATCTAATGAATGAACAAAAAATAAATCAGCCAAATCGGTTCAGCCGTTCTCGAGTTTTGCGATTAGCAACACATTTAGCGATTCATTATTATTTATATAGATTAACAAAGACGTTTGTATGACAGGTCTTTGCCGATGATTGATTGCCAATTTTGCGACTGCAACTTTGTAATACATTAGTACATTTTTTTTATTGTTTATTATCAAAGTGTTTTTCCAGTGGAGTTGCCACCTTACCTCAGTGCATATAATGGAAGTTTGAGCACATGCACTCCGAATTAAATAGCAGTTTGTACAAAATCAGTATCCAAAAGACAATATTGTTTACGAATCGCTTTTCAAAAATATTGCCTACTATTATATACGAGGTGTTTGGTAATACCTGTATAATCCCGAATATGGCAGACAGGGTACCGTGCCTAAAACTACGCAAACTTAAAAAAATGCCTAGGGGGACGAATTGTAATCCAGTGACAAATTCTCAAGCTATGATATCAATAAGAGTGCTTCTTTTTAATCTTATACAAAGTTACTGGTAACTTTTTTTTGTCACCGATAATTCTCGAACGGTTTGTATTCTTCTTTTTCAGCCTATAACCACCCACTGCTGGGTGTAGGCCTCCTCATATGCACGTCATTCTATTCGGTTTTGGGCTTTCTGCATCCAGTTTTTTCCCGTGACCTTCGTGATGTCATCTGCCCATCTAGCCTTCTGGCGGCCCACGCTTCTGGTGCCGGTCCGTGGTCTCCACTCTAGCACCTTCCCGCTCCACCGGTTGTATTCCAACAATCAAATTGTAAATAATGTAAAAATGAGTTTTATATTATTTCATAACGTATTTCATGTAATGTTTTATATCTCGATATAAAACGTTACATGAAATATCATAATTACATGAATACAACACTGGTGATATTCAAAAATAGCTCCAATGAAAAGCACTATATGGTCGAGATTTAACAGGTTGTTTGTTAAACAACCCTAGGTCCAGCTGATATATTGTTCTTTATGCATGGCTATGTTTCGGGATTATATACCTATTACAAAACATCCTGTATATTTTCAAAATAACAGTAGGGGCGCTCTCAATATAGTATCATAGGGTTGGCCACCCTACCTTCCACACAGCACACGTTCAAACAGTCCAATATAATACGTTTCCGTATAAGCACCGGCTACTGACTAGAGCTAGGGTTGGGGATCACGAGATGCGGAAGTAGGTCTGGTAAGTGAGCCCCAGCGCCGTGGTGAGGAACCACGCGAAGCTGCACCACCACGTCGCGAACCCCAGCACGCCGCGGAACACCTCCTCCGTAAACACCTGGCAGATATAAAAGAAACAATTAAATATAAAATAAATTAAGATAAGATAAGATACATTTTTACAGCCATAAAATTGTGTAAATACATAGCAGGGTGTTAAGCATATAATAATGGGAACAAACAATTTAACCCTAGTCGTGCATGCAATTTTTGGTAGGCAGGTTACATGTTACATAGAAACAGCCACTATGCTGTTTTTGTACCGAAATTATTTAGTCAAACTGTAGAACGCCTTATCTATAATCCATCTTTTTAATTTAATTTTGATCGAACCTGAGTTTTCCGCAAATTTAAATGCAGTGACAAAATTCAGCGCTTACGTCAGCCTTCCCGGTAGCATAGCGGTCAATGCAGCCGCCCGGATTGCGGAAGATCCAGGTTCGATTCCTGGCTGGGTCGGGTAGGCGTTTAATTTTTTCACTGTATTTTTACAAAATCTTATAAATATTTAATTTAGCTTCAGTGCAGCAATTAGCACTTGAAAATAAAAAGTAGAAATTGTATGTCCTTGAACCTTAGAAAAAACCCTTGAAGTTCTGTAAGGTTATTTTAATGTAAGATAATTATAGTAGTTTATGCAACTGTCATATAATGAAGGGTATTAAAACACGAGTGTGAGTTTATGAAACGAGCGCAGCGAGTTTCATAATAGTAACGAGTGTTTTAATACCCGTGTTATATGCAGTTGCATACACTACTTTATCTTCACTAATGCAATTAGTCAAACAACAAGAGTAAAAGCTGACAATAGTTTATTTATAATAATTGTTCAAATTTTGGATGGTACAATTTTGAAAGTTAATGTTAATTATTGATCCAGCAGCTGTAGCGGTCGCGGGGCAAGCAGTAGAGCTCGTAGACGGAGTTGGAATATTTATAATTACTTCATTCGTCTAGTTTTCTATACTGTTCAAGATCGTATTTGAGACTTGAATTTTATTCATTAAAGACTCATCAATGTAGCTTTCAGCCACAGTAGAAGACTTCCACCCCCCGTGTCGTTTCAGTGCGGTCAAATCACCACCGCTATCTATGAGAAGGGTCGCCGAGGTGCGCCGGAAGCAATGCCCCGTGTACAACGCTGGGTTAGGCAGATTCAAAAAACTTGCGATAGTTTTTCCCAGAGCACCAAATTTATTAATACCAGTTCTTTGATCGACGCACTTCCCCGATCTATAGCTCAAGAAAAAGGCAGGGTTTCGACAGGGGGTGGGTCGAAGTTCCATGTATTTTTTACATACGGCATAGCAGTTGCCCGTCACAACGAAAGAACGATCTATTTTCGTTTTTGTTTTCGAAACTTTCACCATGATTGTACTGTCGTCTATGTTAGAGACTTCATCGAACTGGATGTTGTATAGCTCTTGCCTTCGGCATGCCCCCATTATGCCGAAGATTAGTGCAACCTGTAACAATAAACGATATAATAAGCTTGAGGTACATAGCCAAGGCAAAAACTATGATTTATGAAGTAGTAAAGTGTAGGTACCTACTACCTAATTTATACACAAAGCGCTTAAACGGAGTGTCTAGATAACATGCGTGTGTAGTACGTAAGTACTAGGTAGATTAAATAACAGAACTAAAATACACTTACCTTTTCAAAAAGATACAAAATATCTGGTGAATCTTTCAGGAACATCTTTATTTGACCTGATGTAAACGTCAACGACTTTTTTTCCTTGTGTCCTTCTGAACTGCGTTTCAGAAACGCTATGACTTTTGAATACTTCGTGATATCAATATTGTTGTAGATACTCAGTGTGGACTTGGGCATAGAATATTTAGCCTACATAGAAGATGGCTTGAATTTGTCGGAGAGGTCTTTGAGATACACAAGAATGACATTTTCAGAAAATGATGTAGTTTTCTTTTCGATCTTCCATGCCAAAAAGTTATTATATTCTTTTTCATATAATTTTCTAGATTTTTCTGGCAAAAGATTGTGAGTTACTTTTGTTGCCAATTCTAGAATATCCGGAGGCGTACAAATATCATCGTCGCTGTCCATTTTTAACTTTTAATTTGTATTTTAAAAACAAAACACATTGCGAAACATTAAATTCACGCGTACGTGTATTGTCACAGTGAACTTGCCGCCATTAAAATCTAACCAATGAGAGCGCAGCTGCGCGCGCAGGGCCAATCAGGAGCGAGCGCGCGCTGTTCTTTTTTTATTTAATTGGCACAAGATCTTACCAAAGAGTTTTGTGTATGTAAGTTTAGTAGTTTCGACGAAGTTTTCACGTATAACCCAACTGTTTTCAAAAGCCAGCCTAATATCAAAATTTTATACAACTTGTATGAGGATTTTGACATAAGGCTCGCCAGGTTAATTGGTCGCGTTTTATTGATGTTATAATGAGATTTTACGATATCGATGTGGATATTATACCATCATGTGAAATTGCTTAAATTGAGTGTTTTGTTGTCTGCGCTATAACAGTAGTAATTATAAGTCAAGTATTGGAAACATAAGTAGAATGTTACAACATTAGTGTAGATAAAGAACATTACTACATCCATAGTCCTAAGAAGAACCAACACTGACCATTTTGAGATTCTCCCACGCCAGCTGGAACTGCTCCACATTTTCCGCGTCCACAACGACGGAGGCCGTCTCCACAACCGGCAGCGTCGCGTTGCTGACTGTCACGTCGAAGAACAGCGCGCTCCACGAGTAGCCGCCCAGGGTCTTGTACATGAGTCCCAGGTACAGGCACATCATGATGGGGCACACGTACTGGAGGGCCACCACGCATAGGTACAGGAACACGGAGGCGATCTGGGAAACAAAAAAGTATGTGACATTAAAGGGCGGCCGGCGGCATTGTTCATATGCACAATTAGCTCTAGATAAAAACACTGTACTCGTTAAACAAGAGTAAATATATAGATACAGACACCGTACTGGTATAACCAGAGTGCGAAAAACACCGTACTTGGACAAATGTCCCGCCTCCTTCTTTGACGACCTCCTTGGTCGAGTGGTTTGTTTTAATGGTTTCATGGTGTCGCCATCTCTGAGGTCCCGGGTTCGATCCCCGGTCGGGTCAATTTAGAAATTATGGTTTTTCTAAATTGTCTCGGGTCGGTGTTTTCTATGTATAATAAGTATGTATTTAAGTATTTTATGTATGTTTATCCGTTGTCTAGTAACCATTTAACGAGTTTTATAACGAAGCTTTTCTTGGGCTAGATAATTGGTGTGAGTGTAGGAAAGTTTAGTTTAGTTTAAATTTTATGCGATTTGGTGACAAATTCAGTAATATAAACTTTTTTTTTTATGTTTACTATTTAACTGTCAACTGTAGACTTACAAACCGATGGCATAGTGACATTCCTAAGAGCTAATTTGTAGCCTAAACTGAATAAATGATTTTGCATTTTCAACTGCTCTGTATTTCCTTTAGGCATACAAAGTTTCGTTAAAATAGGCTTATTGGTTTGACAGAAAGTTTGTACGGGATACGTAAATGGCTTTTACCTACAGA
The DNA here is from genome assembly GCA_947562085.1 of Eudonia lacustrata. NCBI lineage: Eukaryota > Metazoa > Arthropoda > Insecta > Lepidoptera > Crambidae > Eudonia > Eudonia lacustrata. Next base: position 24,691,215 of record OX387315.1, read on the forward strand.
AAAGTTGGTAGTACCAGCGTCGTTGTGGTGGCGTTTGTTTTCAGCACTGCTACGACACAAGCCGAGGCAGGGTCCTATGGCTTTCACACACAAATTTCCTGATGGTTGTTTTGTTATTATTTATCATCATCAGCTCATTTTATATCCCCACTGCTGGGGCACGAGCCTTCCCTATGGATGGATAGGGAGAACGAGCCAAAAACCACCACGCGGGCCCAGTGCGGATTGGTAGTTGTTAACTACTGCTAATGCAACCGCCGGGACCAACGGCTTTACGTGCCTTCCAAAGCACGGAGGAGCTCAAGATGATAAACTTGTGGTCACCCATCTTATGACTGGCCTTTGCGAAAGTTGCTTAACCTCAGCACACAGACCGGGCGTGTTAACCACTGCGCCATCGAGCTCCTCATTCTCCTCTCATTGTTATCATTGTTATCATATTATTTCCATATTGAATTGTAGGATATACAATGTATCTGTAATGTTTGTGCGATCGTCACTAAATATTTTCTTATTATTATTCTAAATATAGTAATAATAGACAGGTTAATCCCACCTTTTTCTGCAAGTCGACGTTGGTGATCCGTCCCGCCTCCTTCTTCTGCGCGTCGAGGCGTCGCTGGGCGATGTCTAGGTAAGCCTGCAGCTGCCGCGGCAGCAGCCACATGCGGAGCGCCACGGCGCACACCAGCAGCGCCAGGCGGACGCTGTCGAACGCCTGCGAGCTCAGGCTAAAGGACCATCGGAAACTATCGTTAAAACAAATTTTCGATAGTTTGGAACCGAACTAACACTAACAAAACGCAGTCTTTTAAGCCTGATTTACATTAAATCAGTTTAAAGCTAAGTCATTGCGTCAACTCAAGTCAGAACGTAACCTTTTAGGCCTGCTTTTCTAAGGCCCGATCTACATTCAATCAGTTACGAAACAATCACATGCGCAGCGCCACGGGGGCGCTATCGAACGCTTGCGAGCTCAAGCTGAGGACCATCGGAAATAACCGTTAAAACTTCTGAGTCTCACTAGCCCAAACGAAGTGATGATGAAATAATAATAATAATATCTGTCTGTCTATAATAAAGATAATGAAAAAGGATACTGCAAATGATAAATGTAGTTTAATAAGGTTAATCATAAATTAAACATGTAGGTATAATCTCACTTCTTAGAACTCTTTAATTATTTTGAAGTCTATTGGGTTCTAGACAAGTGTATGACGAATCGTCAACGATGCTTGATATAGAGTGTCTTGTAAATTCATTATACTCATACACTATTACACACACATACACACACCCTCACCCTCACACACACACGCGCACACACGCACACACGCACGCACGCACGCACGCACGCACGCACGCACGAATAATAAATGTATTAGTTGATTGATTTGAAAAAAGACAAAGTGTTGAAAAAATTTCACGATTCGAACCCGCACCCCATGACATGCCGGGTCAGGAGCACTGCCAACTATGCTATCGTGGCTCAATTCAGCTCGCCGAAATTAATCAACACTATCTACTTTTACTTTATAAGCCAAAGAAACCCTATTTAATGTTGACAACCACGTCATCAACATCCGATCTTATATTACATTTTGACCGTGATTTTTTCATAAAAAGCAAAATTTCGGCGTTCTTGTTCAGAGAAACTGAAACCCTTTAAACTTATTATATGGTGGAGAATAGTTATTAGTATAATTCGTAGCGGCCTCGCTTTCTGCAATTTTCCCTTATCTATTTATATAAAGCCAAAATTCCGAACCTAGTGTTTAATTAAATACGCTGACGGCAATTTTCAAGCTCATGGATTGAACTACTTTACTAAGCAAACGAAATGAAAACTATATAATAATATCTCTTAAATAGTGGTTAAGTTTGTAGCGGCCTCGAAATTCTGAAATATGAATGGAATTAACAAAAATCCATTCAAAGCCATAAAACGTTCAGAATTAGCTGTAAATGTCTCTTTACTCCATTAATATCATTAAGTAAAATGTACACCAGAATTAGCGTTAGTTTATAAGATTTCAAATTATATATTATTTTTTGAACGATAAAAAAATATTAAACTTCAAATATATGTACATAATTACAACTGCACAAAATGCTACTTTTGCGATGCGTCGGCCGCTCGTAGTACTGAGAAAGCGCGAGCGCGTTTTGTGATAGGCCTCTTAATATTTTTACAAATATTGAAAGAAAATGTAATTTAAATAATATGTAGTGTTAATTCCGCTAACTCACTCGTTTATACAGCTTGGATGCAGTACGCATGCACCGCCCTCCCGCCCGCAAAAAGTATGCACATGCAGGAGAAACAATGCGTGCAAGCGAAAATGCACACCAACACCGCACCGAGTCGGTGCGCAGCTCTCGACCAGTCAACAGCTCCTGAGGATGCCCCGTGGAGGGGCGAAACACGTGTCGGATATCGGTGTTGGTGTGCATTTTCGCTTGCACGCATTGTTTCTCCTGCATGTGCATACTTTTTGCGGGCGGGAGGGCGGTGCATGCGTACTGCATCCAAGCTGTATAAACGAATGAGTTAGCGGAATTAACACTACATATTATTTAAATTACATTTTTTTGTACTATGGATTTCCGCAAAATAACGCCTGATTCCATTAATTAAATATTGAAAGATCAGTTAAGAATTAGGCAAGCTATATTTATGATTATATGACTTGGCCCAGCATCCCAAGTAGCATTTTATTCTCTTTAAAAGGCCACATTTATTTCACTGGTGATCTCTTAGCATTTACAGTGGTCACAGTTGGTTCATCGGCTGCAATAAAGTGAACATGTCCACCTATACCTGTGTAAGGCATATATAGGGGTGTAAATGTGGCCTATTATGTAACTATTGGCGTTTTGTCAGGACAACATTACTCTTCTAGCCAGCTTTCATTTTCAAAACTGAACAAGAGCGGTTTAAGAGAAGTAAAATTCGGCATAGGCTGTTCAGAGGTTCACATATACGGTGTTAGATTGCTGGCATTATAATATAACACATGTGAACATTATTGCAGCCCAAAGCTGTTATATATAACCTTTTATGAAGCGCTATTCAGTTGTTAGTGTTAGCAGGTCTAGTTTGTGATATATTAATCAGCTAATAAATTATTCTGTAAAAGAAACGTTTAATGAGTTCACATGTACATGAAAGGTATTTACACGCACCACTATTGATATCTAGTAGCACTGATAGCAGTTTATTTGTTCACGAGGACCACACTGTTATCCTCTATTGGTACACATGTGAACCTTTCTAGAGCTGATGTCATTATAATGGTACACGCGTGAAACTTTAAAGAGGTCACAACACTAATTTTGAGTTATAATGGTTCACTGTAGATGGAGACAATGACCACCATTTTCACTTTTAATAACCTATAATATTTCTATATTAATTTATGATTTTGTCACTTAACACGGAGTTTTCGTTATTAATTTTATGGTTGATGTTTAAATACAAAACCATACAACGATTTAAATGCCAATAAAACAAAAATATGAAATATTGCTTTGTTTGTATCTGCTTATTTCGATATATTTATTTGATAAAAAGGCATATAGCCGAGACGCGTGAAAATTTTAACTATAAATATGTATGTACTTTACATTAAATTTACATTACCCCGTAATATTAACACAATATCATATATAAACACAGTGTACTACCAGTAACAATAAATCACATCAAAATGGCTGTTAGACACGATTCGACGATGGCCATGGCCGTAAGTTATCACAAATTAATATTTATTAAAAAATGTGGTACCAAAGTGATTATTTGAGGAAAAAGCAGCCTAATAGTTGGTTTAAGGGACACTTGTGGTTTGGGTTTTGGATAATCGGCTGTATAATTGTTCACTTGTTACTTATTATAACTCACTTGTCTGTATGAATAACCACACGGAATCTAATATAGTGCCGTACAACAGCTTTAAGACCACAGTTCTCTCTTTAAACTACCATTAAAGATCTTCTATACTGCTACCGTGAACCTTTTGTACACTCAAAGCTGAAAAATTTGTGCCCAAATGGGTGTTACAAGGGCTGTATAGCATGCTATACAGCTCTTGTGCAGCTCACATAGACAGCTTAAAGAATAAACGTGTACCGTAAGTCAACCGCTATAGAACCCCCAATGCTACTTGGGATGTCATGGGGTGCGGGTTCGAATCCAGAATTTTTCCGACACTTTGTCTTTTTTCCAATTGCAATTGTTCGCAACAATATTTGCGTAAAATAGCCATAGTATAGTATTGCTAATAGTCATAGTTGATTGATCTCACAGCGGTTTGTCCATGCCGCTGAACACGCGCACGGCGAGGTAGTGACGCGCCACGGGCCGCACCCACAGCAGCGCCACCACGAAAGGCAGCGCGAAGTTCACGTTCAGCAGCACGCCCTTCACCCGGCTATCGCCGTAGTACCTGCGCAGACAATGGCACTCATGCGGACCGGACGGCCTAAACCAAACCTGGAGCACAAAATAAGGCCCGATCCTCTAAATGCCACTACACATTGACAGAATACACTAAACATGCACACTGGTTTAGGCCCAAGACACCGTACTCGTAGAACAAGGGTACGAAGAACCTGTTCACACGCGCTCTATACCAGGTACAGACATGTATCTGGGCGCTTCTCTCCTCCACCACGGCCCGGTCAACCCGAGCCGAGGTCTGAGCCTTTAGAGGCGCCCTCGGGTTGCTCCACTCCCCGATCCGATCCGAACCCTTCGGAGAATCTAGTAGGGCACGGGGACGCGCACTTTTAAGTATGCCGTTCACACGGCTTGAGGTACCCTTTACGTACCTCGCCACCCCCAAAAACCCCGGTGACGCTGAAAATGTTCGAGGCAATCAGCAATCTCTCTCCAAAAAAAAAAAAAAAAAGCTACGCTCGGACTGTTCCGAGATCCGTGCCCGTGCGAGGGGTCTGTATGAGCGTGTTTCTGCATGAAGCTCTGCAGTTTCCTTATTTTGTGCCTGAGGATTTCCAGGTTCTTCGATCTTCAAGATGTTGAAACATAAAACTTAAATAATATAAGTAAGACTAGCCGTAAGTCGTAAGACTATTTTAGTGTAGTAGACCATTTGCACAATCACATGTTCTTACTACATTAAAATTTTCATCAAGATCGGTCACGCCGTTCTTGAGTTATAAGAGGACATACAGACAGACAGACAATAAAAGTAAACAGCCTATAATTGTTCTACTGCTGGGCAAAGGCCTCCATCATTGAAATCAAGTCATCGCTACAATTGATGGGTAATGGCTTAATCACCACGCTTGCCAAGTGTGGGTTGGTGATCACAAACCCGGGCTATGCATCGAAAAATCCGAAATACATTTTGCCCGACCTGGAAATTGAACCCGGGACCTTCGGGTATCAGGCCGAGCGCTCTGCCACTCGGCCACCGAGGCGTTATAGACAGACAGACAAACAGACAAAAATTTCAAAAATCATAGAATTGGTGTCAGTGAGTCATATAACGAATAAGTATTTACACCAAAACTTTTCAGAAAAATTGCATGTACAGACAGAGCCTACAGATTTATGCCGGAAGTATAGATAAAAACACATGTTTGTCTAATATCTCTCTCTAGAGGCGTTATTTAATTATTTTATGAGAACAACAATGGAGTGCAACTCATTGCCTGCTTGACCCTTTGACCGCCACGGCATAAATGTCGCCGTGTCCTGTAAGCCAAGCATTCACTTCAGAGTAAAAACTTGCAACAGGAATAGGGATTCCATAATATTCAAATATCTTTATTTTACAATTTAGGCTTGTAAGCTACATTAAACAGACTCTTCTTACAATTTGTTATGTGTTCCTTTCAAATTTATCTGATAGCTATAGTAAACTTTGTTTGTTTGAAAGGTGGAGGTCTCCGATTTGGAAAAACCATCATGAGATACCCAATATTCACGCGAACGAAGTCGCGGCTCCTTCTTAGTGAATAAATCCGTTTAAAACATATTGCATAACTGACCTTAATGAATCCCAGTGCATTCTGGCAACTCTAAGGCCTGGGAAGGTGAATAATGTTCCGATTATAGCAGCCCACACTGCCAATGACAACTTCAGGATCAATTTAGAAGCTGGACCTCTGAAACAAAAACAATTTTATGATCTAAATTAATTTCTATTATAATGGTGTGTGATGAAAATTTGTTGATAATTGAATTTTTTAGTGTTATCCTTGACACAGTTTAAGTATTTATTTGAAACAAGATAATAATAAAACTACTTAAAATTAAACTTACAAACAACTATAAACTATATCTACTATTAACTATAAATAAAAAATTTGCACCAAATCATCCCCATCAGGCAGAGTGCCCAGTAAGCTAGCAGCATTGCCACGTTGGATAGCTATGCTTATACGCTGGCCCAAGTAGCTGCTAGCTCTGGGGTCCCGGGTGGCTTCTACTAGTTTAATAGAAATATCTTTAAAGAGTTTGTGAGCACCCGGGCCCCATGGACCTAAAGTCTCTACCCCAAATGGCTCAAATATGAGATCCCCAGTCAGATTCTCATACTTTCGCCGTTTGAGGTTCTCTGCATGATTTGCAGCCTTGCCAGCGCTAACAGAAGTGCTTGGAATGTGGGACGGTGCAAGCGTATCGACACAAGTTGCATCCCATACCAGAGCCCGTGACACAGTTGTTTTACATTTTTTTATTTTTCTTTATTTGGGAAACAAACAATTACAATCTAATATATAAAATTCTCGTGTCACAGTTTTCGTTGCCATACTCCTCCGAAACGGCTTGACCGATTTTGATGAAATTTTTTGTGCTTATCCGGTATCTATGAGAATCGGCCAACATCTATTTTTCATCCCCCTATTTTATCAATAATAATTAAATTATCAATTTTGAGTGTATTTTGCACGATTAGTTAATCAAGTGATTTTATAACCTCAAAAGTACTCAACACGTGACACGAGCTTCCAATAACAACGGATTTTGTGTTGTAAGTATACTTTTTTTTTTATATCGAAAATGTTGTTGATCTTATAAAAATGTAATTTTAATTTAATTTTATTAAAAAAATGTAATGTATGTGTGTGTATGTTTACATACATACAATATACACATTCTAACATACATACATACTTACAATAAGTAAGCTATTTTTTGTCTACACTAGAAATTACTAGGAAATTATTTATATGGCAAAACAACGTTTGCCGGGTCAGCTAGTAATCTTATAAAAAATACTATTAGGAATAACATAAATCAGTGAAGTTTTCACATAAACTAACAATACACAATAGCAACTATAAACAGCACAAGATATTATAACATAATGACTAACTCAAATAACTAAATAAACTCGTAGCTTTTAAATACATACATTGCTGTGATAAATGTTGCATATGAATAATTAACCAAGCATCTTACAACAACAAACCAATTAAGTTTTTCCAATTGCTTAAAGGTGGAGACTGACCCGAATGCCGTAATGTAACATTGTAACATGTTTGATGTAAGCATTTGCATGGTCAGTCAGCAATGACATATCAAGCTCGCCGCAAATGAATAAGATGATACGCTCTGACCATAATAATGTAGAACCACTTACACAGAAGACAATCCTTGATTCTCCAAGAACTTAGATGCATTTTCATAGAAGCTGTCATACGCCGGATCCACACCCACTTCCAGCTTGGACTCATCGATTATGAGGACTATCATGGCGATCAGCAGGAACACGCAGAAGGCTACGATACACGTTGACCTCTCTCCTATAGACTCTTCACTGGTGAAATACTGCTTTGTAAGGGATAACAGTATTTTACTGGGCACAAGTTAAGGTTTTACTTGTAATCAATTATAACTCTAAGTTTTTTAAATTAAATAAATAAAGTCAAGCTCAGCACAAATGGTTACAATGATACACACCATTACAAGCAATAGTCACTAAAGAATACAAAACCAGTCAAGATCAAAGCATAACTCATTTATTATTTTAGTACCCACATAGAACATGATATTGTGATCTGTCAATTACAATCAAAATACACAATATACCTTTCTCTCATAAATGTAGTACAATCAATGTAATCATATGGAATAAATTAACAATTGGTTTAATCAATAGAATTAGGTATGCCAATTATATCAGGCCATTGTTCTGGTGGCGGAATGACAATTGGTGGATCAGGGGATGGTGAGCCAGATCGGAAAGCCAGTTGGGGTGGTGTAGAATTATGTCGCTGTCCCGCAGCCCGAGCCAGTAACTGATCAGCATGCCGGCGATGCAGCTCTCCATCTTCCGTTCTCACCATGTATGAGGATGGACCCTCCACATATTCGACACGAGCTCTTTGCCATTTTTCGCCTGGCCCATACATGCGAGCCAACACTGGTTGGTCTAAAACAAAAGAACGTGTAGGAGTCTGTTGTGCCGCTTCTTCTAGTTGCTCTTCTAGCTGACTCGGTACCGAATCAGGGTGTACTGAGGAAACGGCTGTCCTATAACGGCGTCCATTTAACATTTCAGCAGGTGTCTTATTGTTGCAACTGTTGGGGACAGTACGTAATGCGTATAATGTTCTAGATAATTTCTCACTCCATGGACAGTTTAAATTCGACATCTTCTTTAGTTTATTCTTAAATGTTTGTATAGCTCTCTCTATTTGGCCATTCGATGCTGGATGGTAAGGCGGAGAATAAAGATGTCTTATGCCATTCTTCTTTAAAAAAGTATTAAATTCTCTGGATGTAAAGTTTCTGCCATTATCCGATAATATCTGGTAGACCTTGTGAAGAAAATATTTTCCGAAGTAAAGTTATAACTGCTTCACTAGACATAGAAGGTACGATTTCTGCTTCAAACCACTTACTGTAACTGTCTATCAAAACCAGAAAAGTCTTGCCTTGAAAACGTCCCGCAAAATCAATATGAAGGCGACTCCAAGGTTTCTCTGAAGCAATCCAAGTTTGAGGGTTCTTAGGTGGGTTGTTCCTTACTGCTTGACACTGTTCGCATTCGGCAACACAGCGCTCAATTTCCTGATCCATCCCGGCCCACCATACATATCCCCGAGCAAACGCTTTCGTTTGAACAATTCCAGCATAGGGGTTGTGCAACAATTTCAACACTTGACTCTGAAGTGATTTCGGCACGATGACTCTATTGCACCACAATAAACAACCTTTACTGTGTGAAAGAGCCTCTCTTCTTGTCCAGAATGGTTGTAGCACTGTGTCATTATTAGAACGCGGCCAGCCATGTAACACGTGGAACAAAACTTTTTGTAGTAAACCATCTTTCTTAGTCTCTGATGCTATTCTTGAAGCATCAATATTCCAGCCTTCTGGTTGTTCCTCAAGCAACAGTACTTCTTTTACCGCCTTCTCAATTTCAATAGCACTAGCTGAACAAAAGACTCGACTGCAACCGGAAGTGGGTATGTATCAACTTCAATCGCTGGGTTGACTGTTGAACGGTAGTCTCCACATATACGAAGTGATCCGTCAGCCTTCTTAACTAGTCTCAACGGAGTCGCCCACTCTGAATATCTGACAGGTGTGAGAATACCAGTTTCCACCATGCGAGTCAATTCTTCCTCTACTTGGCGTTTTAAAGGAAACGGAACAGGGCGCGCTTTAATAAAGCGTGGCGTTGCGTTTGGGCGGACGTGTAAGGATATTTCCGGACCTTTATATTCACCAAGCGTCTCACTGAATAAACTAGGATACTTATGCATCAACGAATCCGTTTCTAGGTCATTCCAGCAAACTCCTAATACTTCAATATCTAATGCTGGAAACCAGTTTCGGCCCAGTAGGCTAGGGCCGTTACCAGACACAATCAAAAGTTCGCACTGCGCTTCTTTATTGCCCAATAATACACGAACATGTGTAGCCCCCAAAACCTTCAGCGGGTCACGAGTCCACGTCACTAATTTTATATTAGTAGATTTCAAAAGCGGGGGCGTGTGCCATAATTTTCTAAAAGTCTCTTCAGATATAATTGTTCTCGACGCACCGGAGTCCACCTCCATAGTCACATGAGCGCCATCGAGATACACATCAGCTGTGATAGGAGGGCTATATTGTTCAGAGCATATATAAACTCCCATCATCTTTTCAGGAACACTTGAAGACGCCTCTTCACTATCACACTGAATATTATTCACTTTTGCCCGCTTTTTCACACAAGCAGACGTTATATGCCCGTATTTCTTACAGTAAAAGCATCGTGCTTTGATAAACGGACATTGTTCACCGACTTTGTGACTACGTGCACAATGCCGACACTCGTCTGACTTGATTCTACCAATTTCCATAGGTTCATTAACCGTGGACGGAGTTAGCTTTGTTTCACCACTAACACTAGGGTACATATCACAAAACGTCGTCTGGTAATTCAGGCATTGCTGCACCGCCATCTCGTATGTAAGGCCTTTGCTCTCGCTCTCGACGCAGACGATCGTCGCGCACACCTAGCACTAGCCTATCTCGTAACTGGCGCTTTAAGTCCACAAAATTACACAATTTGTCCAAAATCACTAAAATGTCTTGGAAAGATACATCAGTAGGCCGCTTAGGTACTAACAGTGATACTATTAATGAATAAGTTTCTTTTCCACACTGAGAAAGGAACAAAGAACGTGCTTTGTCAGTCACTCCCACAGCATCTAATGCACAAATAAGTCTCTCTTTATATTCACTCCACTTATCGGTTTTGGGATCAAATTGTCCTGGAAACACTATATTCGCTATATTTGACGCCATAATCTTTCACAAACAATAATTTTTCCTCGTCGCCAATAAAGAATACAAAACCAGTCAAGATCAAAGCATAACTCATTTATTATTTTAGTACCCACATAGAACATGATATTGTGATCTGTCAATTACAATCAAAATACACAATAGTCACGTATTTAATTTCTTACTTTTTTTATAAGTGGCTTTCTTCAAAGCAAAAATATTATTAACATAATAATCATAATAACATGTAAGTCCATATAAAAAGAATAGTTTTTAAGAAATCCTTTACTTTCTTGCAGCTGCCAACATCAGTTTCATTATCATCATCTCAGCCAAAAGACGTCCATACAACATCAGTTTGAATTGTTAAAATTCTTCAATAGTTTATCAATAAAGTTGGCAGCTATTAAAATAGCCATAAGCTCCTTCTATTTAGGGCATTAAATATATTCTCTGAAGGGACTTGTTTTCATTCAACTTTACCTTTAAATTCAATGTTTCGGAGTTGTTATTAAAAGGATACAACGAAAACAAAACCACCAACAGGCACCACACCATGCTCAAGTTGAATTCGTCTTTCAGCGGAAATATTGATGTGTATACCTGAAACAATGTAAGTCACATTAACACAATCTCTTTAGCATTTAAAAATAGGTATCATAAATTTTGCAAGAAAACAACTTACCTCAGACATGATATAAACAATTGCAGTGTATAAAGAAAAATCCACAATCCACAGGTATTCTGTGTAGAATCGTAAGTGTATTACATCTAATGATGATACCGGCGCAGTATCCAATTGTATGTCAAGATTTCGAGGAATATGAAAAGTTTCAGGTTTCCCATTGGATTCAGGTTTGCCACCCTTTTTTCCTTTTGATTTATCTTTTGGCACACCAGCTAAGGCTTTCAACTCACTATTATAGGGATACAAGTATCGGTATAAGCCCTGTGAGCATAACAACCACCGAGCAAACGAATAATTGCTTAGTTTTTGTATCACTGACACCATTATCAGTGTAATAACAAGTTGGGCTCCGAGTAGCGCCTGAAAAGGTTAAAACAAAGAGTTATGGCACCTAAACCAAATATTTTTTGTTATTTATTGAGTTGCTCTTTACACTCACCATTTTGTACTATTTTATCATAAATCGTTCATAGTCTAATAATAAATAATTTTATTTTTATTTCAAGCCCCAATAGATAACCTCAAATTAGAATCCCACATATTACTATACGTTAAAATTTGATTGTCATGTAAGACTAAATAAAACAAGATGAAAGGCTTAGCGAGAACTAATTGGCTAGAAAGAGAAATAGAATGAGCGTAAGTCAAAAGTTGAGTCTTTTTAATTTTAGTTGGATTATAATCAGTGCTGCCAGTAGCATGTTCCTCCTCATTTGGATAATTTCTATCCGATGAGCGAATAAAAAGTCATTTGATTTGACCGAAACCTAACTAAATAAAAAAAAAACGAAATTATTATTTAAAAAAATAAATATAGATTAATAAATCAGATAACACATGATGACATGACCCTAGTTCCTTGGAAGGTGGGACGGGCTCTAGTATGGGATGCAACTTGTGTCGATACGGTTGCACTGTCCCACATTCCAAGCACTTCTGTTAGCGCTGGCGCGGCTGCAAATCATGCAGAGAACCTCAAACGGCGAAAGTATGAGAATCTGACTGGGGATCTCATATTTGAGCCGTTTGGGGTAGAGACTTTAGGTCCATGGAGCCCGGGTGCTCACAAACTCTTTAAAGATATTTCTTTTAAACTAGTAGAAGCCACCCGGGATCCCAGAGCTAGCAGCTACTTGGGCCAGCGTATAAGCATAGCTATCCAACGTGGCAATGCTGCTAGCTTACTGGGCACTCTGCCTGATGGGGATGATTTGGGGCAATTTTTTTATTTATAGTTAATAGTAGATATAGTTTATAGTTGTTTGTAAGTTTAATTTTAAGTAGTTTTATTATTATCTTGTTTCAAATAAATATACTGATAACACATAGAAAGTAAAAAAAGGGAATTTGAAATTGAAACTGAAATCAATTTTGAAGTGTGACTTAGTAGGTTTTATTAATCAGTGGTATGGCAACACTAGGCACAGCGAGCCAGCCAGCTGTCATTTGTCAGTTGTCTGTCACTTGTCACTGTGGGTGATGGTGACGAAACCTGTGCGTCGTCTTCGGAAAATATTATATCGATTGATTTGGTCATTTAATAATTTGGTTTCGTCGCCGCTAAAGTCTGCTAACAGACAAATGCGACGGACCCTTTGAATTTTAGTGCATAGTTAGTTTATTTTTCTGTGTGTGGTGTGAGAAAAACGTGCAAAATGGGGTCGTTGTTTAGAAGTGAGGAAATGACAGTATGCCAGCTTTTTCTGCAAAGTGAAGCGGCATATGCATGCGTGTCTGAACTCGGAGAGCTGGGACTGGTTCAGTTTCGCGATGTAAGTGTTTACCTTTCAGTATTTAGCTTTTCTCAATATATAAAGCAATATTGGCAATCCATACCTACCAGACACGTTTATCATAGAATTTTAGGTATTGAGTATTGACCCCGTTTTCTCTGTGATGGACGATATTGCTCCAATTCCCACATTTTTGATGTGTGACAAAAAAAATTATTACAATTGTTATCTCTTTATTTACTCAATACTTGAAAATGATAGCATTGATTTGGTTTTGGTATTGATGAACTTTGTTTTTTATTTATATTGAAATTATTAAAAACAGTGTACGAAAAGTGTTGTGGATTGCGTGTTTGTAGCTAATCTAACCAAAATTCTTCAGTTCATGAGTAATTAAAATCACACCATCCACAACCACACAATATATTTGTTAATTAATAACACATTTTAAATCTTATTAATAATAATAAAGTTGTTAATAAAAAAAAATGGCTGTATTAAACTGTTTTATCACATTATTACCAGTATCATCACGGATCTTTTGTGCAACCCCATCCTTTCACTCTTCTTCCTCTGTAAAGATACTATGCCATAACATCCTTAGGAGCGAAAAGCCTGAAGTCCTCCGGTTTCAGATAGGCTGACCCCAGGAGTCCCATTCTTTAATGGTTACATAACATAAAATTTAATCACATGACAGAATTAGTATTTCAAATTATAGGTAGGGCTAATGCTGATTGATAAGTTTGTGTAATCAATTGTAAATTTGATAAAAAGATAACCTGCCTCAAATTTTACCTTTGATGGTTCCTACAAATATTTATCAGCTAAATTATGACTAGATAAAATAAATCTGACTAGGTGACAAAGGTGTAGTTACAACTATTTACAAGATAGATATACTTTTATTGCAAAATAATAGAATTAGTGATGCAACGAATACTAATTTTACGAATAAGAATAACTACGAATAATTATTTTACTATTCGGCAAATACGAATACAAATAGCTGAACCTTAGTAGTAAAAGCCAATAAAACGTGCTAATTAGTGTAAATGTAAAAAAATAAAAAAAAAATAAAAATAAAAAAAATAAGTAAAAATAAAATAAAATAAAATAATAAAAAAAAATAATAATAATATAAAAATGTAATTAGGTACTTTAACAATCAAAATTGACTTTGGTAAATTTTATTTAAAAGACATCATTTGCAATTTTTTTGGTAATAGACGATTTCTTTTCTCAGTTTGTATATTGCCAGCTGTTGAAAATAGCTTTTCTGAGAAATAATTTTTTGAGATTTTTTTTTTATTGTTGAGAAATGTTTATCCCCAATCCAAAAATTCAATGGGTCTGCGAATGGCAATAGATTCAGAAGTTTTAGATAGGCTTCTACTTCATTCTTTGTACTTGTTCTTTGTTCTTTCCAAACATGACTTTTCTCACGTTTTTGGGATGACATTTTAATAATATAAATTGTTTTAACACAATTTTACAATCAAAAATATCATACAGCATTCCAGACACACACCAAAAGTAATAAGCAACCTCAAACAATACCAACCAACCGAAATAAAAATTATAAAACATCAACAAAACAATATGTTCGGATACATGCATTGTAGCTCGGGTGAGTTCCGTTTTACTCAATATTTTTTACGAATGTCATCATGTAACATTGTATAAAAAAATTGAAATCGATTCTATTATTGATTCTGAACAAACAGTTTTATGTTTTGTATAAACTAAAAATAACTTTGTATGTATACGCAAATCTTAGTTTGCCTCCTTATGACTTTGGACATATGCAGGGCTGCGAAGCATGTTAGAGCGTTATGTATCCCGATGTCTATCTCTTCTGCCTGTTGGTTAGAGTATGTAACAGAGCAGCCGAGATATTTAAATTTGTCAACTTCTTTGTAAACAGTCTGACACGGTTAACATTCAGGTCGCATCTTCCTTGTTACTTATCCCTAAAACGGTTCATCAGGAGATATTCGGTCTTACACATATTTTCTTTAAATCAACATGCATTCAAAGAAAATATATGTAATGTTATGATTAGCTAAGGGAATTTACTAATATCATTAATGTAGGTATGAATGAAGTCATAGTAGTAATATTATTTTGTAAGGGAATTTTCATTGAATAAATTACCTAATTTATGACTCAGTATATTTTAGTCACATTTTATTATTCTTACAAATTATCCTATATTTTAAAGCCAACAACTATCATCAATACCTAACACTTTATAGTATAGTGGTAGTTAGTATGTGGAGTGTGTATGAGGAGCTAGATGGCGCAGAGGAGCTCGATGGCGCAGTGGTTGACGCGCCCGGTCTGCTAATGCTGAGGTTAAGCAACTTTCGCAAAGGCCGGTCATCGCATGGGTGACCAAAAATGTATCATCTCGAGTTTCTCCGTGCTTCGGAAGGCACGTAAAGCCGTTGCTCCCGGCTGCATTAGCAGTCGTTAACAACCACCAACCCGCACTGGGCCCGCGTGCTGGTTTATGGCCCGTTCTCCCTATCCATCCATAGGGAAGTGCTCCAGCAGTGGGGAAATAAAAATGAACTGATGATAATGATAGTATGTGTAGTAATAAATAAATATATTATCCTACAATTATTGGTACCAACCTATCTAGCCAAAACTAACCACAGCATAGAAAGATCTTATTAAAAACACACACTGCTATCTGTAATCAAATCCTAGACCTTTAGAATACTAGGCTGGATCACTACCATAACAACAGTTATCCATATTAAATAAAAAAAAAACTGAGAATATTGTGACTAGGAAGTTCAATAGGTATTCATTAACTGAATTGGATTGGAGAGGGACCCAAAGTGTGTCATGGCATCTGATAATAAGAACCTCCTGAAGTCTGTCCTATCCTGTGCCACTTTCTGTCAGTCATCCGCGTGGAACTCGCGCAGGACATTCCCGACCTCCCCCAGTGTTACAAAGAAATTATGGACAATCTAATTTTATGCAAATTTTTTTGCTAGCAAATTTCAATTTGGATAAAGCGTTAATAAATAAATCACACGCGGGATTCGAACCCGGTGGTATCATGTCTGGTTTGTCAATGGTTCGAAGCCGCCCGAGGATTTTTAATCAACACTTTAAAAAAATGTTTATTATTCGCTCTACAATTAATTAAACACCTTCCAACAGTTAAACCCAGACGTGAACGCGTTCCAACGCAAGTTCGTCAATGAGGTGCGCCGCTGCGACGAGATGGAGCGCAAGCTGCGCTACCTGGAAAAGGAGATCCGCCGCGACGACATCCCCATGCTGGAGATCCCCGGCGAGTGCCCGGAGGCGCCGCAGCCCCGCGAGATGATCGATCTTGAGGTGAGGACATGTCTATATTAGGCATATAACCAGAACCAGATTAAAGCAAGTATAGGCCCAAAGGCCATCTTCCAGAATAGGCAAAAAAAAATTTTATATGAAGCATTTACTTATTAGTAATTTATCGTGTTTTGTTATTATTAAAGATTTTAAGAAAGTTAGTAATAACTTTCTTAAAATCTTTAATAATATTATATTTATAACAATATTTCTTAGTTTAAATGTTGGGAGTTAATAATTTTTCTTTGGAAAGTAGGAAAAGTACTTTTTTTTCTCTAAGCAACACGCGATGCTCATATAGGCACGTGCCTTTTTTGCCTTTAGGTTGATCCAGTACTGCATATAACGTAGCTATTGACTTCCTTAAGGGTGGGCCGACCAAAAAATGCCAAAAATGCAGTTACGGTTAAGTAAATATAATTGAAAATACTATCGTATTAAATGAACAAAATATATATTTAGTATCATAGGGAACGTGTTTACAATTTGTCAGAACCATAAATTCATAACACGCTATAGTTTTTTCTACAATATCATTTAAAGTTGGGCAAAGATCACGAAAACGAGTGGCGGCGTTTAGTAGATTTCTTATAGTTTATCTAAATTATTGTACCTCTGATTTTGTCTAAACAATCATCAATGGATAAACTACAAATTGCTAGACTACATTTTTGATTCATCAAGTGGTTATTTAAATAATAATTTTTTAATAAGCACCTTAAATTCCCCATACAAAATTAGTATGGCCGCGCGGCATCAAATAAATATGGACGACGACATTTCAAATAAAACATATGACACTTGTCACTTACGGACGGCGCACCCTTAATCAATAAATATCTTAAACAATATTTAATCACAAAAACCACAATATTAATCACAGGCACAGAATAAATAATAAAACCTCATTCACAAGTTGAAATATAATGTAATTTTATGCTAAGATCTTAGCTAATAAAAATATTTCAAAAACAAAATTATATTAAGTGGAACTCATGTCAGCTTCATGGTTGACAATCATTTATGTCCTAATGTGTATTCTGGAAACCATCAAAGTATGAATTTCGACTTATGATGTCGTATCAGCTCATTAGATCTTAAGTCATGGAAAGTTGGAGAATGCATCCCTCTAGTGACCTGACAAAGTCGAAAGGGGAAACAAGATTCACGTAAAAAGTTTGCAGTTCCTGGAATATGGTTGTCCTTAAGATGAATACTTACCAACTCATTTGTTTGTGTCAATTGCATTTCATTGGTGGAGGTCGTTGGCGTCGGCGTTCTGGGCGTACTGTGTTACTTAAGTATGAATAACACAATAACTTCATTCGCCACTCTGATCTTGATGCATAATCAGAGAAATACAGATCATTGTAACACACTACTATAAAGGGCATTCAGTGTCAGCAGCAACGGTCCTAACCCTTGATCAGGGTAGAGCGAAATTGTATTTAGGCGCCCTTTGGTCGACGCTTTCTTTCACATATATCCGAACTCCGGTGATATGGTTCTCCGCAATTGCGCAATTCCGCAAATCCAGCCGCGCCTGATTACTCTTTGCTTTCGACTATAATGTCTATTAGACGGTAACCTGAGCGAAATACTTTAAACTAGACTGATGAACTTGATCTGATCGCCTGCACATCATACTACCCTCAAAATGTCAAATTCTTTAACCAAAATTTGAACTGTATGTATTTGGCAGGATTTCTGCATCTAACTATAGTTGAGTGCGAGATACAAGTTTTTTTTCGGTGCTGTTGAAGTTCTATTGATTGATTTTGTGTTTGTTTTTTAACTGCTATTTGTTTGTGGTGTGTCTGTAGTATCTCAACAGAATCAATCAGTAGCTAACTGTATCCTCAAAATTGGGTCTCACTTTTAGACAATTTCTATCTTGTACAAGCACAACGCCTATTAAAGTTCTAAGCTGATTTACTTAGCTTATTTAAAGATAAAATCTTATCCCACCTTCTCCCTTCCTCCATAGGAGTACGCGTGCTGCTCTCCGGAGTACCGCTGTACTGACTCGAACATTCCATCACGCACAAAGAAATTTGGTGACTCGTTTCTTTGTCGCACTTCCAAAAGACGGAATAGTTTACCAGCACACGTTTTCCCTCCTTTCTATGACATGGGGTCCTTAAAACGAGGCGTGAAGAGGCACCTTGTTGGCCGACAGGGTGAGGGTGACTGATGGTGCGTTGTTTTCACGCAAAAACTCTGGCTAAATCATAACGAGAGCCATCTTACAAGAAATTAAATTGTATTTGGCATATGGTTAATCATTTATTGAAGAAATTTGAGTTTTGCATAGGTTGATGTGCAGGCAGGCGCCTGTACTCCAATTCTCTGCGACGACGAACTTAAGGAACGGTTAACTGCGCTTAGATCTGTATTTTTTTTTGCATTTACGCAATGCTGTAAGTTGAGAGTGGAGATACTATAGATACTAGATACCTTGAGAACTTAATCCATTTCGTTGCACACATTGTGTACACTTCCTCCTTTTATTTTTTGCGACCTAAATTGCTAGTTGAAATGTTTGTAGGGATAAAGCAAGTCTTCCGTATTAATTCTGTGTCCTGATACTTAAACTTTTCCCTCAATCAGAGGATTGTGTAAATTCGAATTTGTGGTTTTATTTCATCGATTAATTATAGATTTAAATAATACAAATAGGCAATAATAATTTTATTTTCGTAGGCTACCTTCGAAAAATTGGAAAATGAACTCCGTGAAGTGAACCAGAATGCCGAAGCCTTGAAGAGAAACTACCTCGAGTTGACAGAGCTCAAGCATATCCTCAGGAAGACTCAAGTGTTCTTTGATGAGGTAAGCTCTCCAATATTCCTTATACAACAGTTAGGCGATTTGATACTTAACCTAGTACAATTAGAGCAAACAATAGCATTGACAGCAGCAGCTTCCTTAAGCTGTTTTTAAATATTTGAATATGATGCTATAAAATCACATGACAACAACAGGTTAATGTCGTTATGTATTTGCAGTAGCGGTAATACGTGTACGATAATCCCGTTGCTGTTTATCACGTCATAGCCTCACCGTGTCGCTTATTCCTATTAATTAATGAGTTGGAGATACGTTCTCGTATATCTGATGATAAGATAAAACACCGATTGTTTACCTCGTGATATACACGTCAAATATACAGGATTTGCATAATATAACAGGCGGCGTGTTACAGTGTTTGACATGCCACGTAGAATGCCATAATTTTGTCATGTCAATTATCTCCTCGTGTATAACCTATCTTGACTGTAATGTATTGAGTTGTAATTCACTCCGCTTTTGAGGCTATCCGACGGTAATTAGCTTTACATGGAGCTGACTCTACTTCCCTCACAACCTGCTCGTAATTTAACTTTTGTTCTTGTATTTATGACATTGTTATTTATTATCCTCTGCTAGATGGAGTCATGTTGAATGCATAATTTTGAATGTCACGCGAAGTGTGAAGCTAGTAGGAAGTCAAGGCTGTTGTAGAAAAAAACTAGCACCGCGATCAGTTCTCAGATCGTCGTTATGTTAATTTTACCATCGTTTATTTTTACGCCTTGTTTAACTTGGTCAGTGTTTCATACGTAATAATATTTTACTATAATTATTTTGACTTTATTTTGTTTTATAGGAAGCACTCACTGAATAACAAAAAGTAATAATTAAATACCCAAGTAACACGTCAGAACGATAAGACCACTAAAACATTAATAAACAATTTAACAATTAGTTACGTCGCTGCATGCCGTTCAGTGTTTAAGCATTGGGAAATATAAATATTGATGAAATTTCTTTTGGCTGTTATTTTTTATTGAGTTAATTTTGTATATTGCTGTTTTTATAGTGTCGCTGTTCGCTTATAGTGTCTGCGGCAGAATGTACAAAAAATTCGATTAGTAAGTAGAACTATTACACAGACATTACTGTGCTTAATATAATTTAAAACTGTTAAACACTGCAAAGAAGTACATTTTATATGTGGAATCATTAATTAATATAATAAGTTATTTATTTTTTATGTACCTATACCTAGTTATTATAATAACAGCGGTTGTACCTACCTACTAAGTATGTCCTTATCGGAATGGGTAGTCGACTTCTAGCTTCGAAATAATCTACTAAGTAGATATGCATAATAATATCCGTGTTACTTGGGTACTAAATAATCGTAACTATTATAGCAATTGTTATAATTCACTCTAAGTATATTCTAATAACAGTTACTTACATAAAATTCTTATTAATAATGGTCGAGGTTTTTCTTTTTCTTACTTACTATTACGAACACAATGTTAAAAAACGTGGGCTTCAAAAGTATATAAACATTATCCTGCATAATTTTTATTTATCGAATTATATCATGTCCTTGTCATTGGCAATGTCACATTACGTGTGACTATCGAGTGGCTTAAGCCAATTAATGAGAAATAAAAGGTGTATCGGATGATTTCACGCTTGCAATCAAATTATTCACGGCCAAACCGAATGTGACATTGACATTGGACGCATCACTGACCTTGACGCCATGTTGGCGTGTGTGTGCACAAGATGGCGGACCCGTCGCGCGAGGAAGAACAAGTGACCCTACTAGGGGAGGAGGGGCTCATGGCGGGCGGGCAAGCGCTCAAGCTGGGGTATGCTCATCTTGATTTTGTCGGCTCACAGACCCACTTTGACTTCTACGCTTTCCAAATTTTAATATTAGGGTTAAATAGCAGGGACATATTTTAACTGTACTCAGCGTGGAAGTGAAAGCATGTCCTAGAGCTATATTATTTTTGCAGCGCTTGTACTGTGACGCTGATACGGGAGTCTACCAATCACCACTCAGGCAAGCATTGGAGTCGGCCGGCTTATAGTATATCATCAACATAACACCTCTTTTGACTTCTTGTGTGATGGAATGACAGCTTAGCGTAGCACCGCAAGGCACTCCCTCGAATACGATAATGTCGTGCTTCGAGATCTAGATTTGTTCCCCTTGTGGAGCGTGCTAACCAATTGCTGCCTGAGTGAGTTTTAAACTAACAGTGTTATCCCAAACATGATTTATTTTTGAAGTCCATTGTCGTAACGAAAGGGTTTTTCAGGTCGGATCGATGCGTGATAGACGTTTATCATTATTTATTTTTCGTTTCATACCGTCATGCTTTCTGTACTTATATTTTGTCATATTATATGCATGCCACTATGATATTTATGTTATTTGTAGCCACAGTATCACGAAAATATCGTTGTCAAGCGACATTTGTTACCTTGTTTAATTTTATGTAAGTTTTAGTTTTGTCACTGTAATGATGATCACGATGTTATTTGAAGTAGATACCGACTAACAATAGAGAGATTGCTTTATGTTTAGAAGTAGCTAGGTAACACTGGCACCGAATCGCGGAGTTTGTATTGCAGTGACGCGTCGGCGCTACTTTTTTACTACAACAGGCATTGGTGGCAAGTCCGATGCGTGCGAGGGTGCTTTGACGATGCCGAGTTGCTTACGTGTGCCGTCCTGGGCATTTGAGTACATGTTTATGTTTGTCCGATAGCAGGAGGGTGGTGCCAATACCACTGAGTCGATGACGCGCGCCCTGATATCCGACGACCCGAACAAACATATTGGACACGTCCAACTAGGGTATGTATTCGTGTGTACATACGGCACTAGTGTGACACCGGTCCCACAAACACGATCTCCTATTGCAACAGATGAACCTTAGCTGACGAACAAAGTTTCATGTGTGTCGTTCAAGCAGCTACTGTTTGTCTGTAATGGATTCGTACTTTCTCTTAACATCGATGATACTTCCGCTCGGCTCCTATTCCCGAGTACCGACCGGTTCCAACTATATCAAGTAGTTACGCGGTGAATGACTGGATTATGTCGCACGAGCCAACGTAAGTGTGATCGATCAAGATGTTCAAACAAATACGACAGTTACCTCAACTTACAGTTCTATGTACAGATTCAGTACAATATTGTGTATGTTTACAATTTTGTTTACGATAATGCTTGCTTAAACAAGATAAGCATTAGCTTCGGTCATAATTATGGCCTCTCATATCTGTTTGAACATTTTTTGCACATAAAATCAAATTTGCGCGCGCTACACAATATTCCAGTAATATTCAAAAAACAAAACCTCTTTCCGTTAAAGCGCGATGCAAAGTCTAATGAGTAATGATATAAAACTAAAATCACTCTTTAATTATTAAAGCCCCCTTGTTAACGTGCATGCACTAAAGTCGACATTAAGTATTCAGAAAATTCCTAATATAATATGCTTGCAAAAATATTGAAACAACTGTTCAGTAAAGTAACTTTGACATATATTTAGCTAAAACTATAAGTACATAATTGTTTGAATTTAGCTTAATTGCTGTATTTATTCCCTAGTTTACGGGATAAGCAAGAATCCTTGGAATTCCTGCCTTGGTTAGTAGTGTACATTGTATTATTATTGTAGTTGGGTCGCTAGTAGTAGCTGGTGCGGGTATCGGTGTTTGTTCTATGTGTGTATGTCTGAAGATGGGAAGCGATAATAACAAAACTGAAATAAGTGGTATTAACTTTTTTCAATTTTGTCAGAGCACACGATGTACAAGGTGTTTTTATCTATAACACTCACTTGCTTACTAACACTTCACTTCCGTGTCGCGAATATGTTGATGTATTAAACCGATGTGCGAGGTAACTTGGACTTCAAGAATAGATAATGGCCTTAGGTGCGAACATTGTAAATGCTGAAAATCTGTTTCGTGCTCACAATTTTTCTTTTACCTGTGTCTGTAATATTTTCTGTGAATATAGTTGTGAACCTAATGCTGATCCTTGTGACACACCTTGTAAATTACATTTCCGTATTACTTTTACAGTGTACAATAGATATGTGAGCAACAAACAAATAATTTTATCGTACTTTCATTAGAAAGTTTCTAACAGCGTCTTGGTACGAGTGTCTTAGATATTAATGTTATTATTGTTATGTGTACATTACAAATATTTAAGTAAACTCGTGTTATTCATCCACATTGTACTTTTGAAACCTTTAATTTATATATACAGCAATGTTAGCAGCCGAATGTGACTAATCACATGGATTCAATCTCCGTCAATGCCAAAAAAACATCGAAGTACTCGTATTGGCCTTGGATGGAGTCAGATAAGGTGTTCTAACTATTTATAACAAACTCATTGCACTATATGGTAACTTCTGACCGAGACTGTAGACCATAGTATTTTATAGTGTTCTGTTTTGCATCACAATAAGCCCGGAGATGTGTCACGGTTTTGTTAACGGTAATCAATAAGCTATCACACGCGTCGAAGCCATTGTGACGC
Source organism: Eudonia lacustrata (assembly GCA_947562085.1). Taxonomy (NCBI): domain Eukaryota; kingdom Metazoa; phylum Arthropoda; class Insecta; order Lepidoptera; family Crambidae; genus Eudonia; species Eudonia lacustrata. The sequence continues at coordinate 24,715,106 of OX387315.1, forward strand.
GCTCTTGCCTATCAATCCTTGTGAAGACGTAAGTCTGTTCTATTTGCATTCATATTTTATAACAATACAGTCACGTTTAGTTCCACTAAGATCCTTTGTTATACAATATATTGCACTTGAATATTTCATTTCGGTTGAAAAATTCAAGAGGACTTGAAGTTGGCTCCTATCATTCAAGAAGTTTTAAAAATATATTCAATTGTCTTGTAGTAGTTCGTCTAGAGCACTGTTTAAGAGCCGTCAAAACAATAGCAATTGAAATATCTTGTGTAAGTATATCGGAATGTTTTGATTTGTTGATACACTGATAGTAACGAAGATTTTGTCGCTTTCTATTGAAGTCTCAAGTTCATATTATCTGAAAGTCGTTCTCAGAGATTACTCTATTCTATAATTAAACGTTACAAATACCCTCCAAAAATTTAAAACATTATTATATTAGTGTCTGTTATCATAATCAACTTTATCAATAGTTATATATATTAGTATCAATAGTAGAAAAATTAAACGTCTAATGGTGGAAAATCGGCGTTATTACACTTTGATCTGTATATTCCTGACTATAAAGTCATTCAATCTTTATAATACATGCTTATGGAAATCTTTTAATCACAAGATAAACTGTTTGTATTGTTTAATTGGTTGTCTTCAGTCATGATCACTTGTAAGCCCTGTGGTAGACGGTATGAGGTAATTTGACCACTTTCTCATGTTTATCAATATCCAGGAATTCAAATTCAATAGCCGGATCTTTGCGGCATCGAACTCGATTTCATCATCACACGACTATGCTTCCATCGTGCATAACATAGCTAATTGAAGTATGTATATCCTGCATATTATGAATTGAGTCGCGTCGTTGCATCGTATTGTTTTTGTTAACTTCCAAACATTTGTTTTCGATTTCGACATCATGTTGATTTGTTCTGTTAAAACTGCAAAAAGTCATTCGATATTGTTGTAAATAAAGAATGTACTGAAGTTTCTAGATCTAGAACCTGTATCATGATATTTCTGATAACATGGGTGGCACTAGTTTCTTTTATGTCTGTTTCTATTATTAAAACATTACAATACATGATTTCTGTTTAAAGAACCATTGTTACATAAAAGCCAAGGTGAAATAATACTTAACGGTCGGTTTCCGTATAGCCGATGATAAAACACGTGGAACAGTTCTTACTTGCATTGTGAGAAATACTTTAGAATGAACATGATATCTATACTAATATTATAAAGAGGAAAGCTTTGTATTTTCGTATGTATGTTTGTAACGAATAAACTCAAAAACTACTGGACCGATTTGAAAAATTCTTTCACTATTAGAATGCTATATTAGCGCTGAGTAACATAGGTAGTATTTAAAAAAAAAGTCCACCCGTGCGAAGTAAGGACGGGCCGCTAGTTAAATATAATATAGTACTTTATACGTACTGGCTTAATCCCATGAGTCACAGATGACTGAGAAACCCCGAAGCACATAATAAGGAGACTGGCAGAAGGCAGGCTTCATAAAAGCGCGTTCGACCAACGCACATATACACAACCTCTCACGGACACGGAATCTCGCGACAGCAGCGCTCGGAGTGTTCCGAGCTGTTCCGAGTTCCGTGTCCGTGCAACGAATCTATGTGTGAGTTGCTCGAGCGCGGTACCTATGTAATATGTAGGGACCGGATTATATGCAACATGTAAAGCTTGTTATAATTATGCATGAATAATGCTCGAAATATCCATGAACAATGCTCGAAATATCCATGAAAATACGTAAAATATGCAAAATTAAATGATAAGTTGTAGGAATGCAAAAACGGAAAAAAGTATTTATTTCTTTTTCTTTCAAAATTTAGCATACAATTAGTAAATTGTCTATTGATAGACGATAATAGGTGCAGTAACATAGCAATAAATTACATTGCAAATTTTTCATATTTTTGTAAACGTAAACAATCAAGTATTCCAAATGTTCAGTAGTTAAGATTGTGTCGTCGATCATTCAATAATATAATTTATAAGTGGAAAAAGATCGCTTCACATCCACTGAGATAGCTGGGCAGAATTTGAACTTTTGTGCTTTCTGGCAAAAATATTGTAAACTGTATCAATAATATGCATCGTAACTGGGTAGATCTTAAAATATACTATTACCGCTAAAGATGGCTTAAATATGCACATGCATATGCAAAAATGCAAATGCATATAATCCGGTCCCTAGTAATAAGCTTACTTTCTGGATCCTCCTCATTTGTGCCCGAAGTATGACAAACGTTTGACATTACAATAATCGTGAAACATGACGATGTTCTTGTGGGCGTTAACGGGGTAGTCACGATCCGGCTGAGGTTGATGCTCGAACTTAACTGTATCGAACGCAAGTGATAAACGTTCTGGTTTACGATGGTTACATAGCGGGTTTCTTTGATGATACATACAAACTAATTCAGTTTTATTTACTGTTTTTCTTAAATATAGGTCATGAGAGCTTCTATAGTTACGTTATTTCAAACGAAATAAATTTCTTCTCACTTTTTAAATGTTTTCTGCTAACTCACTAGATCTCAGTATTTTCTTTAGGCATAGAAAGTTTAATTGGAATTTTCTATTGGTTTGTAAATTATTAAAATTTGAAGTTAGTATTAGAATCCGATATGTATTTAATACTTAGTTCTTTCGTTTACTACTTTGTTTTTCTGTGACTTCAAGAATCCGCCGTACTTCTCTGTCCCATTCTTCTGTCCCATTTGGTGGAAGGTTGTTAGTTTGTGGTATATGTCTTCTCGTTTGGGCTCAACATTCCACTTAACATTACAGGTAAAGTGGAGTCATCTACCGAAAGCCAGACATAAATTAAACAAGAGGATCATTGATTGCTTTATTTACAGTTCATATATCAACCTTCTTATTTGCAAGTGAAGTCAATGCCAGTTAGAAATGAAAAATTTACGTATTATTAGCATCTCAGTATTGAGATAAAATAGTATACGTATAGCAAACATCGTTAGACAAACGACACGTACGAACGGTTTATGATGCAATTAAATACTATTGTGCATTAGACACAATTTATTCTGTCGGTAAATTACATAAAATTGCAGTTCTGATAACTAGAAGTGGTGTGGAATAACACGAGTTTGAAACTTAAATGGGATTTTTTTTATTATCAGGGAGACGTTGATTTGTAATTTCTTATTCTTAGAATAATGATGAAAACGATTCTCACTCGAGGTTGCGGTTTATAAAATTGATGAATTCATTCACATTATCCAAAATGTATTACCTATTACTCGTATTCAACGCAAATACACGTTACCTTAATTATTTTTATAGAGTTTTTTTACAAATGAATTCGATTGCATAGATTCATGCCAACAATATTCTACTGTGTATAATAATATAGCTTTTGATTTTCCTCATTTGCCTCACGAATCACGAAATCTCCATATGCAAGAAATTATAATAAACTTGTTAATTCAAATGAGTTTTTGTGCGGTTTCTCTGCAGTTGGCAATTGAGGAAAACCGATCCGATGCCAAGCCACAAGATCCCTTTACTCCAACTAGAATGAACAACCAAAGTAGGTATTCTGTTGCAGCTCTGGGGTTTTTAGTCTCCCATCCACTGCACGGAATAATCATGCTGTCGGTCCATTTTGTTGTCACTACTTGTCACTGTATACTGTCAGCTACCAATAATAGCAAATTATGACAAACTTCTTCTTCTTCCTGCCCTGGACCCATGTTACTTGGGGTCGGCGCAAAGTGTCCGTTTCTTCCACTCCTCTATCAGTCGTCACCTGTGCAGTCACTCCCTTCACTTTCATATCATTGGTCACACAATCCATCCATCTTTTCTTTGGTCTCCTTCTCCCCCTCCATCCATCAACACTTATATTCATCACTCTCTTAGTTACATGCGTTTCATCCCTTCTCATCACATGCACATACCAAGACAAACGATTTCCCCTTATCCGATCCATACAGAACTACAGGTCTAATAACAGATTTGTAAATTTTGCCCTTTAACTTAAGAGGCATCTGTGGGTCGCATATTGTTCCTGTAACCTGTCTCCATTTCATCCAACCTGTGTTGATCCGGTGCGTGACAAACATATTTTACAAAGATGGACAAACATATTTTGTTTTATATTTTACTCTGTCAACATCGATGCTGAAGCTACAGCATACGGTACTTGTGACGATGTTGCTGCAAACTAAAGTCAGCTAATTGGTATAGAAAGTCTATCTTACGTCACTTACGGCGCTATTACAGATTCATTCATTGCGGAATGCTACTTGTAAAAGACAAGTCTGTTAACGGTTATTCCAATCGTGTCTCGCGGTAATATATGCGTAGGGTTACTTCGGAAAGCAGATGGACTCCAGCTTTCATTTATAGATATCACGTGCAGACGTGCAGACTTGGTGCGTTGCCAAGGTGACGGGCGCCGGGTTGCGTCACCTTCAGGAAACGTGCTTGATGGGTACTCTGTACTTGCGAAATAAAAACGCTAAGGCAATTTGGCATTATACTGACGTAACAATGAATACTGCCAAGTAGTACCTCTACGATATGTATGGTGTTTAAGGACTCCGTAGTTTTTTGTTACTTTTTACATACGGAGCGCTGGGCCTTCATCTCTCCGATGGTAATTGAAAAGAAGGCCCGAAGGCAGCGCACTCCACCCGGAATCCTAAACTCCGTTATTTCTTTACCTTAAAATTAACTTTGGCAATCAAGGTCATTAGCATTTTCATTGTCGTGATGATTAAATTTTATAACTAACGTCATTGTCAAACGAATGTCTATTTGTTTTTCTAAAAGTATACTTTCGAGTTGTTTTGAGATTTGAGTAAATTTTTAGGCAATTTTCTAGCATTTTCTAATGTATTTATTGGGGTCTTGCTATGTAGCACTATTCGCTATCATGTTGATAATGTTATGATAATTATTGATGTTGAAAAATCAATTTAGAAACATTATAGTTTCTTGGAATTTTCCGTATCTCTTAGTTTGGGACATCCACAGTGACCCATTTAAGTTGCTCTGCATATTAGTACATATCTCAAAACCTGCTAGTTTTATATAGACAACGTCGCGTCGGTTAAATTACTTTGAAATCACCCCATGAAAGATATAGAATCATCTCAATACATTGAATTAGGAAGTAAACCTTGGACGTCATTGTCGATAATTGTATTGAATGACATGAGCCGTGGGAAATAGGGGCAGTAGCACCATTGTACGACGTCTGTGACCACATGTCGTCAGTTCAATAAAGATCAGCAATTATTCGGGCAATTATACAATGGCATGTACGCTACGTGCGCCCGCGTTACTGCAATTTGTCCTAATGAAGTTATTATGAGGAAATTATTTAGGTCTCATGCGGCTGCTATTACCAACAAAGCTAATAGTAACTGCTGTTTCAATCTGTACCTAAATATTTGCCTGGTTAAGTAGTGTTCAGCTCAGCCGCGATATGCCACGACTTCCCTTGCGTTACGTGGGTGGCTGTTTCCGCGTATTAGCCTCGCCGCAGTTTCACGTGACGATCACGGATTCCTTTGAACGCACTGATATCACAACAGTCTTAATTGTACTTCAAACATTACCCTGTCGGGATATTGAGTAAGCAATGATTCAGTAGGATTTCATGATAATTATACCATACCTGGTACACATTACACAATTTACACAAGCTTGACACATACTGTTGTTTTTATTTATTTATAATTTACGTACACACAAACGAATAGAAAGAAGAACATAGTAAGAATAGACAAGTACAAGGGCGCTGCTTATTTCAGATAACTTAGTTTGTTTCAGGTAAGTTTTTCTTAATTTTTGACGAAAAATCCCAAAAACTATGTATGCAAATATTGCTAATGAATGCGAAAATTAACAGCTGCTCAAACATTTGTAACGAATTTCGCAATACAGTTAAATTTGGATTAAAAAATAATGTCAAGAATCAAGATCTACGCACTTTGTATTATGCATAACAAAGTTTTTGATAGTTTTTCATGTTGTTGATTGATTAGTTCCATTGTATCAGAAACTGGTTAACACTCGTGGTGATTTTCCATGGCAACTATATATGTTAATATAAATAAACGATTTATCTGTACGGATACGGAACGCCCATTACGCATGTTCATGTTATCGTTTTTGGAATCGCATTCAACAGAAATATGATGACAACTCTGATCTTATCATTTGATTGTTCCTCTTGATGATCAGATTTGAAACAATGTTTAGGTTTATATCTGATAAGGAAGGAACACGTCTGTTTCTGTCGTAAAATGTGTGTGCAATTATGACAGTTGTGTACGTGGTAGCAACAACCATGCTGATTTTCTTCAAAACCTATGTTTAATTTTTTAATTTTATTACTAATAGATAAGGTCAAAAATATCACATTGTGATTTCCGTTTCGTCATTGACGTCATTTTTGCAAAGAAGATGCAACCGTATAGGTAATGGATCTTTATTCATCAAAACTCAAAATTCTAAATCATTTATTCAGTTTAGGCTACAAGTACCTCTTGTGAATGTCACTATGCCATCGGTTCGTAAGTCTACTCTGGGCGGGAGATCTTGTACTGAGAAGAACCGGCAAGAAACTTAGCGAGTGTCCAGCTCTTTTCTCCCTAACCGCGTCAAAAATATTGGAAAATGCCCTATCATAGCAGGGCACTTTCCATTACAATTAAACACAAAAAATATAGAAGGCAACCACAACATGTAAAAAAAAAAAACAAAATAAAAAATCTAAGTCAACAAATTTCCATCAGGTAAAAGTTTCAATTTCCACAATGTCATCATACAGTACCACTACAGTACTCTAGTAAAAGTCAAAAATTGTTTAAGAAAAACAAAGTCAAACTATAGTGAATAATACTAAAAATAAGATAAGTAGGTATGCAAGATTTTAGGGAACGTAACTAACGTAACGTAACATCTTCATCATTACATACAATTTGTGTATGTATTTGCAAATCAACGTCTCCTTCATTTGCAGTTTATAATCAAACATAAATAAGTAAGGTCCGCGTCATTGTAAGTAAGTAGGGGTTTAATTTTTTTCTTCTTACTCGTAATGATCCGACTTTCAAAGGTGCAAACACAAGTAATGTTATCCGTTCTCCAAATTAAGGTTAGTAACTGGTACTTATTATATCAATCTTAAAATTTTATCAAATAAACGATAGAAACTGCTTATAAACTGCAATAGTTTAATGTTAAAGTTAAGTATAATACTGCAAATACCCCGTTTCGTTTTGTATATTTTTTATTTTATTCTTTGATGTTGCGTATGGTCATAATGAGTTTAGATATTATTGCTTAGTTCTTATTTATAAATCTTACTGCAATTTTTGTCTTTTTGTCACAGTTACATATTAAGTGACAAAGAAAACTAATAAACGTTCATAGGGAGATCAAGATAAAAACGTCTTGAACTTCAAAGGAATACGTTGCAAAAATCTACAAGATAAAAGAGCAGAACGTCTTTATATAAACAAATAGGTATGCCACATATTTTCCTTATAATTTCAAAGAACTGATTGTAGGTTATGAATGTTTTAAGTATATGTGTTAAGGCTACACGCAACATTTAATTTCTATACAACTATTGAAAGTTCCTTTAGTCCCTATTATCACAGTAGATATCGTGTTGTGCGTATTCTAAATGTGTTTTCCGTATAGTTTCGTCGCTGGCGTGATCTTGCGCGAGCGCATCCCCGCGTTCGAGCGCATGTTGTGGCGCGCTTGCCGCGGCAACGTGTTCCTGAGGCAGGCTGAGATCGACACCCCGCTCGAGGACCCCTCCTCTGTAAGTATTTACCGACTTTCATCAACACCTCTGTGGCGCCACCAAAGTATTGAATACTTTCCTAGCACTCGCTTTGCTCCTTCCTTCAACATATAGTAGGTACTAGGTCTTATGGTGAAATTTCGTCGGAAAGCTGCACCTTGTGATGGCAGCAAGCCACTTTGCGCTGTGATAGTAGGGACCAAAATAAGCGATTTCACCCGCAGCAGTGAAAGTTTCATCCCTTAGGAACAGATGGCGCCACTTCCTTAAAAAATAATTAAAATTTTCTAAAATCTGAACGGATGGTCCGATTTTGATGATTAAGGTGTCAATCGAAAGAAAATATATTAATTTGTTGTAAAAAATAATTATTAAGTGCCGGAAAATAATTATGAATACAAAAATAGCCCTCACTTTTGAAAAAAAGTTTTTTTTTTCAGTATTTCTGTAATTGTGTAAATAAAATTGTATGAAAGTGGTACATTTTGATTTATTCATTATGTTACGCAATTAATTACGCGTTTAATAAAAAAACCCGCATATCAATATCTTCTATAGTTCCAAATAATCCAACAATACACTACACGGTGCCGTGCCGGTGCGATGCTGCCGCCACACGTGCAATTTCGATGTAATTTCGAGGTGGTTTCCGCACCGATTTTTGATGAATTAGGTTATTGAAAGATAATTACATAATCTATCACAGAAAAAAATAATTGTAAAATCATACCTTTACAAATGCCCAAATATTTGTTTTATTTCGGAAAAAAAAAATGAGTTTTAGTCGCTTTTTACTTAATTTTACTAAAAAAAATATCCGTGAGGTATTCTTTTGTTAATTCATATTGTTGTCAATTAAATGCAGTATTAAACATACAGTTAAGGAAACTGCATGTCAATATCTTTAATAATTATGGAGATATAAAATTATTAATGAGGGCAGTAATTTCTCGGGCGCACCGCTTTCAATGATATAGGTATCTAACAACGTTTTTTTGTCATATCTTTAATTTGACCCCTAATTCATCGAAATCGGTGCGGTAAACCACCTCGAAATTACATCGAAATTGCACGTGTGGCGGCAGCATCGCACCGGCCCCGTGTAGTGTATTGTTCAATAACTTTGGAACTATAGAAAATATTGATATGCGATATGATATGATATATTAAACGCGTAATTAAATGTATAACATAATGAATACATAAAAATGTACCACTTTCATACATTTTATTTACAAAATTACAAAAATACCGAAATAATATTTTTTTTAAAGGTGAGGCTATTTTGGTATTCATAATTATTTTCCACCACCTAATTAATTTTTTTTAACAAATTAATATATTTTCTTTCGATTGAAACCTTAATCATTAAAATCGGACCATCCGTTCTGGTTTCAGTTTTTTTTTTATTATTTTTTAAGGAAGTGGCGCCATCTCTGTTCCTAAGGGATGAAACTTTCACTGCTGTGGGTGAAATCGCTTATTTTGGTCTCCACTATCGCTGTGCAAAGCGGCTTGTTTACATCACAAAGTGCAGCTTTTTTTTCATAAGACCTAGTACTAATATGGGGTCGGAGGTGTGAAGATAAGCAACTTGTGTGTCAGCAAGGTGAGGATGGCTAATGAGGCACAGTCCTGCTACACTTGCTATCCTGGTAACATCAGGTAGAACGGAGTCAATTGCCATTAATACTATAAAAAAGTTATAACTCTTAACTTTTGAAAAAAAAAACAGAATTCGGACGAAGGTGTGTCTTCAACGGCACAGACCTTCCCACGGGAAACCTTGTACTTTGTAGACCTACGTACCATGGGTATAGGGAGCATCCTACGTAGATCACCTATCTGTTCTATAAAACCTCCGGAGCTGTTCGGTCATCGTGATTGTTATAATCTCGTTCGTAAGTCATTTCTGACAATATCTCGTTTTTTGTTTTGTGACCTTAAAATTATATTTGAAGTCGTTTCATCTACTTTTGACAATGACATTCAGTTAAGTGTTTATGTAACATGCTGGTAACAGCTTCTTCTATTGTCTGGTTTTGAAGCACGCGTTTAATTCGAATGGTGTTTAATCTATTTTTAGTGTAAGAACTTCGTGCGTCATAAATCATAATAAACTCCACCAAATCAATGGCCGGTCCTTTTGAAGTCGATAATTGCGTGATGGTTTATGGCGCGCGGGATGATTGGTTCTATTGTCGTTGTTTGCAGTCGTTGACGCCGAGTCAGTTGCCAAGATGTTAAATGAACTTGTTAATTAATTAAGAGGTGAGAACGCGATTTACAATAAGTAGGATTTTGTTAGTCAGTTGAGAAACTATTAAGCACCTGTCACTGTCAAAACGATATTATTTTATAGACGTCACGCTATTACGTTTTATCAATAATTAGGTGTCAATTAACCACTTTTTTATGTGGTGCTATAACAAATTCAATTTCTGTATACAACTATTTAGAAACGGCGTAAGTGCATGCTACATAAAGGTTTTTTTTTTCATTTGGATGGCCACAATCTATGAAAAAAAGCAAAGTACTGATGCTTCATGATTGGCAGCGCGCGCGTCATACCCTTGTCGGGCTGCTGCGGTGGCCGCTTTCCATCAGGCGGAGCCTTTGCTTGTTTACCGGCTTAGAATCATTATCCCGATCGGATGCGAACCCCCCGGAGAATCTAGTAGGGAGTTTGCGTGATGCCATTCCTTCTAGTAACCGAAAAATAAAGTATCACAAAAACACAAATGTTGAAAAAATTTCCACGAGCAGGATTTTTTTTTTCAACTTCTTTTCATTTGTGTTTTTGTAATTTGTTCGCAATTAAATTTGCGTTAAAATTTATATAAACACTTTAAATAAAGTATCATCAAAAAATACCCAACGAATTAACCGTCAATTCCCTTTCACAGTCGGACCAGGTCTACAAGTCAGTGTTCATCATCTTCTTCCAAGGCGACCAGCTGAAGACGCGCGTCAAGAAGATATGCGAGGGCTTCCGAGCGACGCTCTACCCGTGCCCCGAGGCGCCCGCCGACCGCCGCGAGATGGCCATGGGCGTCATGACTAGGATCGAGGACTTGAACACGGTATGATCATACGTTTCTTTATTTTTTTTTAATAAGAGTAGCCTTTTAGGGTTCGTTGTAGGCGATACATAGTATAGAAATTATTTAATATTTAACACAGCTCATGAGACTCAATCCACTATAGTAGGTATTCTGAATAAAACATGACGTTTAACTTTTTTTATATATAGAGTTCCATAGTACCTAATGAATGTGGATAAAATGTCATTGAGTGAAAACGGGCTGTGCAGATGTAATTTCACTGTATTAAATTCCTACGTCATGATTAGGCAGGTTTGTATTGGCACTTCCAATAAATTATTGTCTGCATGAACATTACCGCCAATAAATTGCCTCTTGTATTGAAGCATTAATGGTTTGCAAACGTTTTCTAAAAGTGCGGGGTGACATGGCCTTGTGTCCGCTTACCGCTATTGTCGAGATTTTATGCTAGCATTATGCCTGCGCAGGCGCATGCCGCCGGCTGACGCTCACTTGTGACTTTGACACACTAAAGGGCGCATAATGTGGACAGATAAGATTAGGACCACGTATACCCTGTTATATAACAACTGTTTAAACTATTTATTGCATATAACATATAAAGTAAACTGGGGCTATGAATCAGGGAAAACATTGATCATGGCTCCGTAACTCTGATGTTGACTTCTACACGTAAACCGATGGTGAGCTCTTACAAGTCACACAAGAGACTGCTATGTCCCCCGGGCGCAGTGGTATGCCTACTGCATTTTCTCCTGTAACGGTTGAAAAAGGAACGGTTATTTTGTTTGAGACACCTTTTTATCAGAAATGTTAGTATGTACAGCTACTATCAATGTTACCCTCGATTCAAAAGTAACCACAGTTTACTGCTGTTTAGAGGTATTGTATAGACAATATGTATAGAGTAGTAGAGTAGAGAGAGTAGAGAGAAGTATAGACTTGTAAAGAAAGATCTGTAAAAACTTCCCCCCTTTTTGAATACTAACCAAATAGGGTGTTGTTGGTAACCTTAAAAGTTCGCTCAATCTTGTAACTACTCTTTAGTAAAGGTTGATTTTTTTTTATAGGAAAATATCTTCAAATCAATATTTTTGTTATAAAATAAATAACACATGACAGAGTATGAGTATACAATATTCAAATAACAGTATAACTTCTAAATAAATAACAGTACTTAAACATCTGAAGCTGAATCCATGTAATCCCTTAGGCTTAATGAATAAGCTTAATAAATGATACAAAAAAAATTATATAAATAATATGTAGTGTTAATTCCGCTAACTCACTCGTTTATACAGCTTCAGCACGCACGCACCGCCCTCCCGCCCGCAGCAAGTTTGCACATGCAACTATATTATTTATATTACATTTTTTTGTGCCATGGGTTTCCGCAAAGTAACGCCTGATTCCATTAATCATCTTAATAATGATAACAATTTAGTGTAAGGCTGATAATATCACCCTTTATTCGACTACCTAATTAAACTATCTCGTTTCGTTTAGTAGATAAGGTGAACCAAGGCAACCATGCGGTTATGTGAGCCCAAAGCATGTTATGTTAGCTAAATCATCATCCATTGCTCGAAAGCGCTATCTTTCTTAGGCTTATTTTTTTAACCGACTTCAAAAAAGAAGGAGGTTTTCTTAAGTATTCTTTAATTAATATTTCTTTTGTTTGCGTCTTTTGTCGAGATAACTCCATCTCTATTCTTTCTTCCCAAAAAAAAACAACGTCGTATTTGAATCTTTACTCTTTTCTATTCAACGATGTCTTTATTTATTAATTTATTTTTTTGTTTATTATTAACGGAACAAAGCCATTAATTACTTAAACAAAAATTTTATAAAATTCAATTCTTCACATAAGAATAAATAAAGTCAACATTAAAAACATATACTGACACATAATAAACATAATTTGCATATAACAAAACAAAAGAATTCAATAATATTACTTACAAGTATACACATTCAACTTTCGCGTTCCCTATTTAAATAAATTTAAACGGGGATTAACGCGGTTATGGTCACGGGCTGACGCACAGCCCGTGACCACGGCCGTTGTAACTCGGTCGAAACGTCGGGTATAAAGAAGGTATGATACCTTTTTACTAATTAGTTTGCGTTAATCCCCGTTTTTTGTTTACTTACAAGTAATCTTGACAGAGACAGCTAACTTTACTAATACGTTTGTCACTGTCAATTGAACATAGCGATGTGATGCAATAATAGACTTGGGTTGCCCAAGACCACTTCTGGGCCATAAGTCCAGCGGTGGGTCTGGTCTCTTCGTCTATGTGATTTTTCGCCTATGCTATTCGCCTATGCCATTCACCTCGATCCTCCGTCCTCGGTCTTAGCTAAAGCAACGGGTTTCACTTCTGAAACCGATTTCAGTCCTTCACATGTAGATTTAAATTGTTGTATTGACTTAGCTTAAGCATTACGTACCTAAATTGTGAAGGAAAATAAATAGTTTTGAAATAGTTTTGAGCTATATCATACTCGTACTAGAAATGAAACATATTTGTTAAGTGCCATGTTCCTCCACCAGGTGTTGGGCCAAACCCAGGACCACCGTCACCGCGTGCTCGTGGCCGCCGCCAAGAACATCAAGAACTGGTTTGTGAAGGTGCGCAAGATCAAGGCCATCTACCACACGCTGAACCTGTTCAATCTGGACGTGACGCAGAAGTGCCTCATCGCCGAGTGCTGGGTGCCCGCGCTCGACATGGAGACCATACAGCTGGCGCTCAGGCGCGGAACGGTTAGTGTGCATCGACAAACCAGGGTTAAAATTCAAAATTGTTTTGGTAAATCCTACTAATATTATAAACGCGAAAGTTTGTAATTGTGGATGGATGTTTGTTACTCTTTCACGTAAAAACTACTGAATGGATTTGCATGAATTTCGGCATACAGATAGTTTTTAACCTGGATTAACACATAGGATAGTTTTTATCCCGATATTCTCACGGGAACGGGAACCACGCGGGTGAAACCGCGAGCGGCCGCTAGTTAGACTATATTTTTATTAGCTCACATACGCACGGATAAAGTTTCAATGTTACGCTGTAACTTTAGAAAATAATAGGTCGCTAGACAATTCTGTATTAGTATTATGCTTTATTGTACTTTTACGTGCTTCGGAAGGCACGTAAAGCCGTTGGTACCGGCTGCATTAGCAGTCGTTAACAACCACCGCACCGCACTGGGCCCGCGTGGTGGTTTATGCCCGTTCTCCTTGTGGTGATTCCATTCATAAGGAAGGCTCGTGCCCCAGCAGTGGGGACATAAATTAGCTAGTGATGATGATACTTTAAAACTTTTATAATATACAGTTTATGCTAGAGTAGAGTGGCAACATATAACAGATAGAACTACTGAGAACCGTTCGCAATAACTCAATGGTCAATCAAAAACAAATTCTAATTTCATTTGTTACACGTTACAGTGTTTTCGTGTTTTCGCGCATTCCAATACGATGTCCGGAAAATTGTTACCTAGAAATACCACACTAAAAATATCGTTTACTAAAAGAAACAGTATCGACAACAAAATAACTTCGATATTATGTCGGCAAGTGTGTAATATTTGCTTTGACACAAACAATTCGTCTCAGAATAAGTACTGCACACACTTCCTCTTACAGCGTGTTGTGTTTCTCACGCCCGCCGCCGGCCGCCGGCCGCCGGCTGGTGTTTACCGCCTAAATAACGTTCACGACAACGGCTTTTGTCGGCGAACTTGTATTCATTCACACGCCATATTTTAAAATATTGGATTGTTACCGCAAACATTGGACCAGAAGAATCAATTGGGAGTATCGTAACAAAAAAATATTTATTCATATATTGTTAAAACAAGACGATTTTAAGTAAATATTTATAATTTTCTTTTTCCGCCTATAAATGTACCACTACTGGGCTACATCCCACATTAACAATAGCACATATGAAAGTCGGAATATTTATTACCCACAACTCTGATTTAATCTGAAGTGCTGGTTTGGTAAATATTACTAAAATATCAATTTTATTTCTGTTCAATGTTCAATATTACTATTGAAATATAAGCATACTGGTTCCCGTTCCCGTGGGAATATCTGGATAAAAAGTATCCTATGTGTTATTCCCGGTTATAAACTATCTGTATGCCGAATTTCATCCAAATCCATTCAGTAGTTTTTACGTGAAAGAGTAACAAACATCCATACTTACAAACTTTCGCGTTTATAATATTAGTAGGACTAACAATATTATTAGCAAATAAAAATATTCTATTCTATTTTAATCTACTCATAATCTCTTTGATTTTCCAAACCAATTCAGAAAATGTGTGCTAAAACGAACAGAATTTTTTCAAGCTCCTCCATACTTCGGTAGGCACGTAAAGACCTTGGTCCCGGCTGCATTAGCCGTCGTTAACAACCACCGCACCGCATTGGGTAGGCGTGGTGGTTTATGGCCCGATCTCCCTACCCATCCATAGGGAAGGCTCGTGCCCCAGCAGTGGGGACATAAAATGAGCTGATGATGATGATGATGATGAATTAACCATGCATTGTCATCCGAACTGAACATGTATACAAAATTTCAGCTCAATCGGTTGAAGATATCTGCTTCAAAATTGAGTTGCAAGATTCCACCCGAACCAACATACATACATACATTGCAAGTTAAATAAAAGCTTGTAAAAATGTAAACAGCCTACTTTCTCCCGATTCTCAATAAATAACAGTTTGCATTTAACAACCAACACACCGCACTGGGCCCGCGTGGGGGTTTATGGCCCGTTCTTCCTATCCATCCATAGGGAAGGCTCGTGCTCAGCAGTGGGGTCATAAATTGAGCTGGTGACGATGGTGATGAATAAGAAGTGTATGGTAACGTTGGTGGTCCGCCCGCAGGAGCGCAGCGGCAGCTCGGTGCCGCCGATCCTGAACCGCATGGAGACGGCCGAGGACCCGCCTACCTACAACCGCACCAACAAGTTCACCTCCGCCTTCCAGAACCTCATCTACGCGTACGGCGTCGCCACCTATCGGGAGGTCAACCCTGGTAACTACCTACTTTTTTTTATTTGTATTTGGTAAGGCAAATTAGTCCGCTCTTCCTATTGTTAAGGCGCTGACAACCATGAAACAGCGATCTTTGTCGATCTGCATACAAGCAAAAGAGATGTAAATAGTGAGTAATCCATTCAAACCAAAAAATACTAAACTATTTAGATGTTTTATTAAAAAAAATAGAACAATAGCGTTTTCCTAATTATTAAGAATAAGTATACTTAATTTCAATGACGTACTTTAGTAAATGAAAAAGATAATCATCTAAATACAGATACTGTTTAAAGGTGACTTTGATTATTTTGTTTTATCGAAGAAATTTTATAATTCTGTATTTTGGAAACAATGACATTGTTGCAAATATAGTCTATTATTACATTTATTTCTTAGCGTTGTATCTAGTATATTTTTTTTTATAAAACACAACACAAGTGAAGCTCATTTCACAGATGGCAGCGCCTTAAGCTGTAGTGGAGTCCAGATGCGAAGAAAACTAGTTTAGCGAAATTGTGGCTCACTAGCTGACCTCGCTTTGTCAACCCAAAAATGTCTTACGTACACCTAGTTCAGAAGATCCCATGTTGTAGGAAGGATGAAATAATGCGTGCTGAAAGAGTATTCCACAAATATCACTAATTTTCTTCGTTTGCGACGGTATAGCGGCCACGGTAATTGGAATAACTAAACATAGGTATAATGAAATTTAGTACGCTTTGTAACGCCATATATCATTTCGGGTACGCTCGATAGCGTAACATAATATTGTGACGCACTAGATTAAAAAATGTTGATATTTAATCAATTTGTCGGATATAGTCACGAAGTCATGATAGCATGATTTGGTGGCCAGCAAAACCGGGATAGTCAAAACGGGCGATTTCAAATTCAGCTCCTGGATTTTCCTTAACATTTTGGGAGTTTTCAATTAAGGCTGGTTGTGCTAGCATTTTGCCTTTCGTCGTCACCATGTGTTCCCATATAAAACGCAAACATACGGCAACTGCGCGCCTGTGTTTTGGGCTCTTTCAATTTAGACGTTCGGCGTCGGTCGACTGCCGCACGTTTGTACTGAGTTCAATATTTTACCATACGGGAGCGTGTTTATTTTTTTAAACTTATTCATGAACATCCTATCACCAATTAATGTAGGAACGCTTGGTAGCAGATCGACGCCAACCGTAAAAGGCAAAAGCGCTATTTTTCTGCGTTCCGTATACAGCACATGGATTGTGGATGGATTCAAAGGCCTCTGTAGTCGAGTGGCTTGTACACCGGTTTCTGGTGATGCCATCTTAGAGGTCCCGAATTCAATTCCCGGTAGGGGCAATGTAGAAAAACAAACTTTTTCTATATTTTCTCGTGTCTGGTGGTTGTGGTACCATCGTTGATCCTGGTTTCCATAACACACTTGTGGTTATGGAAATGGATTTAAGCACATGCTTAAGCTACTAACACCCGTTTGCACTAAACTTATAAATTGCCTAAGTCTTTGCCTATCTACTACCCGGTCAAGTTAACTCGGCGCCTGAGTGTAAGCGACGTTTTCGAGCCAGGTGCCGAGTTAACTTGACGTTACTAACTTCAAGTTAAGCCAAGACAGGCGATTCATAAGTTTAGTGCAAACGGGTGTTACTGTCTTTGGAGTCAGAGCAATGTTTGTGATGTTTTCTAATATTATTTATTGATATAATGTATACGTGATGACGTTCCCTGACCCTTGGCCGTGTCCGCAGCGCCGTACACCATCATCACGTTTCCGTTCCTGTTCGCGGTGATGTTCGGCGACCTCGGCCACGGCGCGCTGATGGCCATCTTTGGCTTCTGGATGTGCTACAAGGAGAAGCCGCTGCAAGCCAAGAAGATCGACAGCGAGGTACAAATGGTTTTCACCTTTCACACACTATACATACAGTCTATTTCTTGTCGACCATTATGAGGCCGTTCGAAGCTCTAAGCGCACGTTTCGGGTTACGATCTTGCAAGGTAAACTTTTATTTTAATAACAATAATAATTTAATTTAATAATAATTTTATAAATATTTAATTTAGCTTCAGTGCAGCAATTAGCACTTGAAAATAAAAAGTAAAAATTTACTATAGCGTTGTGTTATCAAATTTGTGGTATTTCATCTGCAAAGATGAATCTGCATAGCCAACGGTTGCAATGACCGTTGGATAGATGGCGCGCTGTGCCGCTATTAGCACTCTAAAATTACAAAAGCAGTGACAAAATTCAGCGTCTACGTCAGCCTTCCCGGTAGCATAGCGGTCAGTGCAGCCGCCCGGATTGCGGAAGACCCAAGTTCGATTCCTGGCTGGGTCGGGTAGGTGTTTAATTTTTTCACTGTATTTTGTAAATTTTATAAATATTTAATGTCTCCAAGTTAATTTGTAACTTGCGTTCCGTCATTGGATTTTTCACCCATAAAGTTTTTACAATAGTATATTTTTAATAATTATTTGTTATGTATGGTTAATTTTAAGCTATACTTCACGGCTTAATGATGATAATGATAAAAAAAACCAGCGAGCCTTACAGTAGTCGCGTATGATGTGTAACATTTGACATCTCACCTTAGTAATAAGCAATTTTAACATTATATTCTGAAATGGGTCAGGTATTATTTGAAATGATTTTTCATATCAAAGAGTAAATCTTTTAATGAAAATTGTATTTTATTTAATTGACACTAAGAGTAATGCAATACCGCGTGCTCATTCGTCAAATCAAATGGCGCGCGCTTCCCCGACTTCCTGTTACACACTTCCGTCCCATTTCATGAAATCACTCCCACAAATTGCAAGAAAGCGAGAGAAAAGATGTTTCACATCAATAATGATGATGATAAAATGATGAGGGTTAACCCTTTATTACTCGTATAACACGTGAAGAGAAAATTCATGTTTCTTTTTAAGCACATTGAGCGGGAATGTGAGATTTGATATAGTTAAATTGTATATGGAAAAGGATTCCCGAATGATACAATTTATGTATTCTATAAACATTGCATATTTTGTGAATAACAATGTAATTTCGTCCACTGGGCTGTTTACTTTTAATTAATTGTTCCACCCTGCCATCAGATCTGGAACATATTCTTCGGCGGGCGCTACATCATCCTGCTGATGGGGCTGTTCTCTATGTACACGGGGCTGATCTACAACGACATCTTCTCCAAGAGCCTGAACATTTTCGGCAGCAGCTGGCGCAACAACTACAACCTCACCACGTTGCAGTCCAACAAGCTGCTGCAGCTCAACCCCGACTCCATGGACTACGACCAGACGCCCTACCCCTTCGGCATTGATCCCGTTTGGCAGGTTGGTAGCTAAATAAACGTGTGAAAAAAAATGGCTAGGTACTCTTTTGCACGTCTCGGTCTCCGAGTGGCAAGGCTTTTCGATGCATACCCCGGGTTTGTGATCACCAACCCGCATTTGGCAAGCGTGGTGATTAAGCCATTACCCATCAATTGTAGTGATCACTTGATTTCAATTATTTCAATGATGGAGGCCTTTGCCCAGCAGTGGGACAGTTATACGCTATGTATAACTAGGTACTCTTAGCAAATTTAGCCAGTGACAAAGTTTGTACAATATTTTCTTTATTTAACAGCGCTCCCTGAATGCAAAATATAATAATATCTGAAATAACTTTTATTTTCTTCGCACTTACAAAATTCAGCAGGTATCAAGTGTGGATACCGATTCGGCTGTCTTATAAAGTATCTTAAAAATATAGCTATGCATATCCCGGAAAAATAAAACTTTGTTTGAATTTTTTTCAGTTTTTGTACGAAAACGAACGAAACGATAAAATTATATAGTAGGTAATAGTAAATTATTATTATTATTATTTATTAGTTAATTGTAACTTGATTACAAACATGGAGAGATAAATAAGCCTCGTTGAGTTTCTTGCCAGCTCTTTTCGGTGAAAGGCTCTCCCAATATCCGAACTGGTACTAGATTTAATAGATTAGTAAAAACTGAATTATATTTATAATATTTTGAAAAAATATATAATATAATTACAAGAAAAATGTTACTAGAAAAAATCAACCAGCCTCAGGAAGGTCGTGTGGGAATCGAACCCACGACCTTTGGATAACCGGTCTAATGCTCTGACAGCTGAGCTACCGACGCCCCAGGTGACTTTTTTTTGGAGTGAGTTTGCTGATTGCCTCAAACGGCATTTTCAGCTTCACCGGGCTTGTTTGGGGGCGGCGAGAAACTTAAAGCACGTTCCTTAAGCCGTGAGAAACGAATCACCTCCGGAAGTTTTCTAGAGGGAACGGCATCACGCACCGGTGCGTGTCCCCGTGCCCTTCTTGATTCTCCGAAGGGTTTGGATCGGATTGGGGGGCGGAACAACCCGAGGGTGCCTCTAAAGGCTCGGACCTCGGCTCGGGTTGACCTAGGCCTTGGTGGAGGAGAAAAGCGCCCAGGTACATGTCTGTACCTAGTATAGAGCGCGTGTGAACCGGTTCTCCGTACCCTTGTTCTACGAGTACGGTGTCTTGGGCCTAAACTAGTGTGCATGTTTAGTGTATTCTGTAAATGTGTAGTGGCATTTAGAGGATCGGGCGGGCGCAAGAGACTCGTTAAATTTTTCTGGTAGTTTGTGATTGACACTGCAAGCCAGCGGTATTACGTCACTGTGAAGTTACTACCCTCACAGTTGAAACAATAACAGTATTTAACAATCGATAAACATGTAAGCCAGAGGCTTGTTGATTTTTTCTACTAAAATTTTATCTTGTAAACTGAATTATATTTAATTATTTGACGAATAACACAATATTATGAGAGTTGATATGCAGAGTATATACTGGCCTGCAAAAATAAGTACTACACTTTTAATATTTATTTATTTTCTAAACTATAGAAGTTAGAGATTTTTAAATAAAAAACGTTTTGCAGCAATTTTTATCAGCTTTCTTTAAAACTAAAGTAAATTATACATTAGTAACATTTTCCTTTTTTTTCGAAAGTATATCTTGTGTACTTAAAAAGTTATTGCGATTTTAAAAGTGTGATACTTAATTTTGCAGGCCAGTGTAGTTTATTATTATTTGGATTATTAAATAAATCATTAGCCTTTTCACCGCCCAACTATCCTGCACGCGATGTCCCGCTGTACGCCAACGTATAAATGTATTTTAATAAAGTAGGTACAAAGAAGAACTTCTATAGAAGTGCTGGCGTGGGCGGCACGAAAATCTCGAACTTCTATAGAAGTTGTTGGCGGTAAAAAGGTTAAATGCCTGTGAAGGCTTGAATAAATAATTTGACTTTGAATTAAGAATAATCAATCAGTATAAAAACTACAACGCTAACCGTTTCGCAGCTGGCGCAGTCCAACAAGATCATCTTCATGAACGCGTACAAGATGAAGATCTCCATCATCATCGGCGTGTTCCACATGCTGTTCGGCGTGTGCATGTCGCTGTGGAACCACCTGTGAGTAGCCAGCGTCGCCACATACTCATCCGCTCGTTACGACCATTTATTGAGCCATTCTTTATCTTTATCTTATCTTTATATTTTTATTGCTTTCCTATATGTATTACAAGGATCTTAAAATAATGTCAAGAACAGTATGGACCCTGTCGGGCACAGCAAAAATTATGAACTAGCTGCTGTACTAGTGTCTGGCTGTTCCCGTGAGGAGCTCGATGGCGCAGTGGATAACGCGCCCGGTCTGCGAGTGCTGCGGTTAAGCAACTTTCGCAAAGGCCGATCATTGGATGGGTGACCAATTATCTTGAGCTCCTCCGTGCTTTAGAAGACACGTAAAGCCGTTGGTCCCGGCTGCATTAGCAGTCGTTAACAACCACCAACCCACACTGGGCCTGCGTGGGCGTTTATGGCCCGCTCTGCCTATCCATCCACAGGGAAGGCTCGTGCCCAGCAGTGGAGACATGAAAAGAGCTGATGATGATGATTAACAACTAGCTGTTCCTCGACCCACCGCGTCGCATCGCGAATCGCCCAAATGACCTAGTTACTTCGTATACACGTTTTCTAACTCTTTTTTTGCTCGGCTCTCGTGATGTTTTAAATACCCCATAGACTTCCACATAAATTGGGCTGTCAAATGCAAAAAGATTTAAAAAAAATCAGACTGGTAGTTCTAGAGATTAGCGCGTTCAAAAAAAACTATTCAGCTTTAACATATTAGTATACAGGATATTTGGTAATAGGTGTATATTCCCGAAACATAGCCGCAGTATAAAGAACACTGTGATAACATGCAAAATCATATTTACGTAGATTTACTATTACATTAAAAAAATCAAATTTATTTTATTAACATTTTTTTGTTCATTCCTGCAATGTTTCGACTTCTTTTTATGTTTGACCATGAGGTGGACGACCAAGAACGACGTATCAGCTTGACCTAGGATTGTCACTTTACAGTTTTACTTAGTAACAAGGAACCTCAATATCTCGCCCATGTGGTGCTTCTCAGTTATGTTCATAATTTTCCAGGGTTCTATGAACGGTACCCTACCTGCCATATTCGGGATTATACAGGTATTACCAAACATCCTGTAGACTATCACCATGTTTTTGTTCGTTTTTAATACTATACGCGCATGTGTTTTTGGTCCGTTTGACGTTAATGACTCTTTCAATTTAACCGTTTTTGGTCTCAGACTGTTGAACGGTTACACGGCATTCCATGTCAATACATAAGCGTGCGGCTGCGTTTTTTATGAGTCTAAATTGAATGAGCCCTAATGAGGGACAAACAAGTTCACTATCGCATCCTCACTTTTAAGGCGACGCACCGCTAAACAATAAACCTCATACGGAGCGTTTGCGCCCCGTACTATAAGAAAAACTGTTTTTTTTTCCTTCAAATTAAAACTACAAATTATTAAAAAAAAATGAACTGCAATATTGAAGTGTATGTTAAGACTAATCTACTAAGAAAATTTAGATTCTTAAATCGGTCTGGTTAGCCTGTAAAATGCAAATCTATGTTTTAAAAGAGGTTACTTTGATATTTTTTTCTCTGTTATAAAAGTTGACAAATCATGTTTCTGCAATTAGCAAAATGAAGTCAATTAAATGAAAAATCATGTCATCAAATATCACTTTCATATGTTTTGTAATTGTTGGGAAAAATCAAGATCCCCGCCACGTAAATTTCCAATGCGTCGCCTTAACAGGTTGACCGCCCGCCGCCAGGCCCAGACACAATAGAAATTAAATAGATTTTCGGCCATATAGCGCTATAAGATGTTAAGTAAGAGTTAGAATGCGAAATTTCAAGTTTCACACATCTACTCCTGATTAACTGATAGGAATTGGTGATCAAGGCTGAACTTTTAAATTAAAAAATTTGTTGAACAATAAATCTTTTTCTTTATGTATAATAATTAATAATACGTGAAGATAAAATTGTATACACCTTTTTAAACACATTTCGCGCACAAAGCAATTTGAGATTTGGCATATTTTAAAGTTTTTAAGAAAAAGGAGTGCATAAAGATATAATTTATGTATAACATTCATACATTACATTGCATATTTTGTGAGGTACAGATTTCGATTTCCACTGCTAACTCGCCTCATCACCCGTCAGGTACTTCAAGCGCCGCATCAGCATCTACGTGGAGTTCGTGCCGCAGATCCTGTTCCTGGTGCTGCTGTTCTTCTACATGGTGCTGCTGATGTTCATCAAGTGGGTGTCCTACGGCTCCACGCCGCCCTTCTTCGGCAGCCAGGACCCTGGTTAGTTGAAGATAGATACATACTTTATTGCTCACACAAATGAAAACAAAAAACAGTGACACGTAATCTTAACTCTATCAGGGTCAGTGGTTAGCAACGCTAACCAAATCAAATCAAATAATTTATTATTTCGTTATCACAGGTAATAGTACAGGTTGTTGTACGCTTTACTTAGATAGTGCCTCCATTATACGCATACCTAACCTCATATTTCATTTGGTTTTCAATCTTATCTCAATCACAGAAAGTTCATAATGTAGTGGGAATATACATCCCACTGACCCTGAAAGAGTTAAAGCTAGTATGGATGTACAATTTTTATTATTATTAATGTTTGGCAAGAGTTGATGTGAGTAGTCGCGGATCTTGCTCAGTGGCGTGGACGCGAAGAGGCCTATGTCCAGCTGTAGACTAGTTTAGGCTGATGATGATGATGATGAATGTTCTCGAGCGGAAAAAAGCGCGCGATACTCGAAGTTTATAGGTTCAAATCCCAGGTCGGGCAGATTGGGTTTCGGTTTTTTGATACATAGCCCGGGTTTGTGATCACCAACCCGCATTTGGTAAGCGTGGTGATTAAGCCAATACCCATTAGTTGTAGCAAAAACATGTTAACATTTGAATGATGGAGGCCTTTGCCCAGCAGTGGGACAGTTTATAGGCTATTAATTAATGTATCGAGCGGATTGCACGTTAAACCAGTGTCAAAGTTATAAAATATGCTTTGTTTAATAATATGGTGGGAGATGGCTAATTTTTATGTATACTTTTTCTAAATACTACCTTAAATTTTGTAATTTACACACACATTTGTTGAACAGTCGAAATAAACATTAAACTTTAAAAACGCCTTATTGGTTAAGTTTAAATTTCATAGGAATAGATAAATCAAAACAAAAATGGCTTTAGTCAATTCAGTAGCCGGTTCTTAGCAAACTACTCTCAGGCATTGCTTAATTGCTTACCAAATTAGCTCTAGAAATATCGCCAAGTAACGTTATTTTTATAAAGTAAACCTCGTAGCGGTAATGCAGGTATAGTCTATCCGGCGGCGTAAGGGCTAAGAGCCATAAAGATAAGCTAATTAGTCATCTATTGTAAAACAGCATAAGTGATTACTTATGTATCCTTAAAGCTAACGTAAAATGTTTGTGTTAAGGTTCAATATCGAACGACACGACTAAAATTGCAAATATAATAACAAACATTGGAGGGTAGGGTTGCAACAATCGGGAAATTTTTAACTAGTATTACGTTGGAACTGATTTAGTGACGTGTATACGCTATTTAACTGTTTTACTAAAAATGTTTCGTCCGTGGGAAGATAAAATCGAAATCGGCAGTACAAGTGTTCGGACTTATTTAAATAGTGAAAGTAAGCAAATAGTCAAGAATGTGTACAATGTTGTATTATTGTTACTCTTGTTACATTTTTGACCACCCTATCCAGAAGTGAGAATGTCTTTTGTTTCAGAAAAATTAAAGCATTTTAAGCTTTAATAGAAGGGTTTTTGGGTCGAATCTCATTTCGTCGTATTAAGATTTTTTCGAAATAAAAATGCCATTGTAATAAGTTTTATGGCTCCTAGCCCTTACGCCGCCGGATAGACTATAACGGTGTGCAGGGTTTTTTATGAAACTTTTTCTATACTTTAATTTATAAGGCGGTAACAATTATTATTATTATGTAATGTTGCTATGGAAGGTCGGTACTTTCTAAAACAAGCAAAATGTTTTTGCTTAAATGGAAGCTCCAACAGCTTGTTATTAAAACTGAATTGGTACTGGAAATATTTTATTTTTATTTATTTTATTTATAGGTAACGTTAAGTAGTAGGTACTTGCAAGTATCGTTACTTTTTCTTTACAAAAGCGATTGCGGATTGCTTTACGCAATCCGCAATCCGCGTACAAAGATTAGTGAATTTACAGGCAAAAATGTCACCCGGATAACGTTACCGTAACGTTATTAAAAACCCTGCCTTCAGTGTGTGTGTTTTTTATGATGTAAAGTTAAACATAGTAGTCATAATATTTAAACATGTCTTATATTTTAATCACACAGAGATCGTAAAGTCGAGCGCGTACTGCGCGCCCTCCATCCTGATCACGTTCATCAACATGATGCTGTTCAAGACGGACGAGAACCCGCGCCCCGTGTGCGACGAGACCATGTACCCCGGCCAGCTCGGGCTGCAGAAGGTTGGAGGACAAGCACATTCATTTCTTTTTAGATTAGACAAGAACTAGTGTGAGTGGTAGAGCCACGCTGCGTTGCAGCACGAATTGGCCGGCTCGCCCGGCGTAACAGCGTGAAACAATGGCACTCGTTGCTGTTGTGTTTCTTCCGGTGTGTAAAAGTACCGGAAGCCCATCTCTCAAAATCCAACTCCTTCCTCAAAGCCGGCAACGCATCTGCGATTACTTTAGTTTTGCTGGTGACAATGGGCGGCGGTGATTACTTTCCACCAGGTGACCCGCCTGCTCGTTTGCCTTCTTTTAACATAAAAAAGGTCTACTTTATTACGAAACGATGGACAATGCTTAAAAGAGACACTGTCACTTTCTAGCTAATATTGATAGACAGAGACAGTATTTTAAACACGTAATTAGCCATTGTTTACCTTTAAACACTGTTTAGTAGTAAAAGGGACTAAGTCGTGGTCTTGATCTCAGCTGATGGTAAAAAATGTTCAGATCGGAGAAGAAAGCGCACTTAATAATAAAACCCTTAATTACTCAGTGGACGTGTGTACGCTGATGATGATGATGTGTGCATAAGTATGTATATGTTGGTGGGTTCGTCCACCCATTTAAAGAAGCGCAGTAGTAATTCAGTACGCTACAAATCGCCTGTCATTCGCCAGTGCCTGTTCGCGTATCCAACAACTACTAAAGAAGAGGCCAGCTTACTTCCAAATGTCGGAACACAACGATTCTACTTCTATAACATTGTTGTTAATGATGTTGGTAGCTAGTTTGATGGACTTGGAACAAGCTCTACGTTATACAAGACATATACTAAGGTGAGCTTATTTTAGAAGAGATCACTTCCAGCCAACCCTAGCTGTGGTGTGAAACGAAAGTTTACGGGACATAATTGTGCCGTCACGGAGGCGGTAAAAAATTCAGCTCGAAGGACCAAACGTGTGCGCCGCTCGCATATCTTTGACGAGCAGAAATACGCCAAGGCCTGTCCCTCGTCTGCGCAGGTCTTTAAGCTGATGATAATGGACACGTGGAATGGTACTGAAGATTTTAATGGGTAGGCCTACTTCTGTCGAGCTTTTGTTAATATTACTTACTAGCGGCCGCTCGCGGTTTCACCCGCGTGGTTCCCGTTCCCGTGGGAATATCAGGATAAAAGTATTCTATGTTTTAATCCAGGTTATAAACTATCTGTATGTCGAATTTTATCCAAATCCATTCATCCGTTGCAGCGTGAAGAAGCAACAAATATACACACATCACATCACACAAACTTTCGCATTTATAATATTAGTGTGATATACCTATCAAGTTAATTTAGGTATTAGCTGCATGTATTAATGTTCACATATCCTAAAATTAGTATGATGTATCGTAACAGGTGTTTTAAATATTGTAACAACTCATGTATTCTTATGGAGAGCAATAAATGATTGAATTAAATAAATTTATCAATTAATCAATAAATTGTAGTTGTTTGGCGAGTAATGTTTCTGATACCGTGTGTTGCGTGTGCGCAGTTCTTCGTGATCTCGGCGCTGCTGTGCGTGCCCGTGATGCTGTTCGGCAAGCCCTACTACATCATGAAGGAGCGGAAGCTGCGCGCTGTGAGTCCACGCTCTTGTTTACTATGTTTATTAAACTTAGGACTGTGTTATTGCGTACTTTACGAAATGACGATATAAACCATTTAACGGGCAATACCGTTGTTACTTATCATTGGAAAAAATAGAATTCAATGTAGGTTAAGGCGCTTCGCAGACGGAGAAACTTTAGTTAAAGGAATTATCAACTTTTTAAAATCCTTTGTCGACAGTCAGTGTTTGCCAGTTAGGGAAACTAGCAACTTGACACAACTTATACAAAGCTGCTAGTTGCATCAACTGAAAACTGTAGTCAGTCATCAAAACTCGCAACTAGTTGCTATGCCTGCAGTATCTTAGATTATATGGAAACAGCTTGTTGCGAGTGGCCTGTTGCCGTTAAAATCTTGTCACTTGATGGTAAGTGTTGATAAGGTCGACGGTGGAAGCGCACTTTACCCCATTATATTCTAAAGTATCAATCAAAGAAATAACTGACTCTCGACACTGTAATTAAATTAATATTATAAACATTTCTGTGCATTTCTTTCACGCTATAACCTTTTCTCGGATAGTTGATGGTAAGATTTTAAACATAAGTTGTTGTCTGCGAGAGATATATATTAAATAAGAACGCGCTTGCAAATGTAAAAAGGCTTATTGATAAAGTCAGTTCAATATAGCTTGATACCCGTGACAGATGTCAAATTTTCATACCTAGGGTTGAGACAATACTGACGTAATTCCATCAAATGATAATTAAAGTTATTAATTGAATATTATTATCGTAATAAAGTACTTTTTCTATCTAATGTGCCAATTGATTTTCTTTTCTCAAAAGTCAACGTCATAATACTCAAGAAAAATAAATAAAGACTAACAAATTCATTAATAAAGCTATAGTGAAAAATGGGAAGTTAAGTTAATCGATTGGTAATTGAACATAAATTGAACTTCACTTGGTTTACTATCCCAACACTAGTTTAATATTTGTAATGAAATGACCTTGTAAAGGAGTAAGTTTATTTTATTGTAATGTTTTAAAATTGTGATAAATGTGTGTTATGCGAGATTTTATTGAGATAAATCTTATCTAACGTATAAAATAGAATCACAAAAGTAATTGAAGTATATCCCAAATAGTTCGGCCAGGCATTTGTGTGTTGTTGTAAATGAAACTAAAAGTATTATATTAGGGTATATCTATATAATACTTTTCGGGCCTTTTAAAAACCCCGTCGCAGTATCTGGGATATTAAATGATGGATTATAAAAAAATTAATGTTATTTTAATGTAGTCAAATAAATTCATACGCTTTTACAAAGTCACGTCTTCGATTTTGATGACTCCTGTCACAGGTATCAAGCTATATTGAACAAACTATAGTATCCATAAACATTAACAATAAATTTAAATAATTTTTACGCGGCGCGCGACATGAAGTAGAACGCGTGTATGCCTGTCGCCCGTCGCTAGACTGTTGTACTTATAATGTCATCATCATACTAATAAGTATATTAGTACAGTAGTACTGAAGCAAAATCGTTTGTTCAACTGATTTTATGCGATATGAAATGGGCTCTTAACGATGAGTTGTTTGCCAGCGCCAGGGCCACCAGACCATCGAGGGCGCGGCCGAGAACGGAACCGCCGGCGGGGCGCCGCTGCCCGCCGCGCACGACGAGGAGGAGATCTCCGAGGTCTTCATACACCAGGTCAGTGGGGATACCATAGTACAAACGCTTGCATATCAACCTATCCGAAACTCAAGTTTCTTCAATAAGGGCCTTTTTCTTGTCATGCGGATAGCCGCCCGCGTGCGGATCTGGCCCGCATCCTATCATTTTATACATGCTTTTCTTATCACGCGGGCAACACGCGCGCGGGACGCGGGTTGGCTGCGGCGACACCCGCTTGCGGGGCGCGTTCTTCTACTGCCAGTGTAGTTTTTACTGTCGTGCGGGTTACACGTATGGTCATTGTACGCATACAATCGCAAACAAAAATGAAAATTGATACCGAAATACTTATTATTGAAGTGCATTTTCGCCCTTTGTTGTGGAACAATCAGGACGACCTTTACAAACACCGGGATGCAAGGGTGGCTGCTTGGCTGAAAAAAACAATGACCATTATGTATGAGGGTAGCTTGCTTTTTTTAAATTAAATTCTTCTTATGACATTGCATTTGAACACTGCGTTTCATTGTTAAACCTATATTTTACTAAACTTTTTATTTTTTTATTTTGATAATTTACATTAAACCATCCAGTAAGTGATCTTGTTTCAAGATAAGGATCTACTCTAAATTGTTTTTTAATATTTTTTATTTTTGAAAATTACTTAAGCGATAATTACTTTTTAACGTTCATCTTTCTGCACGAGTATAATCACTGGCGAAACGCACGACCCTGCAGCGGCGAACGTAATCTTTGTTCTGCGTGTGGCCCGGAGCGTTGGTCCGCACGCGGGTGAAAATACGCAGGAAAAAGGCCTTAAAGGGTCGACCATATGCCATAATTATATAAAGTTCAAAATCTATTGAAGAATTTTGACAGATTGTGATAGTGTGTGCAGGCGTGTGTACCAGTATGTATCATCCATCGCCACCTCATATACATCCCCGGTGCTGGGGCACGAGTCATCCCTATGGATGGTCAGGGAGGTCGGGCCATAAGCCACCACGCGGGCCCAGTGCGGGTTGTTAACGACTGCTAATGCAGCCGGGTCTAACGGCTTTTTGAAGCATGAAAGGCACCTTGTATAGTATCTATGGTGGCTCCGTAATTTTAAGCATAACGTTTATTGTCATAATATCATAATTAATTAAATTAATTGTTTAATGTCATAATATTTTATTAGCAATAATCATCACGTTGCATATTATCGCGACGCATAATTTTAAAAGTCCTAATTAGAACAGGGCGGAACCCTTTGAAAATGGTAAAAAGTGAAACAAAATTATAGTAGGATGAAACCTATTGGAAATGGAAGAGAATTTAACAAAAATGAAAAGAAAAATAATTTACGGACGATCTGAGGTGGAGAAGTGGAGGGGGGGGGGGAGATTTAAAGGTCAAAAACAGTTTATCTCGATTTCCGGCAGAACTACAAGTAGTATGGAAAAAAGTTAAATGGCAAAGTTGTAGGTAATAAAAACATCTACAACTTTTGCATGTACACTTTTTTTACATAACCTCAAAATGTATGTTAAAAACTCAAATAACCAAGTTTTTGGTTTTTTATTTTATCTTTTACAAGTTCTTCGCAACAACGAAGTTTCTTCGCGTTCTATCCCCCACGCTGTTCCTTCTGCATATCAATGATATGCTTCCACTTGGAAATATTCATTGCTATGCAGATGATAGTACGGTCCATGGAGGATATAACGGTCACCCAGCGGCAGGGCGGGTCGAAACCGAAGTGAATCGAGTTAATCTTGTCATTGAGCTCAATCGGGTATTGGACCTCATATCTAATTGGGGCACCAATAATCTGGTTGAGTTCAATGCCAAGAAAACACAGGTGTGCGCGTTCACGGCAAAAAAGTCACCATTCCTTCCCCTTCCAACTCTTCAGGGTACATCTCTACGCCTGCAGAGCAGTATCAACATGCTCGGTATGACGATACGCTGCGATCTGAACCAAAGGGACTACATCGAAGCCGTGATCAAAACAGCCTCACGAAAACTCGGAATTCTGAACAGAGTGCGGCGATTCTTTACGCCGGACCAGTTGTGCCTTTTGTACAAGACACAGGTACGGTCTTGCGTGGAGTATTGCTCGCACATCTGGGACGGTTCCGCTAAGTACCTTCTCGATGCCTTGGACAGATTGCAGCGTCGCGCTGAACGCATTATCGGCAATGCAGAAGTGGTAAATACTCTCGAATCTCTGCAATTGCGTAGAGATGTTGCGTCACTCAGCGTGTTTTACCGCTTATACCATGGCGAGTGCTCTGAAGAGCTCTTTGACCTCATCCCACCTTCTCCCTTTCTTCATAGGAGTACACGTGCTGCTCTTCGGAGTCACCGATTCACTGTCTCAAATATCCCATCGCGCACAAAGAAATTTGGTGACTCGTTTCTTTGTCGCACCTCCAAAAGATGGAATAGTCTACCAGCACACGTTTTCCCTCCTTCCTATGATATGGGGTCCTTCAAGAGAGGCGTGAAGAAGCACCTTGTGGGCCGGCAGAGTGAAGTTGACTGATGCTACGTTTGTTTCCACGCTGCACCAGTTGTCTTCGCGTCTCGACTTCATTTCCACTTAACATCAGGTGGGATGGAGTCATTTGCGGAGCTAAGTATTAAAAAAAAAAAAAAAATTTGCGTTAAAAATTATACAAACAAAACAAAACATTCTATAGTATTTATTTATTTATTTATTTATTTATTTATTTTAGGCGTCGTTGCCCCCCTAGACAAGTGGCATAACAGATATTAAATAGAAAGATTATTGCGTGGGATTGACATAAGTCAACGATACGTGTAGACGTTTATGCGGCTTTCGTCAATCGCATACAATAATTATATTTAATTTCCATTCTACTAGCGTTATGTCTTCTCTATGGTTATTGTTGAGTTTGAGTCGCTATACAAGCTGTACCCCGCAGGCCATCCACACGATCGAGTACGTGCTGGGCAGCATCTCGCACACGGCGTCGTACCTGCGGCTGTGGGCGCTGTCGCTGGCGCACGCGCAGCTCGCCGAGGTGGCCTGGAACATGCTGCTAAGGAAAGGTAACCCACGTGTACGACACTATTCACAATTTCATGTTTTTACTTGACGTGAAAGATGTGTTAAATATCGATTACTACAAGAAGGGTTAGTGTCCTTATGTATGATCGTCAAATTTTGTGTTGCTTCCTCATTTTGAATTTATTTATATTATGTTATACAATAAGTAACATACAAGATCTAGATCGGATATACTTTGGGTATTTTCAATATGACCACACCGTCTGATACACGTCGTACAAAGAAAGAAAACAAGTGCGTATGTGTACAGTCACAAGCAATAACATGTATACACTTTTGACTAGTTTTGACTCTTATTCCATCGTGTTAAGTTACATTGTATACATTTTAATGGCGTAACTGTACTAACGAACTACTACTCCTACTACTCCTACTACTACTCCTACTACTCCTACTACTCCTACTACTACTCCTACTACTCCTACTACTACTACTCCTACTACTCCTACTACTCCTACTACTCCTACTACTACTCCTACTACTACTCCTACTACTACTACTCCTACTACTACTCCTACTACTCCTACTCCTACTACTCCTACTACTCCTACTACTACTCCTACTACTACTCCTACTTCTACTCCTACTACTCCTACTACTACTCCTACTACTCCTACTACTACTCCTACTACTACTCCTACTACTACTCCTACTACTACTCCTACTACTACTACTACTACTCCTACTACTCCTTCTACTACTCCTTCTACTCCTACTCCTACTCCTACTTCTACTACTATTACTACTACTACTTCATTTTCATTTAACGATACCTTTACTAAGTAGTGCTAAACCCTTTCAAATATTTTGTTCATAATGAAACGCGAAAATACTGTATGAGATAAAAATATGTTTGAGTAACGCCTACGTTCGCGTTCGCGGGCAGGGCTGATGTCAACGGGGTACTCGGGCGGCATCATGCTGTACGTGGTGTTCGCGGGCTGGGCGGCCATCTCCGTGTCCATCCTCGTGCTCATGGAGGGGCTCTCCGCCTTCCTGCACACGCTGCGGCTGCACTGGTGCGTACCAATTTTTTTTTATTTTTATATTATACTTAGCTCGTCAAATGACTATCCCACCTGATTTTAAGTGGAAATGAAGTCCAGACGCGAAGACAACTGGTGCAGCGTGGAAACAAACGTAGAATCAGTCAACTTCACTCTGCCGGCCCACAAGGTGCTTCTTCACGCCTCTCATAAAGGACCCCATATCATAGGAAGGAGGGAAAACGTGTGCTGGTAGACTATTCCATCTTTTGGAGGTGCGACAAAGTTGCGACAAAGTTAATTGTTATTCTTTTTATTCTTTTTGTTACATGTTGTATGTTTAATTGTGTGTTTTGTTATGTGATACCAATAAATATTATTTATTCTATTCTTATTCTACTAAGCGGTGCCCCGAGGCACGGCCCCGTTTTGTTGATCATGTTCAGTCGGCAACGGTAGTCGCTGACCGCTTCTGTGGTCTAGTTAAAGTCAAAGTCAAAGTCAATTTTTTTTATTCAAATAAACTTTAGAAAAGTGCTTTCGAATCGTCCATGCATTTTTATCTACTATCCTTTGAAGACGTCTATTTTCTAGCTGTGAAGAAGAATGGGCGCAGGAAACTCCACAGCTTTAGCCCCTTACAAATAAACAAAGAATAAGGTCCGAATCTCAGAACAATAACTAAAGCTATAGAAGGATGGCTAAAATAAAAATCGTGCAACTATGTTTAGTTCCGTTCTATCTTATGGCTAGAAAAGGAGGTTAGAGTGCGACAAATGGTTGACACTTAGTTTTTATTTTTTGTATTGTTATGTCAAACGGTCATCAGATAATCGGTGATTAAAAAAAATCTTGAGTCCTTTATAAAGTCACTCACTACATTACCTCAAATATGACGTCACGAATCTGGTGACACCTTTGCTATTTTAGTCCGGTTTCTATAGCTTTAGTTATTATTCTGAGGTCCGAATAGTTATTCCGTATTTTGTCTCTTTTACTCTAATTTGTAATGACGTTTACATGACAGAAACAAAACACGGGATAACTGTTCAGACCTTATTCTTTGTTTATTTGTAAGGCGGTTAGTGTTTAAGTTAACCGGTTTAGACCCGTTCGATTCCCAGCGGGGGGTACATGTTTGTGTACTCGGTTTGGTTGGTGGTAGGGCTTGCTACCACCGTCTTATCTAAATATGCCGCTATAACATCAATGTGTGTAGCATTGTTGTGTTCCGGCAGCTAGAGATAAGATAGACAGTGCCTCAGTAGTTGTGGATTCCGGTTGTAGCGCGCTTCCACTAAAGATGAAGACCATATAAAAAAAACTTAAGAATCATTAGATAAATAGATTATCGAATAGCTTTGACAAGATTACTAAAATATGACCCTTCGTTAGGCAGTGTGCAGTTTAGAAACCACATTAAATTGAACCTTATTTATTCACTCCTAATAAAATAGAAAACTATTGAAAAGTTCAACTTGCTCTGCATAGCTAAGGGTTAGAGTACTCTACGACTGTTGTTGCTGACTGCATGTAATGATGTCATTTTAGCGTGATTATGTTGTTATTCTAACGAAAAGCAAATATTAATATTTTCCATGTAAAGTCATCTTCGTCTTCATATATTTCTGTTATGTATTAGTAAACTGTAATTTTAAAACGAATTTCTATTTGTTATCCCCTCTATTATAATAACCATAATCAGCAGTAAGTACCAACGAAAGCTTTCATCCTTCAGGGTGGAGTTCCAGAGCAAGTTCTACAAGGGCGAGGGGTACCTCTTTCAGCCCTTCTCCTTCGAAGTGATCCTGGACGGCCAGGGCGAAGAGTAAGCGCGGCAGAAACGTCACTCGCGTCAATGTGCAACGTCACTTATGTCTTATTCATTGCTCTATGTTCTCCAGTCCGAATATTGACTTGCTCTAATGGTACCGCGGACTGGATATTTAAATGTTTAATAAAGTGGTGAAGTATGCCACTAGTTAAAGGTAGATACGATTTAAAGTCAAACTAGCGTCGAAGTAGAACTGTTCAATATTTTAAAGTTGTATCGTTGTTATTCGTAAGTGTACTCAATTCTAAAGTAAACATTGCTACTTAAATGTAACGCTTATGCCAGCTTACGGGCTCCGTGACCCGATTGACGTATATTTAAAAAAACGTAGTTGAAATAAGTTTTTTTTATTTTCGCAATACATTTTGTAAGAATCATAATATAAATGTGTGCGAGCGATTCAGTTTTGTAATTCATACCGTCGCGTTGTGGCGTTTCGGTATGTTCCAATGATGTACTTAAATTTTTATTTAGATTCCCCAAAATCCGAGGCTCTCTGTATTGTTATTGAAAATATAAGTAATGATAATATTAAATGTTAGCTGCAATGCCATTCCAGTAGATGTTCTAACCGGCGGCCCCGTAGGCGCTGGATATTTAATCTGTAATCAGTGTAACGTTCCGCATTCGTGTAGTAGAAAACGGTAATAAAGGTTCTTCGTAGCATTACTTGTTGGTTTTATTTAACATAAGTAAAATTACATTCTTATAATAAAATATATCGACAGTACGATACAAATACCCTGAGAGATCGGTAAAGTGATAAAGATCCCAAAATTGTTAAAAAAGGTAAGTAATCGGTATTACAAAATTAAATAAAAATCTTTCAGTATACAAAAATGTATTGAATTCCATTATGCGGCAAAGGCACCTTTGACCCTTATACATTATTTTATATGAGGGTAACAAAATTTTTTTTGTTCATACATTTTTTGTGTGTTTTAGGCGTTGCATTTTTATGATCTACAGTCGAAACTTCAGGAATCCCCCAGGGTTTTGTTACAATAGTTTATATCATTATGGAGATGTCGTAGCCATATCGTAGATTTGCTGACTTCACGAAATGCTCGAGAATTTCATGAAATGGTCGCATTTCATGCAATGTTTCACTGTCTATTGGTCACATCATGATATGGTTTGGTTAGATCAATGATAAGAAATCGCGCGGCTACTTCATGAAATGGTCAAACTTTAGTGATCATATCGTAAAATATTTACATTACAAACCGTTAGAGGCGCTGATATCGTCAGTCGTATCGATAGTCGTGCTCGTGGATCAGAGTCGATACAATCGATTTGTACAATCTTATGCCGCTCCCCCCTTCCGTGACTGCGCTACCCCCTTCCGTGACTGCGCCAAAAAAAATAACTTAACCTAACCAACAGTAAGGATTTCCTACATTAATGATATAGCCAAACGTGGGAGGGCATATTATCAAACGTTGTCGTTTTAACGATATGATCAGTTTAAGCTGGGCATATCATGAAATACAACCATTTCATAAAATGGTTGATTACATCATCATCATCATCATCATCATCATCATCAGCCTATATTAGTCCACATAAAGATATGATATTATATTACTTTATGATTACATCATAAAGTGATCAATTTTAAGGTCCGGCCACGACAGAGATATTACAACGACAAACTATGTTTATAAAGTGAAATCACGTTTTTTCGCCTAATGAATGAATTAATTGGATGCTCAATCGTATTCAGCTCCAATGGTGATGCTGATGTCTCCTGGAAGCACGTTCGTCTTGTGATACCAACGGTTTGTGTTGACCACCACTGAAAAAAATTGTTTATTTATTAATTTCAGTAAAAATATAAAATACTAATAAAGTATTTTGCTTAAACAACACGCATTGTTTTAGTGACTCGTAGCTTGTACCAGGGTTCGAAATGTCGTGTCGGACAAAAATAATAAAATAATTAATTAACGCAAGTAAATTCTTCAATAGTGTTTCATTGCAATAGGATTTTTGTAGTCTGACTATCCACTACACTTGGAAACGTTACTCAAAAAGTAACTGCGGTGTGTATGCGACATGACGTGAGAAATCGTGGTTCGATTTAAATACTCTGTCGCTGTTAGTTGCTGCATAATTGGTGATCAGTGACCAACATTTTTATACTTGTTTGTCTTTGTATATATCGCACCCCCATCGGTGCAACACTGTCACTTCTGCAATATATGAAAACATGAGCTAAGTATGTATTAAGCTGCCTAAAGTACCCCTGCACTTGGTGCGATAATGTCACAGCTGTGGTACTTATAGTTTCCGTATGAGGGCCTAATTGTCGTTGCTGTTTTTTCGCTGGAACTCGCTGGGAGAAACATATATATAATTTTGCAGAAGTGACAGTGTTGCACTGGGGTATATCGCACGATATATAAAAATATAATATGTAACAAGGTGTTCCTAATAAACACCTTTTTACTTAATACAGTTTTGTTTCCCATTCATTTGTAAGCATTGAGTAGCATTAACTTAGATAGCTCATGTTAACACTTGTAAAAATAAAGGAAACTATATATACTATATAGGTTCAACATTTTATATATAATCAATAATGAAAACTGTATGACCGTTTGTTTTCTAATAAATAAATAAAAAATAAGTAATCCCAAAAGAGTAGCAATAGCATAGTACTGACGTATCTCCCCCGGCTCGACGGTGAAGGAGAGCCAGCGGCAGGCGTACAGGCACTCCGGCGGCGGCGCCAGCAGCCACTGCTTGCGCCCGCGGATCTGCGCCTGCCACGACATGTGCTTTACCGAGTCCACCTGCGAAGGGTTGTCACCATCATCATTATCAGCCAGCCTTTATTAGTACCTACACAGCAGGGGGTTTTTGAGCCAGTGACTTAGGTATTCTTACGCTACGATTTCCATCAAGATCTCCTTTTTCTATAATTAAAAATCACTGTTAACATATTTATGACACTGAAAACTCTCGAACGATAATAATAAAAATAATTGTGTCATAGTGTATTTAACTCGAAATCACCGGTGAGATTCAAAAATCCCTTCCGGACCCATGGCACAACTACTATGCTCAACTGGTTGTGCCGTGGGCACTTTTAATTCCCTTGTACACAACTGATTGGTCCATTGGGGAAAAAAATACCTAAATAAGTCCCAACTGACGAAAACTCGAATCCTTGGTTGTGTCGTGGGTGCTTTTAAGACAGATTGATCCGTGGGGCGAAAAACTGTACTTAATAGTTGATTACTTAACTGCTTAGTGTAAGTATGCATGTAAGTATTTTTTATTATTATTTGTATTTTAGTTGCACTAGATTTAATATTTCCAACATAAAGTACCAGGCTACCATAACTATGCAGGAGATTGCTTATTAATATTATTAATATTTATACCCCCATATTAAGAGACAATACACGGAGTAACTACTCCAAGCTTAGACTTTGTTTATAATGTCGAACACTTACTTAGTCAAACACTGATGGCACTACCAAACTCACATGCATGTGCGCGCCCTGCCCCGGGCCGCCCATGAACAGCCAGTCCACCATGTCGCTCTCGGCCGTGGCTGGCAGGAAGTACGGCCGCTGGTAGAAGGCGCGCAGCCGCCGCGTCTCCTCGCTGTAGCAGGTGCTCCAGCCAACGTACCACGGCGCGCCGGTCAGGTTCGCGCGGGACTCCTCCATGTCGAACACCTGCCATCATCCATCATCATTATCACAATCAACCCACCATCCAGCTCATTTTATGTCCCCACTGTTGGGATACGCGCCCTCCCTATAGGGCAGAACGGGTCAAAAACCACCACGCGGGCTCACTGCGGATTAATGGTTGATAACGACTGCTAATGCAGCCGTGACCAACGGTTTTACGTATCTTCCGAAGTGTTTCCGAAGCACGAAGGAGCTTGAGCGGGGCGCGTTGACCAGTGCGCCACAATCAGCCCGTTTTAATATTAATAATAAGCTGATGGTAATAAGTGTACAATTTTAAAGAATAAAAAAAAATTGTTATCTAGAATTGTTAAACACTACATTGTATTGAAACTTTTTTATGAGACGTTTCGATTTCCAACTTTTTACAGGATCCATGGTCGTGGTGGTGGTAGGTAGTCTTCCTGTGACACAAAACGCTATTTACTTCGTAAAAGTGGTTCATATCAATAATAAAATTAAAATTCAAACCTCTTCTAAGGAATGAAGGCCGGATTTGTATGCGAAGAAGGAGCAGTCGTTGATTTGCTGACCCATCTTAGCGTTGCGGTAGAAGTCGGCGAAGAATTTGAAGTCGAACTCCTGACAAGAAGACAAACAACCCATATATTTAATGACCTTTGGTGTAAACGCTCATAATAGTGTAGCTCGGATGGCTACCACACCAAGTGTTAGATTTATATTAAAAAAAAGCGAATTAATACTTGGCGAAAGGACTCCAAGAAAAATATCTCTCGCATTTGTAAGAGCAAGTGGACCCTACAGCTCACAAACACGACGCCCCCACTGTTACTGCCCGCCAAGTCAGGCTCTTCATAAACGGAGACAGCTATTTGAACAGTTGCACCCATCCTATACATTAAGATTAAGATAAGGTCCTAGCCGACGCGCGGGTGAGGCTTACTTTTTTCTCACTCTTCGTAACAGTCTCCAAGGCGTAGAGGCTGCCCTTTCACGTCCTGAGCGTTTAGCGCTCTGATGAAGTATCCTCAAAGACCATCGCGACGTACCGTGAAAGACTCTTCAGTACTAGAGGTCCCGCCTAGTGGTAGACGGGTGTCAAGCAGTTTAGTGGGTCAGTCACATCCCATCTTGTGATCAACCCCACGCACCCCCCGGGTTCTAGCAACAATCCGGTCGAGAAGGTTCTGATGCAAATTCTGCTTATTAAAAAAAAGGACTTTCCCAGTGCAGTTGTTTCTTAACAGGAAGTGCTTACCACACACTCGGCCATTTTAAAAAGGAGAGCTCAATGTTTTGTATACCCTATCAAAGTCCTACCTTAATGGCTTTCCAGTGGTAGGTAGCGTCGGTTACGATGACCGGCGCAGCGCTGTACGCGTACTGCTCCTCGAACTCGTGCCCAGACACGTTGGCGACGCGCGCCACTCCCTCCACGCCCGTGCACATGGAGCAGTCTTCCGGCGGCCGGAACAGGGTCTTGGTGGACGATGGCATCTCCATGAGGCAGCTCTGGCAATGTAAAAACAGTTCAGACCACATGGCACAGAATAGTAGATGGCAAACCGCCCTTAACGGCAGATAGTTGTATGCCCATTTAATTGGGTCTACACCGCTTACCGCTACAAATAAGCATACGTGCGCTAGTCTGAACTAATATTTGATTTTGCTTTCATAAGAAATTAAATATTAGTTAATATAAATTACCCAAATTCAAAGTGGAGCTGCCTCGGTTGCCTATAGTGGTAAAGCTGTCAGCCCTTATATCCAGTAGTCCCGGGTTCAATTCTTAGGTCAGGCAAATCGTGTTTCAAATTGTTCGATGCGTAGCCCGGGTTTGTGATCACCAGCCCGCATTGGGCAACATGAATTTTAATTTACATATTATTTGTAAATAAAAAAATACAAGATTTCCTTGAATACTTTTCTCCATTTTTGATCTCTTCCGAAATTTTTCTATCATGAGTCAGTCAGTATTTTACATAGTTAAAGTAAGTACCTACCTTTGTACGTAACTCGTAACACCATTTCACCAAAATTCCTAAAAGTAAAATAATCACAGTAACAGCGCAATAAAGCTTGGGCCGTTTTGATTGGGTTTTAGTCACATTTTTAGGAAGATGCAATTGCAAAAGGTATTCTTCCTTTATTTTCAAAGTATCAATTTTGTTGAGTATTTTCTGAACTCTTGATTCAGCGGATTTGATTTTCTTGTCGCAATGCTTCGCGTTCGCGGTCGCGGGTTGGTTCATTTTGCGGATGCTCTGGTGACTTGTCGCGCAATGGAAAGGGTTGTAGCCTCTCAAGGGTTTATATACTACTAATCCCAGTTCTAACATAGAGGGGATATAACCGCAAAATAAATGTAACTTAATAATTGTGTTTGGTAGACAGGATTGTTCTCTGAGAATCCCATTCCCCGAGGATCCTGTCCCGGAGGATCCCGATTTGTTTTTATCTTCATGAACTTAATCAATACTATGTTTAGCTTAAGAACTGTCATGTCAGCAGAAAAAGTGGTCAATTAATTTTTTATATAATGTAATATTGAAAAAAATAAAAGTCTGCTATAGTAATCTTAGGTTGATTTATTATGTATAGTCGACCATAAAATTGCTTTATCATTTTTGACAAAAACTTCCATTACAATAAAATTTCACTAAGGCTCATTGTCAATGATGACAACGTATCTGTCACTTGGTCTTTTAAACAAAAATAGAACTTGTTGTTTTATTTTATGCAAACAAAATTCACTTCTAAGGTGGTAAAGCAATTTCATTGTCGACTATACAAGTTTAATACAATAGAAAAAATAACAAAAGTAAATATAATCACATTTATCGCATTCGGGATCCTCCAGGACAGGAATCTCGGGGAATAGGATTCTCCAAAAACAATGGTAACACTAGGTACCCTACGTATGATATGACTTTTTTCAACTAGTGTTTGTCTACAGGTTTGTCTCCATGAGAATCCCATTCCCCGAGATTCTTGATCCGGTCCGAGTCCTCCGGATCCTCCTTAGTTTGCTGCTATAATTTTCAACGTCCCGGGGACTTTAACGGCACCGCAGTGTCCGACAGGAACCAAATCGTCATTTATGTCATATCAATAATTTAAAAATAGGCTGTTTGAACGATGAACGTCTAGAACGAACAGCGCTGCTATTGTTATGGTTCATGGTACCGATAAGCAGGGCAATTCTCTTTAAGGCTTCAAAATGCTATTAGAGCTTGTGGTGAGCACCCGCACCCGCACGTCATCATCTGATTATAGTCTTTAGCAACAAGTAAATACAGACAACCTGCTGCCTAGATGACATCCAGTTTTTAAATGAAAACATTATATAAGTTATGTTTTGGCGTCGAAACTGTGTCTAACACTGGGTGCCATTTTTTTGTGCTATTTGATTTTAATCAAATAAATCTTTTCCAAGTGCTTTTAACCACTCTGCGTATCCTAATCCAAACAATACTCAGCCTAGCCGGAGTGCATAACAAGGTGGCACAATACTCTCAAAGTAAAGAAGCGGGAGATAATTCTAGGTCTATGGGTCACTTAACCATGAAGGACTGCGGTTCTAGAAGGAGTTTCATGTGGAAGCTTTGCAGACGCCTGCACATCTACCTATCCAAAGCTGTCAAAATTCTTTAATAAACGTTCAACCAAACATAAAGCTCAAAGTCTATTGTGGAAATTTATCAGTTTGTGCAACTGAATTTTCATACATAAAAATGTACTTTTTTTAAATATGCAGTTGTGACAGCTCTATATAAACTACCAGCCCGTTGCGTCGCGTCGTTTCGTTGTCGCGTGTGAACCGCGTAATGTGTGCAGTTGGTATGAAATTGGAATTCATTATCGGACCGCGACACAACTGTGTCCCGTTTCACGCGTTGCCGCCTCCTTACACGGCTTTTAGTAATCTACAATATTGCTCGTAAATTATATTAGGATGATCGAATACGAAAGCGCAAAGGATAGGAAAGAACTCCTATTAAGTTTTGGATACCTACCGTTATAATAATAAATAAGCACCGGTATGTCAGAAAGTGCGGGTTCGAATCCCAATCGTGATTTTTTTAAACTTCTCCGAAGTAAGAAACAGTTATTAAAAAGCGTTTCATTTGTTCCCTATCTTAGGTTTCGAATAATTTACCGTCTTAATTGATATAATAATAAATTAGAAAGATTACGTTACTACTACGCGGTCCAAACTGATGAAATTCAATATTATCGGCATGTGACGATGCACAGCATCTGTGAGAGTACGTCAATATACTTCCGGTCTAGCTATAGTGGTTTCCGTCGATTAAATTATTAAAAGACTTACTTCCGGTTGGCGCCATTTTTAGTCACCTTAGGAGTTTACTGCGTGCAGTGCCTTCATAGCGTCGTCAACTTTCGTGCTAGCAACATCGTAAGCAGAAGTTCTGCTCGATTTTAACCCGAAAGTTTTATAAGTATTTAGTTTTAACGGTTAAAAATGAGCGAACGTGATTCAAGTGATAACGACATGTATATGATGGTGGTCGATAACGAGCATAACGATCACCCTCCAGAAGAAAATGAAGCTGTGAATATAGAGCGGCAGGCGCGAAGGAAGCGCAGCAGGGCGAGTTCGGACACCTCTTCAAATAAACAAGGTACGTTGGATATCGAACATTTCAACTCACTTTTAAACCAAATGAATGCATTAACGAATCT
Organism: Eudonia lacustrata; assembly: GCA_947562085.1. Classification (NCBI taxonomy): domain Eukaryota; kingdom Metazoa; phylum Arthropoda; class Insecta; order Lepidoptera; family Crambidae; genus Eudonia; species Eudonia lacustrata. The sequence goes on from OX387315.1 coordinate 24,758,555, forward strand.
TCTGACGAATACGAACACCGTTCCTCCAACCAAGATTAACGAACTACCTGCATCTGATTCAAAGGAATCTTTTTTACAACGCCCTGCGGCAATTATAGAAAATAACCTTCTATTGAATATTGGCACAGTAAATACCTTACTAAAGGATCCTAAAGTGCCCAGGGCCTCGATCGCGGTAAATTACAAAAGCTGGGAACGACATTACCAAAACCAAACCTCGACCAAAAACGTCACGTTCAGCACATTTCGTATCGCGCTAAATATTTTAACGATAATGATTTGGGAAATACGTTGGCGCAACGATCGATCTTTGGAGCTAACGAGCGATCGAAGTTTTCCATTTAAATCCGTATCGCGGTACAGCTCTGACCCCTCTCGAGTTAAGAGATTAGAAGAATTGCAAAAGTTTGATAGTCCTAATTGGAAGGAGGTTAGGTATTTTTTTTTTTTTTTTTTTTTTTGTGCTATCACCTCCAACATATTCGGAGCCTATTTTTAGTCTGTTTCTCTTTCATACCAGTTCTCGCTTATATGCCTCTCGTACTTTCATTCTTCATACTACTCTTTCATACATCTTCTTTTATACTTTTGCGGGTGGGATGCCCGTCTATTCTAGGCTTGGGCCTCTATTCTATATACAATTTTTCTTTATTTATTTCTTTTATTTATTGTTGGTCCTCTTTTTTGGGTACAAATAAGGGAACAGAACACGGTTTTTATTTTACAAATTAATATCTTATATACTAACATTTTACAAATCTTAATTTCATATAATTTTCTTATGTTAATACAGTCATAAATACAGTTCATTATACAAAAAATAAAATAAAATTACAGTAATGCTAACTAAGTTTAAGGTACAAGGAAACTTAAATTAATTGTTTGCTTGCAGCGCTATAGCTACGGTTATAGGTGAAACAAACTTAACCAGTATCCTTATTCCTACTTACTGCTAAGTTACATACTTTTCTGCAATATTCTGCAAAAGCTTTTGTTTTATACTTGCATGAAATAAATTCGTGTAAATTATCAATTTTTAATACAGTTCCAATTTTTTGCTCCAAACTATACTTATGTATGCTAGTGCAGGGGCAGTCTAAGAGCAAGTGGGGGACGGTCTCTTCGATCTCGGGATCACAGACGCATGAAGGGCTCGCCCTACACTTGAAGCGATTCAAATATTGGGCGAACCCTCCGTGCCCCGTTAGGATCTGAGTTAGTGGACCTGTCGGCTGCAGCTTCCTCACTATCTTGTACGCTAATTTAGCATCTGGGAAGAACATTTTGGTCACGGAGGCAGTATGTCCCTCGCGGTAGCGTTGGTCCTAGCTTTCAATCGTGTTCTCCCGCAAGAGTCTCTTAATTTATGAGACTGGGCACGCGTCATAGTCGGGCCTCTTCTTCAACGTCAGTGCGGCCGTCTTGGCCAGTTCGTCGGCCCGCTCATTGCCCGGAAGTCCTGCGTGCGCCTTGATCCAGAACAAAGATACAATTTTGTTCTGGGTGAAGGCCCCTCGCGGAGGTTAGGTATTCGGAAGTTTTAAAAATCCATTGTGCTCAACCTGGCTTTATGGAACTTGGTGTCAATGACGAACTTCGTCAATTTATAAAGGGTAAAGATTATGCGGTCTCTACGGAGCGATCCCTAGCGGCTATGTCGAATGCATTGCTCTTTCAGCACGATTACCTTAAACAGCAACTACAAGAGTTCGTTAACTGGGCGGCCGAGCCCGACGCAGAGCTTACTCCTACTAGCATTTTTGAAAAAATATCTGACTTGTTTAATGCTAAGTCCAAATTCCATAAAACTAGTGAAGATTTAATGCAAATTGTTTGTGGTAAACGTGCTGAATGCATTGAAACTCGTCGGGAACGTATCTTGGCGGAAATACCGAACAAACATTTACGTGATGGCTTACGCAAAATTCCACCTAGCTCCGAACATTTATTTGGAAGCACCGCATTACGGTCATACATACAAAGCACAGGAGGTATAACAAGTGGATCCGACCTTGGTTTAGTGGTGATAGCGAGTCCAAGCGTGTAAATCAAAAGCATTTGGGAGTCATCGGAGTCAGAGCTAGCAGATGGACGTGCCTTCTGCTAAATTAATTAATTAAAATAACAATAAATTTAGCACCTAACTGTGTCAATATTGCTTCCGCGTAGATCGGGGTCAGCGCATCGCGGTCATGCATTTGTTGACATTGTTGTGTTTTTACAGTGTTACTATATAATTGAATTGTCCTTGACATTGACAAGAAAATGGAAAGTCCATTTAACCGGAGCACCATGACGTCCCGGAGCCCACCACCGCCACGTAGACGACTAGATCAAGAGGCCCCGAGTCCCGCAGTGACGCCGACTATTGAAGCGGTCTCGACTGTGGAGATACAGAGTTGGCTGTCAAAAATTGAGCATTGCCTGAATGATATATGCACGATCTCAACCGATGGTAAGCTTAATTCAGAGCAAAAACTTAAAATCAGCAGCATTAGCAGGAGCGTTATGGGAGGTGTGTCTCAGTTGGCTGTTCAGTATCAGTCACTGAAACAAAAATATATTTCAGCACTATTGACGATTAATAACATGAATGAGCAAAAGGGAATGGCCATCCACCTAGCAGACCAGCTCGAGGACCTGAAAGAGTGTGTTCGGTTAGTTCCAAAATCAACAAATCAGAATTCGTCTTTTGCCGACATCGTAAGGAATGGCAATGACACTCTTGCCCACCCCCTCAACACCAGCAGTGTCGTTGTTTACCCCAAGGACAAGGAACATACCAGTGAGGATACAAAGAAGCTCATTCAGAAAGTAATTAAGCCCGAAGAACTCAAATTACATATCCGGGGCATGCGAGGAGAACTGCCTTCTGAATCAGGCCCTTGATCCAGCTGCCTAACGAGAGCCTCATGAGATGTTGATCGAGGCTCTTGGCCATCAGGCCGTTGGCCGTAACAACAATCGGCACGATGACAGCCGAGTCCACATTCCACATGTCGACAACCTCATGTGCTAAGTCGAGATATTTGATTTGTTTCTCTTTCTCAGCTTTCACGAGGTTCTCGTCATGGGGAATGGTGATATCGACAATCATCGTGCGGCGCGCTAATAATAATAATAATAATAAATTAATTATTAATAATCTTATTTTTATTATTATTAACTATAGTTTAATTTTGTTTTTTTGTTTTTTTCTTTCTTAGATAATTTTTGACCTTTATTAGTGCTGTATGACATTGTGAAAATTTTAACTGGTAACTGATGTTTTGCAAATGTAGATATTATTATATTTTCTCTTTTGTTTTTTTTAATATGTGTGATTGTCCTTTATATTTTGTGTTTTTATTTGTGATGGAAAGTGTTCTTTTATGATAGGGCATTTTCCAATATTTTTGACGCTGTAAGGGAGAAAAGAGCTGGACACTTGCTGAGTTTCTTGCCGGTTCTTCTCAGTACAAGATCTCCCGCCCAGAGTAGACTTACGAACCGATGGCATAATGACGTTCATAAGAGCTATTTGTAACCTAAACTGAATAAATGATTTTGAATTTTGAATTTTGAATTTTGACTGTGACCCTAAAGGAATGTCAGCACTTACTGGGTACCCTCAACTTTGCCAGTTTTCTAACTCCAGGAGGAAGACTTCACTGTCGGCACCTCCAAAGGCACTGTCGGAAGCTAAACCAGTCCCAAGAACGGCCGATTGTCATACCGGCAGCAGTAAAACAAGATTTAGAGTGGTGGTACTCGGTCACAAAGCAAGGTCTCACGACGAGTCCTTTGCACGAGATCCCTGTTCAAAATTTTTTGACAACAGATGCTGCAGATTACGGTTGGGGAGCTCAACTGGACGATTACACAGTAGCAGGCAAGTGGAGTCAAAAGCAGGCCAGGTGGCATTGCAATCAAAAGGAGATGTTTGCAATAATTTCAGCAATAAGACATTTCAAACATCTCCTAAAGAACCGCCACGTAATTCTACAATCAGACAATCGAACTGCGTGGGAGGGACGCAATCGGAACCTCTTCTCGACCTGACACACCGGTTATTTCAGTTACTGGACAAGTGGAAAATAACTCTCACGGCAGAATACCTTCCCGGGCGGTTCAATCGGATTGCAGACAGCTTATCACGAGGCAAGAGATCAGCAGAATGGCATTTACTGCCGGAAGCACGGGCGAAAATTTTTCAGAAGTTCGGAGTACCGGCCCGGCCGGATCTCTTTGCATCGAAAAACACCAACGTTGTAACAGCGTATGTATCGAAAGATCCGAGAGACTCTTCAGCAGTTTTTTGCAACGCTTTCAGCAGAAAATGGACCTTCAAACTAGCTTGGCTGTTTCCGCCCCCCTCACTAATACCCAGAGTTCTACATCATCTAAACACAGCGGAAGGTACGTTCCTCTTAGTAGCACCACTTTGGAAGCGGACATACTGGTTACCCGACCTTCGCCGACGAGCTATAGACCAACCCATGAAAGTGAGGAACTTAAAAGTTGGGGGTGGGCAGACACTGTAACAGACTGGACTGAAGCCGAAAAATCTCTCCTCAAAAGCAGCTGGAGAGAATCAACTTTGAAGACCTACAAACCAGCCTGGCTACGCTGGGTAAAATGGTGTAAGGCCTCAAATTATGATTATAAGCATCCTGACGGTAATTCTTTATCTAAGTACTTAGCATTTCTGCATTTGAGTGAAATAATGTCCTATGCTACCATTCTATTGCACAAATCGGTTCTTCTTACATTAGTTCTACCTAAAGATAATCTTAATACAAATTTCCTTATTAAACACATCCTGAAAGCAATTTCTCTAGGACAACCTAATACACACTACTTATGGGGACCCATGAGATCTGATTTCATGGTTAAGCATAAATTCACCTGATCAGCTGAGCCTCTTTGAAGCCTCGCGTAGACTGGCTTGTATATTACTGGCTCTTGGCATCGGGTCGACGGGTTCATGACCTAACATTGTTGAGAGTATCACCGGAGCATTTCATAGATTTGGGTGATCATTTAATATTATGGCCCATATTTGGTTCCAAAACCGATACTGCGACGTATAGGCAATCAGGTTGGAAACTAAAGGTAAATCCAAATAGCAATATATGTCCTGTTTATTGGTTACGCAAGATTTTAGAGCTAGGCGAGCAGAGGCGGACAGCGGAATGCAACAATGCCCTCTTTATCTCAGTCACGGGTGAAGTAAAAGCTGCTACCCGAACTCTTATTAGTAGCTGGATAAAAACTGTATTTAGAGATGCCGGCATCGAGGCGTCTCCGGGCAGCATGCGCTCCGCTGTGGCGTCTTTAAATTGGTGGGACAGCCTACCTGTCGATGAAATACTTTCACGAGGTAATTGGCGCAGTGAAAATACATTTTCCAAATTTTATTGCAGGCAAATTAAAAACAGAAATTTGATTACAGCTACAAGTAATAATTTGATCAACAATTTCCAACCGATTTAACGATATCTTTGTGAGCACTAGCAGTTGTTATGTATGTTTAGTACATTATATATTGTTATGTATTGATTTAAATTATTGTGATCAAGTTTACAAAACGTTAAGTTATAAATTAAGTTAGAATACTTTTTGTGATATGGTTTTTTTAGTAAATAAATGATACTAAATAAAATAAAGTATTACTTATCATTTTATAAATTTACATTTTAAGCAACCTAAGGTTTGTGTATAAGATATGTTTCAGAGATATTCTGCATCAAGCAGACTCATTGTCACAGCGTCATCAGGCAGTCACCAGGAGCTAATAAACACGTCTCTCACAGATGCTGTGCATCGTCACATGCCGATAATAGTGCAAGTTTTAAATTACAATAAAACTTGTATTATTGAGCAGAGACGATGCACAGCATCCCATTAAGGCCTCTGGTGAGAGACTTTATGAAGGCACTGCACGCAGTAAACTCCTAAGGTGACTAAAAATGGCGCCAACAGGAACTAAGTCTTTTAATTATTTAATCGACGGAAACCACTATAGTCAGACCGGAAGTATATTGACGCACTCTCACAGATGCTGTGCATCGTCTCTGCTCAATAATACAAGTTTTATTGTAATGTAAAACTTGCACTATTAATTATTGACAACTGACAATGTCGATGCAGTCCATTGCCATTACATACACGTAGGTAGGTACTATGTCAACGTGTGTCGCGTGTGTGTGTGTGTGAGCGCGCTGACACACAGTCAGCGCGCTCTGCTGCTAATAGTCTTGAGTACTAATGAGTAAATCAACAAATAGAACCGGGTTTTTAATTAATTTATTTATGACAAAGTATTAAAAAAGTTTTAACATTTCGCTATAACAATACATGAAGCTGTAGATATGTAACAATAATATACCTACATTAAAAACATCATTATTTTCAAATCAATAAACAAATTCGAATGAAAATTTTCTATTTCTGAGAAAAATCTTAAAAGATAATAGAAAATATTTATAAATCCGTTTCATCGTCATTATCATCATCATCATCATCATCATCATCATCAGCCTATACTTGTCTATTGCTGGACTTATTCCTCTCCAAGAGCACGTTTACTTGACTAAAATCTGATTTCACTTCCACCGATTAGAAGTTCGTGTAGCGTTCCAGTTTTCAAAAGTCGCGCTCAGCAGGTGCCTTGCGCCACGCTACCGCGACAGTTGACCTTATTCGCGACGTCGCGAGTGACATCTGGGCGAAAGCTTTCAGCTCGAATTGCAGAATCGAAAAGGAATATCTTTTACATATCCAAAAGTCAACCCCATAGGTAGTATTGATGCCTTCTAATGATAAGTAAAATATTTTCAAGGTTGCGCATTTCCGATTTTCTTTAAACTAGAGCTTTAACAGTGTATCTGATTTGATGTGATTGATGGCGCTGGCGTGCAGTGATGTCACCTACCTTTTATTTATTTATTTATTTATCTTATTGTTTTTCTGGTTTCCACGGAAGATCAGCGTCGGGGTGTCAACCAGGTATCTCGACACTATGCTGAGTGGAGACCGTTTCAACACCACTAGTCCTTAGTATTTTGTTTATGTATTTACATTAATTTAAGTGGTTTTGAAAAAAATAATTCTATTCTATTCTATTCTATTAAATTCATACTACTGGTAGGTAAGTATTGTTACAGGTATTGTTTAAATGTATAGTCGACAATGAAATTGCTTTACCACCTTAGAATTAAATTTTGTTTACATTATAATAAAACAACAAGTTGTATTTTTGTTTAAAAGACCAAGTGACAGATACATTGTCATCATTGACAATGAGCCTTAGCGAAATTTTATTGTAATGAAAGTTTTGTCAAAAGTGCTAAAGCAAATTCATGGTCGACTTTATATACATAACTGATAGTACAAAATAAGAAGACGAGTTTCCGTGTCCGTGAGAGGTAGTTTATGTGTGCGTCGCTCTCAGAGCATTAATTTAATGCTCTATGGCGTCGCTCGATCGAGCGCGTCTCTCTTTGAGAGATAGAATATAGTAAGCTATAAAGCGTACCTTCTGCAGTCTTTATATTTATTTAGTGACGATAGCAAGCTCAGAATATAGTTATTGTTCTGATATAGCAAGTGTGTTCACAAGCGTGTCTTGTCTCGGACCGAATTATTGCGGAATGCGGACTGTCAGTGTCAGTGTCATTGTCTCTTGTTTGTGTGTCAGTCATTGTTTGCATCAAATTGGAAACGTTTAGAAAACACCATGCAACTTATTTAATGGTATGGCAGTTATTTATTATTTTAGTTAGTTTAGTTAAAAGAAGCAAATCCAACAACTATACGATATGGCGGCAATTCTAGGAGGCGGGCTAGGCGGCTTGTCTACGGGTTATTATTTGCTAAAGAACAATTTAAATAATAATAACAATCTTAAATTGTTCTTGTTGGAAGCTACTAATTACTGCGGGGGTTGGATAAAATCCATCAAAACCAAAGACTACACGTTCGAACAAGGACCAAGGACCATTAGACCAAGGGGCATTACTGGACTAAACACCTTGAATATGATGCAGGACTTGGGCCTCAGTGAGCACATTGCACCCATCAAACCAGACCACCCTGCAGCGAAGAACCGAATGATTTACGCAAACAATAACCTGCATTTATTGCCGTCAAGTTTAAAAGAAGTGTTTCGGAAAAATCAACCCTTTTCAAAACCTCTTATCTATGCTTTGTACAATGATATAACACAACCCAACAAACTACTAAAAGACGATTCCATTTATAATTTTGTGGAAAGAAGGTTTGGGAAAGAAATTGCCGATTATGCTATCTCACCAATGATTTGTGGAATCTGTGCAGGTGATGCTAAAGAGATATCAGTCAAATTTCTTATGAAAACTCTTTTTGAATGGGAGCAAAACCATGGAGGTGTAGTAAAAGGTTTGCTTAGGTCATTATTCAAATCCAATTCTGATAAGGAATTAGAGTTGAGTGATTTAGCAAAAAGAGCACTAGAGGAGAAGTGGAATGTGTACACAATAAGGGGTGGCTTGGAAATATTCCCTACAACTTTGTTTAACTATCTAAAAGAGAATGATGTGGATATTAAGTTAAATAGTAAAATTGACGAAATTGAATTCATAGATTCAGGAACAGTTCTTCTAAAGGACACAGCTGGACTGCTAACAGAAGCAAGTCATATCTACTCCTCAATACCAGCTTACTGCCTTGCTAACTTAGTTCAGAAACAACACCCTGAGCTAGCCAAGGACTTGACTGACATACCTTTTGTCACTGTTGGTATTGTGAATTTGCATTATGCAACAGATAAGTCTCTTATCACTCCAGCATTTGGTTTCTTAGTGCCTCCCATAGAGAATTCTCCAATCCTTGGAGTGGTATTTGACTCATGTTGTATTCCTGATCAAAATGGTACGGTTTTGACTGTGATGCTTGGTGGTAGGTGGTTTAAGGAAAAATTTGGGGAAAATGTTACAACAGATACATTGTATGATATAGCTCTGAAGGAAATCAGCACAATATTGAATATACAGGAGAAGCCTGCCGCTTACAATGTCAATATTTTACACAGATGCATTCCACAGTATGTGATTGGCCATTATGAGAAGGTGGATAAGATCCGCCAGTATATCAAAGACAACAATCTGCCCATTTCCCTTTTGGGTTCCAGTTATGATGGTGTTGGTATAAATGATGTTATATATTCAGCTAAGACTCAAGCTTTAAAAGACTGCACATGAGCAATGTTAAAATGTAATACAACAAAGTTACTGTGGAAGTCTTCCAGTTGTTATAGTTACATGTACTCTACAAGGCACAATCTAATGGATGCGGTAAAGGCTATATATTTAGTACTGAGCCTACTGTTGAAAAACTGATGGGTTGTTTTATATAAAAAAGCGCACTGCCAATGTTATGTAAATAGTATGATGTGCAATGCATTTTTTCATATTGTCGAATTTTTGTTTTGTCTACCTATAAGGGTTAAATAAAAAATTAAACATTTTTTAAGCTGAAAAATATGATATTTTCTTATAATCTCAACAGCTAATAAATATTACAAAACTGTGCAAATGTTTACTTTGTGTCTATAAAATAAATATGCACTGAATTGCATTTGTTAATGATAATTTCATTAGCACTTAAGATAAATTAAATCTTACAGCTAAGTTAAATTAAAATCGAGTATAAAAAAATAAATATTAAACTTAAACCTCCCATACATTCACAACACAAATGGAATTTCATGAAGATGACTTCATGTAAAAAGCTAAATACTTTTAGGCACAATCTTTGTCTCATACATTCCTCTTTTTATACAGCTGCTATATTCGATATACACTGTGTTATACAAGCTATTAACATTGTTAATCTTATAAAATACACATAATAGGCGAGACTAGCAGAGAATGTATCTTTTATTTGTTAAATACATCATTATAAAGTATACAATACAATATCAGATAAAATATATATATTTTTTTATAATATGTACCATGTTTGGAATAAATATTATTAACGGGATTATTACCATGTTTATTGTCGTGTTTGGTAATAACATGGTAATAATCCCGTTAATAATATTTATTCTAATGTAAGTGACCATGATAGTTTAAAAAGTTATGTACCATGTTTTTAATCAATGCTTTAAAATGAGATTAAAGTAACATAGTTTTGGAAAAGCTAAGGCTCCCATCGTGATGATTTCGTGCATATAAGTGTTCCTCAAACGATTAGGCATTTAGTATTAAATTCAAACTGAAAGTCGCAGGATCGTTGAACATATGACAAGTAACTATTTAACTAATTATGTCAAATAAAGCACATTTTTTTTATAAAATGAAAGATTTAGATCTTTCGCCACAAAGCAACGTTGGCTGGGCGAGATTTCTTACCGCGATAAGTGCAGTTTAGTAAGTCTTATTTTCTGGGTTTTGGTTCATCTATGTAAACTTTGTAAGACTGTTTGTTAATTGGTTTTCAGTGTAAATTGTATTGTATCCAATAGCGCACAGTACGCGGTACACGAAAAATCAAAACTACCCAAAATAGTATAAACAGGTATTTTGCAAAATATTTAGGAAATAGTAAAGAAAACGACACAGTCCTTCACTTCCGTTACCTCCCGCTCCCTAGACTAGCACGACTGTGTTGTGGCGTGGCGTAGTAATTGAATGGTACAATAATGAAACAGCTTTTACGAATCTACTCGCGTTTAGTTTTTTTTAAGAATTTATCTCGTGGCTGGCATCCCATCATATAGGTCATTAAATACCAGTTCCAATACGCACTGCAACTCCAAAGTAACTATACTATAAACTAATTTTGCGTTAAACGGAACATACTACATACATTTATACATACATATGCTTCTTGATCAAGACTTCTCTAAATCTTAATTTTGTTTTTTATTTTATTTTATTTTAACTTTGTTCCCGATATTGATTTTAATGTAAATTTTGGTTTTTGTTATTGTTTATTCTCAATTTTGTATAATTCTGTGTTTTGTTCTGTTACTCGCTATTTTTATTTTTTATTGCATGCTGTCCACACCTATAATTGTAGTGACATTTGATTTGTGTCGTTTTGTGTGTGCATTTTATTTAAAATTGTATTAGTGTACACTATGTTGGTGCTCGTTTAAATAAATAAATACGATCCGATTAAAATAAAACACTAGGTGTATAATATAGACTACCAACACTTTAGTCTTCCTATAATGGGCTCAAAATGTCGGGATGATTAATGTAATGATAAAATTAAAAGCGAGTAGATTCGTAAAAGTTGTTTCGTTGCAATCTAAAGTTTACGCGGACACTACATGTATGTGGCCGCGTAACATTTTGAAAATAACATGAAACAGTGTTGCAGATCCAGCAATAGTTAGTTGACCTCGAAAATTTCAGAATATCGATAGTAAAGCCACGTGTCACTACTATTGATACCTATCACCTCTCGAGCAAAGCTAGCTCGTTTGTTTGTTTTGTTAATTCTCCGTGTGTCGGTTCCCTACCCCGACACCACGCCCAGATCCAGCAGCACGGTGGCATGCAGCGTGTGGTCGCGCTGCGCGTGCGCATGCGCGGCGGGCGGCACGGCGTTGCGGTACGAGTACTGCAGCGACAGCGCCGCGCACGCGCGGGACCCGGCCAAAGCCTCCGCCGGCGTCAACACCTCCAGGCGGAGTGCCAGCTTGTTGGACTTGCGCCATAGGATCATGCTGCGGGACGATTACGAAAATGGAAAAATAAAAATATTTTACTGTTACATTGTAGTATAGCGCATTGTATAATTTTTCTCAATAGACTTTGAACTTTACGTGTCTATATTAATATTATAAAGCTGAAGAGTTTGTTTGTTTGAACGCGCTAATCTCAGGAACTACTGGTTCAAACTGAAAAATTCTTTTTGTGTTGGATAGTCCATTTATCGAGAAAGGCTTTAGGCTATATAACATCACGCTGCGACCAATAGGAGCGAAGCAGCAGTGAAAAATGTTGCAAAAACGGGAACAAGAGCCTAAAAAATCAAAATGCTGCCGAAAATCACTATTACACGCGGACGAAGTCGCGAGCACAGCTAGTATGTGATATGGATGGACATTCGTTGGAGAAATTTGTCAATTTTGGCATAGAATGACTAATAGTACTACCGTATAGAAGACTCGGTCTCTGACAAAAGTCAAGTTTAGGTATAAAAAATTTACTCTGACGACTTTCACGCGACATTAAAACTTATCTGCTGGGGCACGAGCCTTCCCTATGGATGGGTAATGAGAACAGGCCATAAACCACCATGCGGGCCCAGTGCGGATCGGTGGTCGTTAACGATTGCTAATGCAGCCGGGACCAACGGCTTTACGTGCCTTCCGAAGCACGGAGGAGCTCGAGATGATAAATTTTCGGTCACCCATCCGATGACCGGCCTATGCGAATGTCGCTTAACCTTAGCAATCGCAGACCGGGCGCGTCAACCACTGCGCCATCGAGCTCCAACTCAACATTTATTGCAGTGAAAAATCACTATAACGCTGATTTTTCGTTTCGTCATCTCGTCATTATAGATTGCTAATCGAGATAATAAGTAGATTTAGAAGGTAAAATCTAGTTTGAGAACAATCCAATTCAACAACAACCGGCACGGGCTAGCATGCACCACCCCTAGCGGTGAGTGAGGTATACTGACTCGCAGGCGTCGTGCACGGCGTCGTCGTCGTACTCGGCGGCGTCGTCGCGCTGCGCCAGCGTCAGCGTGCCGTTAGCCCCCCACACGCGGCTGCTGCCCGCCGGCAGCCACGCGCGCCCCGCCCACGGTGCCTCCCGCGGCTACCGAACACATACAACTTTACTATTCACCTGCCTGGGATTATCAAATTAAAAGTGACACAATATCCAATGAAAAAATTTTCGCCATCAAATATTGGTTAAATCCACAATCTTATTTATTTATTTTAAACTTTTGCAACAAAACATTACATGGCGGACTTAATGCCTAAGGCATTCTCTACCAGTCAACCATAGGGTGGTGCAGAAATGACATGGGAGGTGCAAATTGTGAGAGACAACAAAAGTAGAAAACAGTGTAACAAAAGATTCAAACTACATAAATAAATATTCTATAAATTACAATTACATAAAATACTTAAATAAAAAAAAAAATATATATATAAATATACCTACATAAATACATAATTTATAAATAATTTAAAATCGGTCGTTATTGAGATGATTTTGCCAAGGTTTCATTAAGAAAAAGCATGCGGACTTTCTTTTTAAAGACATCGCGACTTGTAGCCATCCTAATTTCGAGAGGCAGCGCGTTCCACATGAGAATGGACTGAATATAAAAGGAAGAATGTACGAATCCGGAAGTATGGGAAGGACAGAGGAGAAGAAGATTATTAGAAGATCGGAGATTCTTATTGTGGGAAGAGCAAAGGAATTGAAAATGGGGGGTAAGATAGGAAGGAGAATTTGGAGAATTAAGAATCGAAAACAGTGTACTTAGGGCTCGTGAACTTCTTCGCTGACGAATGGGTAACCATTTCAGCTCGGACCTATACTGTGAGATGTGGTCATATTTTTTCAAATTATAAATGAATCTGATACCATTATTAAGCAATCTGTCAAGCTTATCAAGCAGGACGGCGTTGAGGTCATAATAGCACACGTCACCATAATCGATCATGGGAAATATTAAAGTTTGCACAAGCATTACCTTTGTCTTGAACGGCAAAAAATCTTAATAGCAATCTTAATATGTCGCCATAACATCAATGTGTGTAGCATTGTTATGTTCGGCTGCTAGAGATAAGATAGCCAGTGCCTCGGTAGTTGAGGATTCCGGGTGAATTTTTTTAACCTTTTTACCGCCAACAACTTCTATAGAAGTTCGAGATTTTCGTGCCGCCCACGCCAGCACTTCTATAGAAGTTCTTCTTTGTACCTACTTTATTAAAATACATTTATACGTTGGCGTACAGCGGGACATCGCGTGCAGGATAGTTGGGCGGTAAAAAGGTTAAACCAGTGATTTTGAATAAGTGTGAGAAGGAGCAATCGTAATTGATATCACAGCGTGAGAATCTCTTTAATTTTTTACACAATACAAAACAAATGCTCCACAGAATGCACCTTTCAACAAACAGTTTGTGTAGGGCATGTGGAGAGCAAACCGAGTCAATGCAGCACCTACTGTGTGACTGCGACTCTCTGGCTAGGAAAAGAATGGGACTCCTGGGGTCGGCCTATCCGAAACCGGAGGACTTCAGGCTCTTCGCTCTTAAGGACGTTGCCAGACTTATGGCATCTATCTTTACAGAGGAGGAAGAGTGAAAGGATGGGGTTGCACAAAAGATCCCAATGGGTCGAAGTGTTACTGGGAGGTGGAAACCTTGGCAGGCCCCACTAAGATAAGATAAGAACTCCGATTCATTGTTTCACTATAGATGTCAAAGTCAAATCATTTATTGCCTTCACATGCACTTTGACGAAGAAGAAACTACATATAAAAACCCAAATAATCTATATATATAAAAATTCTCGTGTCACATGTGGGTTGCATACTTCTCCGAAACGGCTCGACCGATTTTTATGAAAAAATGTATATTCGGTAGGTCTGACAATCGGTCGTAATCTATTTTTCATACTCCTAAATGATAAGGGTGGTCCACCCCAAATCATTTTTTTTTTACAATTTAATTTTCCAATACAAAATGGTCCATGATTTGCTTGTTTTGTTGTCATAGAAACTGTCAAAGTGGTACGGAGTCCGACGGGTCAGCTAGTAATAAACTAAAATTTTATTTAACTAAACTATCTGAATCGAGAAGAGCTGGCAAGAATTTTACAGTGTTTTTTCTAAATTAACTCACCTTTTCCAATACCAATGACTTCTCCAGCGACTTGTCTATGCTCTTGGGTTCCTCGGCGTCCTCCGACGGCGGCAGGTCTTCAGGCTGCATGAGCTGCAGCCGCATCTCGTGGCCGGTGGGGTTGGCCAGCTTCAGCAGCAGCGCCGACTTCGCGCCTGGCTTCACCGTCTCGTACGATATGATCTTCACCTCGGGCACGTGATAGCTAGTGATGTTAGAGAGTGTTGATAAGAATTGTAATGTAACTAAGGATTACCAAGTGTTGTGCTTGAAAAACACCTAAAAAACATGACAGATTACAAACAGCTTTAAACTTAACTAAAATAGTGAAAGTGAAGTAAGTCTTCTTTTATAATTATATGATTTCTTAATACGATCGCCTGGAAAAGACAACTAAACATTGCTTTTAACAGCTTGACTGCCCGTAAAAATAAGTGAAGTATGCCAGGAGCCCTCTTTCTTTGAAAGGGAGGCGTGACGGGCGTCCACTCCGCGGCGTAATGGGCACTCAAGTTGTTGATAAAACATAAAACTTTTGCAAAGACCAGTCATCGGAAGGGTGACTAAAAATATATCGTCTCAAGCTCCTCTGTGCCCTCTGTCCCGGCTGCTTCAAAACTCTTACAACCACCAATCCGTACTGGGCCATCTATAGGGAAGGCTCGTGCCCTAGCAGTGGGTATACTGCGTCTACTGAGTAGAACTTAATAGGATCGTTCCCTTCGCTCACAAAGAGTGCCTCAAGGCAGTTGTGCGGTGCCTGTAATGAATAGTGCAGACTCACTACGCCAGCAGCTCGATCTTGAACTTGATGGAGCCCGGGTTGTACTCGGGCTTGGTGAGGTTGTGGTCGCAGGCGCGGCACCGCTGGCTGCGCTTCACGCTCAGCAGCTTGGCCAGCGGGTGCAGCCGCGCCACGCCCGCCGGCTGCCACGCCGGCGCCGCCAGCCGCTGGCCCATGCTCGTCACTAAACTCGACAGTCACTTTCTTTATCCATTACAAATAAACAGATAATAACCTTCTTGTTTTGCTCTAATTTGAAATGACGTTTACATGACGGGAACAAAACGCGGACACACACACACACACACAGCGCATTCACAGCGCGCTGTTTATTTGTCCCTTGATCTACTAATTATATACTATTCAGGACGTATGTTAGATGACGACATTTAAAATTAAAAAAAATATTTTACACATTACTTATTTATTGTTTATCCTGACGTTTCGAACCCTTTGCAGGGTCCGTAGACACATGGGAGACACCGCAATGGGTCCCCTGAGAAGGGGACGTTTTGACAATTGCTAAAAAGATTATCTATTGTCTAACCAGTCAACTACCAGATTGATATATCGCAGCCCGATCGCCGCCTCAATCAATATGCTGTAATAGAATCGCTAGTCGAATTCCTATAGCCGTCACTCGCGGTCGCGTAGTTAGTTTAAACCCCCTGTATTTTGTGGATATGTCCCTCCTTCTTAATCCTTGGATGCAATTTCTTAGACTCCAGGCAGGAAAACGGGGACGGAAGAACCGCCACATGACTTTGGCCCTCTCCAGGGGCTTTTCTTTTCTCCTGTCTCAGCATCCTCGGTGGCCGAGTGGCAGAGTGCTCGGCCCGATACCCGAAGGTCCTGGGTTCAATTCCCAGGTCGGGAAAAATGTATTTCGGATTTTTCGATGCATAGCCCGGGTTTGTGATCACCAACCCGCATTTGGCAAGCATGGTGATTAAGCCATTGCCCATCAATTGTAGTGATGACTTGATATCAATGATGGAGGCCTTTGCCCAGCAGTGGGACAATTATAGGCTGTTTACTATACTGTACTATCTTAGCATCGCATCTCATATGAATAACAAAGCACTTACTGAGCTTCAAGTTAACATCCTTGGTGTAGATGTCCTCAGGCAGTTCCTCCACCTCGGCGGAGGCCTGGCTGGGCGTGAAGCTGGCGATGGCCGCTGAGGACCCGCTTTCGCTGGGCGGCAGGCCCGCGATGTTGCGCGCCATGGCCCCCGTCAAACCCGTCTTGTCCTGAAATCCATAGAACAATATAATACTCTAACATCACCAAGTCAATGATTCGACATAGCACCTACTGTGTGACTGCGACTTTCAGGCTAGGAAAATAATGGGACTCCTGGGATCAGCTTTTCTAAAACCAGAGGACTTTAGGCTCTTCCTTATTAAAAACGTTGCTAAACTTATGGCATCTACCTTTACAGAGGAAGAAGAGTGAAAGGATGGGGTTGCACAAAAGATCCCGATGGGTTGAAGTGTTACTGGAAGAGGGAAACCTCAGCAGACCCCACTAAATTAAGATAAAGGTACTCTAAATTTTTTTAAGGATTTTAAAGTGTCTAAAGTGGCCCTTTATCTAATTCCTATACAACTGAGTCCAAAATAAATTAGATGGCATGTCTGATGAAAAGCTACCACCACATTTCTGGGACACTTGCAATAGTGTACAGTGAAATTATAATAATAATAAGAGACACGGAGATTGTGCTCAGTGGCGTGCATTTGGAGAAGCCAATGTCAAGCAGTGGACTAGTACAGGTTGATGATGATGAATAATATTGTCTCATAGTTTAACTGGACCTAGTGTCCTTTGAACGAGAACCGAAATGGTTACCAATCTGCAAGAAATTATATTTCTTTTTGTATAAGTACACCTGCAGGGCATTTTTAGTTTTACTACTTATAACTGACCTCAGCGACTGTGTAAGATCAATTTAAAAAATATATATATTAAAATGCTAGTAATTTGGTTGCAGCTTACTGTTAGTGTGATGTATTTGCCCCTGATAGCAAATTTCTTTCTTTCCCTTTCTAACTTCTCCTGCTTCTCCAACTGAGCAATAGCCTTGTAGTAATCAAGCAGTTGATTGAAACGAGTTGTGAATGGATTTGTTCTTTCTGGCCAGCCACCAGAAGCTGTAACAATAATACATAATATGTTCATTGACTAACATAACTAACATAACATAACTTGTCTAAATATATTATAGAGACTGCAACAATAAACAATTATCCACCTGGATGCAAATAACACACCCATCTTTATGTGGGCTATACTCTATTTACGCTATAAACAATAAAAATCTGAAAATGGTGCATTTGTATGTCAAACAAGTATATCTAGTTAAACTCACATAAACAAACTGATCTATTACATCAACATGTGTATATTATTAAACTAGCATTATTTGTAGTAAGCAAGATTTTTAACACACCTACTGGTTGGTCAGGGATACCAACATCTCTTGAAGTCCACCGGCAGTTAAAACATGACAAATAGTACATCTTTTTTGGCTGTTTATTTTCCACTTTAGCATCACCACTTGCGGCATCGTTGGATGCCTGCCGAGGTTGTGCTAACGTTGCTCTGGTGGACAGAGTATGGAAACAGCTCGGACAGTCAAAGCAGCTACTACATCGGTTTTTCTTAAGCCTCGCTTCTGATGATGGCATATTTTCCAGACAGTTGGCGCAGTAATGGGAATCAACCTAAGAAATGTCAAAAAATTTGTGTTAATGCTATTTCTTTTTGGTATCTACTCTACACAAAATAAAAAACAAAAATCTGTTCTGTCATGTTCTTCCAACAACAACCAGTCATTAGAAGAATATGACTGATCTTATTAAAAGAGTCATAATAATGATAAATGCTTTATTTAAAACAGTAGACGATATAAATCAAAGTTAGTACCTAAGTGCAGAATATCAAAAGACTGATCCCGTTACCAATAAGATAACATTAACTCTGTATAAGTAGTTGTTGAATTGGTTTTCACAATAACGGAGGTTGACGATCGACCTTTAAATTTAGTGCCAATGCATTACATTACAATAGCATAAAAGCAAGAGGAGTGCCTTAGGTGTGCCAACTTGTTCTCTTTCACGAAAGTTATGACCCATATATATATTATAGCCTGTAGCACTCTACAGGCTGTACCTTTATGTAATAGGAGACATATTACAAGTTTTGAGTAATTTTTTATGTAAGTTAACCATACGAAATATTTGAAAATACACTGAGAGAGCTCATTACCTCATGACAAATGCAGAAACCGCAACGTATCTTCAAACAGTGTCGACAAAAATAAAGACTTGTAATAGGTTTGAGTTGTCCGCAAGAACAAACGTATTTTACGTAGTCCGGCTGAGTTAAATAAGCCATTTTACTACAGATATTTCAAATTAACTGCGGAAAATCGTAAGAGAAAACTACAAATAATTTGGATGATTACAGACAACTGACATTGACAGCTCACTCACGTCCGTCGCTGCGATGACGGCACGCCAAACGTTTAGAAATTTTATGAGTGTACACAGCTTACATCGCTTAACTTGAATTATTTATTATTAAACAGGGTCAAAGTTTTAGTCGACCTTTATGAGGATGTAGTCCAGTCATTATTTGGTAGTTCTACCTGGAAAGTTTTCCGAAAGTTTTGAAGAGATTTGAGAAGTTTTATAGATTTTGACGTGATCTTTGCCGCTCGCACCGCCATATTGGAAAAATGGCGCCCAAAAACAGTTTTTTGACAATAACTCCTTTCCAACTCATTTTACGATGAAAATAGTTGTGATTTAAACTAGAGCAACTTTCCTACAATATAAGTAATAACCTTTTTTTTGTAGAATCAATAGTTTTAGCGTACGAGCGCCACAAAGTCCACTTCAGCTCCAACACGCGTTTTGGCCAAATATCTCCTCATTTCCACACCACCATTATTAATAGTATTAAAAGTACATTATTGCAAAGGCCGTGAAATAGGCAATTGCAGGTCGAGTATGAGTTTGAAGGCCGAGCCGTAGGCGAGGACATGCATGTGGGCATTGGATGTAGTGGTAGATGGCTGATTATGCTGTTTTGAGGTGGATGGCTGTGGACTTAGATTAAGGCAAGTGGCCAGCGGGTGAGATTCTGTTTCCGAATTAGGTTGCAATGGGATGTTTTGATTTATTTTTTTATTTACTAGCGGCCGCTCGCGGTTTCACCCACGTGGTTCCCGTTCCCGTTTCGGGATAAAAAGTATCCTATGTTCTAATCTAGGTAATGAACTATCTGTATGCCGAATTTCATCCAAATCCATCCATCTGTTGCAGCGTGAAGAAGCAACAAATATACACACATACATACACACAAACTTTCGCATTTATTTTATTAGTGTGATATCAGTTTAGTCCTCAATGTAGCCTAGAATGCTAATAGAGATCCAATCAAAGAGTTTTTAATAACCCCAGCACGCGTTTCATACAACATTGCTGGAGAGCGTTGTAATGTTCCAAATTAAACGCTCTTGCAATGGATTTGATTTTCTTTGTCCGTAAATTCGATACTTCGCGTGTTCTTTTTTGGCCCTACTTCTCTAAAGTACTAGTTTACTAGTATATTAGTTATTAGTTATTTGTGAAAAATTTACGAGTTCTAATATATATTAACTGCTCGACACATACTTGCTTTTGATACACCATGCATATCAGCTACTGCGTGGTAGGTACTGTGCCACAGGAATAACTAATAGTACTACTGTGCTCCGGCTCCCGTACCCATCCAATGTAGAGCAACTAGAGTGATTAGTTTTGGTGACAGGACCTGGCTTCTCTTGGTCAACCGTTACAACCCCGGCCCGATAACTTCAATCAGCTCTTCCATTTTTTTGCTTGTCAAACGAAATCTTTCATTAAACTGGAACGTGGATTCCGGATCGTGTAATTTTTTTTCCTCTTTTTCATGAAACCAAAACCCAATTGACTCTAATAATATTAGCTAATATTTAATAGTTGATAACTAATAAGTAATATTTTATTACTGTAGCTTCCAGAAACGTACACTAGTAAACTTGTAAAAAATATAGTTCATGGACTAATATTATTAGTCTAATAAGTTTCTAGAAATAGGGCCCTGGTTAAATTATTATAGGTACAGGTTGACTTTTTTATCACCGTTCAAACCTTCTGAAGTGACTACCTTGATACAAACGAACAACTCTTATTTTCGAGTTAGGGAGTTGCGTTGATCCAATAGTAAGAGTTGTTCGTTTGTATCACACGGGATTCATCTCAGGTTTGGACGGTGATAAAAAAGTCAACCTGTATTACTGTGTAATTGACTATTACAATATTTTTGTGTTTTTCATATTTATGTGCTATTTGTTCTGTTTTTATATTTTTTGCTTAGTATATGTCATAAAGGGACGATTTGTAATAATAATTAGTATTGTCATGAATTAAATTTAAAAATATTTGCACACCATTAAACTGGTAGAATGCAGTGGCTCTAAATAAAATAACCCAACAACTGTACCTGTAACCTGTATTCTCACAAATAAAGATATTTGATTTGATTTGATTTGATATGATATGATATACCGCATGCACGCACCGCAATTTCTTAAAGGACAATAGGCGCAGCGAGTAACTTGTAATACCGTTATTTTGATTACTACCTGGGAGCCTTTCATCAAAGTTTTATTCAAGAATCCTGATATCCTAGCTAGCTGGTTGTACCTTGTTAGAAAGCTAAGGAACCGTAGATATTTTTACGAACATCTGCAGCAGCTTTTATTTTAATATTAAAGAAAAAAAATTTTTTTTTTTAATTTATTTCCTTTTTATACTGTTCATCGTCTACTACGACTCAGTTGGTACAACTACTTGCAATTTAGTGTTCAGAATAATCAAGCAACTAATCTACCTACTACACAAAAATAGCAAAACTAACAAAACACAAAAAAAGGGGACAATAGACAAAAAAACGGCAATTTTTATAAAAAAAAACTTCAAAGTACTATAACTTGAGAATGGTTAAGTTACTTTATCTTAATTTTATTATATAATTTTACAAATTGTTATTGACATAGTCACATCTAAGTAAATATTGTAATTTTTAATTTTTATTAAATTTAGAATTATAAATAAGTAGGTACCTAATTAATTTCAAAAGCATGACGACAAAATATTTGTATATCGACAAATCGATAAAACATGTATGTTGCTATGCTCTAATAATTACATCATTGTTACCATGTTTTATGCAAATAAAGATTTATGATTATGATTATGATTGGGGTACGGTGTTTCATAGTCAAATCAGAAATCAGTCATAAACTCATAAATGAAGGAAACTACATCCTCATAAAGGGTTTATGTCGACTTAACCTTTGACCCTGTTTAATATTGGAAATAATTTTCGAGTTATTCGTTCTTAAGGTTTTTTTTTCGTGATCTTTTAGTTTTAGTCAATCACAAATTTATCAACGGTGTCATTTTCGTCGATCGTGTTCGTGCGTACTGTAGGGACTTTATAATAAAAAAACACAATATAACTTGAAATTATGTATTTTCGAGAGACCATTTGCAACATCCTATTCTATTTCCTTCCTGACTTTTCCTAACGTTCTACTTAAGAGCGTTTACGCCGCACACAGCGCCGCCAATAAAAAAAAAAACATATCTAGTAACTAATTACTAATAATTAATTATTAAAAAGATAGAAAATCAAATTATGCTCAACAAACTATCTGAATGAAGTAATTTAGCATTTTTACGTCACCTAATGAACACCTCACATGTTATGGTTTAGTTAAATATGGCGATAAAGTTAAAAGTGGCCGTAACGTCTTATCTCTTATTTTTTCAATAGTGGCGCTAGTGTGCGGCGTAAACGCTCTTAAAACTCAGGTCGTGCTGTGTGCCACCCACAGAGCTGCCCGAAGAAAGGAGTTCCGATCACCACAGTAACTACTATGAATCATGATAAACATGAGTCATGCTAGAATGAGTCCAAAACTCATCCTACTTTCTTTTGTTGTTCAATTCTTCATCATCACCATTATCAGCATGGCAACGTTCCACAGTTGGGCTTAGTTGGAGGTCACACATTAAAAATAGCACTAGCACATAATCACCGCGCTCTGGGCCACCATTCTATTTTAGCCATAATCTTTAAGAAAAGTCTTGATTTAATAAGTATTTGCAGATATTCATAATTATTAATTTAATTGTTATTCATAAAGCGTCACATTACAGAATGTTATGGAATTAATCACAGTAAGTAATGGGTTAGTAGGACGAATCCAACAGGTAATTTGTCTTACATTAGTTTGGTAAAACTTTACACGTATGGACCATTCGTTTGCGTCATATAATATAAACTTAAAGTTAGGCTTGTGCACGTAGGGTTCCGTTCCTTAATTCACTTACAAAGACATATTTAAAAACTTGTTTACGGTAGTTGTAAACATTTACTACCTACCTATCATTAATAATTATAAATTTAATGTTTACGTGTAATAATTTTATTGCGTCATCGTCACCTGTAACTGCACTGTAAGTTATTTATTGCAGTTCCAATACCTAGCGTTAGATGTAAGCTTAGATACACGAACCTTGCTAAATAACTATAATTGTGAATTTTCTATTGATTTACCTAGTATCTATCTACTAAAATGACTACCTAAATAAAATAAGCCAAGAAATGAAACATTTTTTACGGATCTACTCACGTTTATTTTACGCATTATTTATTTAATGTTTATCCTGACGTTTCGAACCCTTTGCAGGGTCCGTGGTCACAGGAAGACTGAGGTGTTGGTCGTCTCATAATTAGTTGGTAGCTTGTATCCCATTTAAATTTAATCAGGGGGAATCCTGTTTTACGCAGATAGAGCTTACAGTATCTTTTGTTCTTGCAGTATGGTGTTGGGGATGGGATTTAATATTTTGTATGATGGGATCCTGGCTAGTGAAAGATTCCAACCACCTTCTCTATTGAAATTGGGATGTTTTTTAATTTCAATAGCCTCGCGTATCATCCTAAGGATGAATCGTTGTTCTCTAGCGAGTATTTGTAGTTTATCAAATCTGATGTAATTTGTCTTTAATTTTGACTGGATCATAATTATTTTCGAAAACACCACTAAAAATCACTATTGTTGAAGTTAAAACAAAATTACTTAATTTACATGCTTGGAAACCACTCAAATATATTGATAACATCAATATTCGTAATTTAGTTGCTGCATATTTTTATAACTAAAACCAATTTTTTTTTAAATATTTTTTAGGTTAACTTAATTTACGGTCTATATTGTCGCAGGCGCTACGTATTATCGACCTTATGACAGCGTCAGTAAGGATCAGCCTTTTTGAATGTTCACAAATCGAGGTGTCGTTTTT
Source organism: Eudonia lacustrata (assembly GCA_947562085.1). Taxonomy (NCBI): domain Eukaryota; kingdom Metazoa; phylum Arthropoda; class Insecta; order Lepidoptera; family Crambidae; genus Eudonia; species Eudonia lacustrata. The sequence continues at coordinate 24,782,602 of OX387315.1, forward strand.
TACTCTCTTTCTGTTACAGGCGTAACGTAACGCCTTTATAGTAAAAAAAACTGTGTTCGACTGCTGGGTGCTTGCTGGGTGCTTGCTGGGTGTGATGTGTGTGTTCTAAAACGTACAACGTATTCCTTACCTATCCTTTAAACAAAAATGAATGTTTATTTGTTTGTACTGTTTAAATAATGTATGTGTTCCTATGCTATTAATCCGATTGCGAGAAACTTTGGTGTCTGACATCACTTTTAATTTATTTTTGAGATTTTGATTTGTTTAAATGGTTTTATCTTTTCCCGATCATAAGATTGCTACCTTAAAGCAGCCCCAAATAGTTCCTTGCTTACGGTCCACGTCCACCGCCAATCCGCCACCATTCAAATCGCGACGTCGAGCAGCCGTGATGGGCATTCGAAGCGGCCGGCCGGCCTTACCATGGGTGCACTCACGCTACTCGACTGTGACGCCGCCCGTGCCGCCGCCGGCCACCGCGCCGTTCTCGTTTTGTATAGCAGAATCTTTCGCTTAAGGTATACTTACTAAGAGTCAGTTAATCTGTTGTCATGTTTGTTTTTGTTTTGTCTTGGCGAGAACATCGCATGCATATAATAATAGGTGTGACTACATTTTCGTGTGCGTGCGTGTCAAACTTTAGCACCGCCCGCCGCCGGCAAGTATTAGGAAGTTACTTCGTAAAGGGTCAAAGCAGCGCTACCTATAGTGAGTTTACACAATTTGTGTACCTAACTTGTATATTTGTGTATTCGTATATCACAGAAAAACTAATGCTTCTACCGTAGTACTACCCTATGCAAAGTTGGTATAGAAACCTTTTGGGTCTACCTTTTATCGCAGAACTTTTTATGTCACAATTTTATTATGCATAACAGCGGAAAGTATAAACTTCATTTCGCAGAAAATCATATGGAACACACTGATTAATCCTACATTCAAAACCCATAATTTTATAAGTCAGAATCATCTTTAGGCATATATTTAATATCCATAATAATTAAGAGGCAGAACTATCATATCGCAGAAAAATCATCATCATCATCGGCCTAATCCGAACCATGTTTATGCACAAATTTGATATCCATAATATAACTGCGCTTCGCGATTGTCTTAAATTTCTAACCTACCACGTGACCTACAGGAGTAGGGCAGGAACCTAAGTATGTGAAGTGACAATTAAAGCAAATATTTTTTTGTAATATAACATTTTACTAAATAAAACATTTGTTAAATTAGGTAACATGAGGGATACCATAAAATTCATTAGAAACAAAATTATTCCAAGCGAAAATCTGCCATCATCGTAGTATGCCAAGTGAAATTATACCGAGTAATCGTCGCCTAAATAAGTGTTATGCTAAACAAAATTATGCGTAATTAAATTTTGCTAAATGTAATTATGCCTTTTTTATATTAGAAAGAGGCAAACGAGCAGGCGGGTCACCTGATGGAAAGCAATCACCGCCGCCCATGGACACAAAAATGGCCCAAAAATCATCCATCTTAAAAGTATGCCATTGGGAATTCGGACATATAAACATTCGACCAAATAATAATTATACTAAATGATTTTTATGCACATATGCGTTTTAAGAAAATTATGCCAAGTGTGTTATGCCAAATAAAATTCGGAACAACAAAATTCTGCCAGATAGAGGGAACCCAAACCTTTTATGTTCGTTCGAATAGTGAACAGGGTCCCTATGGGACCCTGTTCACTTTTCGGAGTGCGAGAGCGAGAACGAGAATAATTGTATGGCAAAATTTTAACTCTTCTCGTAGGTATGTCGCCAGGACACCTCCTGCTTCAATGCCATACTAATTTTCGTTTTCGTAAACGTGATCGAATGAATACGGATAGTAAACAAAACTCAGTACTCAGTACTCAGAGTACCCAGACTCGCACTAGACACACAGTATGCGTCAACCCATGGTAGGGCTGCGTAGTCCTATGCATATGGACGCTGCAGCCGCCGCCGCGGCCGTGCCTGCCAGCAGGAGCATGTACGTGCACCCGGCTTTGCTTTCTAGTGGCGTAACGAGTTGCGAAGTGGATCCACTTATGTCATCCGTATTAATTACCCATGATCGTGTAAGGAGTGCTGAGCGAATTAATCATGCGTATCGTACTTGTTTATCATACATATCCTTTGATGAAGTACAAGGTGTGCGAACAAGGTACAACATCACATAAATGTAAGTAATAGCGTAAGCACTGTGATTTTCATTTGCTTTTTACAAAGGGTAGGCAGGTACCTGCCAGGTCCAATAAAGGAATCAAGCTCGCAAAAGTACATAGTCCACTTCGCCATGCGCCACCATGTCACACTGAGCGAACCAGAAAACTCCTTCACAGTATAGTAGGTATATCCTTGCCACCGAAACTCCTTTCTACTCACGTTGGTCTGTGTTCAAAAGCGTCACCAGGTTTTTCCTTTGTTTTTGAGGTTTCGCATCGAGGTAAACTAATTTTTATCCGTCTACATTCTCTTGGCGATCTTGACATTTAATTTTAACTACCTACACATATTTATGCTCTACCTAAGGCTTCACGAATTTTGGAGTCAACGATCTGGCAATATCGAAAGCTGATATTGATTAACCGTTTGCACACGTCTGATTCAACACAAGGTCCAAAGCTCGAATCCCGGAACCTCTCTCTTTGCAGCTTGCCAAGTCTTTGCGAAATATTTCAACAATATCTTATAAGCTTATCGGTATTTACGCAAATTAATCTAATTGTTAAGTTACCTACCGTGTGATTTTCTACCCTTCGATGGTACAATAAAAACAATGAAAAGCAGACAAAGAGTCTTGCAAAATATTTTACGTGTGGATCAACCGCTTCTGTGGCCTAGTAGATAAATCACCGGTAATTTTGCATTGCCATCGGGGGTACAAGTTATAATTTAACTCTGTTAGGTGGGTGGTAGGGCTTGTACTTACTAAGTTTGCCTGGCTAGCTACCATCAACTCTTTGAAGTCTGTCGCCATGACAATAACATTAGCAGCAATAAGTGTTTTGACAGTTAGAGATAATCTTATCTCTCCGAGAATCCTCAACCACTGGAACAGACTAGATAGTCAGTTCCAGTGATGTCAACTGTCATTTTCGGCCTAACTCGTACATTCAGGTGAGATGAAAGCATAGCGCTTCGCCGTTGTTGTGTAAAAAAACACCGTTTTTTGTCGTCTATGAATATCCGTTGTTTGGACATAGTTGGATGCGTCATGATCACGGATGTTCTGAAGTTACTACTGGTCGCTATATAAGAGAGCACACAAAACGGTTTTTTTAGTTACTTACATTGTATGACAAACTTTTGCTAGAAAAATATACATAAATGCTAGTGTTATATGCAGTACAGTAATTACTTCTGTAATGTCTCCACTGCAGTTTTTTATATTAGTGCTTCGGAAGATAAGTAAGGGTTTCTGATCCTGGGTATCTGTACCAAAGACGTAGTTATTGTTATTAAATATGGCTCAAACCGAAATCTGTATATGGACATTCGAATTAAATCAAAATATGTAAATTGGCCTACGTGGTAGTTTATGGCTCGTTCTCCATATCCATCCATAGGGAAGGCTCGTGCCCCAGCAGTGGGGACATAAAACGAGCTGATGACGATGATTATGATGCTGATGTAAATTACTTTTCTAATACTAAAATTATTTCAAACGTTTTTTACAGCTTACATACAACACCGTGCGTGTAATATTTATAAGAATACCTAATATAACTACGCGTAGTAGAAATAGATACTGACCACGATGAATATACAGTACTGATGGGTGTGAATATCAAAATCTCCGAAGCATTGTATCCTCAGAACAATAACTAAAGCATTTTTTTATGTGTAAAGTATACCTACATGATTTGGAAACCTTGCGCCAAAGCGTAACAAACTTACCTACGTTGTTCCTAAATCATGTGCCTGAAATAGTTCTACCGGAACAGTGTCAGAATGTTTTAGAGGAATGATAATGTGTGTCAACAACACGTAAAAAATATATTTTGTTTCCGAAACAATGTGAACTAGGCTTTGATAATACTTTAATCATGTAATTTATGAAATGAAGCTTTCGACAAAGATCTATTACTTGCGTTTATTTTACATAGGTACATATTTATTTTATCCGATAAATCCGTGGCTCAGTACCGCTAGCTCCAAATATATTGTTCTCGAAGTTTGAAAACTTCTTACTGTATTTCCCACCAACTCCAAAATTAACACTTCTTCGATGTGCAGTGTACTTGTATGTCAATATTCAACGTGATGTCTCGATAAAATTGCTAACACTTGCTTTCCACCGTTATGCCACAAAGATTCGAAGAAAGAAAAACCTGCCTACGTATAGTATCGGCACGCCACCCAATGCGGAATTGTCCAGTGTTGTAATGTAGGGCAGAGTCACTAGCCCTAACAGGTTTGCCTGACGAGTTACCTAAGTATTGAAATACTTATCAATGCTGTCTGATAAGGTGCTGCGGCCTGGTGCGCTCCCTCCCGAGTACGTATTCACTTTTAATTAATCATTTTATGCGTTTTTAATTCTAACGTTTGCTGCAGTCTTTATTTCAGACTATTTTCAATTTTATGAGACGTTTAATTTTAAATTTTCATACTTTGTATTTGCATAGGTATATATTACTTATTACATAAATAGTACAACAGTTCGTTTAATTAACAGTATTTTTTATATTTATGAAAAATACTTAAAGGTCTACGACAAAGCCACACATATCAGAAGATTTGTATGAAGTACGCACGAGTGCGAGCTTGACATTTGTTTGCTCTTTCCAATAATGAATAGTCTTGAGACTTCAGATCTTACCGGTGACACAGATACCATAAGACCACGTAACCACATACATGCATTAAATTGTATAAAAAAGTAACTTCAAAGAATATTCTACTTGTCAGCAAACTTTATGATTCGCGAAATGTGTTTTAACTAAGTAAGCAGTATTATGACGATGCCATAACAGCGGGGAGGGTCCGGCCTCGCGCTCCGGCCAGCGAGCGGGTCACAACTCTTGAGAATTGCTGTACTTGGCCGCGTTTTGTTGGCGCGACGACGACGCCAACGACAACCTTCCTAGAGGTGATGGCCAGGTCCATCTTTCAGAATAAGACCTCTTTCGATTCTAAGAAAGCAGTTGCCTTAAAATACCTACGTAGGCGTATTAGAAATGGGAAGTAGCACAGCAGAGGCACGGAGGGCTCATTCTCAGAAATCTCGAGGTTTTTTGGAGCAAATTTGGCAGGAGAGGGGATTGCTTGTTAAATCCTAAAAAGTAGATTTTTGATTCTAAGTCAGCACAGTTTTTTTCTAATATCTGTGATAATATAAAACGGATGGATTATTCCTAGGAACCTGAAGTTAGCAAAGTGCTTTGATTTCCACTTATATTAGGGATTGTTAAGGTGCAAGTAAAGATGTATATATTTTAATTTACCTATCCTACGTCCCAAGGCCGGACAAAGTTCTCCCTCAAATCTCTTCATACGTCTCGTTCTTTGGCGGTTTTTCGATGCTTTTGCTTTCCATAATACTTATTAAGCTTATATTTCACTACACTTATTATTAGATACCATTATCAATTTTTTTACTACGAAGCAAGAAATGAGAATAATATGTAGCATACGTAGCGTTTCCTTACTCTGTAAAACCACGTAGGTTTTTAATTGAAAGGTATGCTGTGAAGGTATGGTCTAAATTAGATCAGGATATGATTCAAGTGCCGTAGTACGAGTGAATAAACAAACCCGCAAAGGTCGCTGCTAGCCGTTTAACTCTATTGAGCAATATGGCGCATACGGCGTGGAGGTGCGCATGCGCGAACATTTTCCCGCCAAACGCCGCGCGCGCCAAGTCGCGTCTCAAAAAAACGAGTGATTGAATTAAAACTCTTTAGTAAAATCATAATATTATTATTAAAAAAAATAAAATAAAAACAAAATGGCGGGCTAGTTTCATCAGGATCCTGTTGGCGAATTTTGCGAAGAAATTTAGCAAGCTAGGATTGAGTGTTGGTTGAGTGCGGTCGCAGGCTGTGGTGGATGATGTACACACAATGTGGTTGGCTCTCGGGCGACTGTTGCTGATCTGCGCGGCGGCGGGTGCGTTCAACGTCAGCCTAGATGGCGACCACGAGGTGGTACGTACTGTTATGGATCTATTTAATTAGATCTAAGGATTTAAAAAAAAAAACAAAATAATTTTAATTGTTGTTTTATCTGACCGATTGTAAAATATTTCATTAAATTTTTTAAGTGTAACACCAAAATATTTATGAAACAACGCTGGCTAAAAGCCGAACCTATTAAAGCACTTGAAATATTCGTCAGGGAAACCGATATAAACAAAAAGGTCGTTACTTAGAATCCCACGTAAGGCAAGTCGTCTTTTCATGTGATATTTACTAGAGAGAACAACTTAAAATTATTTTAAGGATAATAATCTTTAATAAATATAATTCTTTTAATAAACGTCCTATAGAGAACTACTAAATAAATCATTCTAAAAAAACTACACAGATTTCAATACAGTAGACGGCATATTGTCAACTTACCCTTTTAACAATCTACAATTCTAACAAAAATAGAATGTAGCTGTAAGTAAACAGCCTATAATTGACCCACTGCTGGGCAAGGGCCTCCATCATTGAAATCAAGTCATCGCTACAATTGATGGGTAATGGCTTAATCACCACGCTTGCCAAGTGCGGGTTGGTGATCACAAACCCGGGCTATGCATCGAAAAATCCGAAATACATTTTGCCCGACCTGGGAATTGAACCCGGGACCTTCGGGTATCGGGCCGAGCGCTCTGCCACGCGGCCGCCGAGGTGTTATGTAGCTGTATTAGGTTCATTTTTGTAGCACAAAATTAAATACGGTAGGTCAGTGTACCTACAAAACTATGTCAACCGGTTTACCCAATAATTTATGTTAACACTTTACCGGTGTTAGCTAAGCCTGTTATGCCCTATCCCGATGATGTTTTTTGACCAGGTCAAGTAATCCGGCACGTAACTTGAGAGTCAATCACTATTACTGGCCTAACAATCGGATTATATGTATTTTTTATTGTCTAACGCCTTACACAACAGTTTGATGTGCTCACAGCACCGTTTGCTTGGCGTGACTTCCGATTCACACTGGGTAATCATTAAAAAAATTAACAATAAAAATAATTCGTATACCTAGAAATGAGGTCATAAGTTTGTCTTAATAAGTTGAATGGCTCAATAGGTATGGTGTCAGGTGTCGTAAGGACGCATGAATAGTAGTGTTATTTTGGCATTTGTAACTGAGGAAATAATAATAATGAAATTAGTTTCTTTTCCTCTCCACAAATTTACGATATAAAAAATATTATCAAATTCAATTTTAATGTTTTTGGGAGACTAGTTGCAGGTATTTTAGAACTCCATGCCTTTGACCCTTGAAATACAGCGGTTTGTTATTTATGGTTTAAAAATACTTGGTGTTTTCACTATGAAAGTTTTGCATATAACAGTTTTGGGTTAGTTCTACGTCATTGTCAATGAGGTAATATGATTCTAGAGGGATATTATAGGGTTCAACCCTCAGTTCAAAAGTACCGTACTGATTGCCGGCCGGTGCTGCCGGTGGTGTCACCAATCTAATGGTTCGAAGAAAAGGACCAAGGTTCTAGCCGTTGTAAAAGCTATCTGCAGCTAACAGCAGAAAAGCTAAAAACATTATGTAATTGTAATTTTTCAAACATATGACAGTATATAGAGATCTTTACTTGAGTATCAATATACACTGGCCTGCAAAATTAAGTATCACACTTTTAAAATTGCAATAACTTTTAAAGTACACAAGATATACTTTCGAAACAAAAAGGAAAAATGTTACTAATGTATAATTTACTTTAGTTTCAAAGAAAGCTGATAAAAATTGCTGCAAAATGTTTTTATTTAAAAATCTCTAACTTCTATAGTTTAGAAAATAAATAAATATTAAAAGTGTAGTACTTATTTTTGCAGGCCAGTGTACTTCAACTTTCCTCGAAATTCCTTAATGCCTTACATAGATGTACATTACGCATAACAAATCCATTTTGGATTCTATACAGCCGCATTCAGAGATGCCAATTAAAGTGGATTGTTCATTCCAAAAAAGTGTTTACAAACCCCATGGTAGAGACTTTTTTACAATGAATTATCATGGTTTCCAGATGATCATTATTAAATAATTGACATCTCAACAGCGGCAGTTAATGTTACATCAATATTCCTCATTATATCTGGACGACTACAAATGTCTGGCTCGTAAGCCTGGCTAAACAGTAGTAGGTCATTTGTGCGTCTGCGGCTTCCTTGTTTTGTGGCAAGCTATTTTGTACACATAATATAAACAGCTGACGCTTGTAGTATGGGTGTGTATGAAAGTAACCTTATGTCGAAGTTATGTCTTAGGTTATTTTAAAAGTGATTTTGCCTGTGATAGGTTTCCCGCAGCGCGAATTTGGATGGCTACCTACCCCATACCTGTTGCTAAGCACATTGTCGTCAAGCAACTTGTCCTGCAATGCTGTGTTCCAGTTTGAAGGATATGAGAGTACGTAGTAAAGTTAGTGGTCATAGAGGTTTATAGCTATCGTCAACCACTAACATCTAGACGGGTATTCTCTTATTTTCCATCAATGCGTCGAAAACAAAGTAAATAGGTACATTAAGCAGAAGGGGTTGAAATAATTTACAAAAAAATTGAAGTACAAACTTAACTGCCATATCCGCTACTTTCCTACCTGAGACTATTATGTTTAAGTAGGTTTATTTATATATAAGGTATTTATGTATTATGTATATATGTTTATCATTATTATCATTACCATTATTATTATTATTATTTTGCTTCATTTATAAAATACACATTATTCTAGCATGTTTTCATGGTTTCATCTCTGATCTTACAGTTTATTAGCTCTCTCCATCTGACTGGTTGTCTGGAAGAAATCGCTTGAAAGCGATAAGACCGCCAAATTGTAACTTTGTATTGTTCTTTTCTTTTGTTCATGTTTATGTTTTATAGTGTTGCAATAAAAGTATTATCTATCTATCTATCTTAACTTTAGTACAATTGTTTTTTTTACGAAGCTCTTTGTAGTTTTTTTATCTACCAATTAAAGTTCAAGTTGACTTTGTTTCAATCAAGTAAAGAATAGGAAAAAAACTAGCGAGGCTTACAGTAGTCGCTTAAGATGTATAACATTTGACATCTAACCTAATATAATGTTAAAATTGCTTATTACTAAAATAAGCAATTTTAACATTATATTCTGAAAAAAATGGGTTAGGTATAACATCATTTTATATAAAATAAATAATGATAAAGTCTACTACACACGAAAGGGTTGAAATCAATATTACAATAGAAAATAGAATAGAATTAACAATGACGTATATTTTTTTACAAATCATATAGAGAATGCAGTAAATACTCATTTCTCTCACTTCCCCTATAGAAGACATTTGACATATCAAAATGACCTTTGATAGTCAAATGACACAATATGTCACATATAATAATGATATGTCACGTTCATAATATCGATTACAGAATTTACAAAATGGCGTGCTTCCCCGACTTCCTGTTTCACACTTCCGTTCCATTTCACGAAATCACTCCCACAAATTGCAAGAAAGCTAGAGGAAAGATGTTACACATCAAAAAACAAATGATAAATCAACAAATTGAATCGTTTTTTAGGCAGATTGCCTACCTTCCCTGTCTCCCCCATTACGTGACGCACGCTTAAAAAGCTTCCTGTAAAACGTTCCCCTAATGTTTTCAGCGTACTATCGCGGTCGTATAAAAACTGAATAGTAAAACATTTCGTTATCAATCGAATCAAAACATGATATGGTAACCACATAAGGGGGTAGCAGGTTTGTTAGTTGCGTTGCGTGTGTATCTTTTGGCATTTTTAATATCCATAGTTTTATTTCATGACTGAAAATATAATGGTAACTTAAATAACGTTAACTTCTAGCTTCGTAAGCTTTTAATAAACCCTTTTGCTATTATAAAATCGTCTTTACGATACTGGTTATTCGGTAAATAAGGATTCGAAGTGCTGCATTGCATTATCGTAATACCAACAAACTGTCCTGGTAATTAAAACTCGTACGTCATAAGATTGTATCCTGTAGTTTGATAAGCTTTTAGTTTTTAAGCGACGCCTATACTAACATAATGTAAGTTCGGGTCATTATTTGTATAGTAATATCGAAGCAGGGTTTATTTTCTCAATAAACATATCTTAAAACTTTTATTTTATTCAACTGTCAGAAAGATACAGATCAGGTGTATCGGGGTCAGCTGCACAACCATTAGCGAAAAGATCTCGATACGCGATTTTGCCAAGAATCAAAGAAGGTGGAAAGGTTATGCCAAGGCTTATGCCCAGCTGTGGGACGAAATGAAATGTGTGTTAAATTATAATGTAGTAAATTTAGAGTTAAATCTAAATTTTTGTGCGCTTTAAAATATTTTTATGCTAAGATATTTCACTGTGCAATCACGTACTTACAAAAAATTTATCCGGTTCAGAAACTGCTAAACTTATTTAAGAAGACAATTTAATTAAAGTCCAAAATAAACAAAAAACAGGTTTTCTGAAAAAAAGGGATAGATCGTAGAGCAGCGAATTATTCATTAAAATAGTTATCAGCACATTATACAATATTTAAGGCGAAGAAATTGTAGTGAGGACTTGATTTCAATGATGGAGTCCTTTGCCTGTCAGTGGGACATTCGTAGGCTATTTGCTAGAGGAAAACAGTGATCTCAAATGCTGTGTTACAAAATTACTGGTACCCAAAAGTGGCGCCTTTCCGTGGGACTCCCATTCATCAATCTCTAACGACATTCACATTGTAACGATTGCAATAAACGTCTTATAATAACAGCGATTATTCTGAGCCTCGCATCGTTTGAGGCACCAACCTACATCTTAGTAACAACCGTCAGCATTTTGTGTTCAACTTTGACTTTTAGCCGGGTTGTCGCAAGTTTAAAATCAAAGTAAATATTGAGACTACGCAATATATTCTAGAAAAGAGAGGCATCACTGATGACCCAGAGGTCAGTCCACTCCGGATCGATTTATTTCAGTGTACACATAATTATAGTCAATCATCATCAGTCCATACACGTCGCACCACCATTAGGCATCATTCCTGTCCATATGAACAATTGGGGGAGATCGGGCTATAGCCCACTACGCTGGCCCACTGCATGTTGTTAGGTTTTAACGACTGCTGTCATACTAAACCACTAGGACCAACCAACTGGTCTTCTAGTGGCTTAGAACAATAAATAAGAGGATTATATTTTATGTACAAACGCTTGCACATCAATCTTAAACCCGATCCGATCCGAACCCTTCGGAGAATCTAGTTGTCCACGGGGACACGCACGGTTGGACACGCACTTTTAAGTGTGTGATGCCGTTCCCTCTAAAAAACCTCCGAAGGTGATTCGTTTCACACGGCTTGAGGTACCCTTTACGTACCTCGCTAAGTTCAAACTCTTTTGAGAAGATTGTACAGTTTGTGATAGGTAGTTTGATGAGCAGGCGTGTGTACCATAGCTAGTCCAACGTAGTTACTAGTTACGTTTTTGTGTCTCACGATGACTCCGACTTTGTGTATCTTGAGAGATTTACCTCAATGTTGATTTAATGATACTTATGAATGGCTTATATTATTGAATAATAAGTAAGTTCTTATCGCAAATAACTTATGAAACAACCGCAAGCCACCAAAGTATCCACCGATCCACCGTACGAAACCAATTACTGAAACATCTCTGTTATACGAGTAGTAAGCTAATATTTAGCTTAACTTATGCCGATAAGTAGTTATAAGCTTAACAATGCCAATGGGTACTAAATATTTACTGCAAACCATAAAACCAACGTAAATTAATTAACATTAAATTTTGGTGCCAACATGAGTTGGTTTCAAGTGGTGTTACAGAATTCACATTGAGCTTACATCATTCATTTCCAGTTATGTAGCTAAATACGTACATTATAAAATTATCTTTTAAAAACATTTTTTTCGATTTGTTTTATAGCAATAGAAACACTTCTAATTAAATCTATTCGACAAGCCTTTGCCATTATAAAAATGTATTTTTAATAAGCGGTTATTCCGTACCATCACCAAGCTAGGTTAAGCAAGAAGGCGTTAAGTACAATTAAATCGTAATTTGACAAACTTGATGTCTTGTTTGGCGCAGAGCATAATCAGAAAGTAACTTGTATATACGGAAAAACATAATCCACCATACGTAAAGCTCTGTCGGTGCTACGGTTTGTTATGTACTGTAATAATGGCTATTGTATAATACTTTTGAACTTATGAACCACACAATTATCATCAATCACGTGTTCTTTGTCAACTATATTTATTATTATTATGAAAGAGGCGTGTAATGACGCGTCTCTTATACATACTCTAGTGGCCCTGAACCACTTTATGCATCCCAACCAACAGTCAAATCTCATTAAAACTTATATCATAACTGCGATGGTTCAACAAGTTCTGGTAATTTAGTAATAATTAGATATATACATATTATATGTTTCCTCAATAAGTGTGAGTAGCTGCCGGCGTTGCAATATGCCATGCTTACCTGTGTTATGGGATCCTAAAATGCCGTGTAGGCGACAAGTATCATTGAAACGAAGAAAGCTTGACGGAGCTTGCGTACGCGTCGATGCGTTATTCAATACCTCGAGACATGTTGAAGATGACAACAACGTTCACCGCTCCCGTGCTGTTGAGATGAATACTGTCGTTAAGTATTGATGTTGAACAGTATTGGAGTGCGCTCGGGCTAATGAGTTTGTGTTTAAGATCCTTCAACTGATAAGCGCACACTTGGAGAGGCATTAGAAAAGTACAAAAAAATATTAAAGGCATCGATCTATCAATATTAAAGTAGAAGTAAGGAAGAGTCGTAACTCTTCATGGAAACAGTAAAAGCTTTAGTTTTTGTACTTAACTTCCACAGATACGTGATATGATGACATCTGAGTATAATAAATCCTCTTTCATTTGAATTTTTGAACGCGATTACTGCAGTAAATATTAGGGTTTATAGGTCAAAACTGGAGCGTCCTCAACAGGAAGACAAAGCCTGTCAAGTGCTTTGAAACGGCTATAAAATACTTATTTTGCAACATATCCCTTTAGTATGCACTGTGCAATAACATTCATAGAATATAACAATTTGTTGTCACACTGCGGTTTAACTTCGGTTGGTTTGAGTAAGCTATGTTTGGATATGGCATAGTTACTTAAAAAATCAAGTTTCAGTCAGTTTAGTATTACAAAAAACTTAAAACTAAGTCATTGAGTTGTGTTTGTACTACAAAAGGACAAAGCTACTGAAAACTAATTAACCTTAAATTGGCATCGACTTCTTTGCAGTGTCTTTAAAAGCTTTTGATTACAATTAATGTTTCAAATAGTAATTTGTTCGCAACAAAATTTGCGTTAAATTATATAAAACCATATAATTACATAACAAAGTGTTATTGCGAAGGTTTTTATACTATAAGTATAACTATTTATTTAAAACGTTATGATTATACGCGTAAGTACGTTGTTTTGGTCAAAAGTTAAAAAATCCTTTCCGTATACCAAATCCACGTTCCAAACGTTCTCCATTATCTCAGGGTTACACCTATAAGGGCCTGTGGCATTGAAAGATTAAGGATTTCCGTCAGTTGAGTACTGCAAATACTCCATTCTAGAAACCAAAATACCAAAAGATAATTAACGAATAATGTAACGGGAACAAATAAACCATCCAAGGTTAGTGTACTCAACTTATTCATTAACAAACTTCGTTGACAAACTTTACCCAATCATTTATGTTTAGGCATATATTGCGAGCATAGTGGTTCATACACTCTACTTATGTTTATTTGACTGGTTCCCTATACCAATATGCTTTGATTTGTTATGTTATTTACTACAAAATGTCGTTGATAAATTTTAGGACATAGCAAGACGCAACTTCTCTTCCAAATTCTTTGAATCTTTATTGAGACATACGAGTAGATCGAGCCTCTTCGTCCGATAGTAACAGAGCTCTAGAGCTCTCTATCTGTCTATAACAACACTATCATCAACTAGTTAGCATTTAAGTATCAACATCAGCCTAGTTATAAATGTCTCATTGTTGAGATCAGGGGTCGTAGCAATGCACAGAACGATTATGTTTTTCGATCCATTTTGTTTTCGTTCAGCAACAGCTAATAACTAGAAAGTGGGTATTGTAAGCTGTGGCTTCGATTTGACATTAGCAATTTTGTTTTCGTATTTCACTTGCACACAATTAAGGCAGAAGCTACCTACTACCGACTTTTTAGTCGGTACTTGAAACTTCGACTAATTGATTGGTACAACCACCACTTTTGTTATTACGACAGTCGCTACAATTTATGTTAATATGGTAAAAAATACACGACTAGTCCGAACGCAACCACTTCATTTATAACTCCTCGTCGACACAAGGATAATAAATCGCTGTTCATTCACAAACGAAACTGTTACTGTGCGTTGCGGCCGCAAGCTTCCTATGTTACGCGAAATGCACTTTACATCATATTATGTTTAAAGTGGGTATCAAAATAGTAAAGGAGTCGATTACCAGCGTTTTCATATAGTGAAGTAGTCAGTTTATTAATTCACTTTAATCGCGATTTCGTCCGCATGGATTTAATATTTAAAAATAAACTATTTTGTTTAATAAAATAAAGCCTATGTTACCCGCAAGGGATGCAGCATTCTAACAGTGAATTAATTTTTGGAATTGGACCAATAGTTCGATTTATTAATGTTAAAAGTGCTAGATTCATTTTTACAAGATTACCTTACTATTCAAAATAAATAGGTGAATAGTAAACAGTTTTCTTTATCATGACAAAAGACAATAGATTTTATTATACTCGTATTTTTTCCTATTCCTATAATGATTAGAGTATACCCTAGTTGATTACCTACATTATTATAGTCACTTCATTTAATTACAAATAAAGACAAAAACAAGATAATAATTTAACTACTTAAAATTAAACTTACAATAAACTATAAACTATAACTACTAATAACTATAAATTAAAAAAATGCCCAAATCATCCCCATCAGGCAGAGTGCTCAGTAAGCTAGCAGCATTGCCACGTTGGAAAGCAATGCTTATATGCTGGCCCAAGTAGCTGCTAGCTAACAATGATTATTTTAAAATTTAAATACAATAATAATGATAACAATAACTAATAATAATAATTAATAAAAACAATTTATATTTTAAAATGTTTTGTCTGTTTTGTTTTTATAAAATATTTAAAAATGTAAAGTAATATGTGAAAAAATAAATAAAGGAAATAATAATAAATTCGTTTATTCTCAGGCAACAATTTAAAATAACAGGCCCATAGATAAATACCTTATAAACTAACATAATACATACCCATATACAATTTTTGTTAGTAATATAAAACTTAGTCTATGTTAATATATACATACTTAAAGTAATTGTACTTCAGTGACAAATAGAATATAATCTGAAATAAATAATTCATATTTATTTATTTATTACATTGTTAAATGTAAACTGCCACTTAAGCATTGTCTTGCAGCGTTGCCTGTACTACACGGTGACTTCATACAGCAATAAAATATATATTGGCACTTAAGAAGTAGTGATCTTGCATGTGGTAAGATTTACAATAACATCTCTATAAAGCATCCATAAAGATAATGGCTAACCTTCAGTTCAGGAAGTTTATGCAATTCGTGTTGCACCAATCGCCTTTTACTATTTCACTAGATCGGTGCCAGTTATGATAATTTGGGTGGGTTCATCAGCAGTTCAATGTCAGTTGAGCGGAGTATAACCTCCGCATTTGTTATCACGGTCAATGATAGATATGTCATCATAATCTATAGTCTAATCTGTAGTGGCAACTATTACTACTGTCGAGGCAAAACAATGTGAAAAATAACGAATGTTTTGTAAAAAATTACCTCTCTACGGAACACAGATGTGATAAAAGTAATTTGTTTCCATAAGATACATTTCGCAACAAAATTTGCGTAAAATTATATGAAACCATATTTAACAATGTTGTGTTTTGCGAAGGTTATACTATTAGTATGTGGAAGTATAAGTACTATGTATAAAAAAAACGTACGACACGCAGTATAGGAACCACTGTGCTACCTTCCACCTATAACAAAACAATATTCTGAAGTCCTAAGCATCTGGTTTAATATCGCATGCCCAAGGATCTATAAAATTCAATTTATTTCACCGCTAATATTGAAAAAGAAGATTCTAGCAGCAGAACGTATTACTTGATTAAGCACAGATTTAACATAAAAATATATCGCCATTTGCTATTTATTATTTAGCTATGAGTTTAAATAACAAAAATCACTTGATTATTTAGTTAAATAACAATGCGTTAACTTTATCATCATGCAGAATTGAAAAGACATCAACGCGCGCCGCTACGAAAGCTGCGCCCTGTCATAAATTAATTTAACTTTTATCTAACTTTCTTCTAACTGTTTTATTATGAACAATATTTTCCAATTTTATTGTCAACGTTATGTAATGTTTAGTGATGGCGATTTCTCCCTTATAGTAATATTAATTAAAACCTTTATGAAGAATTTAAAACATTACTCAACAAAATTGTAAATTGGATCAATCAACTCAACAATAGGTAAATTAGCAATAAGCTTTAATAAAAGTAATGCTTTTAGACGTGGAAAAAAACAGACATAAATATAATATTCGTATGATAGGATATGAAAAATTACATTGACATAATAAAACAAAAAATATAATATATTTGTATATATTACCTAATAAGTATATTTTTTGTACAGGTTTAATTATAAATTCTAATAACTATTCATTATAAACTCCATAATAAGCCAAAAAATTTACCCAAAATCACCTCAATTTATCTATGCCTTATAGAGAACAATAAAAGTCAACCAACCGAGCGGGTGATGACGGCGCACTACGCGTACGCGCATGTCTCGCATGGGTGCACAGTACAAATACCATCTACATACTAAGAATTATGAGTACTTTGAAATTCGATTGGCCTTATTCAATGTCGATCTATATGTATTTGGTCAGTTTTTTTTATTATATTGAATAAAAAAAACTGACCGAATACATATAGATGAAAAGTACGAAACTATTTTTAAAGGATCACTTTCAATCATAATGAAAAAATAATCATTGAGTGTCAAAAATTTCTGCCTATTTTTTAATTTTTTTATATACACAGACAGACGTTAGTTGTTTATATCATGCGACCTAGACTCCGCCAGCGGCTTAGCCAGCGTAAAATTACCAAAAATCATAAGAAAAAAACACCATGGTTTCTGTGCAAAATGAAAAACACGTTAATTTACGTATTAATAATAATTAGTTATAAATAAAATTGGCGCTAATAGTGATTTATGACTTTCTTGCAAATCACCAAAAATGTAAGTTTGATTAGAAAAAATCTATCACGATTTGTGTCCAGAACCACTAATAACATTTATTTGATAAAAGGATGGCTCTAACAGGAAATTGCATGACCGCTCAATACATTTGCGAATAATCAAGCATTGAAACTGGTTGGTTGGCAAACATTCACAAATTCGTCGGAACACATTAAAGAGTACGTAATATTTATTATGTTGTAGCAATGTTTGCCTGCCTTAGAACTATGTGGTACTTAACTTAGCTTCTTTGCACTCGAATACTTTTTCATTGATTGGATGCTGTGCTTGTGTTTCATACTGTATTTCTCGTTTTGTAGTGTCTTTCTTTTTATATTTTGTGACGCGCAACTCTGTTCGCGTGAACTTTAACTTACTTCATTATTTAGTATAATGTCATTTCTATGAACATAATGTAATAAATAATAATAAAAAAATGATAGTTATAAGGGCGAACCGGTTCCCTAAGAAAGTGAAGATATTGCTAGTGCTAAAGACAACCAAAATTCAGTGCTATTTTTAAATTGTACATATTATATACCTACTGTAAAATTAATAACGGACCGTAAGTTAATTTCCAAATAAGCAGCTAAAACTAAAATATACCGTTAAAACTACTAAAATGTTAGTTATTTTATAAAGTAAAAGTTCAATAAAATAAAAAGTGTCGTTCAGAATGTAGTCTTCTATCGAGAAGAGCCAGACTATGAAATAGCGGCTTCTTTAAACAAAATGTTTGAAGATTTAAAAGTATAGTTATGTATGATTATGAGTATGATAGGGCATTTTCCATTATTTTTGACGCTGTAAACGGAGCTTGAAACTTGCTGAGTTTGTTGCCGGTTATTCTCAGTACAATGTCTCCCGCCCAGAGTAGACTTACGAACCGATGGCATAATGACGTCCATAAGAGCTATTTGTAGCCTAAACTGAACAAATGATTTTGAATTTTGAATATTGAATTTTTGAATTTTGTTTAAAATGATAAATTAGAGCTGCATACTTACTTACCCAGTGTGATGGTGTTGGAGGAACGTCACTCGACTTTAATCACCTAACCCCTGGTGATCCTTTTCTCGTCCAGGTTTTTTAAATGTTTTCACTCTTAGGGCCCGGATCATCAGATCACCGGCCCTTATGACGTAAACGAAGGACAAACACACAATAACACTTTCACATTCATTAGTTACGATAACGTAAAGACTATCTAAATGGTGATGCATTCATTGAAGAGATCAGGGGGCACCAGAAATCTTCCGCTTCGATGGGTGAGGCAACTCGTTACAAAACTATAAGCATATCTTTTGTTCATCAATAATTCTTTGACAAAACTAATTAACATTCCTACGCTTAACAATAGTTTACCTGTTCTCTCATATTTTAGTCGCGTTGGTTTTGTCAATTCATCGAGATAAGATCGGGCTGCGAAAGTATCAGCATTGTTTGTGAATATTTCCTATGAGAAAATTATTCAGATATTCATAATGGGCGCCGAGTCTGTAAGCTAGTGATTTTCGTACATGTGAGCGCGTTGTTTTTGTTACCAAGACATTGTTTCCTTGTGATAGTGAATGCAATCAGAAACATCTGGGATCTCATTCTCAGTCTAGGGAAATTTAAGACCTTGGAGGTATTTTTTCTTGTGAATTATGGTCTTGATTAGAGCTCTGACATGGATAAATGAATAAGTTCCTTCATACAATCAGGAGACATTTATTTATTGATTTATTTATTTATATTGATCAGCAACATAATGTACACCATTACAATTCAATTAAAATTATTCTTAGTCTAAAAAATGAGCAAAATGTCACTATACTTAAAGGTGAAAACAGCATGCACGAAATACAAAAAACGAGTAACATTACAATTAAAATAATGGAAATTAAATTAATAAATAAAATACAATATTCTAATGGAAATTAGATTGAACAATTATAAAATATTCAAACTAAAAGCAATAATAAATTAAAATAAACATTTATCAATTGAATAATAAAAGTTTTAATAAATAAAAAATAACAATAATACACTGACATCAATAAAAATGTGTAAACACTACTACAAATATAAAATAAAATAACATAAATATCAGTATATAAAAAATGGGATGTCGTTTTTAAATTACTTCTATTTCTAGATAACCTTCCTAGAATTAACCTAAGTTTAGTCAAACTTAGGCACAAGGTTAGTACTTACAAAAGACATCCAGAAACTAAAAGAAAAAGAAAAAAGAAAATATACATTTTTAAATGTCATCTCGTTAAAATATTCACTCGTCACTTTTGGAGTAAGAATGACTGTAACATACTTACGTACCGTCGTACACGCTGGCCTCATCAATTCCTCATTGGTCAAACGTTATCACTTGCTATAGAGTAATTATTAACAGGATTCTTATTATGTTTATTATTTGTGAGTATCCGATATTATCCGATAAATATCAGATACTCACAAATAATAAACATGGTAAGAATCCCGTTAATATGTAATTACTCTATTGCAATAGACTATGATAGTTTAAATAGTTATCACTTGCAGTCTAGAAGAGATCGCTGTAGAGTGATAAGATTGGCAAATTGTAACTTTTAACTGGTTGTAAGTTTTATTTTCAATGTTAATTTTATGGTGTTGCAATAAAAGAGTTTATTTATCTATCAATTAGGATGTATGTGAAACCTCGTACTCGTACTACATTCTCACAAAAAGCTCGTTAATAGGCGCAAACATGTGTTAATGAATGACAAACAACGTGTTTGTTAGTTTTCTCTGCTGCACAGTGTTTAACACGTTATTTTGCGGTTTGCGCTGCGTACCGGCGGCATGCCAGTCCATGGGTATTAAATAATAGCCGGCAGCGGGTTGCTGGTGACCCCGATGTTTCGTGATGAATTACGATTATCGATTCCGGTTAGGCTTGTATAATTCCTACTTTGATTCGGTGTAATTGGTAGAGGTAGTGAACGAAGAATTCTGTCATCGTGATATAATATTATGGCTACTATGGCGTATAGGTCCTTCAATTATCTCTTAGGTGTCGATGACATTATTTTACATTTCATTGTAATGCAACCATTCACGGAATCAAAAAAAAACTTTAATCAATAAATAATACAAAAAAATTTGGTTGAATATAGCTCAAAATCCGACCTGTATTTTTAGACACGCAGATTCGGGTCATAGTTATAGTGAGATGTTTTATGTAAATCGGTTTATGTACGTAAATAATTAAACTATTGTTTTTTGTGGTGTTGTTTGTAATGTGCTGAGGCTTTTCAGTGTTGCCTGTATGCGTGCGTGTGCGCGTGTTTGTGCGCGCTCAATGTTTGTTAATTTGCTTCTCGAATCGATGCTTCCAATAATTATCCATTTGAGCATGCATTTATCTTGATCCGTAATAAGGTAATGCCACTGACAAACGTTGGACGTTTCACTTCAAACTATCAGCCAATTAGACCAGTTAAATAAAAAGGTACCTATTATTTCTTGTTTGCTTGTAGGAGGTAACCTCGGCCCGAGGTTGTCCGGGAACTACTAAACTGATTCTTATTAATATTCTTTCACTATTATAAAGCGCATTATGCTGAGTATATGAGCTAACCTTTGCAAAGATTTATAGAGACTAGTAGTCGAAATTCGATCGTAATTTTATTAAGGCTGCACAGATTGTATCCTAAGCAATGAAAAATTTAAAAAGATTGAATATGAGTTTGGATTGGCATTGACAGATATCGGCCGCTCCTTTTCTATTTTTGAAATTTTTGAAAAGAGTATATATACGTGTGTGTCAAATACATGGTAGTGTGTGTACCTAATGTTTGTTTTATTGATTTAAAGTATTTTTAACCGACTTCAAAAAAAGGAGGAGGTTATCAATTCGACTGTATTTTTTTTTATTTTTTTTTTATGTTTGTTACCTCAGAACTTTCGACTGAGTGAACCGATTTTGATGATTCTTTCTTTATTTGAAAGCTGGTGCTTCCCGTGTGGTCCCATTTTAATTTGGTCCAGTTCTGATGATGGGATCTTCAAGGAATTGAGGGAACTCCTCGAATATTGTACGCATACCTATCGCGATTTTGATATTATTAGAAATAAGTCAAGCATTTACATTCAGAAAGTATCATTTGATGAAGTGTAACTGATGAAAAAGACCACAGATTGCCATCGGAACTCCTCAATGATAAGTATTTCACGGGTGGCGATAAAATATCTCGATTAAGATAGTTAAGCGACTATGACGAAGCAAAAGAAGACAGGCATCGGAACTCAGTTTTTGATTTCCTACTTTGAGATAGGCGTTTCTCGTTTTCTTCGCTTGTCTCATTTAAACGGCGCTGTCTCATACGAGCAGCGTGTTTGGTAGGTCTACCCATATTCGCTTTTGATAAATAGATCGAAACGAATCACTAAAAAGCGAGAAATAAACAAAAATTTTAACAAAAAAAAAAACGACTCCAATAAATTTTACTGATAAAATTGCACTAAAAAGTAAAAAAATAAGCGTTGACTTACATAAACAATAACTTTATTAAGAAAAAATATAGGTACAATTATTGTTACTTTTGGAGTCGGTGCCAGCCAAGGTAACTTTAACATAAACATTTAACGACATAGGTACTATATTATAATCATAATAGTACATTCAATCTTATGCATGAAATTTTGACTACAAACGCGGACTGGTACCGGCTTTAAAAACTTCGTTGGCTGGCACCGGCCCCAAAAATAACAATAATTGTACCTATATTTTTTCTTAATAAAGTTATTGTTTATGTAAGTCAACGCTTATTTTTTTACTTTTTAGTGCAATTTTATCAGTAAAATTTATTGGAGTCGGTTTTTTTTTTGTTATTTATGCATAATTTATAAAAAAATATGTATTAGCATTCTGCACTCCTTCTCTATATAAACTATAAGTGTGCGAAATTTCATACTCCTCCGTCCGCGCAATTTTCGTAAAAAGGTGTACAAAGTTTTTGCTTCACGTATTAATTTAAAGATTAGCGAAAGCTAGTTAGGTTATTGTAAAGTACAGATCAACTGCACTACACAAATTAAAATACTTGGTAGATTCATGAAATAAGATTGTTACACGACCAAACGACTCTGGTCGTCACTAGGCCACAAGTCCAAGCTAAGACCACCGGTTTCAGACCTAAAGGTTCAGGGTTCTATTCCCAGCGAGGCTACATATTGGGCTCGGTTTGATTGGTGATAGATCTTGTTTTAAAGCAACGGATTGAGGAGCACCTTGTAAGCTACTACCAAATTATATTATATTACTAAGAGATAAAGAAGACGAAAGTGATGGTGTTTGAAAGAGATAAGGCAGTAACAGACTGCAATATCGTGATTGGAGATGAACAAATTGAACAGGTGAATGGGTTTGTGTATCTGGGTTCAAAGTTTACAAGTGATGGAAAGTGTGAGAGTGATATTAAAAGAAGAGTGAATGCAGGAAATATGGTAAATGGAGCTTTGCACTCCTTCATGAACAGTCGGAAGGTGTCTAACAAGGCTCGTTTGACTGTGCATGAGGGGGTGTTGGTTCCGACACTCATGTACGGAAGTGAAAGTTGGGTATGGCAGAAGAAACATGAAAGCAGAATAAATGCAGTTGAGATGAGAGCGTTAAGAAGTATGATAGGAGCTAAACTTAGTGACAGGATAAGAAATAGTGAGATAAGGAAACGTTGTGGTCTGAAAGAAGATGTAGTGACAAAAATTGAGAAAGGTATGCTGAGATGGTTTGGACATGTCGAGAGAATGAATGAAGAACGATTGACGAAAAAAGTGTATAAGGGGAGTGTGAATGGAAGTGTTGGAAGGGGTAGACCTAGGCGGACGTTTCTAGACCAAATCGGGGACGTCTTGGAAAAAGGCCAGGTCAAGAGTACCCTAAACCGAAGAGCATGTATGAAGAAAATAATGAAAGTGGACGAAGCGAAACAAGTATGTATGGATCGTAGCAAGTGGAAAAAAGTGGTCTCTGCCTACCCCTACGGGAAAGAGGCGTGATTATATGTATGTATGTAAATAACCAGTTCCTCATCAGTTATTGAGGATCTCCGTTAAGTGCGCTACCATCTTTGGTGTTATCGTGGCTTACATTAAGGTGAGATGAAGGCAAAGCCTTTCCCTTATGTAAAATACCTATAGGTATATACATGCAAAATTATACATCTATATATTAATACATGAAACAAAAACTTTGTACCCCTATTTTACGAAAATTGCGCGGACGGAGGAGAATGAAATTTTGCACACTTATATTTTATATAGGTTATCCGAATGTTAATTTTTTTTTAAATTATGTATAAAAATACATGAAATCAACAAACCAAACATTACACACACTACCATGTACTTGACACACTCGCATAATGTATTTAACACACAAACATAAATCTCTTTTTATTTCAAAAATTTCAAAAATGGAAGAGGAGCGGCCGAAATCTTTTTAAATTTTTCATTGCTTAGGATACAATCCGTGCAGCCTAAATAAAATTACGGTCGAATTTCGACCACTGGGCGACCACTAGTAGGTAATAAGAATTACCTCAGCCTGCCTGCCAGACGTTACAACAGTCCCTGCAAAGTATTAGAAACTTAAAGCTTTACTGTAATCGCCGTGGTGGTCACCGGTGACCGACAAACAATAAATTTTCTATTGTGTCTGGATTTGCGGCAGTCAACGTGTTAAAACTTATATAATTTTATGTGTTAGTGTCCCGAGGTATCATACTAAAAACAGATTTATAGCACCTTCAAAATAATACATTTCGTATCGATAAAGAGACTGACGTACCGTACGGAACCAACTACCATTCGCAATAAAAAAGGCAGGCAGGTAACCTATAGGTTGCCGACCGGACAGTGGGATTTACCACCAATATGTTACTCCATAAACATCGCCACACTTTCTCAAGTCGCGCTAATGAATCGCAATCAAACCATTTGTATGGAAGGCCGCCCGCTTAAGCATCGCAATTCGCACTCGCCTTAGCGAGCATGGAACACGGTCTTATGCAAGTGGCAATAGCGACGAAGGCACCGCGCCATTAATTACACAAATAACACGTACGCAAACAATGGAAAAACCTGATATATACGCTAATATTTGTGTTGTTTAGACGAAAAGTTTCTTGTAATGTAATAGGATGTCTTTTTACCAGCATATTATTATTATTATATTTTACGTGACGTTTTGCAACACAGTGCCAACAATGTAATCGCATCGATCGTCGTCGCTACGTAACCGAAGCGGCTTTAAGGCTCGACTGCTGATTTCAATAACCATTATCATCTTTAATAATTATTATGCTTCGGCTCTTTGTGATTATTTTAAATTGTTATTTTTGCTATCACAGTGTTGTTATCGCAAAGGCGTGGGTGCCAGTCGCACCTGAGGCTATCGCTTTTTTCATATCGTAATTTTGGATACATTACAAAGGTGGTAAGGGTCCGCATATTTTAAAATAAATAATTAAAATAAGATAACATTTTACTAGAAATAAATTAACCTCTTAGGAAGCTCGAGTAGGAAGCGAACCTTCTTCTGGAATCGAAGCATACTGAGGCTGGTTGATCATTTCGACTAAAAATGTATCTTGTAACTATATTATAACATTGCGAAATTTGTGAATGCAAAATTCAAAATAATAAAAATAAACCAACAAATTCATCTATAAAATGCATCATATATTTAATAACTATTTTCGGGGTGTAATCTTAAATCGAATACATGAGAGCTTCTTTATAAATATTGGGATTTCAGCATAAGCTAATGGCACATGAGTAAATATATAACTATATTTACTCATGTGCTAATGGTTGCCCAGTGGTCGAAATTCGACCGCGATTATACAATGTAATGTAACACAACTGGAAAACATTTTTTATTTACAGGTTTTAATTTGTCTTTAATTAAGTTATGTTTCTTTTGTTACTAATTAAATAACACAACTGTAATTGTACTATAATTTATATATCATTTACATCTCATTAAAAGTGAAATTTAATTTCGTATGGGAATAAAGATCTATGTAACACATATTATACATACCTTTTATCTATCTGTAATCCTTCAACATCTGAATTTTAACTATGCCATATCTCACTTACATCACGTATTAATTTATACATATTGATGCTCTTTTACTAAGGTAACCGACATAGCCCGAAGAGTTGCAAAGCTTAAGTGGCAGTAGGCAGGGCACATTGCTCGCAGGACTGATGGCCGCTGGGGCAGGATAGTCCTGGAGTGGCGACCGCGTACCGGAAAGCGCAGTGTGGGCAGGCCTCCAACAAGGTGGACCGACGATCTGGTGAAGGTCGCGGGAAGCCGCTGGATGCGAGCAGCACAGAACCGGTCGTTGTGGAGATCCTTGGGGGAGGCCTTTGTCCAGCAGTGGACGTCTTTTGGCTGAGATGATGATGATGATGATGTTCTTTTGTATGTATTGAATTATATTTGAACCTTATAACTACTTATCTAACTATTTTAAATAGTTTGGTCAATATCCCAAAAGCCCCTAGCGACATCTGGGTAAGTCCGTCGTAGCTTAGGATATTTGTTGACACAAACACCAGCGGATTGCGAAACGATGTGTGGTTCGTCTATTCATGGAACGCTATGAACAGGGTGTATGTATAGCTTATCGTGGATGACTTGGTAATGAACTAAATCACATTGTAACGATCTATTAGTGTTCAATTGTGAGTAGAGTAATAGAGTAGAGCTCACGCAAACTTTAGCAAATTGGATAATGGTTGAAATGGTACTCGTTTGAAAACAATAATTGTTGGATGTTGCCAACATTTAAAATATAATAAGGATGAATGTAATGGCAACGTTCGCATGGAAGAAATACACGTCTATTCAACAGTCCTTATTTATAATTTATTCTATTCAGAACCCAGTAATCCAGCACCCTATCAACCCAGACACAGACGCTTCTATACAAAAGTAAAGGTCCTTAAAGCCGGATATGGACCAGCGACCTATGGATTCAGCAAACAATGACGCTGCAACAATAATATCAACTAGTTCGTAGTGAATGTGTAATCAAAAGCATCGGTGGAATGTTTACTTATTTATTATAGGTGATGAAATAAAATGTCCGATTACAAGTGGCTCTAACCCTGGTCGTGAGGCGAGCTCGAGCGTGGCGTATTATTAGAACAGACTTGCTGCCCTAGTTCGTGCTGACGCTACTTACATCGAAAGGGTTTAACAAGTGCAACTTAAGTGAGATGAGTATGTGTACCTACACTCACAATGTACATATGTCAAGGTAATTTTATGGAGAAGTTATTATAGTGACGACCTCCTTGGTCGAGTGGTCTGTACACCGGTTTTCATGGTGTCGCCATCTCTGAGGTCCCGGGTTCGATTCCCGGTCGGGTAAATTTTAGAAATTATTGTTTTTCTAAATTGTCTCATGTCTGCGTGTTTTCTATGTATAATAAGTATGTATTTAAGTATTTTAAGTATGTTTATCCGTTGTCTAGTTACTATTTAACGAGCTTCATACATAACGAAGCTTCTCTTGGGCTAGATAATTAGTGTGAGTGTAGGAAAGTTTATTTATTTATTTATTTATAGTGCTTTTTCAGGATACTAAAATGAAAATTACTTGTCGTAACATGTTTGTTGACCTTTTCATCAAATTTAAATAAACTAATAAAAGGTTCAAGAACGCTCATCAATCAAACAGACAAAGTTCGGATAAATTACGAACTGACGGAAGGTGAAACAGCATTAATGTAGACATTCATTTCACGCGAACGTATTGGGCAAACGATCATAAATCTATTCTCTATTTTAGGGTTTTATAACAATGTGAGCTTTTCACCGGTAAAAGTTTGTTTACTGGTAACGTTACGACACTACGCGGCGCAGGCGCACAGTTCAAGGTGTCACATCAATTATTAGCTGCATACTGTAATGGCCGCTGTGAGTGTAGGCACCCGTGTTTACCAACACCGAGCGTGCGTTGTGCGCTCATCTCACGTTCCAGGCAGCTTACGTGACTATTACTACTACTATTAGGTTTCTAAGATTTCAAATAGCTTTTTTTAACAAGTTATAACTTGTTTTTATAAAAAAAAAATTATAAAAAAGGAGTTATTGAAAAAACTAATAACTAAACTAATTTTATACTATAACTCTATAGCAATGTGGTTAAGCTTATTAACTAAGTCGATAGACTAGATCTTTATCGGAAATTAACACATTTTACAAATCTACTCGTGCTTAATTTTACTTATTATTTTATCCTTTAATGTAATGTATGTAATAACGCAACCACGACAGCTATGCCATATGTCGTTGAAGATTTCCATAACATTATCTCATAATCTGAGGTCAAAGCATAATCCACAGACTATTGCGGGATCTACTTTCAAATAAATAAATAAAACTGATTAAATAATATATGTAATGTATGATAGAGATATATACGATGTTAAAATGTCGTAAATAATAAATTAGCAGACCAATTAAGATGTTCTTTCTTTGTTCTAAGTCTAGTGAAGATCTATAATTTCAAGCTTTATGTATAACGTCACGCAACAGACGTTATTGAATATATGCTAATAATTTAACCGATTTTTAGAGATGCTCCTCTGTAGGTTAGGAAAATATACTCAGGGTAAAAGACTTAAAAGTAGTTTTATACTGAGTTGCGGTTTTCTCTTTCAAGACGCAAAACTTTATTGAAAGAAGCTTATCTTCTTACAAGAACTTACAAGACCTCTCAACCCAACCTAATAATATAAAATAATTGTTTGTGTGTATTCCAGGAAATAGTGACAGTTGACCCTGACCATACCATTCTTTTTTATTTCATCATCATCATCATCATCGGCCTATCTTAGTCCACTGTTGGACATAGGCCTCCCCTAATGAGCCCTTTTTTATTTATCAGGGTGCATTTTAAATATTTATGAGCAATTGACTGGGAAAGATGAATCTGTTGATACGCCAAAGAACAAAACGAAAAGAAAATTATGTTAATTTTCAATAGTTCTCTTCGTTCATTTGTTATATTGTAAAATGCAATATATCACTTACTCGCTCGAAATAAGGAAAACCGCCGATTCTTTTGCGTTCCAGAAAGATAGTGGATGTGACATAACATAAACTCATTGATATTCAAGATAGGCCGGGTTGCACCGCACGCATCCGTGAGCGCACGCGCATGTCACCACCGCCGTTATTAGGGTTGTCGACTGTCAGATCAAATGTCTTATTTCGCGAACGCAGAGAGATAGTCGTCAAAATTTGCATAAGAGCTCTTTGTCAGTGAAGCAATAGGATATTATCTCTATGTCGATCACGACATCGTTATGTTCTGTGATTCTAGTTGTAATCCAATATGGATGGTTGCTACATAATAAATTAGCAGGCATACTTCTTAGTTTATCAATAAATCACCATTAACTTACAATAGTTACGTGAAACATATCAGTAGGGAAGTAGAGTAGAGTTTCTGGATACTGGAACTAAACATTATTTATTCTGTAACTAAAGGTTTTTTATTTTTTATTTTAGAACTGATAAGTGATAAGCCTTCATCTCACCTATTCATGGTAACGAACTTTACCCGGCAACCTCAACCCTGAGATATTGGCTTCTATCTTGTCTCTGACTGTCGGAACTCTAGAAAGCAATATTGTACTTGTGACGATGAAGTTGACAAGCGAACTTATAAAAAGTCCAAGGAATTAAATCAAGTAAAATATTTATCCCCTGCTGGGAGTTGAGTCCGAGGCCTAGTTTCTGCTATATAAAATGTTCTCAGTCGAGTCTGAGTGGCCTGACATGGGCAACATGATTGTGGTCGTTTTTAAATAGAGAAATGAGGCCGAGTGGGCATGGTCTAATCACTAAGTTATAACAAAATTGTACTCAGTGCCAGTATGTTTGTCAGCCCTGTATGGTCCGTATGACAGACGTAACTCAATCGTGTGTGTAAAAGTGTTGCGGACGCGGCACTGAGCGGCGACCTTGCGGCGCCCGCGCAGCACCCGCGAAGCTGCTAATGGTTCCATTACCCTTGGTGCTTTGGACGTGAGCTCCAATTGCGGTGTTTGTCCTGCGCGAGACTAAGAATTTCAACACGTTAACGGAATAATGTAGCCACTTAAAGCTCTGAGAAGATGATCTATCTTCTTATTGCGGAGTTTGTAAGACATCGTTAATCACTATCTGTTTAGCTTTATCATGCTTAACATTAATTTCTGTGACGTTTTGTTAACGTACCTATCAGATTAAGCTTCGGTCGTAGTATTTGTGATGTCGATATGATTGGTAGACTAAATTCTGTAGTTATATATTGCTTTGGGATATTATAATCAGTTTATTTTCTTCTTAATACCTATGTTTATTGTGATATCGAATTTCAGCTAAGTCATGTCTTTGTCTTAGCAATAAATAATGTTATTAACATATGTAACAATGATAATGGTTTTATTACTCTTTACGCTTGACATGCTAGCCTACATTGTGCTTTATGTGTCAATATTCCGAATTTGCGTAAAAACCTAATGTCGACGCGTTAGCAGAGTTTCACGTGAGACATCGGTTGTTTTTAAAGCAATTGTAATGCCGATCACGAAGCTTGATTACTTGAACAGCGTGCATTCGAATTGCGTTAATACGTCGAATTTCAACACATTAGCAGAATTTCGTGGGTCAAAAAATGGCGGGGCACGCGTACTGATTCATGATGCACTTGTACTGTTAAGTGTTTTGGTTGTAACAGACAGACAGATTGTGCTTTTGCCGCATCTTAAGTTTGCCAAATACATTAGTCCTGCTTTTTATTAAAGATACCTAGCATATAATGTTGGCTACCTTGGCATGTAAAGAATTAATTGATGAAGAAAAGTTTATTTTCCAAAAAATACAACATGGTGTATGTTGTTGTTTTTTTGTAACTTTTTGTAACAACTTAAAAAAAACAATTTAAAAAGGAGCGGGGGCTCAGCTTAAGTTGAGGCACAGAGTGCCACTACTAGTGATGGGAAATTCCCGAGAATGTTCTTTCAGTGAGAACTTTGCTGTTAAGTTCTCGAGAATATTCTTTTGAAAGAGAATTTATAAATTGGATGACTATCTCAATAATCTGATTAAATTAATGGAACTGCGATTGCATTTCTGCTTTATTTACAAATATTTCACACGGAAAATTTAAATTATTGTCTTTCCTGAGGTTAAATTCTTCTAAGCGAGAATATTCTCGAGAATATTTCGAAGAAAATTCTCGTAAGTTCTGTTTAAATTTCCTGCAAAATTTAATAATTCATTTTGGCGATAAAATACACATCAGTATTTTCAAACAATCACCTTTAATAAAGATCTCAAGATTTAACAACTCTAAATAATTCAAATTCTTCAAAATCAACATGAAAAAATCTTAATGATAATGACTAATCGTGACAAGAAATTTTATTAACATAATCTGAAATACGAAAACTTCTACTCGAAGTGGGTTACTTTACGATACACAGTGTGAACGAAACTACGAAGAGTTTAAATGCTGTTCTGTCTCTCTTATGGCGGAGGTACCCAAACCTGGATTAGGTTCCTCGGTTTTCTTGGCAAAAGTTTGTAACTTATTAAATATTTTCCAATTATGAGAGATCAGACAATTTTTTTTCGCTGATAGACGGCAGGGAATTAACTGATGTAAACAAAATGGCGGCGGTGCGTGGCTGGCGGGCCGGGGCGCGGGGAGAGGGCGCAGACATGCTACGCTACTAGCGCGACTAAACAAAACCTTTGTACATAAAAAATATTGCGGTGGAAACTTAAAATCAATTTTTACTCGCAAGGTTATCGGCAAAAACGATGGTACTGTGATAATTATTAGCTAAATAAACTGAGATACCTACTTATTTTATACAATACTGCTATCGTAGTTCAAAACATCTAAAAGAATACATGTTTTTTCTAAAAATACGAAAATCTTCATTCAATTTTAAATTCTCTTAAATTCTCCTTGATCTGAGAATATTCTCAATTAAAAGGAAAATTCTAGAATATTCCCGATTGGAGAATATTCTCACTTGGAGAATTTTCTCGCGACCCATCACTAGCCACTACGCTGGTATTCTGCGGATAAGTAACTAGTTAATGTTAGTTAATGAGTGGTGAGAAACTAATGGTTCCTTAAACTCGAAAGTTGAAACGCAACTGAAAAACTTTTTTATCAACTGAGTCGGTACTCGGGACACAAGCATTCCCTTTTGGCGACTAAGGACCATAAGGAAAAATTACTAGCTATAAAAATGTCAAATTCATAAAAGGAGATTGCTCTGGATCGCCTTAAAATGTACAAACATTTGAAAAATACGTTATGTTGTAATTAATTTAAATAATAATTTTGACAGTAAGAATTTCAAGCGGACACTGCTTATTATATGTAAGACTTTTAAAAGTATTTTTTTCACCACCAAACTCGCCATCTTTGTTTGTCAATATGTCAGTACTGATTATAATTATCAGTATATTATCAGTGTACAGACCTACCACCAAGTGATGTCTCCGTTCGATGTTTTCAATCAATCAATAATTGATTGACTGAATTTACAAAAAAAATCGAATTTGGTTTCGATGAAAACATCGAGTAATAAGATGATATTTACACATAAAACATTATTGCTGCGCAGCATTTTAGTATTTCGGTTTTATTCACGTTTTTAAACATGTTTAGCATAGCCAAATACTTATAGATTTATTAACTTTCAATATCATTTGTAGCAATGGAACTTGACAATTGAGTAGGTAGGCCTTAAATTGCTATACCTACGTATCATTAAGGATTTTATTTTTACAAAGTAATATAACGAGCAGGCCGTTCACTGCGTGGTAAATGAAACGCCTGCCCATGACAAATTATTATTATACTCCCAAATATTTTCCCGTGTCATATCGATACTGCGGCAGTACCTACCTAGACAGCCAGGTATCAGACCTACCACCTAGTGATGTCTCCGTTCAGCGCCACCAAGGGGAAACTTGTTGTAGGGCATAGTAGTAAAAATATCAATATTTATAAGCATTCATGAAGGTGTTTCCTATGACTAAACATAACCTTAAAATCGGTCCTTTTTATTTAAATAACTGTCTTCTCAGAAGTGTCCGTCATGAAACTTAGTATTCATGGGTTAATACAGGCAATTCATTACTAGAAAATGAGTTTTCCTCTGCAGTTTATTTTAAGGCGAGCAATATATGGACGCAGAACAATCTTCTTTTATTGTCGATGTCTATTTATGTGATTTATACCGAGATATAAAAATGTCGATAGGTATTTATAAATGTCAAGATGTAAAAATGTCTATGCCCTAGAAAGTATAAGTATAGAAATGTCAATATTGCTTAAATATTGACATTTCTATACTTATAATATTGACATTTCCATACTTTCCTTTTATGCTAAGCGGTCACCGCAGCCTATAGCCACGTCTCTTGCAAGATATAGTATGCCTTAGTATGCTTATATGCGTGTGTGAAGCTCATGCCCTTACAAAGAAATAAAATAAATAAATAAACTTTCCTACACTCACACCAATTATCTAGCCCAAGAGAAGCTTCGTTATGAAACTCGTTAAATGGCTACTAGACAACGGATAGACATACTTAAAATACTTAAATGCCGAACACTGATGCTTCACGGCAGATTAAGGTTACTTGACGCATCATCTTCAACGTAAATGCGTCCCACTGTTGGGTCCAGGCATAATTCTAGACGCTGGCCCAATGTAGGCTAGTGGTTTTTTTGATGCAATGCCTAAGTAAGTCGACGCTGCGTCATCGTCACTGCATTCGTGTGACGATGTTGCGTTGCTAAGTGTCAGTGCAAATCACCTTTGAAGCCCCCGACATGCTTGCAAATGCGTTATTTATGTCCTTTGCCAAATTTGTCGTTACTCATTTCGCCACGTTTGCAGAATTTCATATAATAAAGCAAGTAGAGCAACGCGCCTACGTGGTCACGTGACTCAGACTTGGACGCCGAGCTGCAATATCGAATTAACAAGTTTGCGTATAATTGTGCACGGTTTAGTGCCTGTTATATTTGTACATAAAGTTAGTATTACGTATATTTTAAACTGAAATTAGTCAGCGTCAAAACATTCAATGCTCTTACTTTCTTGCGCTTTACAATGAATGGTTGACGGTTGATTAATGAGTGGGATCAATTATAGTCCCTGCAGGGACACACATCACACATCAGGGGATCACATCTTAGTAACAGAAAAGTATAGCTTTTTCATTCCAGAATGGTTGAGAATGGAACATTCTGAAGTTAAAGAAAGTAATGGAAAATTACGTTAAAGCTGATTATGAAATAATACTTCATGACCACTAAACATTCTAGCAATAAAATCCTACATCGTATCGGTTACTCTTCAACCTTTAGTTTTTAATAGAAAACCTATCCGATTTTCACTTCTTAACCTACTTTAGATATGTACTAACTATTGTTTTCTAAAGTTTACGGGAACACTACACATTGAAATGAAACAACTTTTACGGATCTACTCGCGTTTAAATTTTCTTCGTTTAAATTTTAATTTAATTAGTCAAAAGTAATGTGTAAAATAACTAGTTAGTATCTAAGGAAATTCATGAACAGTAAATTTTCCTGCATTTGAATTCGCCATGTTGATAATGAGTTTGTATATATTTGTCCTTGGAAGGCAGCGAATAAGACTCGCACAAGACCGCAAAAGTAGGGGAAGCTTATACCCAACAGTTTGCGATAACGGGCTTATGATGATTGTTCCAGTACCCTCTTCGCTACCCGGAGCGCAAGTCACACGTGCGGCGCCAGCGGCCGGTGCCGGCCAGCACGCCGTTCCCCTGCGCAGACGCCGTTGCCTTCGGCCGCAGTCCCGCCCCGCCCACCTCGGTGCACCGGTTGCGCCCCGGGGACATCGAGGTCGTCGCTGCGATAGGAGACTCCTTGCTAGCTGGCAGCGGGGCGCTTGAAGAGTTCGCACTCGGCGCGTTTGTGGAGTATAGAGGCGTGTCTTGGGCAGCGGGTAAGTTGAAGCTCCTGGAGACATTAATTCGTATAGTTTAAAATCTAAAGTTTAAAGTCAAATCATAAAAGTTTTTCTAGTAGCATAAATGGACTTATGTTTAGATTCTAAACTTTGTCTAAAACTTAAACCTATTGCTATGACAAATAGGACCTCAGCAAAATTAGCGTTGAAGTTTCTGGAAACGCAACATCGTTTCAAGAAACTTCAACGCTAAATTTTCAGAGAAGAATGTGATAATGTGATATCATAACTAAAATACGGTAAATTACTACATATATATATATAACTCGTATTTTACTATAGATTCTTATATCGACAACATCTTGTTATTTAATTAATAGGTGTAGGAGCTTGATCAAGTTCAAGCATGAAAGCAGTTCAAGCATTGACCTGTATTACATTGCAAGAAGTCGTATCATAATGTATCAATATGTTTCTAGTTTCAATAGCTAAGTGAAACCATACATCTTCAATAAACGTCTCGTAAAAAAAATCTTGTGTCTGTCTCATTCTGTGAGTCACGTTGGTTGTGTTGTCAGGCGGCGACAGCAGCTGGCGAGAGTTCCTGACGCTGCCCAACATCCTGAAGGTGTTCAACCCGCGGCTGCGCGGCTACTCCACGGGCACGGGCGAGTGGCTAGCCCGCAACGCGCGGTTCAACGTCGCCTTCCCCGTCGCCTCCGACCAGGACGCGCTCAGGCAGGCCAAGGTGACCATCTTCTTTTATTGAAGAGTTGGCCAATGACTCCGCTCTAACATTACTTACTTACTTACTTATTCCCAAAGTGAGTCTTGCCTGTCGCTGGTTTCCGGGAGCTCATGTAGGACCTTGGCGACTTCCTACATCCTCTCTAACCATACTTAAACAGAAGCAGCAAACTAAAGTAGATCAGCAAGCTGAAGGGGCAGTGAGCCGGTCATATTAGTCGCAGAACCCACCACCGTTGGGGTAAACGAGTTTTCGAGTGGAGGCCGCGTATCGGCAAACGTAGTGTAGGACGCCCTCAGATTAGGTAGAGCAACGATCTTCACAAGGTGGCTGGCAAGAGCTGGATGAGAGTAGCCGCGGATCGTGCTCAGTGGCATGCACTTGGATAGATATCTATGTCCAGCAGTGGACTAGTATAGGCTGAAGATGATGATGATAATGGAACAGAAGCAGAGGCAAGTCGCTTCTTTACGCATCGTTTAAACGACCCCATGTTGTAGGAAGGAGGAAATACGTGTGCTGGGAGAGCTTTCCAGTTTTTGGTGGAGCGACTAAAAAATGATTCACTAACAGGAGAAAATTCATTACGCAATCCACTCCCGATCCCGGGGGCGATCCCGGGGAGACGCAGATGGTTATGTACGACTCTCCGCCAAGGAAAAGAAGGATATACCCGCTTAGAACTCCGGTGGGGAGTGCACCTTGCCACCAGGGTCATCATCAATGACCAGGATGATCCAAGAGTGGTCAAAATATATAATTAATTGTGTTCTAAGCCGTTTACAGTTTACAGGATCCGTGGTCACAGGGACCCTGTGAAGGGTTTAAAACGTCAAAATATACAAAAATGAAAGGCAAGAAGTTCTACTTCCTAGTACGGTCACCCAAAAAATTGGTTTACCACCCTAAGGCTGAATGTCGCATGGCAGATTCATAGGCGATAAATTTATTTATTTATTTAATTGAATTAATTAACACGGTTAACACCAATTACATTAATTAATATATATAAATTACAAATTTGAATTTAAAATATTATAAAGTAAAACAAAACAGTTGCGATTAAAATTAGAATTAAAATTACATTATTAGTTACTACCAAATGACAAATTATGTACATAATTGAATAGTACATTCATGCATCGTATATTCCCTGTGTGGTGCCGGGGATAAAGAATTGCACCACCCCATCTCTTCCCGTGGGTGTCGTAAAAGCCGACTAAGGGACCATTCCAGAGGATGGGCAGCAGCATCTCTCTGAGGTGACCCTCAACCTACTGCGATCGCCAACCCGCCTGCCAAGCGTGGCGATTACGGCAAATACCTATATATAATGATGATTTGGGGGAGGCCTTTGTCCAGCAGTGGACGTCTTTTGGCTGAGATAATAATAATAATAAAATAATAATTCATGCATCCCTCTCACAGAATCTCAGGCATTCAGACAATATTTCCACCCATCCGTCCGCAAACACATCACAAGTAGGGTTGGCCTCAAGGAGAGCGTTAAGCGATAAAGATTAGTTTCGCTTGCAGATCGATTTGACAACTTCGATTGCCATCTTTATTTGATTAGATTACTGAATTACTGTTTGTTACGTGACAGTGACGATATTATATATATTTATGAAGTAGATAACCAGGTGAATTAAGTCTACTAAACCGCCCTTTCAGCAATAGTCAAGTTGGCAGGCATTGAAGATGTTATTTATTTGCAGTTGAGTAAAAAAATAATACGGAAAATAAATCGATTTTTCTGAGGAAAATAATAGAAAATACTAAAATATATTTGACAAAATTTCAATTGTCAGTTTCCTTTTTATCAAATAGAATTTGGTTGTCTATTTAAATAGTTTTTATTACTTTTGTTTAGAAAATTTTATATTTTCTTTACAATAATTAATGTCATATCCATTTGTAATAAAGGTTAAAATGTCATGCACTTATAAGTGACCTACGACGTATGAATACTTATCAATTAGGTTTACGTCATTATTATGCATCTCCTTCAGTGATATCTAGTATGAACGTTGTTGTAATTTTCGATGACTAGAAAACTAAATCAAAACTGGTACACCACTTTCTTGGGCCACTGTACTAATCTATTAAATTTCAATCTTTATTTCTTTAGTGTTCATTTTTTTGAAGATGAAACCTACAATTTATAATTAATGGTAAACTGCCGTAACCTGTGACCGTAACTATAATAACTAAATTATCTGTCTGATTGCCAAAGTGATAAATTTATTATGAAACATAGACGTGCCAATTCAATTCTACTTTTATGCAATATACGGAATCATATTCAGTAATATCTTTGAAAAAAGTTTTGGGAAACCCTATAAATAAGTATCAATGTTCCAGTTCCTTAGTTCCTTTCTGTATATTAGCGAAAACTTCGCGTGACCCTTTGGGAAGTGTGAAATTCAGAAAATTCAAAATTCAAAATCATTTATTCAGTTTAGGCTACAAGTAGCTCTTGTGAATATCACTATGCCATCGGTTCGTAAGTCTACTCTGGGCGGGAGATCTTGTACTGAGAAGAACCGGCAAGAAACTCAGCAAGCGTCCAGCTCTTTCCTCCCTTACAGCGTCAAAAATATTGGAAAATGCCCTATCATAGCAGGAAACTTTCCATTACAAATAAACACAAAAAATATATATAAGACAACCACAACATGTAAAAAAACAAAATAAAAAATGTAAATTAACACATCAGATAATTATGTAAAAGTTTTAATTTCCACAATGTCATACAGTACCACTACAGTACTCTAGTAAAAGTCAAAAATTGTTTAGGTAAAACAAAGTCAAACTATAATAATTAATACTAAAAATAAGATAAGTGAGATTAGCTTATACTTATGGAGGAATCCAGAAAGATAAAATTTATGTATAATATTTGTTACATTACATTGTATAAACATTGTATATTTTGTGAATAAATTTGACCACTGGGCGATCACTAGTATTATGTCAACGAATATTCGTTCCAGATAATCGTGGCTCGCATGAAAGCCTCCTCGGACATCGACTACGCGCACGACTGGAAGATGTTGACCATCTTTATCGGCGCCAACGACCTGTGCTCGGCGTCCTGCCTGTCGCCGGTCGCGTGGTCACCAGCCGCGCATGCGCGCAAACTGGCGCGCGCGCTGGACTACCTGTACGCGCAGATGCCTAGAACCATTGTCAACCTAGTCCCAGTCTTAGGTAAGGTTTCGTAGTGAGGATACTCCTACATCTCAATCTTAACGAGAAGACGCTTGTCTCCTGTCTCTTTTTACAGGAGCCCATTGCCCATGTCTCATTTTTATCAACAAATTGTTTTGAGTGACTCCTAATTAGCCGTTTTACTGCGTCAACCGTTACCTAAAATGGCTTAGGGCCCACCTAAAATAGGTCGTTGGTAAAAACGGGGATATGTCGACCACTACACAAGTTCGCAAGTTGGGCACTTTACAACTTATTCAGACCAATTAAGCCAAATTTCATCGTCAACTTAGCTCAAGTCTTATATTTATAAGACCTTTGTAACAACTCGTTCATCGATATGAAGTTTCTATAGTTCTAGCTGTCGCTAGTTGTCTGGTTCGGTATACCGAACAATATATAAATGTAAGTAATATTTACATTTAGCTTGCAAGATTCATGTTCTTGATTAACTGCCTTATTATGTTGTTGGTGAACTAAATAAACAAAATAAATAAATACCTTGCCAATCGTATCTTAGTTAATACGTTTCGTTGGTTCTTAATTCCAAGAAATATTTTCTAATACATGGGCCGTAGCTTCACATGACACAAAGCAATTTTAACTCGGCCACAAACTTATTTAACTCGATCAACATCAGCTCTGCAGCTACGGCCCCTCGCTGTGAAGTGTTTACCAAATGCTACCTTAAAGTGTGTTGCGATAAGGGCGTGTATCGCTTGCGCCGCAGACGTGTCGGTGTCGGTGCGCGTGGGCCGGCCGCTGATGTGCCGGCTGATGCACCCGCTGTTCTGCACGTGCTTCCACCGCGGCGGCGCCGAGCTGCCGCGCCTCGTCGCCATGGCGCGCCTCTACCAGAAGGCCGAGTCGCAGCTGGTGAGAAACAAAACAACAAGCATTTATTTATATTACATTAGTGGGTCGCCCGCAAAATTTCGCGTTTACTCAACAGATTTTTTGGGAATTTCAAACCTATGACAGGTTTCTTTATTTTTCTGCACATCTATGGCTGGAGCTCTTCAAAATGAGATCCATAACAGACTTTTTATGTGCAGCTATCGTCCCATAATCACTGGGACAAAAATCGGTTTACGCTATTAATATAGTATATATTTCTAAAAACAATAAAAAAACATTAAAAATAAATAATACCGCACAAAAACTGAAATGTCATAACTGCTCTTCCTTAGCCGAAACCATGGCGCTGGTTTTTAGGAGGAACCGGTTTGGAGGTTAGATAGCGCTCTAAGCTACATCCAATGCTTATAAAATAACTAGACATACCTCATAAGCAAAAAGTGCCCCATTCTGATCCGAACCCCTCGGAGAATCTAGTAGGGGAAAGGGGCACGCATGCGCTATGCCATTCTCTCTAGAAACCCTCTGACAGTGTTTCGATCGCACAGCTTGAGGAACCCTTTAAGTTTCTCGCCGCTCCCAAAAAAGTCTGGTGGCGCTAAACATGCCGCCTGAGGCAATCCGCAAACTCACTCCAAAAAAGCAGAGTCAGCAGACCTCGTCCGTAGATTCGTATTATCTAATACGAATCTACGGACGAGATAACGATGTAATCTACTAATCTTAGTAGATTACATTCGTAGATAGTCACATTTTAATCATCCAAAAGTATATTTTGTCACAATGGTTT
The DNA here is from genome assembly GCA_947562085.1 of Eudonia lacustrata. Lineage (NCBI taxonomy): Eukaryota > Metazoa > Arthropoda > Insecta > Lepidoptera > Crambidae > Eudonia > Eudonia lacustrata. Next base: position 24,822,820 of record OX387315.1, read on the forward strand.
TGTCAACATATATACGGTTTGTGTTTGTGCACAATCGTACGTTTAAAAGTACAATTTCCAATGTCAGGACTTAAAGGATAGTAAAGTAGTATTTCCGATGTTTACATTATAAATTAACTATTAAACTATGTGAAAATTGACTCGGTTTGATGACCAAGTGGCAAAGCGCTCGGCCCGATACCCGAAGGTCCCGGGTTCAATTCCCAGGTCGGGCAAAGTGTATATCGAATTTTTTGGTGCATCGGGTTTGTGGTCACCAACCTGCATTTGGCAAGCGTGGTGATTAAGCCATTACCCATCAATTGTAGTGATGACTTGATTTCAATGATGAAGGCTTTTGCCCAGTAGTAGGACAGTTGTAGGCTATTTACTCAATACTAGTGTTCGCCCAGTGGTCGAAATTCCACCGTAATTTTATTAAGGCTGCACGGATTGTATCCTAAGCAATCCTAAGCAATGAAAAATTAAAAAAGATTGAATCTGAGTTTGGCATTGACAGACTTCGGGCCTCTCCTCTTCCATTTTTGAAATTTTTGAAAAGAGTATTTATGCGTGTGTGTCAAATACATGGTAGTGTGTGTAATGCTTGTTTTATTGATTTAATGTATTTTATCTACACTAATGTTGTAACATTCTACTTATGTTTCCAATACTTGACTTATAATTACTACTGTTATAGCGCAGACAACAAAACACTCAATTTAAGCAATTTCACATGATGGTATAATATCCACATCGTTATCGTAAAATCTCATTATAACATCAATAAAACGCGACCAATTAACCTGGCGAGCCTTATGTCAAAATCCTCATACAAGTTGTATAAAATTTTGATATTAGGCTGGCTTTTGAAAACAGTTGGGTTATACGTGAAAACTTCGTCGAAACTACTAAACTTACATACACAAAACTCTTTGGTAAGATCTTGTGCCAATTAAATAAAAAAAGAACAGCGCGCACTCGCTCCTGATTGGCCCTGCGCGCGCAGCTGCGCTCTCATTGGTTAGATTTTAATGGCGGCAAGTTCACTGTGACAATACACGTACGCGTGAATTTAATGTTTCGCAATGTGTTTTGTTTTTAAAATACAAATTAAAAGTTAAAAATGGACAGTGACGATGATATTTGTACGCGTCCGGATATTCTAGAATTGGCAACAAAAGTAACTCACAATCTTTTGCCAGAAAAATCTAGAAAATTATATGAAAAAGAATATAATAACTTTTTGGCATGGAAGATCGAAAAGAAAACTACATCATTTTCTGAAAATGTCATTCTTGTGTATCTCAAAGACCTCTCCGACAAATTCAAGCCATCTTCTATGTGGGCTAAATATTCTATGCTCAAGTCCACACTGAGTATCTACAACAATATTGATATCACGAAGTATTCAAAAGTCATAGCGTTCCTGAAACGCAGTTCAGAAGGACACAAGGAAAAAAAGTCCTTGACGTTTACATCAGGTCAAATAAAGATGTTCCTGAAAGATTCACCAGATATTTTGTATCTTTTTGAAAAGGTAAGTGTATTTTAGTTCTGTTATTTAATCTACCTAGTACTTACGTACTACACACGCAAGTTATCAAGACACTCCGTTTAAGCGCTTTGTGTATAAATTAGGTAGTAGGTACCTACACTTTACTACTTCATAAATCATAGTTTTTGCCTTGGCTATGTACCTCAAGCTTATTATATCGTTTATTGTTACAGGTTGCACTAATCTTCGGCATAATGGGGGCATGCCGAAGGCAAGAGCTATACAACATCCAGTTCGATAAAGTCTCTAACATAGACGACAGTACAATCATGGTGAAAGTTTCGAAAACAAAAACGAAAATAGATCGTTCTTTCGTTGTGACGGGCAACTGCTATGCCGTATGTAAAAAATACATGGAACTTCGACCCACCCCCTGTCGAAACCCTGCCTTTTTCTTGAGCTATAGATCGGGGAAGTGCGTCGATCAAAGAACTGGTATTAATAAATTTGGTGCTCTGGGAAAAACTATCGCAAGTTTATTGAATCTGCCTAACCCAGCGTTGTACACGGGGCATTGCTTCCGGCGCACCTCGGCGACCCTTCTCATAGATAGCGGTGGTGATTTGACCGCACTGAAACGACACGGGGGGTGGAAGTCTTCTACTGTGGCTGAAAGCTACATTGATGAGTCTTTAATGAATAAAATTCAAGTCTCAAATACGATCTTGAACAGTATAGAAAACAAGACGAATGAAGTAATTATAAATATTCCAACTCCGTCTACGAGCTCTACTGCTTGCCCCGCGACCGCTACAGCTGCTGGATCAATAATTAACATTAACTTTCAAAATTGTACCATCCAAAATTTGAACAATTATTATAAATAAACTATTGTCAGCTTTTACTCTTGTTGTTTGACTAATTGCATTAGTGAAGATAAAGTAGTGTATGCAACTGCATATAACACGGGTATTAAAACACTCGTTACTATTATGAAACTCGCTGCGCTCGTTTCATAAACTCACACTCGTGTTTTAATACCCTTCATTATATGACAGTTGCATAAACTACTATTTCATGCGTAATTTAAAAAAAATATTTACATTCTGTACTCCTTCTCTATATAAACTATAAGTGTGCGAAATTTCATACTCCTCCGTCCGCGCAATTTTCGTAAAAAGGGGTAGGTACAAAGATTTTGCTTCGCGTATTAATATATAGATATACCTAATGTGTTATTGTGTAAACGGACAACGTGTACATATTTTGTACTGTTCTATAAATCTAAAATTGTGCTCCGGAACAGGTAATATCGCATGCCAATCAATGACCGCAATAATTATGGATATTGTCGTCACTTGCCGTTGTGACTGAGTGACGTTTCAATATTTATAACAAGCGCGGAAATAAGTAGCACTGTTTACCATTACCTGTAGAAAGTAGGCACAGTCGAGTCTTCATAAATGGTATTAATTTTTTTTTTTTTACTCAGGGCAAAATCTGCTCGCAGATTCCGAGGATTAAGGCCGACCCGGTCAAAACCCCTGGGGTTTGCCTTTAGCCTTTATAAGGGCTGTGAAGGCTACCGGATAAAATTTTGTGTTTTATGTTTGCAATACCCTAGCACAAGGTCATGTACCTAAGATACCTTTTGAAAATCGATTGTCTTTTGTATATAAATTATACACGAAGACTTTTTATCGGTGATCAGGACCTACGGGTTCCGACTGAGTAAATGATGGCTATTGCAATAGTAATAAAACTTACATGTCAGCGTACCATTTTCTTTTGTCTGGGAAGTAAAGTTAATAAATATGAATATTAAAATCATGGTCATCCTACTCCTCCTTGTTACAAATAAAACCTCTTCATAAGTACAGGTACAACGATGATAACAAAGTTTTTCATGTTATTAGTAGTAAACTGTCAAATGGCAGACAACGTAAAAAAATCACTTTAATCTTCATTTCATGAAAATATAGGAAGACCATACATTCTAATTAATTTTGGTTACCTAATTAAAAATACAAAATTAAATTTATAAAAAGGAAACATGTAACTACTATTATTATTGCAATAGCCATCATTTGTTTAGTCGGAATCAGTAGGTCCTGATCACCGATAAAAAGTCTTCGTGCAATTTTGTACCTTGGCAAAGTAACTTCTGTCAACTTATAAGTTAATGTCAATTAATACAATAGAGCGACAGGGTCCTGCGCTGTTGAGATATTATTTGGACTCGATTTTTACCTACAAATAACGGAGTCAGTAACTACTTAGCACTAGCTTAAGGCACTAAAGTGCGTTTAGCGCGTTTCAGTACACACCGATGATCTTAGTCGCGATCGGGCTATCCTTTGTTACAAATGTGGCTTTGTTGCGGTAATATAAATTGGAAAAAATATAAATTATAACAATATAGGTAATATAAATTGGGCAAAGATTACCCAAACCAACTTCAATTCATAACATACCGTAATTGAAATAAAACAACTTTTACGGATCTACTCGCGTTTATTTTACACATTACTTATTTAATGTTTATCCTGACGTTTCGAAACCTTTGCAGGGTCCGTGGTCACAGGAAGACTGAGATGTTGGTCGCCTCATTTTTAGTTGGTAGCTTGTATACCCTCATTTAAATTTAATCAGGTGCGTTCCGTTTTACGTAGAAAGAGCTTACAGTATCTTTTGGTCTGGCAGTATGGTGTCGGGGCTTGGATTTAATATTTTGTATGATGGGATCCCAGGCTGGTGGTAGATTCCAACCATCTTCTCTATTAAAATTAGGATGTTTATTCATTTCAATAGCCTCGCGTATCATCCTAGAGATGAATCGTTGTTTTCTAGCGAGTATTTGTGGTTAATCAAATCTGATGTAATGGTTGGGCTATTGAAATTAAAAAACACCCTAATTTTAATAGAGAAGATGGTTGGAATCTACCACCAGCCTGGGATCCCATCATACAAAATATTAAATCCCAGCCCCGACACCATACTGCCAGACCAAAAGATACTGTAAGCTTTTTCTGCGTAAAACGGAACGCACCTGATTAAATTTAAATGAGGGTATACAAGCTACCAACTAATTATGAGACGACCAACACCTCAGTCTCCCAGTGACCACGGACCCTGCAAAGGGTTCGAAACGTCAGGATAAACATTAAATAAGTAATGTGCAAAATAAACGCGAGTAGATCCGTAAAAGTTGTTTCATTTCAATGTGTAGTGTTCGCGTAAACTTTAGAAAAATAAACATACCGTAACTTTTTATTTCCATTCTTACATTGGCGATCCCAGTTTATAAGTGTAGGTAGTAGGTATTATTTGTGCTGTTACATACTGATAAATTTGATTCTTAGTATACTACGCACGCACCATCGGCTTATTTTTTATTATATATAACTAACAAACCTACCTTACTCCGACATGGTCAAGAACCTGGGTGTCACTCTATTCTAGACTTTAACCTGTCCTGTAAAGCCACAACATCACTGAGTTTAGTCGTAAAGTGTTTTTCTCTTTCCATTCGCTCAAGTGTCTCCAAAGTTTCTTGCCTTATAAGACTAAAGTCACCCTCGCCCAAACTCTTATACAACCTCTATTTGACTATGCTGATGCCTGTTACATGGACGCTACTGAGGAGCTAGCTTTCGATTCATTTTCGGTCTACGAAAGTATGACCATGTTTCAAGATTCCGCGAGAAACTCAAGTGGTTCCCAATTCGCCTACGCAGGCATACTAGGCTTTTGTGTCTCCTCTTCAATGTCCTTTATAATCCCTCATATCCATCCTATCTGCAAGAACGTTTTTCCTTTTCTCATGCTCCTGGTGCTCTCTGCAGGTCCCACCTCCTACACCAACTGAAAACTCCTCCCCATAAAACCGATTCTTTTCTCCTACTCCTTCTCCGTGCATGCTGTCAGGTTGTGGAACGCACTGCCGCCTAATATTCAAGACTTTACTAACATCAGCCTTTTTAAAGCGTTTGAAGGAACACTACCTGTCCGGTTGATTCTGGCGGCCTATGCATATTGATTTCTTTATTTTTTTTTAACCTTTTATTTTTGTTATGTATCTTAAATTTCCTTTGTTTATGCAATTATTAGTATGTATGTGTATTATAAATATTTAAGTAAGTTTATTATAAATTTGCAGGAGGTACACATTAATTCTATCATTATTTATAACGTTTCCTTTAGCGGGCCTGCTGGAAGATATTTTAGAACTGAAATAAGCAGCGCCCTTGTACTACATTTACCCGTAGAGCTTATTTTGTTAACTTTTTATGTGTGTACATAAACTTGTAAATAAATTAATAAATAAGCCTTAATTTTATTGTGTTACTTTTACTTTGGCAGCTGAGCTACCGGCACCGTAAATTATTCTGTTACTTTCTCAATATCTCGATAATACTTAAATGCTTTTTGATAAGATAAAATCTATCATCGCCGGGCGCCATTTGGGAGTCTGAATCAGACCACTAGACATGAAACATTAGCTAGAAACAAAGTGTACCGTTTGGCAGCCACGTGGAGGCCACACGCGCACATTATATCCTAGTGCCGACAGCAGTCATGGGCTTCGTGGCCTAAGCTTGGTTACCGGCTCAGCACCACAGTAGCATGGTGTGTGGTCGCAGGTGGACAACCCTCTACCAATCCATGCCTCACGGCATACGGACCAAATCTAGAGTCAGCGCGAGGGTTTTTGTACTTGCACACTCTTTTCTCGTCTGCGCCTTCTCTTTCTTTTGAGCGTAGACATTACGTAATTTCGCGTAGGGTTACTCTCAGTTCTGTCACTTCAGCCCTTTGTCAAATGTTCGTCGAATAGTGTGCCGGCAGTTCACGAACTCCGCAGTGCTACAATGTTACTACGGCAACAAATGAGGTCCTAGTGATAAGTTCGCAGACGGACAACCCCGTTAACACGACTTAGAGTTTATACTAACACCCCTTAATAATCATTAGATTTACCAAAAGGTGTCAGACAACCTGCCTGCCAACCTTGCGTAACCAAACCAAATCGCACATAAGACCATCAACGGTCATAACGCATCGCATTCTTCATCTGATCTTCGATGCGCTCGTGCGGAGTAAGCTTGAAGCAGGCGCTTGTATTTGGAACCCACACGAGAGGACTTATGCTCTAATGCTTGAGAAGGTCCAGAAAGCGTTCCTGCGGTTTCTGTACTGGCGCCGATATGGCTACTACCCTTTTTTGTATCCCACCAAGTTTCTTCTGGGCTGCCTGGGATATAACTCCCTCGAGACTCGGCGTGTCACTGACCAAATTATTATGGCGTGCAAGGTTTTCTGTGGAAAAATTGACGCTCAGGACTTAAGTGAGATGTTGTGTCGGTTCTTCGTACCAAATAATTACTGTCGGGCTCGAAAGCACAAGTTGTTTGCCGTGCCGCAGTCCCGCACTGTCGCGCGAGCTGCGTCACCTATCCCGCGTATCCTCGCAGCGCTCAACGCTCTTTTGGATGATAATCCGGAAATTGACCTCTTTGCGGATGGACTCACGTATATTATGTCAGTATGCTTGAGGTTTTGTGAACGTGATGTATGACTGTGTTTTGGTTAATTTCTTTGATTATTTTTACTATTATTTTATTTTGTAATCCATTTATAAAGGTATTGTATTATTATATTATTGTATGGTATTGTTAATTAATGTAATTGGATTTATCCGTATTAATAAATAAATAAATAAATAAATTCATCCGGAGCGAGTTGCGCCGTGGACACGTATAGTCCCCTACCTAATAACCAGGTGACCGGAGCCGTGAGCCCGCTCACTTCCCGTTGCACTAAGAGTGGTCGCCGGCAGGTGGAGAGCGGGCGGTACGCGGGGCGCGAGGACTTCGCGGTGGTGGTGCAGCCGTTCATGCGGCTGTTCAACCTGCCGCCCGCCGCGCGCGCGCCGCTCACGCGCGTCATCCACCAGTCCTACATCACGCACGACTGCTTCCACTTCTCGCAGAAGGGGCATGCGCTCGGTAAACACTCTTTTTTGGTTATTCCACAGCAGGGAAGCGCTGCGCTTCCATCACACCTGGTGTAGCTGAAGAAGGAAGCATACATCACGAATATTCCTCAACGCTTTACCTTTAACTGTCGGAACAAAACAACGCAGAAAACTTTTTTATTATAGCGATAGCCAGAATGGTTATGTATGTACAGAGCTCTTTTTTGAGCACGAAGTTGCTAATTCAGGTCTTTCGCCAGTTTTACGGGTCCACACGCCTGCCTGGACCAGAGATTTGCTAGCTAAGCGGCTCTACAGTTCTCTAGACTAATGAGAACCCCCGTACGAAGCGAGTCGACATAAAGGGCAACTCACGTGTCCCACAGACCTGTCCGCCAACTGTGCGCCCTAATAACAGCTCGGTGGGCACGAGATGACATCCCGATAGACATAACGTTCCCTTCCCCACGCTGACTACACACCTCCAGGTACTAAGCAGGCTAATGAAACCATGCCCCTTTCCTTCCCCAGCGGCCAACCTGCTGTGGAACAACCTGCTGGAGCCCGTCGGCAACAAGACGGACTCGGCGCGGCCCGTGCTGATGGACTCGTTCCGCTGCCCGACGCGCGCGGCGCCGTTCATCTTCACCGACCGCAACACGCGGCACTACCTGCGGGCCGGCCGGCAGGAGGGCGCCGGCGACACGTGACGGCACAGTTCAGTTACAAATAATGAAGGACAAATCAGTTGTAGTTTTAAAGATGGATTCTTAAACATTATGTAGGATACTGAAAAAAAATGTAACTCTGTAAAAAGTACTAATTTAGGTAGGGTAGTGGCCCCAGTGCTCGACAAGACCCAGTGATCGTTTTTTTTTCAATAAGGGTCAGCAACTTATTTTAGTCTTTATCTTTTGCTTCCTAGCTGTCATCCTACTAATATTATAAACGCGAAAGTTTGTAAGTATGGATGGATGTTTGTTACTCTTTCACGTAAAAACCACTGAATGGATTTGGATGAAATTCGGCGTATAGATAGTATATAACCTGGATTAACACATAAGATACTTTTTATCTAGATATTCCCACGGAAACGGAAACCACGCAGGTGAAACCGCGAGCGGCCGCTAGTCCAGTATAATTTTCAATGACGAGTCAATTTATTTCTTGCCGATGAAAAGGTGTGTCGAACACTGGTCTTATAGTGGCGAAAACTGGTACCATTACCCTAAGTGGGTACTTATAATTGTTCCACTGGTACCGAATGTAGTAATTTATCGTGACGAATCCGAAAAATACAATTCTACTAGCTGACCGGCGGACTTCGTACCGCTTTGACAATTTCCATAACAACAAAACAAACAAACCATTCGTGCGCTTAAGAACACCCGTATCCCATGATGGACCCCTATAGCAGCGCCACTTACCGGGGCCAGTTGTAAATCAAAACCATTCTCGAAACCAGTTGAACACACACAGAAATTTCCTTCAAATCGGTCCAGCTGTTTAGGAGTTCAGTGCATACACAACACAGAAGATTTATATAATTATAAAAAGATAGCAAAAGTTGGTTAAAATTAAAACCTAATTCGGGTATTTTTTATACAAATATAGTATACAACGTGTAACTGAAAGGTGTGGTCAAAATGAAAAGATCCAAAGTGTATCCGATCTAGATCTTGTATGTGTTGTTACTAACACATAATTCTTCACTTTAATTTGTCATGCAATTGTGAATTCAATAATTTTATTAGTGAAGACATGCGCGTCAGCACACAAAGGTTACTAAACAACTAGGGCTGTGACTTGTTTATTTTAATGCGTCGTCACAATAGAAATATTTAATCAAACATTGCATAACAAATCATAGTTAATAATTATGGTTAGTTTTTAGCAACTATTTATTTACAAACAAAGACAAAAACAAGATAATAAATTATACTACCTACTTAAAATGAAACTTACATAAAACATAAATAAAAAATTTGCTCCAAATCATCCCTATCAGGCAGAGTGCCCAGTAAGCTAGCAGCATTGCCACGTTGGATAGCTATGCTTATACGCTGGCCCAAGTTGCTGTTAGCTCTGGGGTCCCGGGTGGTTTCTACTAATTTAATAAAAATATCTTTAAAGAGTTTGTGAGCACCCGGGCCCCATGGACCTAAAGTCTCTACCCAAAACGGCTCAAATATGAAATCTCCAGTCAGATTCTCATACTTTCGCCGTTTGAGGTTCTCTGCATGATTTGCAGCCGCGCCAGCGCTAACAGAAGTGCTTGGAATGTGAGACGGTTCAAGCATATCGACACAAGTAGCATCCCACCTTCCAAGGAACTAGGGTCATGCCGTCCGGTCTTTTGCCGTCATCACGTGCCAACCGGAGGGTTCGAGTACCGCTGGTACCCCAGCGGTGACAAGAGCCCGTCGAAGGTGGTGGTGAGCCCGTGGTTAGTTTAGTAGTAACTCTGCTTACAAGATCTAAATCACTGTGAACCTTTTCATTTTTATCACATTTTTCTGTTACATGTTGTAGATGTAGAACCTATGTGACACCTTGTCCTATTATGATATTCACAGGCAAGTATTATGTCTGTATAATTATAAAGACCGATATTAAAACTAATTAACAGATGCCTGTTGTGTGAAATGTGTGGAATTAAGATTTTCTATCTTTGTTATTCAGGTGCACATACATTTATTCTACTCGAAATTAGACAGAGAAGTATTATAATTCCTACGTTTCCTCAGCTTTGCTCAACATGATAAAGATAAGGATTTTCAATTAAGGATAAAGATAAAGCTAAGGTCAATTAATTTTGTCTAAGCTATAAACAAAAATAGTAATTGTGTTTGGTGTGAATGCTTTAGATTATATTTTATAATAATGATTCAGTGAAACTGATCAAAGTTGTAACTTGGAAATAAGCATTTAATGTTAAGTATGTTTAACATGCTCTTTTAAATTAAAAGTCATAGGGCGAAACAGACTTCACATCTAGTAGAATAAAAACTAAATATTTATCATTATGTTAATTTAGTTTTTTAGGATAGATAGACAATAATTTTATAAAACACCACAAAATTAATCACAGAACTTAGAACGAAAACATAATTCAAATAAGGCGGTCTTAAAAGCACACTCTTCTACAACAACAATTCGGGCATTATAAAAACCTATAGCTAATAATTATATTATATTTAAAAAAAACTAAAGGACATTTAGGACAATTGGGTTAATGATTAATTGTGTTTCATAAATATCGATGTGCATGTGTCACAAGTTTGACGCAGTTAAATTGTATTAACTTTTAGTTCATCGAATGGTAGAGAAAACTCGCTTGCACACTTGTTTTAAATCTGTCCTGCTGCAAAAGCTGGTCACTTAACTGCTTTCTGCCTATGCTGATGCCTATGATTTAGTGATATTTACAACTTAAATTCCAGACACAAACAGCTTTGACGGTAGGTATATGAACAATCATAAAAGGTAGAGTTTCAAGCACAGAGTTTTGTGTTCGGATTCGAACATCCTTCCTTCCTTTGTTCCTCCTTTCAGCATAGTGGTGTACACTGCTGGACGTATGCTTCTCCAATTTTCTTCCACATTGTGCGGCCTGTGGCCTTTCAGCCAGGTCGGGACTGCTGTCATTTTAATATCATCCGACCATCTGACCGGTTGCCTGCCAACAACTTCTTCCTATTCGGTAGAACTCCCTCGCTCCATCTAACGTGGCGTCGTCCCTGCGTGAAAGTGCCTCGCCCATTGCCATTTTAGTTGGGCTACCCGTTTCCTGACGTCTGTAACCACACGCCAACGCACCTAGCGTTGGCGTGTGGTGGTATTGCGTATTCTGTCTCACGGGGATACTCTTAGCATAGATCCCTCCACGGTCTTTTGTGTTAACTTCAGTTTTTGTATTATACCGACAGTAAAGTCCATGTTTGCAAGCCTAAACCAGAACTGGGAGAACACACTGGTAATTTTTTGGATGGACTAATGATAAATAGATGTAGGGAAACAGCACTGTGTGCTTTTTACTTTCTATTCAAAAATAAAACTTATGACATATATGTTTCCATATCTTTAGGTACACCTACAAAACTTTAGTCGATATTTTTATTTTTCATAGGTTTTCGATTATAATGCTTTAGAGAACAAGTGATGTGTGATCTAAATCATATTAGAATTTTGGTAAAGTAGTGCCATTAATTGTAATAATATTTTTAATACCAAATGTTTTAATTTTTAAGTGAGTGAATGCTACGTGCTGATTTATTTAAATATAAATTGATAAAATTGAAGGTATGTTGGTTTTATTATTTAAGACACTTACAAAAGGCCTTTTTAATAGCATTCTGTAGCATTTATATTAAGGTAGGTATATAAGGTACAAGTCTAGTTACAGTTTTATGTGGTATTGTACCTATCGTAGGATTCGTAGGAGAAAGGCAGCCTGACCAAAATTTGTAGCAAAAACACAGCAAATAACATTATAAACTTGTGATATTTGAAGGAGTAATTTGTTGTAGGGAACCGTCATTCCGTCTGCATTATTACTGAAAGCAAAGGGATATTTTAAATAATTTTAATTACATACTCTTCTAATTTTTATTTCCTTTTAATTTATTGCTGCCACCTTGATTATCCATCAAAATAGTAGAACTTTACATCTAAGTAAAAACTTGGTATGGCGCCTGGCAGAATATGCGGGCTTAACTGCCGCTCGTGGAATTTTTCAAGACTTTTTCTGAATTTATATAATAAAAATAGTAAGCAATTGTGTTTGATGTCAATGCTTTAGACATATGCTCATAAAGGCTCGAATGATAGGATGGTCAGAGCTGGGTGCCTAGAGTGAGTTTTATGTGACATTCGTTTATGTTAACGAAAACAAAAAATAGTATGGCGTTGAAACAGCGCCTTCTGGCGACATACGAGAAGAATTAAAATTTTGCCATACAAATTTTCATTTTCGTAAACGTAATCGAATAAATACGGATAATAGACAAAAGTCATAGACAGACACTCTAGTCTTAATAGTTCTGTGAGTATGGGTATAGGTACCTATTACCTACCCCAGTAAATAAGAAGCAATTGAACAAACATCTTTGTCAACATCTCATTGTTTTTTAAAGCTTAGCGAACCCTACACATCGAATTAAAATATTTAGTGGAATTTTAGTCTTCCAGTTTAAACACGGGCCCGAGTTTCCAGAGCACGAAAAGAAAGGATAAAATAATACGTAAGTAAATTAAATGCGAGTAAAAGTCTTAAAAATATTTTATCATCAGATAAGTACTAATCCAGTAATCCTAACCCAGTTGTTACTGAAACTATTTTTGATCTCACATCTTTTGGACATTTGAGTTGTCCGAAAAACTACAAATAATTTGAAAAAAGACAAAGTGGTGATAAGATCCACGAGCGGGATTCGAACCGGCACCCCATGACATGCCGGGTCAGGAGCCACGATAGCATGGTTGGCAGTGCACCTGACCCGGCATGTTGTTTTTTTCAACTTGTAATTTGTTCGCAACAATATTTGCGTAAGATCATGTAAATAATCATACTAATAATTTCTTTGAAATAATGGAAACTTACATTAAACTCAAGGGTCAAACACTCACTCAAGGGTCTAACCTGGGACCTTTGCTCTTCCTGATTTTTATCAACGACCTCTTGGATCGATTCACTTGCAATTGCCTGGCCTATGCTGATGACATTAAACTTTTTGGTGTCATCTCTTCACTGGAAGATTGTTTACGCCTCCAAAAGAATATATATATTTTGGTAATGAATTACATCTCAACGCTAAAAAGTGTCAATGTATTACTTTTACTAAAAAACACGATGCTTTTCAATTTAATTATCATGTTGATGGAATGGCATTGCAACGGTAACTGTTGTGAGAGATCTCGGTGTCTGGTTTGATACCAAACTGACGTTCAAATCACACTATGATCATTTAGGAAAATCTAAAAGAATGCTTGCATTTATGTGTCGAGTAATGAAACCCTTCAAAAAAATTTCAACCTTTTTGTTGTTGTACAGTCGAGTTCAATAATATGTATACACTTTTGACAGTTAGTAACCTTTATTTTTCTTGTAATAAGAATCAACATCTGTCAAAAGTGTATACCTACATATTGTTATTATTGAACTAGACTGTACAATACTTTTGTGCGATCTCAACTTGAGTACTCAGTGCGGACACCTGTATAATATAATGTCGACATCAATAGGATAGAATCAGTGCAAGCTCGTTTCTTGAGATATCTTTCAATAAGATCACGAAAAAGGCGTACTCTTCCCGAACACTCAAACAGGATGAGCTATTTTGGTTTGAAAAGTCTTGAGACGAGAAGAAAGGTATGTGATCTGTGCCTATTACATAAAATTGCTAATGGTCTACTCAGTGAGGATTTATTAAACATGTTATATCTTAAGAGCGTTTACGCCGCACACTAGCGCCACTAATCAAAAAAATTACATATCTAGTAATTAGAGATAGAAAATCAAATTATACTCAACAAACTATCTGAATGAAGTAATTTAGCATTTTTACGTCACCTAATGAACACCTGACATGTTATGGTTTAGTTAAATATGGCGTTATAGTTAAAAGTGGCCGTAACGTCTTCCTATCTTCCTTTTCCTATCTCTAATTACTAGATATGTTTTTTTTTTCATTGGCGGCGCTAGTGTGCGGCGTAAACGCTCTTAATACCCCCAGACAATCAATAAGGAACCCCCGGCTTTTCAGCATTACACTTACAAACAGCAACGTAACACAAAATAATCATAGGATGTGCGAATTGTACAATGTTCTCGCTTTTCCATTTGATATCTTTCATCAAGATATCAAAGAATTCAAATATGCGCTTTCACAGTCCCTATATTAAGTAACTTATTAGTAAGTTAAAATATTATAGTATAATTATATAATATATATTTTTTTTTCTTTAAAATTGTTAATTGAACGTTGTGTACGATATAAGGCTTTCAAATTTAATTTAATCTTTCTATAAATGTTTTAATATATTATTTTTTTAGTTTGTAAGCTGCTTTTGTACCATATAGTAAATAAATAAATTAATAAATTACATGTTTTGATCGTTATAACGATCGGTAGTAACAACTGTGTTTAATCACCGAGGACAAGGCACAGTAGGTATGGTGTTATTTTGAATAAGCGTCTATACCGCCACAGTGACATCACAGTCTACAGAGATGTACAAAATAGTTTAAGAAATGGATTTACTATTTCAAATGCAAATTACCAAATAGTTTTACGTTTTGTATTTTAAATACTAAATGCAAAAATTGCATTTAGCATTCAAATAAATAAGTTAAAAATAAGTATTTTCAAAATACATTATCGTCCCACCATATGAAATAAGTCTCTCCACTGGTGCTGAGCTTGGTAAGGATGATTAGTTCATTTAATATTGTTCGACTGGTAATGTTAGCTAAACATAACCACAAAGTAGGTATTTTTGCATTTTAAAATTTAAAAAAATGCAAAATACTTACATTTCGAAAAGTATTTCAAACAAAATACAAAATGTTTTTTATTAAAAGGTATTTAAATGCAAAATACAAAGCAGGTATTTTGTATTTGCATTTTAAATACAAGTATTTCAAATAAATCGCATCTCTGACAGTCTATCTAACCTCTTCCTGAGATATCGTATGCTGAGCCGAAGTGATTTCACGGGCGGCTGACGACCAAACCCCATGCCTAGCCTTCTCAACATATCATGTATCAAGAATTCTTCATTTTGCAAGTCTAATGCCTTTTATCAATAACGATCCTAAGTTTTAAGTACTTACCTAACTTTTAAATCATAAGTACCTAACGGCTACCGAAATAAAACGGTCCGTAATAACTGTGGTAATACCATGCAATAACCGATTTGTATTGATTTTAGGTGAACATGCATAGTCAGAAATACAATTACTAATCATAAGACAACATATCTAAAACGAATTTGACTTTCATGTATTGTAATGGCACTGAAAAATAAGCAGAGTCTAGCCCCTCTACAATAAAAGGATGGTATCACGGTATGCCTTAAATCATGGGGGCAATTCTCAACGTCCAAATGCTATCTCGGTACCTAACAGTTATAATTTAGCAGTTTGTCTAATGGTAATTTAATTGTTAGCTTTTTTACTGCTTCAGAATATTAACATCTATACGATATCATGGCGGACTGTTAAAATATTCAGTTGTATTTGACGACGACCAAAAAAGACTCGGGCTGGGTCCAAGCATTGCATTGGAAATATTGGAACGGTTAAAACATGTTGAAAAAAATAGTTATGTTTTTCAGTTAAAGAGTCAAAAAAATTTGAAAAAAAATATGCCAAAAACTATTGACATTCTTATCTAACAAAAACAGAAAAACTACATCACATAGGGCCCAGTATTCGACACTTTAAGACCAGTCCTCGACACAACTTCCTTCGCCAAAAAGTAACATTAATTATCATTGAAATTGTACGGGATGACATCCGGAAAGCAGGTGGTCGGTATTTAATTGTTGCCATAGACTAAAACCGATTATCATTGAAATGTTACGAGATGACAGCCAGGAAGCAGGTCGGTATTTAATTGTTGCTAAAGACTAAAACCATTTGGTTTTAGTCTTTAGCAACAAACCAAACCACCAAAAAAAATCGATCAATGGTTCCTTTCGAAAACTGGTGACACTACCCAGTTAGTTTTTCTTATGTCTGTACACTTGAAGGTAAGGTTTGCAACCTTACCAACATTCTAAACGCACAAGTGAAAATACTACTAAAGACTGTGAAACTGTTGTCAAAAGACGCATTTGAAAGGCTAAGCTTTCCACATCATCATCACACGTGGTCATCATTTTGGCCTTTCAACATGGCGAAGAGCAAATTAGGAGAGCTAACAAAAGTCACAGCAACAACCGCGACCAAATCCAAAGCACAGAGGCTCATGATATATTTTTATGCATCATGGCATAAAGCGTGCACGACCGTTGAAAATAAAAAAGAAAGAAAATACAACATGATATACTTCGTTTAATTTTGTCTGAAATTTTCTTTTGAAAATAAAAGAAGTAGATAAGTTTTTGTGATCGCTTTTGTCGATATTTTTAAGGGTGACAGTGCGTATCTATATTATACATAATATGCATTTCGATGAGTGCCAGAATAGGCGCTTCACCCCTGTGGTATATAAGCGGCGAAGATCGCTGGCCGCGCACAGTCAGGCCCGGTGCGTTGCCTCGCGAACCGCTACGCCTCCGTACCCCCAAACCTACTTCTTTTTCACGCGTGCTCCAACTCCAACCACAAAATGGTAAGTCGAAAAAGGTTCAAAAGAAAACTGCAAAATTTTGATACTTTTTCAGACGAAAAAGTTTTCAGCAACGGGCACTTTTCAAATCTTTTTGCATGACGTTCAATAATTAGTCTTATGCGTTTTAAAAGTTCAGATCAAACTTACGTTTTGTATAATATATTTATTTTATTGAGTATGACAGTTGTATTTAATTAAGTGTTGTCTTTTACTTTTTAATGGTCATGTTCATTCAGTTCATATGTATTAGGATAATCATAGCTTTCATATAATTATGTTTAATGCACTCTTCTTTTGATCGAATCGAATAAATAAATATACACAAAAAAAACTCCCTTAACTACTATAGCATCATCTGAGCAAAATAAAAACTTCAACCCCCAAGTCATAAATTATCCAAGTTCATTTTCCAGCATAAAGTGTTTCTGAAATAATTCGTTCAAGTCACGTAAGGGTTTCAGCGTTCTTGCAGCCGGTGACTTTCCCATAGATATAACTAGTTTGGTTATTGCTTTTTTATTACTTTTTAAACCAGCCAGATAGGCTAAATATAAAGTCCATTTAAATAAAAAAATACACTACAATACAATCATTCAGAATTTAATGGGTAGAAACCATTAAATTCTGAATGATTTAAAAGTTTAGAGGTTAATTGAAAAACTTATGAATTAAACCAGAGCGCATGCTACGAAATCCAAATCGTAGTTCGTAACGTTTTTTTTAATACAATCATTATATCATTACCAATTTTATGCATCGTACCCACAGAGCAATAAAATTTTATTAACTATTAACTAATTCTTATATCTGTGATCGTACCTTAACCAAATAGTTAATACTTCTGCTATTGTAAAGATTTACAAAAAGTATATATTTTAATCCAATTAAAAGTTTATTATATTATACACATTTTTAAAACTTGTTGATAACTCATGATTAATTGATCAAGTCGTATTCCTATAAATACAGAAATGATATTAATATATAGGTAATATTAATATAAAGTTAAATAAGTTATTAGAGTATCACATTGCCTGTCATGGTTGACCAACCATGACCACAAGTGGGCCGGCCGCCGACCACACTCGCGCTGGCTGATGGGATTCACCTTTTATTAGTTCACACCAATAAATTCTTCCTTTAAATTATACTAGCCAAAATGCCGCACCGCTGGTCCAGAACTTGTCCCTTCGCCACCCAGTGAGGGGGGGGGGGAGGGCAAACGAGCTGATGATACCTGGTCAACACCAGGGGTCAACCCACTAAAAACCTTAGTTCTCCTTATCCATCCATAGGGAAGGCTCGTGCCCCAGCGGTGGGTACATAAAAATAAGTTGGTGATGAACTCAGCATTGGCGAGGCATGGCTCGGAACCGCGAACAGCAAACTCAGAGTAACGCTATCGAATCTCTTATTTAAACTGATTAATATATCTAATTCAACTCTCAGTGACCGGGTGGCAGAAATTGCAGGAAAATATTAAGTACATTTGGAACGGTAGCGAAAGATTTTTAATAATCACCACTAAAAAAATCTCTAATTTTCTAGACGCTACATGCAACCCTTGCGAGAAGTTAAAGAGGTAATTGTAATTATTAATTTATTTAGCACTATAAACCTGGTCTTCATCTGTTGGCCGCTGATGGCCTTTACATCTTTTTTTGGAGAGAGTTCACTGATTGCTTCAGACTGCATTTTCAGCTTCACCGGGCTTTTTTGGGTGCGGCGAGAAACTTAAAGGGTTCCTCAAGCCGTGTGAAACGAAGCACCTTCGGAAGTTTTCTTGAGGGAACCGAATAGCGTGTCCCCGTGCCTTAGTAGATACTCCGAGGGGTTCGGATCAGATCGGGTGCCTTTACATCATAACCGGAAGGAACAGCGAAATTGAAGGTGGACTCTTTTCGTTTTATGAAGGCTGGCCATATGCCTACCTTACTAGAATTCGATCAGGTCACTTTCAGCACGTTGGCAAGAGATAAGATGGGATTTTCAAAAATTCCCACGGGATAGCTCCCGTTCCCAAAGCGAGCGGGAACTTTCCGCACTGAAATAGATGAACATTATGTTTATTTAGACTCCTAAGTAAATAATAAACTCATTCCTGATTTAAGTATTCGAAGAAAAGGTGTTTAGCATGCATCGCACTGTGATCGCACTGCCCGACTCCGTGGAAGAGTGGCGTTTAATAAAATTAATAATCAATTCGCTGCACATCACCTCACGAGCTTTATTTAAATACAAAAAGCTGATTGCCATCAAACGTAACGTAGTTAGGCAGGCTCGCCTCACAGCCAAGCGTTACTGCAAACAAAGAAAACAAATGTGCAAAAAACCTAACAAGTTTTATAAAAAGCTCTATGGGATGCTTAAGGGGCAATTATAAACCGGCGTGTCACTATAAATCTAACAAGTATATCAAAATCGAGAGTCGAAACTACAGGTTTTAGACCAGCCGTTTAAAAAAATAAAATTATTTAAATTATTATATTTTTATATATTGTTTTTTTAATTAAATATGACGTGTATAGGTAAGATTTAAAAATCGCAGCGCTGACACCGGTCATGATATAATAAGTACTTTATTTTTGACATAAATAAATTACCTTTGACGACCTCCTTGGTCGAGTGGTTTGTAAACCCGTTTTTTATGGTGTCGCCATCTCTGAGGTCCCGGGTTCGATCCCCGGTCGGGTCAATTTAGAAATTATTGTTTTTCTAAATTGTCTCGGGTCTGGGTGTTTTCTATGTATAATAAGTAAGTATTTAAGTATTTTAAGTACATTTATCCGTTGTCTAGTAACCATATAACGAGTTTCATAACGAAGCTTCTCTTGGGCTAGATAATTGGTGTGAGTGTAGGAAAATTTATTATTATTATTATTTACCTTTGAAGAATTAATGAAATAAAGTTAAATTAAATGTTTATTTGTTTATTAAATGTTCATCACAGGTTTCACAAAGTTTTAGAAAAGTCAAAAAGCTTTGATTATATACATATCCTAAAAGGTGCACCCAACCAGATTTTATATAACCGAAGCAATCAGATATGAAAACGTAGTAACCTAATCTAAGATAGTAACCCTAGCTGAACCGGCGCGCGGACTTCGTACCGCTTTGACAGTTTCCATGACAACAAAACAAACAAATAATTTTGTAATGGAAAATTAAATTGTCGTTTTTAGTATTTATGTTTCTCACCGTTTAAACCTTCCCTGAGATGAAGATCCTGTTGTGGAGATCCTTGGGGGAGGCCTTTGTCCAGCAGTGGACGTCTTTTGGCTGAGATGATGATGATGATGATGAAACCTTCCCTGAACTTCCACAAATATTTCAAAGTCAAAATTGGCCAAATCGGTTCTGCCTTTCTCGAGTTTTAGCGAGACAAACGGACAGCAATTGATTTTTATATAACTTACCATGTCATGTATGATATGATGTATTGTCCGTTTGAAGTTGAAGGATGAAATAAAGTTAATGCTGGCTGAAGAACTGTCCGTCATTCAGTCACATTCACTCACTCACTTTTTAGTAAAAATATCTTTTTTTCTTTTAATTTTGTTCTGTAGTCTTAGAAAACTCAAAAAGCTTTGATTATATGTATACATATCCTAAAAAGGTGCACCAAACAGATTTTATATAATCAAAGCAACCAGATATTAAAACGTAGTAACATAATCTAAGATAGTGACCCTTTGGTATATAGGCCGTGACAGGCAGGCTACCGTGACATGTGTGGAACCTGTCAAAAAGCTCACTTATCACTTCGCGGACATATCAAAATCACCCCTTTATCAATTAATACGTTTTGTCGTTATCGCGACACCTGCTACAAATAAAGCAGCACATAAAATTAACATTGAACAGTCTGATTATGTATTAGTTAGCAAGGAGCGATAACAATAACTGTATCTTTATTACTTTAAAAGCTCTATAAATAAATAGTACATAATATAGTATAAGCACAGTTTAAGAAAGAAGTATATAGTCCTTCCTTATACTGTGGTAGTTTCACATAGTTATTTCGTGTTTTGTCTCTTGAAATGAAGTTAACATGCCGGGAACATCTCTTCCATGACACACACTGTTCGCATTTATCCGATCCAATCCGAACCCCTTGATGCTAGCGTGGTGCTATTATCACTAGGAACCCTTTAAGTTTCTCGCCGCCGCCCCCATAGCAGTCCGGTGAAGCTGAAAATGTTGAATAAGGCCATCAGCGAAAATTTCCAAAAAAAACGCAGTTTACACATTGCAGGTTTACGGGTTAAGTCTCAAGCTAACTGCGTTCGATTGGCTTGCAAAGTTTTTTGTTTCCGTTGTCGGTACAGCGAGTGATCAATTTCTTGTTCTAACGGTGTTTCTAATTATTTGCAATACCTGTGAAATGGAATTGGAAAGTATGCAATCGGAGTGGCTTTTCGAGTCGATCACTATCACCGGCGATATAATCATAATTTAACACTTTTATTTTGAAACATCTATTTTCTCTTTATTCAGTATCCACTTTTATTATCAATATTATAAGTATCCATTTTGTTAATTTTATGCGTGGGTTTATAATTTGATTCTTTTCTGTTTTCTGTTTATAATTTCTTTTGGTTCTGAACAATTTTATTGTTTTGATACTAGAGTCGAACAGCGAATTTATTTTTGTATAATATATTATGTAAAAAAATAATTGATTATTACCTTTTTTATTTTGTTTATTTATTGAGATGAGCGTACAACCAAAAACATATTGATAGGGATTGTTAGCTAAGCTCCTAATAACCTTTATAACAATTCTAGAGAGAGAGCTTGATTCGTTCAAGTTGTAGCTCTGGTGCACCTAATTCTGTTTAGAGGTACTGTAATTGTATATGGAGGTTTTTATTTTATTTGTTAAAATAAGCCCGTGGTTAGCAGCACAATGCGCGTAGGCTGAGAAGCCACAGCATAAACGTATGCAAATGCTGAAATTAGCTTTTATACTCAGTCATTTTGTATTGAAAGTAATTGCAAACACAGGACTCAAAAGCACCTCATTTCTTTTTCATTTTATTATACAACGGTGCTTGGCTTTCAATAGTTGATAACTTAATAGCACTCTTCATACTGGATGGCTCGACGAAGCTGTTACCGTTTTGTTATGTGGCCTACTGCAATAAGATGGTGGAAGGGTAGTCAAGAGGACTTATACAAATCTATTACCAACCAAATAGAGTAGAGTAGTAGAGTCGAAATTAGGGACCTCTGGGTCTGTACTGTATCCGGTGGTCATGTCGCTTTACAGATTCGGCAGCTCATTGGAAGAGTAGTTGTTCGGATTGCGAAAGGTCGTTTCAAGTTACACCATGACGAGGATTTTTCTTAACTAATTAAAATAAAAGTTATATTGATAAACTGAAGAACCGTCATCAAGAGCTGTCATGGTAGTACCTGTGATTAAGCTTAACATAAACTGCATGCAATTTATGGAAGATATATAACAATGCGGTATATGAGCGATCTTACTTAAATTAAAACTTTTTTGGAAAAAAAATATGCAATAACCACAGATTATGCAATACCCACAGTATCAACAATATTTTTTTAAGTGGGAGCAATAAACAATACACCGAACCTCTATTGTGTTTTCACAGCTAACGAACTTTGCAGGTAAATTTTCATACAGCTTCGCTTAGCTCAGCTCCTCTCCGCCTTAATGGAGCCGCCGTCGGTCTAACGCTGCTGTTGTGCTGTCTAAGGTTACCTGCAGCTAAACCGAACCCTAAATTTTCTCACATATCCGTCGTATTATTATTACAATAATAACTGCTTTCCAAAGCATCGGGCGCGCCTCCCTGCGTGACCAATGGCCACTCCATCTCCCAAGCCGACCTAATCGGTGTCATTGGCCTGTAACTAGGTTTAATTATAATATTTATGTGCCTAGATGGCTATCTCATCATGTTTATAGGTCAGGCTAGCTTTTGTGTAAAGACAAGAATCGAAACTTAACAAAAGTTTTGTTGAAAAACAGTTAAGCTAAAGCTGGTTTGCCTAGAATATCTTAATCAAACCTTCTCAAGTACTTAAACCCAATTGGTCTGACAGGGTGTTATAACACCCCTAAAAGTATTATATAGATATACCCTAATGTAATACTTTTAGAGTTTTATTTACAACAACATACAAACGCCTTGGTCGGACTAAGTGGGTAAGTAAGTTTTAAAACTATCAACTGGCTATAGAGAAATCTTAATTACCGTGATTATTCATAATTAAAGTTTCAAAAATGTCTATAGTTAACGCGAATACGACACTTGAAGTCAAACACTCTTCCTGTAATCATCATCATCACTCATCATCAGTCTATACTAGTCTCTTCCTATGATCACTGACCTGGAAAACGGTAACAAAAATAATAATTAAGATACATTTATGAATAGATGCATTTAAAAGGTGTGTGCAGTGAATTTTAGCGACTTGACAAGACAGGACTGATTCATCATACTCCGATGATTGCCTAGTGAGGTCAGTAGGATAGAGCAAAGGGTAGCGAGGATCATCGAAATCAGATATCAAATCATTAAAGAAGCTCACGTCAATCTCGAAGCACTTTTGATAGCCGATGATTCACTGCTACAACAGACAGAGTGCTATCTCTGCAACAAAATTAAAATAACGGATAACTCTACACTCATAATAACATATTTCAGTAGGTACAGTCAGCCTCCGATGTGAGCCACACGATGTTCATGACTTCTGGGAACAGTTTGTGAATTTCGCAAATAAAGTTCTGGCTGTTTCACCGCGTGACATTGATTGAATATGTTCATAATGTTTGAACGTGCGTTTCGAGTCAATTTAGTTTTTCATGTAATTTAATTAACAGTTTTCCTTTTTAGAAGGTATTTCTATCACGCGGTTTAACGATTAAGATCTCCTAATCTATTTACATTGTATATTAAAATTAATTATGACAATGACTGTATATTATATTTTATTTTTCAAAAATAAAATTCCTGAATATACTTACATTGTAAACAAAAATACGGTAATTTACGCTAACTGATTAATATAGGTTTCATAGTCATACCTTCTTTATATCGAACGTTACCGGAAACACCGTTTAATCCTCGTTAATATTCTTTGTTTAAAACGGTACGCGCAACTTTGAAACGAAGAAAGTGGCCTAATCTAGTGCCCAAAGTTAAATATTGAGACAAGTCCAAGGTTCCGAAGCCATTAGCAACGGCTCATGTTTTTTCGCCAGATTCAATGAACTTGCACTTCACGGTCAGCTGCGCGGCGCGGCGGCGATTTCCTCTAAGACAAGCGTATATTCCTCTCAAGCATTTGGCGCATGTCCTATAAATAACACTTGATGACTCGTTTTTTAGACGTCTAACATTTAGAGTTTCCGGAGTTAAAAATAGTCGATGCAATGACTTAACTGTAGCTAAGACACGTTGTCAAGTTTATTGCTTGATGGGACAAATGCAAAAAAAATTTACATATAATAAATAGGAAACAAAGATGTAAATAACTTGTTGTTACAAAAAAATAACAAAGATGAACTATAAGGACTAGTTCAAGTTGTGCATTCTATTTGAAAGGTAAATTTGTTAATGAGTAAAAAGCAGTATCTTGATTGATTATTTTGATAAAGAATGGCAGCAAGTCTAGTTTGTATTACTTTCGACTTACTTAACATTTTTTTTGCAAATCAACCTTAAAATTAACTGTGATCATAATATTTCAACTTTAGTAATCCAAGTCAACTATTACAATGTGAGTGCGACTTTACTTCATATTTGTTATTTCATATTTGTTACGTCACAAACAAATGTAACAAATTCGTAACAAAAAGGAACAAAACACTCGTGTGTACAACCTAAAATGTGTGAAAAATACTAAGAGATGTCTTTGAATCAAACTGTTTATATGTTTCTAAATATATCATGAAGTATCCTTAAAATAAACTATATAGAAAGCTAAACATACACTAACCAATTAGTTTAATGGAATGGTTATCGAGATGAAATTAATTTGTGTATTTTTCGCGCACAATTTAGTAAAATTTTTGTAGACCGTCTAACCAGAACTCCAGCAAAATGGCCGTCGTGCAGAACTAGCGCCACCTACAGACGTTATTTATGATTTTAGTGTTGCCAGGTAAAACCTTATTTTTCTACTAAATAACAATAAACAAAGCTGAATAACAAATATGAAAGAAATAACGGACGGCTTTAAAAATGATATTTAAAACAGTTTTTAATATAGAGGCCTGATTTATTGTTTAAAGTATTAAAATGTATGTAGTATTCTATAAATAACTAAAAATATTTAACAGTATAAAATCACTCAACTGTATTTTTTTCCCCATACACAAAGCTGAACACGGACGAAAAGGACACGCGTACTTGTATGAAGAAAACTAAACGTATCCTGATGATTTGATTTTTATTTAATTGATTTATCGGAAAAATATTATTTATTTCTTTTAGTTTTTGTTATAATGTAATTTTGTAAACGTATTTAAAAAAATATATGAAAAGAAGTTATGTATTGAACGTTTATTCTAATAGGACGTTCACGCATTCAGAAATGTACAATTTTTTTGCATTTGTCCCTGATACCTTTTCTTAGTTGATTGACTATTTTAAATCGTCCCCTAAAATTTTAGAAAGACTCTTTGAACCTAGCTTCTTTAATTTTTTTAAGATCCTATAAGAAATTACCTTCTTTATATTTTTATTCAAAGCTATGTAGACCACATACAAATGTTTACTGCCATTACAAATGCAACGTTTTTCCATGCCAAGTGGCCTGTTCAGTACTTAATGCTATCCTAATCGTTCCCAAACAAAGTGCTTTTAGACGATGAATCATCACGGGAGCGGCGCGTGGTGACGTCACTACGGGACAACCATCCGGTCTTCCCCTCCTCCACTCCTTGGAGGCTGCCAGACAGAACGTTATAATTATGTCTTGATTCAATATATGATAAAGAGGTTTCATCAAAATGCCTTGCAGTGAGGCAGATAGTTATATTGTATCTGCTGGATTGTTTCAGTGTTTTTATTTTCATTTAAATTTCATTTTCATCCTTCGTCGACCTAGTTACGCTTTTTCAGTAACGCTTAAATCTAAAATAGAAAAGCTACATTGAGACTTGATTGCTAATGAATTACAGAAACAATTAGTTAAAGCTCGTAGTTATCACTTTACTAGGTAAATCTGTGGTAAAAACACAACACTTACAAGGAGGTCCTGACACCTATCGCGCAATCCATCAACAAACAATGACTGCTCTATGGCTCCACTCGACAAAGGCCCGGCTGCATCTTGCCTCCCAACTTTTTTATTTTCCTTTTTTGTGAGCTGCCAGATGAACGCTAGAAATTAGTGGCAGTTCGCCGACCCCGCGCCGTCCATGCAATCATGTAAGGAACATTGGCACTTACAAATTGCTGTTCTCTTCCTGAATGTCTTATTATTATCATCCACTCGTGTGTTGACTCGTCTAATAATAAGGCATGTTGTGTTCAATGGGCTTTGGTGTTACTTAATTAGTGTTGTTACACGTTTTTAATGTTGTAAACGAATAAGGTTTTCTAGTCATGTTTTGCTGTGTTCTATGCGACACACTGTCTTTTTGTGATATGCTATCGGTCGTTGTAGTTTTCGCTGTCAATGAGATTACCGACAAAGCAGCGACTTTAACTGTCCGACTGCTGGGTTAGGGCACATGAACAATAGCACATAAGGAGATGGAGATCGGGCTATAACCCACCACATTGGCCTAACGCACTTTGGTCAACTGCGGTGACGCTGTACAGGCAGTATAAGCAACAACAAACTCTCTCTAAAAAAATTTTTTTTCGGGTAAGTTTTAGACTGCTAGACGAAAACAAGCTGTGTTCGACATCAGCTTTTGACTCATTGAATTTCAATAAAATACTCATCCAGTATTTTAATGAAATTCAATGTAGCAGCATTCAATGTCGTAGCGACGAAGCACCATGGGACGTCGCCACCGGACGACCATCCGGTCCTCCCCTTCTCCACTCCTTGCAGACTGCATGCGCATGAGCTTCAATGGTTAAAGGAAAAATTGTCAATCACTTGTTCGTGTCGAACAGTGACCCTACTTACTGAAACGCGCACAATAGTGCGAGCTAATAAGCTCGAGTTCTCACTCATCCACTTGATGACCCCGGCATTGCAAAAGTTGCCGACCCGACTGCGAAAGAAATAGCTTATATAAAATATGAGCTTTATTATCTTTCCCCCTTCTTTTATTTGATTCAAACCCTATGCATATCACTTCCTGTGGCGGTTATCCGCAGAAACCAAGCATGTGTCGTCCCCCTAAGAACCAGAGTTTTAGCACGTCATCATTCACTAATTACTGCTAAACAGCAGGCGTCTTACAAATAAGCAAAGAATAAGCTTCGAATAGTTATTCCGAGTTTTGTCTCTTTTACTCTAATTTGAAATTATGTTATTGATAGGAACAAACCACGGAATACCACTCGGACCTTATTCTTTATTTATTTGTAAGGGGCTAGGATTTTAAAACCCGTCTGGATGGCTACAGCCTATACAGTAGCTCAATAGTAGTTAAGTGACCTGATTGCTGTATTTCGGTTTTGAAGGTGACCGCTTCCCCATACTAATAAGGATCTATTTGCTATAGTGTTATAATAAAATTCTTTTGAAAACCATTCTTTCAGGTCATATAAATTTTAACTTAAATTCCCAATAAATCCTTTTTTGCTAAGATATTAACTTTAATTAAATGCTCGTTATGAAAAGGCATAAACTTGTAGAAATACTAAGTAGAAACAAACTTATCAGATAATTGGTAGTTTAAAAATGGTAATGTCATTATAATTACCACTGACGAAGACAAAGATAAAACTTTTTCAGATAATTTTGGTTCGAGAGGAACTCACGGAGCTTAAGTTACATATAATTGTTTGAAATTAGTTCTCAATAGAATGATTGTCCTTTAACAGCAATGGGTATTTTATAGGCTTGTTAACTCATCATGCAATTAACTCAAATTTAAAAACACAGACGATATTGTTGGTTTGGCTACCTCGGTGTAATGCAGGATTTAGATTCGACATCCCTCGTTTCTAATATTTTGTAATAATGTTTCATTCGTGTTGTATAAATACATTTGACATTAATATGTTGTAATAAATGTTAAACTTATTCAGGTTTCATTACAGCCTACGCATACTATACTTTAAATACATCTGTTAGTAGATATTAAATTGCTTGCAACTAATAGATGTCACGCTCGATCGAACTTAATGCTCCTCTGAGCCTAAATGAGATCACTTACCAGTGTGGACAGCAAAGTATATTCAACTCTATCCTCAGCGAAATAGAGTGTGGTAGGGACCCATATGGTCTGGTTCTTGCAGTGCAACCAGATCGTCTATTGTCTCTGTCAGTTGGTGCGTGTCTGGAAAATTGGCTTAGTTTGTTTTGGGAATAGGGTTACCATATAATTGCAAGATTTTTATCTAAGTAAATAAAACGGATCTGTTCGCATCATTAACGAAGAGAATATTGAAATAAAAAGATCGAGATTTGTAATTTAATATAATTTAATGAACTAAAATAGTATGTGTTATGTGCACTTATTGACCAACAGTAATGGCCATTAGCGTGGTGTCCCCACTCCAATCGAAATTAAATCCAATTAGACAATAGTAATTGTCTTATAGGAAATAAACTTTTTTAAGTGATCGTGGGTGTAACAGTCGGAGGAGCAATCACACGCTCACCATTCCTCTATTTGGACACAGTTTATAGCACCAATTTGCTCGAAGATCGATCCCATTTGTACAACCATTGAATCTCATATCAATTAAACGTCACATTACAGTTCCCTTATTTAGTCGAATGAATATATGTAATTGGAATAGTTGTAATGAGGTAACCTCAAAGAGTGGGTGTCACTAATACTTGGAATGAGTAAGAGTGTTGGTAAACAATGGCAACACTTTATATGGCTTCTGGTTTATTATAACTTTAGAGGTAAACACAGACGGAGTTTCCTTCTCAAAGCGTTTAAATTTCCACGGAACATATTAACATTAGGGTCACCTTCCTTTATACAAAAAATCTTCCATATTAGGTAATTTAATTCAAGATAGAACCTAAGATTGATTTCTTTGTATAGAGTAATAAATAAAATCGATAACTAATACGCTCGCATCGGATACATAGTTGCAAACATTTTTTTATAAGACCTCAAAGTCAAATGTATGTCATTTGAAAAAATACAGTGTTAAAAAAATACCACGAGCTGGCTCGAACCCACAACCCATGACATGCCGGGTCAGGTGCACTACTATGCTATCGTGGTTCAATCCAACTCGCCGAAAATAATTAACATTATCTACCTACTCTTACTCTGTAAGCCAAAGGAGCCCTATTCAATGTCGACAACTACGTCATCAACATCGACATGTGTTCGCACAAAGCGTAAAATTATATATACCTAACCATAAACACCAATGAATAAAAATACCTATTCTTACCTATAAAATATTATTTGACGTTGATAAATCGCGCACTCCGACTGGTTTAATTAATAGCCGGCAATGGCGGGAGAGAAAATAACATTTTCTTTATTGTTACCTAGCTATGTGACTTGAATGTTTTTCATGTAGTAGTAAATACTAAGGCCGCATTTCCATAGTTCCCCGCCGATCCACATGTTGATTGATGGTCGTCATTCGCGGTGCCACGCGGTGCCATACGCGGCCTTATCTGCCCAGACAGACTAGGTTTTATTAGAAAACGATTAACTAACAAAACCTACATTGTTGCTGATGTGACTAGGCAAAATGTGAAGACTTAGGAATTGGAGCAACAATCAAACAACAATCGTTTTAATAAATGATCGAAGATTGAGTCGGCGTTTCACTTGCTTTAGGAACAGTAATGATTCGCATTTAAAGACGTTACTAACCTAGATTGAGTTTTACACATTGATCTTATGGGCATTAACCTCTATAGGTAATTTTTCTGGAAATACTTTCGTTTCGTAAAGGGATTTTTGTCCAAGCCGTGATCGTATAGATAGATAATCTAATTAAAACAATTATGAATGCCAACAATTAATGTGTTCTAGCAACATTAAATTAATTTATTAATAAAATCATACACGTTAACAAAAAAAAAAACCAAAAAAAAACCATTTAACAAAAGATATGTAACACTTACTCGTACTTAAAGAAATACCACATATTGAAATGAAACTAAGACTTTTACAGGTCTACTCCCATTCATTTTCCACATTAATTTGATTTAATGTTTATTCACATTAATCTTTGACCACAATATGTAAACTAAACGCGAGTAGATTAAAAGTTGTTTCATTTCAATGTGTGTAGTGTTCGCGTGAACTTTAGAAAACAATAAATATTACATTTTTGTAAAACAAAATAAGTAATCATAATTAATGCGTATTGGAGGACATAGACGCCAAAATTCCCTTCGGGAATATCACCTGCTGCGTGAGACCAGAGTGTATACCCATCCCATAAGCAGGAGCATCCATTTTTCATGAAGCGCACACGGAGATATCTCCAGCCCAGCCCTCATTCGTGACGTAGGGTGCATGATGGAATTTTTCACTGCAATTTTACGGTTACAAAATCACGCATCCTATTGTTGCCAACACATAAGCAGTTATATATTTTACGACTATTTAGCATTTATAGTGGGTACTTCAGAAACGTTCTTTCCTCCGGCAGACATGTTAGCTTATATGCCCGACTGGTAAGCCTACCATAATTAAATCAAGTTACCACCACAATTGATAGGTTACCATATACGGCGATCACAAACGGGAGCTATGCATCGGTAAAACCGAAACACACTTTTTAACCGATTTGGATATCGAACCCAGACCTCTGGACCTCGACCCGCACGCTTAGTGTCTTGGTCACTGCAGCGTTAACACAAGTATAATAAATACAATTACTTTATAACAGTTTGCGCTTGTACATGCAAATTTAATTAAGAGACTGCTAAAAAAAATATATAAATTGGGAACTGCTAAAAAAATGCATTAGTTGTGCGCCTCGAGATTGACAGCCACTTACGATAGTTTTTTTTATTTTTTTATATTGACACGTCATAGTGACCACATCCTGCCTGATGGTAAGCAGCCGATGCAGTCCAAGATAATGAGTATAAGTTGAACACACAGTCCGTTGTGATCCGGCTCGGAGCGATGGCAGCGAATCGTACGCGGAGTATGCGCCTGCGCTTAATGGCCTTTACGTTTTACGCATCCTGTTTACAGCTTTGATTGATTTATATGTAACAGTAGTACATGTAATTTATTAGATACCTAATTAAAATCTAATAAAATAAAGATTGAATCATTATTATTTAACTGTGCTTACGTCACGTTATGTTAGTGGTCCCGAGCCATCCCCGTGGCACAGAAGGAATGCCACTAGGTTTTTTTGTTGGTAGACCTACCCTCCACCCGTTCAGCTTTTCGTAGCCAGATGAGGGAAGGGGAGAGTCTCAAATAACCTGGGGCCGCTGCTGGCCCCGGTGTTCAAGTAAGATAGCATTTTACCTATAAAAGAATGTTATCTGAAATGATAATGAATGTTATTACTACACCACCCTATGTTACATTAGTAGAAAATGCTTCATGCATTAAGTCAACCATATAATGTTGTTGAAAAATTTCAATCAAAAGAGGGTTTTTGCCCTAATTTCGACTGTATGCTACTTTGTCGGCTCAGTAACATATAGTTTAAATAGATAGAAAACATTGCTCTATAAAATTTAACGACATTTCTTTGAATATTTGATAACTAACTTAAGGCGACGCATTGGAAATTTACGTGGCGGGCCAACAAAACAAAACATATGAAAGTGATATTTGATAATTGACTTCATTTTGTTAGTTGCAGAAACACGATTTGTCAACTTTTTTAACAGAAAAAAAAATATCAAAGTAACCTCTTTTAAAACATAGATTTGCATTTGACAGGCAAACCAGACCGATTTAAGCATCTAAATTTTTTTAGTAGATTAGTCTTTGTTGCGGAAACCCACAACACACACTATGCTATTGCTTAGAATTACACATTAAAATTACACATTAAAATTACATTAAAATTAACAAAGTCCACTTACAGTTCCATGCCGCTCCCGCCGTCCTGAACGGGATCCATATGTTCCGATGGGGCCCGAATCCGGCTCCGGGTCTTCTAGGGTTCCCTAAACACACCCAAACTACCCCAAAGTGCACCTTCCCACTGAAAATACCTGGTTCAGCAGCGGTGTGGCCGACATCCCGGCTAATTGTTTTCCCGAAACAATTAGTTTACGACGCACACACAATTTGCACAATCCACTTAAGTAGAATAATACGGCTCCAAATGCCCTTATTACTACACAAAACTATTTAATTATCAACACACGATAACCTATGATCCAGCCATATTTGCTTTCCAGAGACAAGAGAATAAAAAAAAGAACAACTAGTGATGGGGCCATTATGCCACTAAACAAAATTGAATCTCGATAATCGATTCGTCCATAATACAAATCAAAGTTTTATTTCTAACAAAAATAAATGCCTGTTTATTTGCAACATCCCGCCACCCAAAGCGGACGTACCGCTTTCTAGCCTGAAATCTTAAACTAGTTAACCGGTAATCGAGCTAAGGTCGCGACCGCGCGATTTAGCACCGATCCATCAACCAACACTTGCGCCACACGCGGAGTCCCGTCCGCGCCCCAGATTAACTTTAAAATGCGACCTCGTCTCCAAAATAACGATGGCAAATTAGCCTCTTTTAATAAAACCAGATCCCCCTCCGAAGGGGGCGACGTCCGGTCTGTCCACTTTACACGCTGCTGCAATAAATGCAGATACTCCAGTGACCAACGACGCCACAAGTCCTGACTCATTTGTTGTATCATTTGAAAACGAGACATCCGGTGTCTGCGTTCATCCTTCCAGGGATACTCAGGCAGGGCAGTGAGTGGCTGACCGACCAAAAAATGACCAGGGGTCAGGACTTCCATGTCATTTGCGTCAGAGGAGAGTGGACAAAGCGGACGCGAGTTGAGAACCGCCTCAACCTTACAAAACACAGTTGTAAGTTCCTCATACGTGAGGGTAGTTTCCCCGACTACCCGGCGCAAGTGGGTTTTTGCCGATTTTACCGCGGCTTCAAATATCCCGCCCCAGTGGGGACAGGCTGGCACACTAAATTGCCATGTGATTCCCCGCTGTGCGAGAGCTTGACTTATGCTATTACAATTTTTATCCAGAAAATCGTTCACATCTTTTAAGTAGTTGGCAGTGCCTCGGTAGTTGGTACCGTTGTCGGACCGAATGAGAGAAGGTAAACCCCGTCGCGAAACAAAACGATCCAGCGTGGCGACAAAGGCTTCCGTAGACAGAGCCGAAACCACTTCCAGGTGGACGGCCTTAGTGGCCAGGCAGACAAAAACGCACAGGTATGCTTTCGTGACCCTAGTGTTACGATAGGCTGTGGTTTTCACCAGAAACGGTCCAGCAAAATCCGTACCGACCCCGTCGAACGGCCTAGTAGTCTGACAAACCCGGTCAGAAGGGAGATCCCCCATCTGTGGCTGCATAGTGGAGGCCTTCACCCGATAACAAGCCACACACTTAAATAACACGCTGCGAACCACTCTCCGAGAGGACAAAATCCAGAACTCCCTCTGTAATATCGCCAGTAACGCATTACACCCCGCGTGAGCGTTTTTCAGGTGTCTATCCGAGACCACCAGTTCTACCAAAGGTCCTCCTTTGGGGAGTAGCAGAGGATGACGGCTACCGAAGGGCAGGTCGGCATTTTTGAGGCGACCTCCAACGCGTAACAGTCCATCCGTCAAAAACAGTCCGTAGTTTTCCAGGTGAAGCCTTCAACACCGCGTGGTGAGGCAAGAAAAAATGATCTGTCGTTGTCCAGTCGACAGTCGCCCGTGACATATGCCCCAAGGCCTCGTATTCTCGCATGAACTCGATATACTTTTCCCGAAGTACCGGATCGCGAGACATACGACGCTCCATGGACAAGAGTCGTTTCTCTGCCAACGCCCTCGATTTTCCCAAGAGAGGGGGACAGTCGATAAAGGGCAGTCGAGTTTCGATCCTACCCGACGCCATCCG
Source organism: Eudonia lacustrata (assembly GCA_947562085.1). Lineage (NCBI taxonomy): Eukaryota > Metazoa > Arthropoda > Insecta > Lepidoptera > Crambidae > Eudonia > Eudonia lacustrata. The sequence continues at coordinate 24,856,785 of OX387315.1, forward strand.
GCGTGTGTGATCCTTATAAAAGGTTTCGCACTCCACATGCTCCGGATCCAGACGGGAGACCATGGGAGGCTCTTCCAGTTCCCAGAAATTTTGCATCGTCCTAGCGATGGAGGTAGTAGCGACGACAGGTGAGACATCCCGCGTCTCCTGGTCGAAAACCGGTCCCATTAAAACGTGTCCAAAGATGGTAGGTATAGCTACCAACGAAGAGCGGCCCAGACTCCGCTGAGGCCCTAAAAGGATCCAGCCCAGTACATCCGCTCCCAATATGAGGTCCACCGGAGCCGGCTCCTCGAAATGAGGGTCTGCCAGCATGAGACCTGATGTGTCAGGCATTGCGTCCCGCGGAATGTCTGTCGGTGGATGCCAACCCAGCAGATTGTCGAGTACGATCGCGGCCGCCGCAATCCGTATCGAAGCGGAATGCACAGGAGAGAAGGAAATGTGGGTCTGACCGGACAGACCCCCCACTTCTGTATCTCCGACTCCCCGAATCGGAACTGAGGGAGACGCGCACTCCAGACGTAGGCGCCTCGCTACCCTCGTAGTAATTAAGCAGCCCTGTGCCCCAGTGTCTAGGAGGGCTCGTATCCGGACGAAGTCCCCCCTAGGTCCCCAAACGCGTACCTGCGCGATGGGCAAAAGAACCGTCCTCGGTTCCGACGTAGCCCGACCACAGGCTAGTCACGCGTCAGAGCCAGCAGCCGACCCTGTCGAACCGTGATGACTCGGCCAGTAAGTCGGACGCGTGCAGGCCACCATCCGGGGTGGTGCGTATCCAGGTGCCCTACCATACCGGTGATAGGGTGGGTGGTATTCCAACCTCGGGTACTCGTGCAGTACCGGTGAGAACTGTTGACGGTTCTCACGTCGTTGTTGTTCCGGTAACGGCGGCGGAGGATACGCGTACGAGTATCCGGGTGTTGGGTCCGGAGGTGGGGCTCCCTGTACCCAGTGGCCCTTAGAGGCACCAACTCCTGGTGTTGGTCGCGCCGGGTGCCGGGTTGTAGCCAGAACCCGGCTCCGCTCCGGCGGTCCCCAACTCACCTGAGCCGGGGTGTACGAGGGGTTGTAGTGTGGCGGCCGTGGCGGACTCCGTCTTTCCGGAGGCGGAGTTGACCCCGGCCCCAAACCGCCACCCGTGGGAGATCCCCTCTCCCGAACCGGTGCCGAGCCCTCAGCACTACGGGTGCACAGCAAGCGATGGTGCGGTCCGCCGCACACATCGCAAGGCCTCACCTGGGGACACTCATTATACCTATGTCCTCCCAGGCAGGCATAACACAATCCTCGTGTCCGAACGAGGTTTCGGCGCTCTTTCGTGGGCAGCCCGAGAATTGCTGGACATAGCTGCTCCAAGTGCTGCTGCCCGCAAATCCGGCATCCAGAGCCGGGGTTGATGGCGGCCGCAGCCACCAGCCTGCCGCGACCCTTCCCTGGGTTGCGTGGCGGCTGGGCGCCGTAGACTCCGGAAGTGCGGGCCGGCGCACTTGTCGGAGCCTCCTGGGAGGCTAGCTGGTTTTCCAGCAGGCCAGCCTCCTCTTCCAGGAACTCCAGAAGTTCCCCTATCGAGGGCAGAACGCTGCCGAGATCCTTGTGGACCAGTCGATTCCGCTCGAACTTGTCCCTCATCTCCTGCGACAACTTGGCCAGAACTATGTGCAGAAGAAGGAAGGACCACTGGTCGACGGGCAGTCCGAGCGTCCTTAACCCGTTTAAGGACACTGTGAGCGGGGTGATCAGCTGCGTCCTCAGCTGAGCCCTATGGTTGACCCTCGGCAATCCCAGCAGATGGGTCACGTGCGCGTCCGCCTGAAGACGCGGCTTTTCGTACCGCTTCTCCAGCAGCTGCATGGCGGTGTCGTAGCTCGCATCCTGCAGCTCCAGATGCTGTACGAGCTGTCTGGGTTCTCCGTCTAGGAAGGAACGGAGATATGCCAGCTTTTCGGCCTTGGTGAAATCCTTCCGAGTATCCACCAAGGCCAAAAACATGTTCCGGAATCCAGCCCAGTCCCGCATACATCCGGTGAAATGCGGGACCTCCAGGGCACCCAATCTTCCCATGGCGCTGGGTCCAGAGGTGTGGAGCGAAGCGGGGCGCGCAACAGGCTTCCCCTCCCGCAGTCGCTCGATGTCCTTCACCCGCTGAAGGACCTCGTCGTAAATGTCTTGGATGTGCTCCAGATCCTTGACATATTGGGCGTGGAGGGCCAGCTCCTTCTCCCCGACCGGGTCGGTTGACAATAGAGCGGTTACCGACCGCTCGGCCAACAAGAAACGAGCCTGCATTTCTTTCGAACGCGTCTCCAAGGCGTCCTCCCGGTTAGGCCGATCTACTAATGCAAGCAGTCCGGTGAACCACCGGAGCTGCTGAGCCAGCTCCTGCCGTGACGCTGTCATTATAAATAATTTAAACTAAATAAACCTAAACACAAAATTAAAACGAGTCAATGAAAACACGGAATCGATTATCCCGAATCCACTCGATGCTTTCAATTGAACGAAATTAAATTAAATTAACGTTCTGAGAAATGTCCCAGCCCAAATGAATGAACGAACAAAACAACGGTACTACCAACCTTACAATTTAACCGCACCTGTCCCGGAAGTGCCATTTTACACAAAATGAGCTTAACCTATTACGAACTAACAAAAAATACACAAAATTACACCGATTAACCTAGAGGTCCGGTATTAACCACGCTCTGCTACCAAAATGTTGCGGAAACCCACAACACACACTATGCTATTGCTTAGAATTACACATTAAAATTACACATTAAAATTACATTAAAATTAACAAAGTCCACTTACAGTTCCATGCCGCTCCCGCCGTCCTGAACGGGATCCATATGTTCCGATGGGGCCCGAATCCGGCTCCGGGTCTTCTAGGGTTCCCTAAACACACCCAAACTACCCCAAAGTGCACCTTCCCACTGAAAATACCTGGTTCAGCAGCGGTGTGGCCGACATCCCGGCTAATTGTTTTCCCGAAACAATTAGTTTACGACGCACACACAATTTGCACAATCCACTTAAGTAGAATAATACGGCTCCAAATGCCCTTATTACTACACAAAACTATTTAATTATTAACACACGATAACCTATGATCCAGCCATATTTGCTTTCCAGAGACAAGAGAATAAAAAAAAGAACAACTAGTGATGGGGCCATTATGCCACCAAACAAAATTGAATCTCGATAATCGATTCGTCCATAATACAAATCAAAGTTTTATTTCTAACAAAAATAAATGCCTGTTTATTTGCAACAGTCTTAAAAGTAGTTAATTTTTTTTAAATAACTTGTAGTTTTAATTTGAAGGAAAAAAAACAGTTTTTCTTATGGTACGGGGCGCAAACGCTCCGTATGAGATTAATTGTTTAGCGATGCGTCGCCTTAAGGATATCACCAAAAACCTCATAGGATTTTCACAAATATTTAACATTACCTGTATGGCAAGTTTTAAAACTTCACTGTCATCGTCGGTACCGGCGTAATTTGAAAATCCATCTATTCCTTACCTACATTATTCGATTAGGTACACGACCCCGTCTGATTATCATTCCGATAGGTAACAAAACAAATCGGCGCCTTAATGATACAGTCCGGGCAATGCCCGGGGTGTAGAGTGGTGATCACGCCTTTGCCCTAATTTTGTTGTGTTCCGTTAAAAAGTATCGTCACGCATGTTTTTGGGTAACTTTGCTATAGTTCTTGAGGATATTAGTTGTTAGTATGAGTATTGAGGAAGTTAGTTCTTTTCTTTCATTGAATACTTAAATTCTGTTTTTAGTTTAGGCCAGGGATGGGCAAACTTCTTCATTCGCGTGACAATATTTACTAAAAGTAGGCCAGGCTATTAAATTTTTTGCTGTATATTTTTTAATAAATAAATATTTTTTTGTGAATAACAAGTATTGATAGGTATGCATTTTCTGACCACACACGCACTTGAATTTTTGTTTAATGGTCGCGGGCCGGACTTCGATCATTCACGGGCCGGAGATGGCCCGCGGGCTGTAGTTTGCCCATCCCTGGTTTAGGCACAGACATACCTAGTAATTTTTTTTCCTGAAGTGTCTATAAGGGCAAAACATATTTAGATAGGTACCTACTTACACTTTTCCAAATTACTTTTTTTTTTACAATAAAACTGTCATGCAGACGATATGATGCTGCTGAGTGCTTCTGCATGCGGTTTGTCGAGGCTGCTTGGCATTTGTGAGAAATACGCTGCCAACCACGGCTTGTTAATAATGTGAGAAAAAGTCAATGTATATGGTCTTTCAGGCTCGAGGAGGGTGTCTAGGTCAGATTCCAACTATCAAACTTAACAGTTGTACTCTAAATAGAGTAAGTTGAACAGTTTAAGTACCTAGGACATCTAGTAACTTCGGATCTGAGTGCCAAGTGCGAGTTTCATCCGCCATTCGATCACGTTAACGAAAACGAGAATTTGTATGGCAAAACGTTAACTCTTCTCATATGACACCAGGAGGCGCTGCTTCAATGCCATACTCATTTTCGTTTTCGTAAACGTAATCGAATGAATACGGATAGTTAACAAAACTCACACTAGGCACCCTGAAGGATAATACTGACATAGAAAGAAAGGAGCGCAGGGCGTTGTCTGTTAGAGCCAATATGATACTTAGCGCGCAGATTTTTTCGTTGTTCGAGAGACGTCAAAATCACTCTTTTCAGGGCATTTTGTAGTACGTCCTTTTATACCTACTAACAATCTATGGGTGTGTTATACTCTAAAACAATTCAACGCTCTGCGCGTACTGAATAATAACGCCTTTAGGGTGTTCTTGGGGTTGCCCGGCTTCTGCAGCGCATCAGGGATGTTTGCCGAGGCGCGTGTGGATTGCTTTCACGCTATGATGCGAAAACGGTGCACATCCCGGTGCAGGGTGCGGGCCAGCCACGACAGCATCCTCCAGGTGCTTGCGGAGAGGTTTCACTGTCAGTAGTTTGTTGTTGTTTGACGACCTCCTTGGTCGAGTGGTTTGTACACCGGTTTTCATGGACTCGCCATCTCTGAGGTCCCGGGTTCGATCCCCGGTCGGGTCAATTTAGAAATTATTGTTTTTCTAAATTGTCTCAGGTCTGGGTGTTTTCTATGTATAATAAGTATGTATTTAAGTATTTTAAGTATGTTTATCCATTGTCTAGTAACCATATAACGAGTTTCATAATGAAGCTTCCCTTGGGCTAGATAATTGGTGTGAGTGTAGGAAAATTTATTATTATTACTATTTATTACCTTTGTGACATGGTTCACCTGACTATGTCAAAATAATGTTTTAATTTGTTATTCCATTTAAATTTAGTTTAAAGTGTAATTTGATTCAATTAATTTATAATTTATCTACCTATTGATTTTATTGCTTTGTGTTTGTATTTGTTTGGTAAATAATTTAAATATAATTAAATTTATTTATTACTTTAATTGAATTTGTTAATTTTAGTAACATAGGCTAAGGTAATTATTGTAACTAACCCAAATGAGCCATGATGCTTAAATAAAATATATTGAATTGAATAACTGTTATCATTATCGCATTATTTGATATATATTCAAGAATATCGTCGGCTTGCTGCAAGAACTCATTGACGCAATTGTATTTAACGCCTTATGTCATCATATGGTATCAGAGATTTAGTTAGATTTTTTTTTTGTTACTACTTAATAAAAAAAACACATACCTACGTAACGTAACGTAAACAAAATTTCTCGATCTATTTATTTATATAATGTAATAACTTCTTGCAGAAAGCCGACGATATGCAAGGTTTTTGCCATTAAGTTGCCCTTGTTAAAGCTAAGCAAACTTTTCTCTTCCAGCGGGAATGCATCTCAGTGCACATAGGGCAGGCGGGCGTGCAAATCGGCAACGCGTGCTGGGAGCTGTACTGCCTAGAGCACGGCATCCAGCCCGACGGGCAGATGCCCTCGGACAAGACGCTGGGCGGCGGCGACGACTCCTTTAACACCTTCTTCAGCGAGACCGGCGCCGGCAAGCACGTGCCCCGCGCGGTGTTCGTCGACCTCGAGCCCACTGTCGTTGGTGAGTCTGATCATCATCATAATCAGCCCAGTTTAGTCTACTACTCGACATAGGAATCTTCTAATGCTGAGCCCGATCTTTGGCCATTCTCTTCCAACAGCTGCCAACCACTGTGAATATCGTCTCTCCACCGCGGCGGAGAGCGTTCTGCACTACGTTTGCCGAGTCTAGGGTCTAGGCCACTCCAGGACACATCTACCACAGCTGCTAACGGTCCCGCGGCTAATATGAGCAGCTCACTGCTACTTTATCTTGCTAACTCTTCGAGCTATGTTAGTTACCTACTTGCTTTCCCTGGCGACTTCATTTACCATATACCATATACCTATATTATAAATCAACAATCAATATTTAAAATAACAATCAACTTATTGGCTTAATCTCCATGCTTGCCAAATGCGAGTTGGTGATCACAAACCCGGGCTATGCATCGGGTTATCCGAAATACATATTGCCCGACCTGGGAACTAAACTCAGAACCTCCGGAGGTCGGGCTGAGCGCTTATTTAACCACTTAGCCACCGACTGTTTGCAGACGAAGTGCGCACCGGCACGTACCGGCAGCTGTTCCACCCCGAGCAGCTGATCACCGGCAAGGAGGACGCAGCCAACAACTACGCGCGCGGCCACTACACCATCGGCAAGGAGATCGTGGACGTCGTGCTCGACCGCATCCGCAAGCTGGCTGACCAGTGCACCGGCCTGCAGGTCAGTCTCACCACCACCGAGGCGGGGACCGGCACGTGCCATCAGCTGTTCCACCGCGAGCTACTAATCACTGTCAAGGAGGACGCGGCCACTACGCCATCAGCAAGGAGATCGTGGACGTCATGCTCGACCGCATCCTCAAGCTGGCCGACCAGTGCACCGGCCTGCAGGTCACTCTTCACCGCATGACCATTTCCAAACTTTAAAGTAGCTTTACATAAAACAACTGTTTGCAGATACATTAGTTACGCTTTACACAGCAGAGTAACGAGATATCTCATCTTTGTGGGGGGCCAGCTGAGATTTTCCTTACTTAGCACACTTTGTGCAACATCTGTAAAAAAACAACGAAAAAGCACTTGGACAAAATGTTACATGAATGAATATGGATTAGTTAGAATTCGGGCTCTTTTGACATAGCAGTTAGGACAAGTAGGTATCGTCACATTTAGGTTCTTCGGCTAATAACATAACATTGGTAGAACAAATTGTTATTAGAACTGATGGCCCATTGTGGCTGTTTGGGATATTTTTTATTGTTTTATGTTATGATAATAAATATGCTATAATATTTCCCCAGGGTTTCCTGGTGTTCCACTCGTTCGGCGGCGGCACCGGCTCCGGCTTCACGTCGCTGCTGATGGAGCGGCTCTCCGTCGACTACGGCAAGAAGTCTAAGCTCGAGTTCTCTATCTACCCTGCACCTCAGGTACAACTTCTACAATGACGTAGGCAGCATAAGTTAAATCCTTTGGCACGGAGGACTGTAATCTTCATCGCATCGATCACGCAGACTTTTGGGACTGTGCGGCCATATAATCAAGACGACCTAACCATGTCAACCAATTGGAACCCGACTATCGTCATCATCATGGTCCAAGGCTGTAAGAGTCGAGTTTCTTCCACCTTGAAAAACACTTGCATGTAGGGTTGCCAACCATACTTTAAAATAACGTATCCTACATTATTTTCCATCCCCATACTTTGTTATTTTTAATAATAATAAAGTATGGAAAATACTTTATTTCCGACTAATGCGTGCGTTTAAACGGGATATTCCTGTTGACTTAATTTCTGAACTACTGAATGATACTCAGACTTAGGTGAAGTGAAACGAAACGCAACGCTTAAATAAATAAATTTGGAAAATACTTTATTTTTTCTTCAAATCTTTTTTTTATACTAGTTAGTGACAGATTTACTTTAATTTTCTGAAAAATAGTTGGCAACCCTACTTGCATGACCTTAGTTGCAACAAAACAAACTAAGTCGGAGTCCTTTAGTTCACTTAACTTACATTCCTACGTTACACAATTGGCAGGGTAGTAGTAGCACCAGTGTCATACAGGACTCAGGACCTTAAATCATTAAAAATAGGGGTCAGAACCTGATTTTAGTGTTTAGCAACAATTCAATTCATACCACCTCCTTCCTAGCTAAAATCCTTTAAAATTGACCTCCTTGTAAGGCCTAATGACCTCATATGATGACATAATAAGGTTTTGCATTACGGCCCAACTAAATATCTAAGTATATTCACTTACCGTCCAGCGACCTCATCTGATGACAATTCACAAATAAAGAATAGCACCAATGTGATCAAACGAGAACAAAAATGTATCCGGTTTTATGCACGGAAATCTATTGCTCTATTGATTTAATATGTAAAAAAAAATAATCAAGAGTAGTTCTAGTTCTATCACATTTTTATTCCCAAATATTTTGTTCTGGGCGGAACCTACTAAGTCGATTATGTGATGATGTGATGACAAAAGGGCGTAAATTTACATGAGTAATTTAACACTGGGCCTTACGAGGTTAATTATCGAAAATAGGTGTCAGTACTTACCTAATTTTAGTGTTTAGCAACAATTCAATTCATACCACCTCCATTCTAGCTAAAATCCAATAAAATTTCAATAAAAATCGATGTTGGTTATTGGTGACGAAAACTGTATCGAACGCGATGTGGTGACACAACGATAACTGCTTATTTTTAGTTGTAGTATAGATAATAATTCATAAAATAGCCTAGATATACAGGGTCACTTTTTTATCACCGTCCAAAACTTCTGAGATGACTCTCGTGACAAACGAACAACTCTTATTATTGGACCAACTCCCTAACTCGAAAATAAAATTCAGCTGTTCTATACAAAACATCAATATTCATTCGACCAAAATGTTGGAACAGCTGTCACGAGAGTCATCTCAGAAGTTTTGGACGGTGATAAAAAAGTCAACCTGTAGATATACCTACAGGCCCTACAGCAGAACAAATGCTTCCTATTGGCGTTAGCTTAAATATAACGTATTTACTATTCCTCTTCTTGTCAACGTAACTGTTTGTGCTGTGTTCAAACACTATGAACAATGTGTTGCAGGTGTCGACGGCGGTGGTGGAGCCGTACAACTCGATCTTGACGACGCACACCACGCTGGAGCACTCGGACTGCGCGTTCATGGTGGACAACGAGGCCATCTACGACATCTGCCGGCGCAACCTCGACATCGAGCGCCCCACCTATACCAACCTCAACAGGCTCATCGGACAGGTCAGTCAAAGACAAAATCTATTGATCAAAGTCAAAATCTATTGATCAAAGTCAAAAGCTATTGATCAAAGTCAAAATCTATTGATCAAAGTTAAAATCTATAAATCGAAGTCAGTCATATAAAATTATTTATACTGTACCTTACGTACTTCTCCTCCTCCTTGGTCGAGTGGTTTGTACACCGGTTTTCATTGCGTCGCCATGTCTGAGCGCCCGGGTTCGATCCCCGGTCGGGTCAATATAGAAATTATTGTTTTTCTAAATTATCTCGGGTCTGGGTGTTTTCTATGTACTTACTTCTATATACTTATTAAGTATGTATTTAAGTATTTTAAGTATGTTTATCCGTTGTCTAGTAACCATTTTAACGAGTTTCATAACGAAGCTTCTCTTGGGCTAGATAATTGGTGTGAGTGTAGGAAAGTTACTTTATTTTTTTTATTTATTTACTTATTCACCTAAGTCATAGCACAAAATTACACCTACCACGTTTTCTCTGTACCACCATATAGTCGACTTGTAGAGATTGTAAAATTCTGTATGTAACGTATGTTGCATATGCACAGAATACTTAATAGTGCATAAGTTTAAATAACATACCTAAATATCAAAAATTATTTTTTAAATCAACATAGAAAATAAGCACTTTTGAACCTACTATACTTCTAAAGCATGCTTCCTGGCCTGGTGGTAGGGTTCTGTGCCCAGATTACGGGCAGAATGAAAACCACGCTGATACACATTTCTTCCCCCAAACAGCTTTGTTTTGCATTGCAGTTCTTTGGTCGTAGGCTATTGCATCCAATTACCTAAAGGGCATAGGCGGCATAAAATCTGAAGCTTTAAGGTCGGTAACATGCCCTTGCCCTTTGATAACGTCCATGGATACGGCACTCTTGATCAATGTAACAATTTAACTACCTATGTCACTTCACTACGTATATATAAGTAGTCATCTAATGAAAAGCAACCGGTCCCCAGATCGTGTCGTCCATCACGGCGTCCCTCCGGTTCGACGGCGCGCTGAACGTGGACCTGACGGAGTTCCAGACGAACCTGGTGCCGTACCCGCGCATCCACTTCCCCCTCGCCACCTACGCGCCCGTCATCTCCGCGGAGAAGGCCTACCACGAGCAGCTCACGGTGGCGGAGATCACCAACGCTTGCTTCGAGCCCGCTAACCAGGTTAAAATTTTAAACAATTGCAATTTTATTTTCCCCCTTCCTACACTTCCTTTTTTGTGGGTTGAAAACCGTTACAATATTTTCTTCGCAGTTTATGGAGTAGGTATGTCGTAGCGTTGAGTATTACTAGATGTCTTTGGGCAGAAGTAATGAATGTAGGTTTCACTATCATCAGAAATTACACTGGGTATCAAAATATGAAAAATTTCAGAACACATCAAAGCTTGTGCTTTAGAACAAATAGACAGGTATAAAGGTCATTAATAGTAGATACATATTTTATGTGAGTAAGGTCGTAAAGCTGATATGATAGAATTATGTTTGAATATGTTAATTGACTATTTGAAAACTCAACCACCCGACTATAAGCTCTTATATACTCGTATTTATCCCAAACTTCAGATGTTCTCGAGTCTCAAATCGTTCAACAATTATACTTCACTGGTCTCATTTTATACTTTCTGTAATTTCAGATGGTGAAATGTGACCCTCGTCACGGCAAATACATGGCTTGCTGCATGCTGTACAGGTGATGACATTTTCAAATACCAAAGCTACTAATCATCTTTTCATTTTATCCATTGTTATTATGAATCTTTATTATCCTTCTTTATATCTTTATTATCCTTTCCAGAGGCGACGTGGTGCCAAAAGACGTGAATGCAGCCATCGCCACCATCAAGACAAAGAGGACCATCCAGTTTGTGGATTGGTGTCCCACAGGATTCAAGGTGAGCATTGCAGCTCGGAAGGATACATATCCGTACATATCCGCAGTGGAGCGTACATACGCTCCACTGCTGGGCCCAGGCAAACACCTTTCCACAAGAGGACATGACGAGTCATAGGAAGTCATACCACGCTCTCTCTCTGTCCAGAAATAACATTATGAGGTTGATATTAATTCAGATTTTGCATAGAAAGTTCTGATAAAATATCCCTCTCTCGAGCACAATCTTAACTTTTCAAGAATAAACTATTATATTCTTATCGAACTGATAAGTGATGCTTGAAATTAAACACTAGCAGGAAATGACAACAATGGGTTAAAATAATTCATATCAATGTGTAGTTTTTAAAAGTGCTTTCGTGCAGACTAAATCTGGTATATAGATGTCCTTACAGATGTAGAACTAATATCGCCGTCTCTGTAAGAAGCAAATCAAGTCAAAGTACGAAATTGTGCTAACTGAAGAAAGACTGCTTTACTACAAAACGATGGCTAAAGTGCGCTGCTTAAAACTGATGCTGTCACTTTTCAGCAATTAATACTTTTATGCTACGGCCACACTATCGCGGTATCGCTCCGAACATTGCAGTTTTCACGACAAGCAATAATTACATTTTTGACAGTGTTCTGAAATGTGACTATTGCTTGGCCCGACTTGTCAAAATGTTCGCAATACCACGGTAGCAGAGTGAACGAGAGCGCGGCAACAGTGCCGTGATCTTGAATTGACGTACGAGCTGTAGCTACCGGCTACGGTTGAGTGAGCCACACATAGTTAATTTATTATTGTGTGAATTTGGGTGTCTTATATATTATAAATGAAACACACAATTTAGGTGTACACTATAAAATACTTATATCATTATAAAGTACAATCATAATCAAATATTAATTTACAAATTAGACACAGCAAAATATTGACGCCTCGCTCGGCCAGTTTTGAAAGCTGCGTTATTAAATTTAATAACGTAATATATCCGCATGCCAATGTATAATTTTTTTAAATATATTATTGGAAAGCTTTTACATGGAGGTACATATTTAAAGTCGGACATATTATCAAAAATAGTTTTGGCTAGTTTTGAATACTTATGTAATACATTTTTCTATTTCCAATAAAGAAACAAGGTTTAAATAAGATCGGCAGCGCTCAGTGACATACTTGTTATTCTCCGTTACTACAGCAACATACGCTGCCCGATCCGCGTTTGCGATGACAGCCGCGTCATCGGGTACTCCTTTCCCATGCATTTTTCCGTGTGCCAATGTAGGTGAACTACGAGTTTGTGTGCGTGCGTTTCGGAGCGCTTGTGTGAAGTTGCCGCACTCTCGTTCTCTCTGGCGATAGTGTGGCCGTAGCATAAGACAGAGACACATTATTTGAAACACGTATTGCGCCATGGTTTAGTTTATTGTAGTAAGCGGCTAACGTTTGGCAGGTGGGCATCAACTACCAGCCGCCGACCGTGGTGCCGGGCGGCGACCTCGCCAAGGTGCAGCGCGCCGTGTGCATGCTCTCCAACACCACCGCCATCGCCGAGGCCTGGGCCAGGTGGGTTGCTAAGAGCTTTTCAATATCAAAGGCACTTCTTCTTTAGTTCATCTGACATTACGTGGCTATAAGGCCACAAATTGAACCACATTCAATTGTCATCACAGGGGATCTTTGCTAACAGCAATGATCTGTCAGAGAGAGCAGAGCCTAAATAATAATAATAATATTAATAATATAGTAGATAAACAATAATAAATAGTAAGCGTCTGATGAGGGACATCCTTTTAGTGGTCTAGACCGAGGTGCCGGGTTCATTTCTCAGCAGAGGTACGGTCACAATCATAGTTATGACAACGTTTATACCATTTGTAACTCTTATTTCATTGTATTATGAGATTTCGTTATACGATTAATTAGTCTTTACAGTACTCGTCGATCAACCGATCATGGACATATGGTGTACAGTCACAAGTGATTATGTAAAAAGAAGGATTCTAATTTGTTATATTAATATTTTTAGTCAGCTAATGACAATGTTTTATTTCGACAGATTGGACCACAAGTTCGACCTGATGTACGCGAAGCGTGCGTTCGTGCACTGGTACGTGGGTGAGGGCATGGAGGAGGGCGAGTTCTCGGAGGCCCGGGAGGATCTGGCCGCGCTCGAGAAGGACTACGAAGAGGTCGGCGTCGACTCTGTGGAGGGCGAGCTCGACGAGGAGAACGAGTACTAAGCACCAGTCATAGACCAGTACTCAGTACTTTTGCATAGAGCAGTACTAAGTACTACGTTATAAAGCGGTTCTATGTAACTACCATGGAAGGAGGTTACTTTTGAATTGAGAGTAACATGGTAAGAATCCCGTTAATAAGTACTCTAATAGAGATCATAATTATAAATCTTTATCGGTTTACATGATCTTAAAACTAGGTATAATGTCTACAAATGGGCCCAGCAAGGGCATTTCAATATTAAAATATTATTACTCTAGGATGATTATAACACCTGGGTGAACCGTTTTAGCAGCTTATTAAAGAACTTTATTACACTTGATCAAAAGTAGTAACCTCGTTCCATGATGCTACATTAGTAACCAGTTCCGTTTTATGTTAATGCTAAGTTAGTACTAATACTTAGTATGTGTTAGAATAAAGTACTGGGGCGATAGGTAGCCAAAGTAACATTAAGAAAACGATAGCGAAGTTCGAAAAGAATAAAATGTATGGGATTGACAAGATTGACCACGTGATTTAGCGCGGCTTATGTCAATCCCATACATTTTATTCTTTTCGAACTTCGCTATCGTTTTCTTAATGTTACTTTGGCTAAGCCTACTGGACATATTACGTTAACTTCAGTGACCTTAAACCATAAATACATAATATGTATTTTTCATAATTGATTAATTAATTCCCGACTATTGACACTCTCATATAAATACAAAAGTAATATGTATTTTTCATAATTGATTAATTTATTCCCGACTATTGACACTCTCATGGAATCATAAAAATCAATTCTTGCCAGCCAATCTATTTGATTTATTCTATTGTGTGGTAAATTTGAGTTTGACAACTATTAATAAGTTTAATATTATATTATGTTTAAGGGAAAGTAAGCTTGTTCGTGTGTAAGTTTGCAAACAGTACAAACTTTTGAAAATTAACTTTCATAATTTGAAATGCAAAGTTTGGAACTGGGTAACATTGCGTTTGCTCTCCGGCTAACTTTATGCATTTATTAATTATAACACTCGTGATAATAATCTAACGTCTGCATTTTCGAATATAAGGGTAGTTGACATATTTTTTAAGCTAACTTATGAAGTTTTATTTTGTGCTTCTTATGATAATTAGAGTTTTATACATTTGTGGATGATTCGTTTGCACAATAAATTTTTACACATAAATTAAATTATGTCGTTTCATTTTTGGCTATGGCGACAGATCTAGATTGAAAAGTGATTAAGAAGAAGGAAATACTAAGGTCGACTGAATTGAAAAATATGTATGAAAGTAGACAAAATCAACGTTTCGTAGTCCCCTGATTCCTCCTCTTAAACCGGACCGATTTAATTATTTTATTCATTAAAAATTAAAGAAAGGCTTTGGCTGTGTCCCTAAGTTTTCCTTTTTTTCATAAATTAATTATTAAAAAAGATATGAACCTTTAAAAACCTTAAAAATAGGCCAGATTTTGCACTGTTTTTTCGGAATTTGACGAGATTATATAAAAAAAAACAAAACATAGGGACACAGCGAAAGCTTTTCTTAAATTTTTAATGAAAAAGTTATTAAATCTAAGGAAAAGATTTTGTCTATTTTTCATACATATTTTTCAATTCAGTCGACCTTAGTATTTCTTCTTGAGGTATAATATAGGTTTTATACAACGTTATTTTTAGTTTATACGAAACCTGAAAACTGTTTGTTCAGAATCAGTAATAGAATCGATTTAAATATTTTTTATACCATGTTACATTTTGACCAAATAATATTTACAAAATCTCAAATAAAGTACACCCTACTAAAAAAAAACTGACTCGTGCGCCGGCCGCGCGCATCGCTTGTCACATGGATGCGAGAGGGCGCAAGGTCGCAGTCGCAGCGCACCAGTTGCACGCACGTGGACGCACGCCACCCCCACCCCCCGTGTCAGTCACCCGGAACCTATCGACCGGTGTCAATGTGTCGCATGCGCCCCGCGCGTCCTGCCTGGCTTGACTCTTGCTCCCGCGCAACCGTTTTTTGTCGATACGGAAACTAACAAGTTTCCGTATCGACAAAAAAGGGTTTCGATTCTGAGCTTTGGCTCAGTACACAGAAATGGTACGAACGCAAGCTGTGTGTGGTGATAACGTTTCCGCGGCGGCGGCAGTGCGACGACGTTACCAATTCGTAGTTAATCAATAAGTGCGCACGCGTGCGCAAGTAACGCACGAGCACGTTCGCACGAGGACAACTGGACAGCACAAAAAACTTGTAACTTCGTGAGTTTTCCAGATATTATTTAAAAAAAATTTTGTACTGATTCTTTAAATAAATATATTTGACCCGTGTTTCGATTTTCGTATAAACTAAAAATAAGGTTGTAGGTATATTGACGTGTGGCCGATGGCCGGTGGGTTTTATATGTTGTAAGTTGTTGTATTACTTACCAATTGAAACTAACATTTGAGGTATAAAAGTTTTATTCTTAATGCGTAGGTATTATAAACAACCATGTTATACACAACTTTATGCATCTGTAAACATACATATTTTTTTCATTGTTGTCTTCTAGTGAAGATAGTTCCTTTAAAAATCGTCTCAAATTTATTTATTCGATCCTATTCAGAAAATATATAACTACACTTTGTACAACTATAAAAAAAAGTTTTTGTTGAACATTTCCGATAAACATTTATTTCATACAAATAATTCGGCGTAAAATTTTTACAATAATGACTGAAGACACAACTGAAGAATTGTAACGAAATCTTCGCTAATAAAATATTATCCTTATGACGAGACCAACTAAAGTAAATTTTGTTTATAAAATAAGAGCCACCGTAAATTGAAGCTGTGCTCATTTCCGATAAAGTTAAAAAAAAATTAAAATAATATTGTAAATTATAAAAATCCTTTAATAAAGACGACTTTATTAATTTACAATACTTTCATTCCAAAAAAGTTCTTACGACCTTACTGTTAGAGACTGCAATGTATTAGAATGAGAAATCGGAGCTTTGTTTTAGTTACAATATGTTGGCCTTATAATATTTTTCCTTATTATGTTGTAACTTGAAATCAGCTCGTTCCCTGCAGACATCGATAATGTTACCACTATTTTAAAGTTGGACTAGAATTAGTTCTCTTAAGGTATATTTGGCTATACAATAGCATCGAAAGCGATACCGTATGGTGATAAACGGCCAGGAGATATGGAAAGAATTTTCATATTACCATTTATAGTGCTAGTAAGTTTTCGAGCGGCGAGCACAAGCTTGTAGCAGTAGCATACTAGATTCTCCGAGGAGATATCAATAAAAAAGATAACTAAAAAAACAATGAAATAAAGGTATCAAGAACAGAAAACTAGAAAGCGCCTTTTAAAGGTTCTTCATCTGTTCGGGTTGACTGTGTCGTGAGAAGGAAAAACGCTCGGCACAAGAGCTCGTAAGCACGCGTTTTATAATTGGTCCAAACACTATCTGCCAACGAGTACGATGTCTTGAAACTTTCATGAATGTACATGCGTACTGTATCTGAACATAGTATCACTAAAAGAGGGGGGAAAATTGAATTATATGACGGACAACAAAAGCAAAGATGGACGCTGTGCCATTTAATAGAGTACAATATACTGCTTGATATACATGTGTCAGTAATGTCGTACTGCGCGCAGCTTTTGTATAAGCATGTGCGTAATTATCAGTCTACAAATATCCTAAAATTGGGCTTGGTCCTCCCCTTACGGACAGGGGATATCGATAGACGGGGTTTAAAGATATATTTTTTTTATATAATGGGTTTGACATTTACCTCATGGGCCAAGATGGAGTTAAAGATGAAGCGATCCGAGTGCCTGATGCGGGTATTAGCCGTTTGATCACGTTAAGGAAAACGAGAATTTGTATCGCTGCTTCAACGTCAGCAGCGCCTAATGATAAACAAGGAGACTTAACATTTTGTGAATAAACGCTAGCGTGCCTTTTCTCAATCGAGAGTTTGCCGTTGGGCCAAAGCGGCTTTTACAACTTTACTGGACTTTTTTGGGGGCAGCGAGAACCTTAACAGGTTGACCGCCACCGGGCCGAGACACAATAGAAATTCAATCGTTTGTCATTCATATGCTACGCTTAAGATGTTAAAGGGTTCCTCAAGCCGTGTGATCGAAACATCGTCAGAAGGGTTTTAAAGGGAACGGCATCACTCGAGCGCGTGCCCGTTTCATACTAGATTCTCCGAGGGTTCGGAACGGATCGGGATTAACGTGATGGAGAGGCAAATAAAACTCGAATTAAGCACCCTGTTCTTTCTTTAAAAGACGAGGCTTGTAGGGTTTTGGAAACGCACTTGTCTTACTTTGGCGCATCGGTTCGGTATCGAGTTCATTAGTCGGGCTTGTGCGCGTGCGCATGCGCAGACGCAGACGCAGGCGCGGGCGCGGCGGCGGCGGCGGCGGCGGCGCGCGGGAACCAGCCGCGCGGCGGACGCAAAGGCGGCGGGTCGCTCATCAGCTCGCCGAACAACCAGTGCCTGCGAACGAACGAGCGTTTGTGACGGATTCAATGTTTGTTTGCTATGGCTTACGCGAACACTGCAGAACTTGTCAACTTTTTACATGTAATATTATTGCGTAATAATATAATAATAAGCAATTTTTTTTCTAGTAATAAATATAGCCCATGTTACTCAGCGCTAATGTAGCATTCTAACGGCGAAAGATTTTTTTTAAATCGGTCCAGTAGTTTATGAGTTGACGTGAGTGTCACCTGCGCTGCCTGGTGACGCGCACGCGGTCGCCCTTGCGCAGGCGCAGGCGCGGCTCGTCGCTGCAGGGCGGCGCCATCGCCGCGCGCGGGAACTGCAGCAGCGGCACCCAGCGGCCGCCGTACGCCGCCGCCACGCAGTACACGCGCGACCGCAGCCGCTTCTCCAGCTTCTGCGCCTGCTGCTCGCGCTACGGACCACACGTACGCTACAGCCACCTCGCTATAGGTAGTGCCAAACTTCTAGCTCGCTCTGAAGTTGCGTTGCGGAAGTGTACAGTTAGCAACGTTATAATTAGAGCGTTATAATTATAAAATAACATAACATGATAATTTATAAATTAGGCGTTTTATTTATTTTTAATACCTAAAATTAACCAGGATAAATTAATAACAACAATTAAATTACAAATAAGCATACATATATTTAAAAAAAAAAATTAAGAAGCTGTGGAAACATTGTTTAACCTTCTTTATAGTCTGTTAACCTGTCTGTCTGTTGATGTTTAAAGCAAATGCTTTAATCATCAACAGACTATATAGATATATAATCTATAGTCTGACTATATAGTCTATATAGTCAGCTTCTTTCTTCATAAACTCCGATATGTTATAAATAATTTTTCTAGCTTGCCGACGTAAAACGGTATTACGTCTAAGCATTTAACAGCCTCTCAAAAACAAAACAGTACTCCTAATACAATAACAGTAACAAAAAACTTAAATCGACAACTTAAAACAGTAACGCAACAACGAACAATAACATAAACCTAATATCGCGACGCGACCAAATAAAATATACACGCGACTGTACTTTGCACTGCTAAACGAAACGTGTGTGCGTAGAAGGACTCGGCGCACACTAACACACGAATAAACATGGCGAGCGCGGTACAGCGCGTCAGTGAGCGGGGGTGTGCTCTGTCCTCCCTAACCGCTTACGTCCCGCAGATACCCATATTGTGCTATTGCGACGCGAATCGCCTCGTATTCACAACGAGCTAGAAGTTTGGCGCGGGTTATAATACCTATACTATGTTTGCCAATACGTGCGGGAACTGTACCGGCGACCCCCATCGCCCGGAACCACCACGCAGTTTCGGCGGCCGGAGACGATTCGCCAGCTTTTGAGCCTGCCGCTCACGCTGGCGACCGACACCACGTCGTCTTCGTTATCGTTCCATATTAATTAGTGTTTACGAAGTCGCGCCATCTATTGAGCTGCATAGTGATCACGCGCGAGACAGCATCGTGGCGCGTTCGCCGTGATGGGTGAAAAAGGCCGTCGGCGCGCGCATCACCAGAGAGAGGACATCGCACGGCGTTCGGTGCCGTGAGTTGAGGCATGTACCGGCGTTTTCACGGTAGAATTCAGCCTTCTTGCGAAAAACATCACTCCACCTCTGCAGCTCTCTACAATACGCAATACGCTTGTAGTGATCATCACCAGCTCGTCCACCTAGTCTGGGGGCGTCCGCTTCAGTACTACTATGGCACTAGCGGCATATTTTTTTAAATTCCTTACGGATAAGGATTCGGTCTTCATCTTACCTGATGTTAAGTGATAATAAGGCCGAACATGGAAGCGCACTTACCCGGAACCCTCAATCACTGAGGAACGGCTGTCTTATGTATAACTATCGGAATTATCGGTATTCGGTATTGAAAGATCCCTTTGCTTAAGAAAAAGAAATCTAATCTATACAGCCATTAAAGCAATACAACACTTCTTGGCGCGAAAGTGAAGACTCATGTCTGCGGTTTGTTTTATTTTCTAAAATTTGTGTTATGTCGAATATTAATGTGAAATAATGGTGAATTATTAACCGTTACACGTCCACCGTCCATGAGTGTTAGCAAATGAAACAAAACAGTGCAACTTCACTTTTCAAATTTTCTCAAGAAGTCTGCCCGAGGACTTAGTAAAGCCCCCCACCTTTACTGAGATACTCGAGGGGTGGGAGGGTATATAATTTCTCACTTCTCATTTCTATTCTCTCTATCATTCATTATTATCTATACAAGGAAATATTGTTTATTTATGTATTACTTGTAAAAAAAAATACTTTGACACTGGCTAAATGTGCTAATCGCACGAAGCCATCAACTAAAGGGAAAAAAAGCAATACAAACAAAAAACTAAATTAAGAATCGTCATTTGTGAATTTGCTCACCGTGAGGTCAAACTCCCCGCAGCCGGGGCGCACCGGCCACCGCATCCCGTCGCTGGCTGCGAGCATGAGCTGCAGGTTGCGGCGCCAGCCCAGGTCGTACGGGAACTGGAACGGCGGCAGACGCTGCTCCAGCCGCCGCCCCGCCGCCTTCTCCTCGATCCACTCCTCGATGGTGGTGCGGTTGCGCACGATCGAACGCACCTACCAACTCATTGTTATTAACTATAGTGTCCTGTAAGATGAGCTCTTTGGTTACGCTTGGTATCCAAAGCGAAACCAGTCTTCACCTTTAGGTATTTAAAGGTTTTATCCGACCGGAGCATTTTGCCGTAACGTAGCATTTTCGGTGCGAGCATTTGCTAATTTGTACAGTACCCTTTTATCGGCCAGTCAGCCACAGCCATGGCATACCGAGCTCGCCGAAAATGGTACGTTACGGTTACGTTACGATGATCGTTCCGCTCAGTCTGCATCATAAGGATAGACGGTGGCATATGGTCCTTTTGTATCCTTATATATTACGGGCCCTTTTGATGTGAACGGTCACAAACAGATCCTGACCTGGAAGTAGAGCAGCGCTCCCACCGCCAGCACGACGCCGACGGCCATGCCGATGGCCATCAGCGTCAGCAGCAGCGTCGCCAGCGACAGCGCCACGCGCCCGCCCGCCACCGCGCGCTTCGTGATCGCCGCGTACAAGCACAGCGACAGCTCCTGCACAACCACAACACACCACTACATTACTAACGGCCTTAGAATAAGTCCGGAGTAGATATTGCATGTTTTGTATATTTTACTCTGATCTGAAATGAAGTTTACATGACGGGAACAGAACTCGGAATATATATTCCAAGATTTTTCTTTGTTTATTTGTAAGGCTCTATCCTTTAGTACAAAACAACTATACTTTACTACAAAACGGTGTTTAAAGTTGAACATTGGTTAAATACGTTTAAAATATTGTGTCTGTCTAAAAAATATTACAATAATAATTTGAAAAAAGACAATGTGTCGAAAAAATTCCACGAGCGGGATTCGAACCCGCACCCCATGACACGCCGGGTCAGGTGTGCTGACCAATTATGCTATCGTGCCCCGTGGCAAAATATTAGCTATGACAGCATCTGTTTTAAGTATTGTCTAACTTTAGCCTTTGTTTTGTGGTAAAGCAGTACCTATGGGTCTTACAAATAAACAAAGAATAAGGTCCAAATAGTTATTCCGTGTTTTGTCTCTTTTACTCTAATTTGAAATGACGTTTACATGACAGGAACAAAACACGGAATAACTATTCGGACCTTATTCTTTGTTTATTTGTAAGGCACTAAATGTTTAAATATTTTGTTACATAATGACAAAAACGTTACAGTATCAACAGCTTATTTTAAGTCTTAAATCTCGAACACAAAATATAATAATATCCTACTAATATTATAAATTTGTAAAATTTGTAACTTCTTCACGCTGCAACGGATGGATGGATTTGGATGAAATTCAACATACAGATAGTTTATAACTTGGAATATGTATGTTCGTATATTTGTAACTTCTTCACGCTGCAACGGATGGATGGATTTGGATGAAATTCAACATACAGATAGTTTATAACTTGGAATAACACATAGTTTACATTTTAATCAGTTATTCCCACGGGAATGGGAACCACGCGGGTGAAACCGCGAGCGGCCGTTAGTAATAATATAATATTCACGGCCATAATAATGGCACCAATATAGCTTATATCTCAATATGTCCAACCATTAAATTATACTTGTGTCAGGGATGCATAGGTACTTTTATGTAATAGTTTAGTGTACAAGCTACTTTTTTTGCCTGTAATGTGATGTGTCCTTATAAAAAAAATAAAAAAAAACAAAGGTCAGTTAAGATTTTCAATACCGTAATCAATCTTTTAATTGTTATATATCCATTAGCTATTAGTCTTATGGTAAAACCTGAGTCTTGATGATGATGAAAGCAATCTAATCAAAAACACTAACCACTGAAGCATAGGAGCAGCCAATGACTGCACAGGCGAGGAAGATGGTGAAGTAATAGTGGTTTGCGTGCCCCACGCAGCAGTTGATCCATGGGCAGTGGTGGTCCATTTTGAGCACACAGTGATTACCTGATTAGAAACAGTTGGAATGTTATGATTTTTTGTTACAACAGAAATATACTACGATTTTTTTTTTATTATATAGGTACAGTACTAGGTTTTGCTCGCGGCTGAGCTCACGTGGGCTACACGACTTGTGATTGTTTGTGATAAAAGCCTAACTTATTAATGTAAGTATCTGTAGAGATAATCCTGAAACACTTCATAGGTTTAACCAGACCAAATACCAAAACGTATATTTAGAAAATGACAGTTTTCCGTACAAACTTTCCCCCAATTTTTCATGCAAAAACTTCTTACTTTTCTTACTTCTTCTTACTTCATTCTTTATTTTTTTAACCGACTTCAAAAAAGGAGAAGGTTACTCAATTCGGCTCGTATATATGTTTTTTTTTTTTTTTTATGTGTGTTCGCGGATAACTTCGTCGTTTATGAACCGATGTTGATGATTCTTTTTTTGTTGGAAAGGAGATATCCCAAGGGTGGTACCATGATAAGGAAACCAGGATCTGATGAAGGCATCCCAGAGAAATCGAGGGGAACTTTCGAAAACTGTAGGGGCGACTAGTGTGTTTGTTAATGTTTTCATTAAGTATTTTAAAGCACTACTACTTAATGAAGGTCTGGAGTCGATCTGATGATGGAGCCGAAAGACAGTCAAGGGAACTCCTCAACGATTTACAGCAATTACATGGTGTTTGGGCTTGATTAATTTGTATTGATGAGAACTTTACACCTAGATGGGTTGTGACTGCCATTAGAGGTCTGATGATGAAGACGAAGGACAGTCAAGGGAACTCCTCAACGTTTTACAGTAGCTACCTTGTGTTTAGTCTTAATTCATTTCTATTGATAAGAACTTTGCACCCATATTGGGTTATAAGTGCCATTTCAGGTCTGATGATGGAGACAGTCGAGGGAATTCCTCAACGATTTACAGCAGTTACCTTTTGTTGGGCTTAATTCATACGGTTCAATATGCCAAAATGTTTAGTTCGTATAAAAATTAAGATTGAAGTTCGTATAAAAATTAAGGTTCGTACCTAATTAAGATTGAAGTTTTACATAGGAATACCACTATCTACTAGGCCATCGTTTCCTCATCCGAGAAGCTTCTTTGTTAGGTCTACGTCTACCCATTACTAAAAAACGTAAAATAAAATATTTTTTTACAAAAAAAAACCGACTTCAAAAAAACAGGAAACTTAAAAAAATAAAAACAGCTCTAAAAAGCAATAAATAATATTTAAATCATATTATTAATTACCTAGATGCGCATGTCAGTTTTAAAAAATGTCTACTGAAGTCGGGTGGGGCTTTTACAATAAAAAAGTGAAAATAATGGCACAACTATAAAAGCTTAAATGAAACAAAATTGTCCCCCAGCCGACCACCAACCACCCGACTTCAATAAACATTTTTTAAAACTGACATGCGTATCTAGGTAATTAATAATATGATTTAAATATTATTTATTGCTTTTTAGAGCTGTTTTTACTTTTTTAAGTTTTTGAAAAATCTTATTATCAATTAAAATAATTAATTTTATAGTTCTTACTTTAAAAATAACCATTACCCTAAAAAACCTTCTTCCCTTTTTTACTTTTTTATAATAAACTTAAACAAAATTCCTGAGACACGTCATTTTAATTTCTTTTCATAAAGCCAAATACCAATTTTCATTTAGTTTAATTCAAAACTGACGGACTTTCATACAAACTTTTACCCCCTATTTGATCCCCTCAGGGCATCGTATATCGTATCATATGTAGTCTATAACTGTCCCATCATCATCGTCATCATCATCTGATGATGATGATATATATAGATATAGATATAGATAGGCTGATGCCAATACTAGTCCACTGCTGGACATAGGCCTCTCCAAGAGCACGCCACCGAGCACGATCCGAAGCTACTCTCATCTAGCTCTTGCCAGCCACCTAGCTAAGATCATCGCTCCACCTAGTCACTCGAGAACTCGTTTACCCCAACGGTTGTCGGTTCTGCGGCTAATATGACCGGTCCACTGCCACTTCAGCTTGCTGATCCGATGGCTATGTCGATTACTTTCGTTTCTTGTCGGATCACCTCATTCCGAAGTCGATCCTTCAGAGAAACTCCGAGCATAGCCCTTTTCATAGCTCGCTGAGCGACTTTAAATTTGTGAACCAGCCCAACTGTGATTTACCACGTTTCGGTTCCGTATGTCATGACCGGTAGGACGCACTGATTGAAGACTTTCGTCTTTAGACTTTGTGGAATAGGCGACGTAAAGACCCGACGTAATTTCCCATATGCTGCCCTGTCTAGCTGTATCCTTCTGTTAGCCTCTTTCTCAGTTGTTTCTATCCAATTGCATAATCTGCCCAAGTAGACATTTTCCTTAACAACTTCGAGAGCACCGCCTGGTACTGCAATCGGTCCTGGAATGGCATGTTTGTTGAACATGACCTTGCTTTCGTCCAAGTTCATTCGGAGACCGAGACGTTGAGAAGAATCAGCTAGGCTGCCATTCAGCATGAGCCGTAAATCCTGCAACGTTTCCGCCACCGTTGATGTTAATGCCACGTCCTTTCCAGTCCAGCGTTTTAAACACTCACATCCCCTTCCTTGTCTCACACCTCGATGCAAGGGGATATGTTTAGTCTGCTGGTTCTGTAATTGGACGGCTATGGCCATATATCGCCAATCGACTTAACTAAAATGATACTTATGATAACTGTCCCACTGCTGGACAAAGGCCGCCATCATTGAAATCAAGTCATCACTATAATTGATGGGTAAAAGCTTAATCACCACGCATGCCAAATGCGGGTTGGTGATCACAAACCCGAGCTATGCATCGAAAAATCCGAAACACACTTTGCCCGACCTGGGAATTGAACCCGGGACTGTCGGGTATCAGGCTTTGCCACTCGCCCACCGAGGCATTAGGGGATGATTTCCAAAAAATCCTTTCTTAGTGGCTGGTTACGTCATTCAATTAAACTAGTCCAAATTTCATATTTTTAGCTTCAGCGGTTTCAGCCCGGCGATAATGAATCAGTCAGCCAGCACAAGTCATTATATTATGTATGAAGATGGTATTCACCACCACAATTTGTATATTTAAATTTGTATAGAAGTATTACTGTTTCTAGATACAAATAGTATCATGATAGAGATTAGATTGTAAAGCTTTTCATTTTTATTATTTTCTTTTCTGTCAGTAAAATATATAATGGTCAATAGCATACTCACACTTTTTGCAATGATGAGATCGAGGGGCCTTGAAACCATTGCAAATTGTACAAAACTGTAAAAATTCTGTCTCCTCCACACTATCCTAAAACATAATGTCATGAAGTTAAGAGATTTGTTAACCCTTTAGAAGGAAGGCATCATAATCATGATGCCAAGAGCAAAGTACATATACAGGGTGTCCCTGGAAGTGTGGATCAAATCGAACAAGGACATAGAGGAGGTCATTTCCAAACTTTTTAACTCTATGAATGTTGCTTCTATTTTTGACAGTTAAACATGCTCAAATACACACTAAAAATTTTCCTAGGCCAAAACTTTTTTAGTATTTTTTTTTCTTAATTGACTTATGTTTGTTAGCTGAATCAAAATACTACTCTAAGGAGGCAAATCTTCCTACAACATTCTAAAAAAAATGTAGCCGATTAACTTGAGAGCTTTTTTGTGTGAGTGAAAAACAAAAATTTATTGTAACTTTAGAACTGTCAAAAATAGAACCGACAATCATAGAGCTAAAAAGTTTGAAAATGACCTCCTCTATGCCCTTGTTCGATTTGATCCACACTTCCAGGGACACCCTGTATATACTATAATGTGATACTTTTAAAATTTTAATTACAACCACACACAAACGCCTGGTTGGTTTAAAAGGGTTAATAGATTCCAAAGCAAAGCTAGAAATTGTTTGATTGTTTCTATATTAATAAAATTGTTTTCATTGTTTGTATTCTATTATTCTTTGTTATAGTATAAGTCATAAACTGTTTTATCTATCTATTCATCTCATTTCTAATACAGCAATAATTAAAATTTTTTTTTTTTTGTTACAATGTCAAAGTCAAATATTCTTTACTCAAATAAACTTTAGAAAAGTGCTTTTGAATCGTCCATAATTTTTTTACCTACTACCCATTCAGGACGTCTATTTTTTAGCTGTGGAGAAGAATGGGCGCAAGAAACTCCACAGCTTTAATTCAATATGTAACGACATTTACAAAATTATATGTCATCGTTTCACTTTGAATAAAAGTGAGGTATCATCTGCAAACAATACTATCTCATGGTTGTCTTTTACAAAGTAAGGCAAGTCGTTAATATAAATTAAAAATAAGAAAGGACCAAGAATTGAACCCTGTGGAACTCCCATTGTACAAGTGGGTCTAGTACATATGAACCCTGTTGGGTATGACAATTTGAAACAACAGGCAGATTTTTGTAGGTAGTTCATTATAGTTTATTTATCTGAATGTCAAACAGAATAATTAAATTTAATTAAATGGAATTTGGTTCTTTTGATCGTTGGAAAAAATCGTGTTAATTATATTACTTATAGTTATTACTATTATACTCTTCATTTATTTTCCTTCTTAAAAATTAGATTTTAAGAAAGAAAATTATATACCTATATTTTTACATATTATAATATTATATTCTATTATTATTATATTCTATTATTATTATATTATATTATTATTATAAGCAAAATGGCAGTATACAAAACCATTAACCATTTGTTATTATTATTATTACTATTACTAAGTTTGTTAAATTTATATTTATATTTACGTATGTTTATTTGTAATTTTTATTATAGTGTATTGTGTGTTGACTTCATGATTATTCTAGATGATGACACAACAGAACATCATGATTGTTTTAGTGGTAGGTTTAATAGATGAAAGTACTCACATAAAAACTTATTTTCATTTTAAAATATACTAATGTTTTCTTCACAGTAAAATAAAACATTAGTGAAGAAAACATTAGTATATTTTAAAATGGAAATAAGTTTTTGTTGTATCCTGCTCAACACAGCAATCTGTCATAGACACTTAGCTGCTTTTTTGTCTTAACCTTGTTCTGTTTAGTGGGATTTCCATTCTAAGTAGTGAGGAATTCTTATTAATCACACTCACTATTGTTTGCTGAAGCGATTTATAAGATTTGGAATGCTATTCCTTCTCAATCTTGTGTAAGTAGTACTTCCGGAACCACTTCGCAGCTAAAGCATTTACATGTAATGATAGTAGTTATGTTGGTAGTTATGGCTACGGGCAGCAATTTCCTGTTTCACAGTGTTGAGTCAATGAGCTGTGTTGGGTCATGTAGGATATATTTGTTGTGCATACATTTTGGAATGTTGAACATGGATCAAATAGCTTTGGTCTGAAATCTTTCCAGTATTTCTATATTACTATTACTTGCTGTACCCCAGAGCTCTATTCCGTATGTCCAAACCTGCTTCAGTATGGTTTTGTATACTGCCATTTTGCTTTCGTTGGTCATCTGAGATTTTTTACTAATCAGCCAATACATGGATCTGAGTTTTGTGTCTAAAGCTTTCCTTTTGCTCCAGATATGCTTTTGCCAAGTTAGCCTTCTGTCTAGATGCATAGACAAAGACAAAGACAAAGACTTTTTATTCGCATAAAACATGGTACATAAGTGGTGTTATAGTAAATACATTGAAATCCACACATTTCACCAGAAACTGGTATGCAAAAAATAAAATTAAAATAAAAAAATTGAAACATTTTCAAACTAGTATTTATGAAATTTAAGTTATTTATAATATTCAATTCAATTCAATATATAATTCAATAATATTCAAATCAAAAGAGCAAATTCAATTTCAACAGTTGAGGTATTTGTTTAAGAGAATAAAAAAATTCTTCAATGAGTCGTTTTTTAAGTTTGGCTTTGAACATGGTTACTGGTAGCATCTTAAGCTCTTCAGGTAGCCCATTGAAAACTTTTACTGCCATTATGTAACTGTTTCTTGCATATGACGTCGTTGTTACTAATGGCAGTGCCAGCTTTTAGGGTATCTACTGTTAACCCGTGATGATTTTTCAAACAATTCTGGATGCAATCAAACAAAAACACAGATCTCATAAATATACATAGATACAACTGTCAAAATTCTCAGCCTTTTAAATAATGGTCTACAGGAGGATGACCTCCTGTAACCATAACTACCTGTGGCCATAACTACTATCATAAGATATCAACGTTACAAATTGCTCTTAAACATGCTTTTTGGGCGATTAAAGCTTGCTCGATTTGACTTGAATTACCCCATAAAACAATTCCGTACCTAAGTAATGAGCCTACAAAGCCATGGTAGGCTTGAACAGCTGTTGACTCGTTATTAATCTTAGCAAGACGCCATAGTGCATAAGAGAAGGAATGCAATTTGCTACAAATATGGGTGATATGATTTGTCTAAGTGCATTTGTCATCCAGAGTGATTCCAAGAAATTTTGTTTCATTGGACTCATTTATTATTTGATTTCTAACTGATACCTAAACCATACCTAAATATTTCGCAGTGGTCTCATGCGGGGTTTCTTCACCATTCAATGTGATTGGCGGACAGTCGCCTTTTCTCAGAGTGAAGGTAACGTGTAACGATTTGCTTCGATTAGCCTTCATTCGCCAAACTTTCAATAATAATAATTGAAATGAAACAATTTTTATGGATCTACATGCGTTTATTTTACACATTACTTATATAATGTTTATCCTGACATTTCGAAAAGGCAAAGGGTTTTCGAAACGTCGGGATAAATATTAAATGAGTACGTTTAGTATAGTAAGCTTAGTCGTTGAGAGGTTAATGTGTAAAATAAATGCGAGTAGATCCATAAAATTTGTTTCATTTTAATGTGTAGTGTTCGCGTAAACTTTAAAAAACAATACAGCAATAATTATTATGTTTTAAAATAAGTTTTCTATGCCTTCTATTATTCAACCAAACCAAAACATTGTAAACATGTAAATGGAAGTACACTTACTGGTTTCCAGCCTACAGGAACGAAACCTGGCCCTTCTAAAAGAGACTGTAGAAAATAGTATAATGTAGCAGCAGCGAAGGCCACAAACACAAATGCATTGATTGCACCTCCAATGGAAGCATGGGGCGGCCACCACATGCCCAGCAAATGAACCATTGCCCATGTTATGAGTTTAATAATACCTGGAAATGGACAAACCAGATTTTAATTCAAAAAACGACCCCATTATTGAAATAAGTAATGGATTTTTACAAATATAGTACGTAAGTACGTAAATTTTAATATATTCACGGTTAAACGTAAACCACACCTTTTTGGCGTGGCGGGCGC
Source organism: Eudonia lacustrata (assembly GCA_947562085.1). Classification (NCBI taxonomy): domain Eukaryota; kingdom Metazoa; phylum Arthropoda; class Insecta; order Lepidoptera; family Crambidae; genus Eudonia; species Eudonia lacustrata. The sequence continues at coordinate 24,886,675 of OX387315.1, forward strand.
GAATACTGTGGCGTGCCAAATATGTATTATGTAGCTGGAGGTTTTTCTGTAAAAATTACTTACATAAAACCGCGATTGGACCCCAGTGGCATAGCCTTCGAAATGGAGTTGATGCCATGATTGACACGGTAGCAAATAAAACTAATTATTGATAGCGACACATTTAAAAAACACTATCATTTCAACCGACCGTTCTTCTACAATTACTTAGCTTACTAAAGAAAATTCTAAAATAAAATAATTCTCATTTCATAAACACACAAAAGCCGGACCATAGCATTTTTTTTTTTTTTTTAGTGTAGTTTATTCCTTGAGGAACCGGCTAAGGTCATAGACCATGCTGCCATGTCATTAGTTTAAGTAATACATAAATAAACAATATTTTCATATATGATGATGATGATGAATGATATTAGAATTGGGAAGTGAGAAATGATATACCCCCCAACCCCTCGAGTATCTCAGTAAAGATGTGGGGCTTTACTAAGTCCTCACGCGAGCTTCTTGAGAGAATTTGAAAAGTGACGTTGCACTGTTTTGTTTCATTTGCCAACACTTATGCACACTCACGAACACTTAACGGTTAATAATCCACCATTATTTCACATTAATATTCGACATAACACAAATTTTGGAAAATAAAGCAAAACCGCAAACATGACGCTTCACTTTCCCGCCAAGAAGTCCGGACCATAGCATAGCCGACGAACTATGTCAAAATTGTCAAAATGTCTGTCAATCAATTGTCAATAGGCTTGTTGAAAAAAGATCGATATATCGATATATCGATATATCAATATTTTTTGTAACCTTAGAGTATACAGTATACGGTATAGAGTATAGAGTGCGTGTTTCGCTCCGGTCGCCTAGTGCGCATCCGCATCTCAGTATAATAACTAAAGCTATAGAAACCGGACTAAAATAGCAAAGGCGTCACCAGATTTGTGACGTCATATTTGAGGTAATGTAGTGAGTGACTTTATAAAGGACTCTAGATTTTTTTGATCACCGATTATCTGATGACCCTTTGACATAACAATCCAAAAAATAAAAACTAAGTGTCAACCATTTGTTGCACTCCAACCTCCTTTTCTAGCCATAAGATAGAACGGAACTAAACATAGTTGCACAATTTTTATTTTAGCCATCCTTCTATAGCTTTAGTTATTGTTCTGAGCAATAGCAATCAAATTGTCGTTGTCATGTCAAAATAAAATGGCAGATAGGAAGATCCTCGATATCGATGCGATTAATTGACAAATTACAATAGAACTTTTTTATTCATACACTTGAACAGTTTTCATATCCCAAAAACAATGTATACGTGCCATTTGCGACGTACCACCTATGACATTGTATAAGCAATTATTCCCAAAACTGAACGTACTTACTCTCCCCTATCATCAGCATCATCGTAATTAGCCTATACACGTCCACTACTGGACATTAGGCTCTCCAAGTGCACGCCACTGAGCACGATCCACGGCTACTCTAATCCAGCCCTTGTTCTCCCCTAAAAGTTTTATTATTTATTTGGCTTAGAGAATTATCTACAAAGTAAAATTATTTTACTTAAACCTAAAATTATCTAATACTATTTTTAAATTTAAAAAAATTGCCCCAGGCTATCACTATCAGACAGAGTACACAGTAAGCTAGTAGCGTTGCCCCGTTGAATAGCGAGGCTTATTCGCTGCCCCAAGCAGCTTTGCTTGTTTTTATTTAGAGCTATAAAATGACAAATAATAATTTTAATAAGTAGTTTAATTTTCATTTTATTAATTTTGTTCATGACGTAAAAACGTTGAGTGTTGAAGACTGTCTTCATAAGATTGCTGCTAAACTCTTCCAACAGTTCAGTATGAATTGCAATGCATTTAAATGAAAAAATTCTATGAAATTATAAGAGTTTGTGATACAATGCAAAAACATCGTAAAAAGAAAAGAATAATACGGCGAACATAGCCCGTGGCATTTCTGCCGCATTTTTAACATACTTCAGTATTTTTGACCATTAAGAACAAACCCAAGCTTACAAAATGTATTTAATTGTTCGATGACACTATGATTATACGAATAGCTGATATGGACATAACTAAAATAACCGATTAGGTACATCCTTAGTAAGTAGGTTCTGTCTACTTCTTTCGGAGACATTTAGGAAAGCAACGGAATCTAGCCCTTACAGCTTGGGCTTCAGTAAATTATATTTGTTATAACTCAATAAAAAAAGTTTGATAAGTTTTTTTGGTGCAATTTCGTAAGACTCATTAGGACTATTTGTGACTTTTTGTGATTGTTTTCTTCAACATTTTTATAGTAGCCAACATTCTAAGTCAACACCTATGCTCGGACGCCCAATGTAACTACAGTGCTGTTGAATTTCTATTGTCTGGTTTGAAAGGTTTGAACTTAAAGCATTAATAATGCTCTAAGAGTGGTTTGAACCACTGAGTCGATAAGAAAACATTTCACCATCATTTCACATTACTTTCGACACAGAATAAATAATAGTAGGGACTTCTTTTGGTAAAACAAAACAAATAAAACTTTTCACTTTCCCGCTAAGAAGTCTTAAACTATACATTTTTTCAAATCTTTATTGGAACTTAAGAGAATGGAACATCCCATGCAGCCTAGTTAGTCCAATGTTTAATCATTTTTAACTAACAGCAATTATACAAAATTCACAAAATAAATTACAGGATATCGATTGCATTAGAGCACTGCACTGAAGATTGTTGGTTGATGTTCTTTTTCTTTCTTATTTACCCCTTTGTGTTACGAGACTTGCAAGAAGTGAGTTTGATTGAGACGTTCACACACGTTAACCTCTGCGATTTTAATGTGTTTCAGTAGTAGATTACATAGTTTACTTCTTAGTTAAAAGCTAAGGAAAAGGTTAGTCAAATCAAATAAATTTTAGAAATAGCTTTTTTTAACCTAAAATGTTAGAAAAAGTAACTGAAATCGTAGTATTTATTTTTAAATATGCCAACCCCAGTTACCACGTCACTGCAGGCAGTTGTCACATCGTGATATATTCGTGATATTTTTGTGGCTTTATAGGGTGTGTGCATTCTTATGTGTTGTGCTACTTATGTGGATTATTAGGTGATATTGTTCTTCTTTTACCGGGTAAGTTACTATATACATCGTTTAAGATCATTTACTTGATGTGTCAAATACTGTTGAGTTACTCCCTCCGATTTCTACCCATCTTTTCTCCAAGCTGAGAAGTCGCCTGCCGGTGATTGTAATTTTATTGTAATTGATATAAATAAATATTTGAGAAATATATATATATATATAATAAATCATGTATAAGTTTTAAAATGAAGTAATACTATAATACTAGCACGTTTGTGTTCTCAGTCACAATTTCATATCATGCGGTGCTGAAGATTGTTCGACAGTGGTTTGCTCGTTTAAAACGCTATTTTTGTTTCAGATAGTTATCCAAACCGCCAACATGCCGAAATCAGTAAGTATCTCGTTTCGTAGTGTTTATTTATTTACAGTTCGCCTCACCCACAGGTCCCGCGCGTCATTGGAATAGACATGTAGTTGATCGTGCCTGCCGTCATTTTGCTGATTTCACCTTTGCGATGTGATCAGACGACACATCAAAATAGAGAAAACAACAAATTATCAACTTGAACAATTTCTGTTTACAAGCACTTTCTCATATTATGTGATATACCTACTTCATTCAATGAACCTTTGTGCTCTCTTTTTAAAAGTAAAAGTATCTATGTAATATAACTGTGTGTAGTGTAACATGATTGTTTGAAGTATTATAGGTTATCACTTTAGAATGTAAGAGATAAGAAGTGTGTAGATAAACACATTACCATCTAAGATACAACTGGTTTGGGATGTTCTATTAAATATAATGAATCTGTGCTAATTAGATATTTGTTGTTTTTCTACTTTTATGACACTATTACTCCTAGAGATGACTGCATCCTGTTTCAAGTGATAATATTATTACATATTGATTAGTCACAAACTTTTGCAAAGTATGAATCACTTTTAAGAGTATGTTACATGGAATTATAAAATAACCATGTTTGCTGGAACAAACAAAAATGATAGGCAATGATTTAAACTCATCATTAATTATAATTAATAATAATTATTAATGGGATTTTTACAATAGTATTTACTTTTGAGTATTAGATACTTAATAATTCCTCTAATGCAAGTGACCATGGTAGCTTAAAATGTTTTAACAGGGTTATTATGTATTTTAAAATGTATTCTTGTCACATGTCAATTTTTTATGTATATATTATATATTTATATTTGCAGATATTTAATTATATAAGCGAAGCTCTTGATATAAACTCCGGTAACAATGAGTTGGTTAGTTATATTTTTAATGTTTGACACTGTGTTTTATCTGCTAATTATCTTTTCACTTTGGCAATGTAATTTGGCATGTTTTTTCCCACTAGTTTCCAAACTTAGTTGACATTTTCAAATATTTTTTTTTATTTGTTTAGCTTGTTGCTCTAACTACATCCTGTCTAAGTATTCCACATTAACACATTTTGAAAACATTTGTTTCCTATTGTCACTTACTAAGTCCAAATGTTATGTCTGTTTGTGTTTTAGTGTGTGTGGTTAGTTTTTCCTTATTTATTATTTATCCACCACATCCATACAATCTTAATGATAGTGTTTATATAATTTATTATGTATTGTCTTTTGAGAGATGCACTTAAACTATTTAATTAAATTATTCATAATTAGTAATTATGTTAAAAAGATGAAATAAAATATTGGCATCATGGCATATTTATACGATGTTGCCTTTAAGTAAAATTTTATATAACAACTAGCAGACCCAGCTGACTTCGTATCGCTTTGACAGTTTCCATGACAACAATACAAACAAATCATTTTGTATTGGAAAAAATTCCAAAAACTAAAAAAATGTTTGGGGTGGACCACCCTTATCACTTAGGGGTATAAAAAATAGACTACAACCGATTGTCAGACCTATCGAATATACTTATAAAATTTCATAAAAATCTATAGAGCCTTTGTGGAGGAGTATGGCAACTAACTTGTGACACAAGAATCTTATTTATATAGATAATTTATAAATAAAAGAAAATATTCCAAACCGGTTTGGGTTCTAAATGTTATTCTAAATATAGTTTGTTCTCAATATAATTTTAATGGAATACCTATATATGTTTATGATGTCTTTTGGATGATTATTTAAGATGATGATGATATAAATTTTGCAAACATTAACTTTCTTACTTATTAGTTGCTTAGATCATTTTGAAAGTCATATAAGCAGTATCAATAAAATAAAATAGTAAACATTAAGAATGCAATAAAAATATATTTCGATTGGTATGCACGTTAATGTGGGCGATTGTGTAATGCAAATTGGCTTGCGCTTAGGCTGTAAGAGCGTCAAGTGTGTCATAGGAAGGAAGCAGGAAAGTGGGCCACGCGTTATCTGGTTACTGGGCGCTGCACTCGCGTGTCGCCGCTCACTTGCCGCGACAACCTTTGAGTTATGTAAAACCAATCACACGCCGCTGTACTGTTTGCTTTCTCCCCAAATATTTTGCTAAAGTTATTCTGATTAAAAACTTAGTAGTAAATTAGATGGCTCATTCTAAAAAGTAAAAATATAGGCTTAGTACCGCTAGCTCCAAAAATTGTATCCCATCATGCCTAAATGCGTAATAATAAGTTATGGAAAAATACGCCAGCCTGGGTTAGAGCTACAGTGGTCTAACTGGTACGAGTATAAAAAATGGTGACTATTCTGAATACATATAATTATACAAAAAGTGGGTAAAATTTATAAAAAAATTAGTATTAAAAAAATTACCTAGTAAAATTTTCTAAGTCAATCACAATACGCACTACCAATACAATACTGTTGTAACTTAAAATGTATTAATATTTTGGATTTTACTGTAATCTAATAACAGTACGGTTTAATCTCAAATATCAGTGTATTTTAAGTTGCAACAGTATTTTATTGGTAGTGCGTAGTATGAATAATAGTCAGTAATAAGTAAGTTTTTAGGTAAAACTAATTCAGAAACTATATAAATCGACTTTTGAATACAGATGAAATGTGATCCCATCCTGTTTCTTTGTAAGCCCAGCAGCATTTTTGCATATAGGAACGACGCAAGATGATTTTTTTTTTAAATTAAAGTGACACTCATACGTATTGACGCGCTTTATGCATAGCAGTGATGGGTCGCAACCACTTAAGTTTTAGTTTCTTCAGTTTTAAGCGCGGGCGCGGTTTCTGGTTTGTTCTGTATTCTGAGACATATAAATAACATTTTATAACTATTTATAAATTGCACCATAGAGTCCGTCAAGTAATTTATTAATTACATTTTCATTTGTTTTGTTGCTAGCTGTACGTTCTCTGTGGTTACTGATATTAACGTCATATTTATTATACAAATAAATAAAATCATCATCATCATTGGTAGGACAAGAAATAAAAGATTTGGAGTTGGTGGGACATACTGTATGGAGTTTTAAAATTTCGAGAACAATACTAAGCCAAAATATTGTCTACTGGAATAGTGCCTGTTGCTCACATTGAGAAACAATGCTTGTGGATGTGGAATGAAAATGTTAAATTCAAGTTTAATATACGCCTTTACAGGTATTTATCAGTACAGTAATTTATCAGTTTAGAAACTATCAATTAATCCTACTAATATTATAAACGCGAAAGATTGTAAGTATGGATGGATGTTTGTTACTCTTTCATGTAAAAACTACTGAATGGATTTGGATGAAATTCGGCATACAGATAGTTTATAACCTGGATTAACACATAGGGTAGTTTTTATCCCGATATTCCCACGGGAACGGGAACCACGCGGGAGAAACCGCGAGCGACCGCTAGTAAATATAATAATGTAAACTTTAGGTTAAACTAAACTATCTACCACATCATTTTCAACCGAGTAGAGCTGGCAAGAAACTACTTTTGAAGTAAAATTCTTGAACTTGTTTATTTATTTTAATGATCTACTTTTTACCTTCACATATAATAATTATGTTAACTGAGTTAGTCACAGAAAAACTTTGTATTTTTTAATCAGTGCTAAATGATCAGATCCTTCTAAACAGTAAGTTAAGAAGACATAGGTACTTAGACATACCAATATAGAGTACAAATTGGCAACAATATAATTATAAAATAAATAAATAATGACAAAAAATATATTTAGAATTTACGTTAAATATCAACCATTTAACCAAAGGAAACACTGTTTTCACAAACAATGATAATATAATTAGTTACACAATGCATAATATATAACTAAATGTTAAATTGAAAGAGAATTGTACTATAGTGCTTCTTGGTAAATAAAGCTTAATGCTTTACAAAATAACTTTTACTAGATACCTACCTAGCACCTAGGTAAATACTTATTTAAAATTTTGAGAACAATACTTTCAGTGTAGTTATACTATTATTGTAGAACAATAATTGCACGACTCCAATCGTGTTTATCAAGCATGATTCTATCTCTAACTCGGCGATATACCTACTAGACGTAAAAAAAGATAGCGAAACCGAAGGTTGGGTGCGCGCGCGCCGCCGCCGCGAGGCCTTGAGTTCGGGGCGCATCCCCGCGGCCGCGACCGTTCAGTTCAAACTCTACCGCCGCGTCCGGCAGACGCGGCTTCAGTGCCGCTAATCCCTCACCCTCACTTTAAACTTACCTAGTGCTTGTGTTCCCTGTGCTTGTGACCCCAAACCAGCCAACATGGTTGCCGGCGGAAAACAGGTAGGTTACGTAATCAATTTTTCAGAGAATCATGGCAGCTTCTCTGAAACTTTAATTTACCCGAAAAGTATAGTTTTGTACGATGGCGGCGGCGCAACTGATCCGAGTAAATTTTTTTAGTAGGTACTGGTTAGTGGTACCTGCCGACCGTTCCCTTAACATCATCGCATTACGTTACGCGAGTCTTGCTCTTAATAATGCCGATGCAAATATCTATAGATTTTATCAACATATCCAATAATCCACCTGCGCCCAAGCTACCTAGCAACAACTTAGTCATCCTCATCGCCGCTAGGGCGCTAGCGCTTCGTCAACCGAATAAATTACTTGTACAAGTTTTTAGTGCTGTTGCTGTAGACTTAAATCATAAACCCCGATGATGTCACCGCGGCACATCCGAAGCGGTCTCGCTTGTTGCCTTATTATTTATTTTGCATGGTTCAAACGGCTGTAACCGTCTTTCGATTACCCTTCTCTATCTTTCCCGTTCATAAGAAAGAGACAGACTTATTTTCCTGTTCGACAACACGAGGGTCCTTCACTTTCGCTATCGTTTTAAGTTAAACCACTTCCAATGCTTCTTTACTTGTAAAATGTCTAAATTCTAAAATCGCCTAGTCGCTATCGTCGCTATAGATAATTACTATTTTATGAGATTATCACCTGCTCAACACAATTGCGAAATCATCGATGACTGGAAATAAGTAATACTTCTTTATCATAATGCAGGTTTAATTTTGATAGATGTACACAATAAATGCTAAGTAGGTACCTACTTAGCATTTACTGTGTTTGGTCCTTAAAAACTATAAGAATATCTAATCGTAGTATATGTTACTTCAAATAAGCCGATAACGTGCATACTACTGAAATTCCAATCCAACTATTTGTTCACTCCACCATAGTTGATTAAAAGCACTATGTCATATTTTACAGTGAATACTTTGTTAGGTATTCTATGGTACAATGCGGTTTTGATAACTGGTTATAGAATATTATTTTCCTCTACCTAAATTGTCCCTTTATTATGTTATATGACTTTGATTTATTGTAGTTAACTTATTAAAATTTATATTCTTGGCGATGTCTGTTTGAAGGTAATTTTTTGTAACACCAAATTTTTCAAATGTGAACATTTCCTGCTACATGTATACATTATTCTCGTCTACATTCTATTTGAGGGAACCATTCAAACAAGATCGATGATCCATTCGACTAAAGATGGTAGCTGTACTTACAATATTTATCGGCAACATCTTCATTGGCGGACACAACTCTTTAGTTCCTCCTATTGTCATTGTCCAGATGATTTGCTGTAACCTTCACAGCGACGTGTCAGCCTTTAACGTTCTCGCTTTTGTAGCAAAGTGCACCTCGACCCATTCATGATGGATGATGTATGACATTGTGGCACCGGCGGCACTCGGTATTAATTTGACGGTCGACATGCTGTGTGCCCATCTAGCGCCGTTTCACTTCGTTTCACTCACACATTGCGATTTCTAACAACAGTTGGGCGCATTTCTTTTTCTATCAACACTCGAAGTTCGTCCGTTTTTACTTTTAAGATCTTGTTACGATCCGTGCTCTTGACCGAGTTGTGTTTCACGCATCCGAAATTGTGTGGTGGAACGCTATCTCGCTTTCTTCGTTCATTATGATTATTTCATATGTTCGTTAATCAGAACTCCTTTTTTATCATAACTTACTTGTGGTCCTTTCTTCTATTTAAAGATGATTAGATCAGTTTAGTCCGGAAAGGGACGAACTTGCCGATTCCCCGGGGGTTAGTAAGTGGGTCGGCCACATGCCACATGTCGTCGCCACATGCCACATGTCGTCGCCACCTGCACCGTGCACCTGCGCCACACTCAACCCCTATGTCCAAAACTTGATTCTAACACCGACCGTAACCATCTTTTCTTTATAATGCCAATTATTACGACTCCATTGTAGTACAGTACAGTACAGTACTAAATGTATGGTTATTTATTATTTACCGTGTAATGTTCTCTCATTATGTCTTTGTTGGCTATTGTTATTTACGTCCTCGTGTAACAATATTTTCAATGTCAATGTCACAAAATACGTCACGTTTTTTTTTTGTGAGATTACTTAATTGTTATTATAATCTAAACATTATTCAAGTTTTTGTGCTAGCTAACTTAATTGAAGTACTAAAATATACACATTCCATAATTTATACTACTTACAGTAAAGCTTATTTTAATTGCTGCCACTGAATCTTGCAGTTTCATTAATTGCATCTCATCTATCAATGCAATTATGCATTATGGAAGTTCAACAACAAATAGCAGCTTGAATACCTAGTTGCCACAAGAAAATGGTCGTCGTAATTATTGCATAGCTAGCCTTGAACGTCGGGGCACTTCATCACCTACTTCCTCTTCCAAAGCTTAATGTTATGTAGTTATTACAAGAACTAAGTAATTTAACTTCATTTATAGTTTTATGTAAAAAGCCGTTATCAGTATCAGATTTGTAAAAGCAATATTTTTTAGCATCTCTTCACATGTTTTTTTTTCATTACTAACAAGTTTTTGCTCTACCTTGGAAGTGTTAAATGGCAGATGTTTAGCGTGAGCGAGGTTCTCTCCTATTAGTACATACTCGTGCCTTTATCTATCATTATTACAAGTTACTCAATTTATGTTTCTTTTGTTTTATAAAATTTACGCTTCACTGTATTTGTTATTTTTAAAGGATATCGGAATCTTGAATTCTTAATTAGTATAACGTACAATTTTAGCCTGACGTTACCCTTTTCAGGGTCCGTTATTTCCGTTTTTCTGCGTATTTTGAACCTACAATTATCATCCTCATCTTGTTTCTCTAATTTCCAATCCTTTGTGATGTGATGACTCATCAAAAGTGCCTTTATAATTGTATAATCGCAGCTAGTTTGCATTGCCTTATTCCATGCATCCGCGATCTTATCACAGGCATCACAAATTATTACGTCATGTAATTAGTGTATTCTTTTTAAATATTTAATAAAGATAAGATCGTGTAAAACTCAGTGAAAAGACAGCTTATTGAAATACAACGTGATGTCATCAGTCACATCACTATAATATTGTACGTTGATGTTTTCCACTTTAATCGTACGATACGACCCATGCTTTATTGGGAATAAGCAATGACCATAAACCATAAACTTATGTTGACATTTTTATGTCAAGTGATATTGAACGGTCCAGGTCCAGAGTAGTATGTGTAGGTATCATAAAGTTTACGCGCGCACTACACACACCGTTAAGTTATAATCGCGTTTATTTTACATTTATATTATTTTAACATGAACAATGTACGCGAATACATCCGTGTTAGTAAATAATTCCTAGGTATGAAGACAATGAATAAAAAAATATATACTTACTATTAAAATATTTTTTTTGTTACGTCATCGTTACATCAAGATTGCAACTACAATACTTAGGTTACTTTATTTTTCTTATGAACTTCATGATTTAAGTTAATATATTAGTCTCATTATGATGAGATCTTATGAGATATGAGATTTAATCTGTAAACTGAGCATTATCTGTTCTGTGATTGAGCCCATCATGATTATGCCTTCGGTGAGTTGTGGTTTACTTCGCTAATAAGGTTCTTGTGTATCCAATCATTTCGAGAACTTGCCCGGTTACCTACTAAGTACCGACTAAACCATAAATTATGATGCGCGCTAATATAGTGGTCACTCTGCCGCCTGATATAAAAGTACGATGACGTTATATAAACACTATTACTATAAAGTATGAGAGGAAATAAGAAAACATAACGATTTTTAAAGTAAACTAATTTATAAGCAAAAAAAATCAACGAATATTATTAAAATATCACTTTAAAGAAAATACTAAACTTCTATTCTAAATAAATACTAGGCAAACAGCAATTACATTTATATTTAGTAGTTAAACAAGCTGCCTTGTTAGGTCCAATGAACGAGTCTTTGATTTTATTGGTTTTGCCTGTATGGTTTAGCTCCCATTTCAGTAAAAATTGGTCGGAAATAAATGTAAACATTATGAAGTGCTTTTTAGCGTGTTTGATTGAAGTCTTCAGCAGTCAGTCTGCAATAAATAATACTTTTGTTTTTTTTATTTTATTTTATAATATTACAAATCTGGAGTGGTTAACGCACCCGGAGCTTACCAGTCATCGGATGGGCGACAAAAAAATTGTCATTTCGAACTCGTCATTTTTTTGGAGTGTTTGCTGATTGCCTAATTGTTAAACTCAGAGATTTTCTAGAAGAAACGGCATCAGGCACTAGTGCGTATACTAGATTCTCCAAGGGGTTCAGATCGGTTCGGAGAGCTCCTCCGTGCTTTGGACTCCACGTAAAGCCGTGGTCCCGGCTGAATTAGCAGTCGTTAACACCACCAATCCGCACTGGATTGTGCCCCAGCAGTGGGGACATAAAATGAGCTAGAATGATGATTACCACAACCTTGTTTCGATTAAATACACCAAGCGAAACGAGAGACAGACAATAGTGAAACTGTTAAGCAACAGATGTCTTAGAAGAACGATAATTTCTCATGCAGTCCCTATCTTGGAGTAAAATGAATTATGACATATCAGCAATTATTCATCATGTAAAACATAGGTACAGGTAGTGGCCTTGTCCCCGTGCCAGCGGTGCTTCCCTTGACCCCGTGCTGCAACTCAACCATCGCTGACCTCGGGCGGTCCGTCAACATACCCATCATAACCCTGTTGATTCTAAACTATCATCTGACAAAGTTCAAATAACAGGTTTCGTACCAGTCACAAAAAGTTCCTTATGACATTGAATGACGCAATGAACAAACAACTCTCTATAAATTAACAAAAAACAATAGATCATTTTTAGCTATTCTTTACTGGTTTTGTCTCTATAGTTTAGATACAAAATGTAAAAGATATAAATAATAAATAAACTTTTCCTACACTCACACCAATTATCTAACCCAAGAGAAGCTTCGTTATGAAACTCGTTAAATGGTTACTAGACAACCCAGACCCGAGACAATTTAGAAAAACAATAATTTCTAAATTGACCCGACCGGGGATCGCACCCGGGACCTCAGAGATGGCGACACCATGAAAACCGGTGTACAAACCAACCAAAAAATACATGCTGCCAAATCTGTCCCTAATCCTTCTAAGACTAAGAGTTACTTAGAATTAGTTTGTGTTCTGAAGAACAATATCTCACTGTAAGTAATTAATAAATAATAATGATTGCATGATTCTTTAATTTCCTTATGCGAGGACACTGTAATCAAACCAAATTGTTTGCAATAAAATCTAAACGTAGTCGCGGGTTCAATCAAACCCCTTTTTAAGCGATGATAGAGGGCCTTGCTTTTGACCATCTCGTCACTAACCACTAGGCTTGCTTTTGTTGTCACAAAATGGTTATAGTGCCTTTAACATGACCTTTGGTCTGTATTAATAAATCAATGTAATCAGAAAAATTACATAAAAAATAATTTGAGCAAAGTAGGTATTTGTTTTAGTAAATTCACAAATAGAAAAAAAAAGCTTTTACCCACTTTAAACAGTTTTAAATACGATTCCATTTAGCTCATCAATATTAATAGCTAGTAGAAATATTTCCACAGTTCATGATGTTTCGTGATCAGCAATCTCGCTTGCGTGCGCAGCCCGCAGCCAAGACCCGTACTGTTATCCATTTTTTTATTAGCGCTTATTTCTGTATCTTGGTCCTTGTAGTTACGTTATGTTGCCATGCTGGGTAATAATAATAACATAGGCATAGGGCCAGCGGCGTAGGTAAGCACAAAATAAAGGCAGGTTCATACAGACGACTGACGTGCTCGTTCAAGGCGCACATGGACAACCTTACACGGACAGGGAATGTCGCAACAGCTGCGCTCGGGTGGTCCGAGCTGTTCTGAGATTCGTTTCCCTGGTAGGGTCTATGTGTGCGTTGCTTGAGCGCGGCGTGTATTAAGCCATTCAGACCTACCAGGCGTTTGTGTGTTGTTGTAAATGAAACTCTAAAGTATAATAGTTAGAGTACATCTATGTAATATTTTTAGAGGTGTTCTAACCACCCTGTCGGACTAAGTGGGATGCTTACCTCCTATGGATATTCTTAATTCGTGGTTATAGCTTGAGCTCGCTCAACAGTGGGGACGTTTTAGGTTAGGGTGATTTATGTTAATTCCTAGAAACCTCACCACTATACCGAATTATTAACACGTTGACTGCCAAAACAAAATAGAAATTTAATTGTCGCCACTCACCCGTGCGGGGTCCGGCATTGAATGGGTTAACTCGGTATAGTGGTGAGTGATAAATGTTAAATAAGTACGCATACGGGCGAGAAGCACAATACAAACTGTTAGCTGCTCAAACATCCGCCGCCGATAACGCCGGTGGTGTCGCGCTTATCGCGATCGAGCGTTTCTCAATCGCACGCTGATTCATCGCCTCTTTTATAGTATACAACAGAGGTGCTGCTTAATCTCCCATTTTTTAAGTTACATGGTTGACAAATCATTGAGATGACAATATTACTCTGATTCGTCAATTTCTATTCTAACACAAAAAGACCGTGGTGTATCGGTTAGACCCAGAAGAGGTTAGACGTATAAAGTCCGCCTACCGAGCTGCTACGTTAACTAAGTTTGAAGCTATAATAACATTGCTAGGACCATAGGAAGGAGAAAAATACGTTTGCTCCTTGTTAAGTTCAGGATTCCGAACGAAGAGCGCTTATCTTCAGTCTTATCGTCTCTTCCATCAGGTCAAATGAAGGCGAAACGTTCACTGCTGTGTAACAAATAAGTACAAAAACGGTAATAAGCCAGTTGTACGAATAAATAGTTTTTACAAATAAAATCCTTCACGGTCATACACGAATTCTCGGAAGGCTCCATCTTACAGCCGTAGCCGGTTGTGTGGCGATGACGGTGACGCGACCCACGTGACGCATGGTGCTTGTGATCATGACCTCAGTGATTATTTTGTTATTCATTTATACATTATAGTAAGGGTAACGAAATATACTGAACGCAAACACCACATTTTACCTGCCTACCTGATTATTCTCACATGACATTTCAAATCCCTTGTAAGGATCGATTTGTTCTAAGTAAGATGATACAGGTTCGGCTGCTAGATTTAATTTAGGTATCTCCCTATATCAACATGTCCTAGGTAAAGCCCAAATGAATTCATTCAATGTCTAAACCTTCTATTGCTATTTTTATATGATATAAATCTTAAAGCTAAATATGGATAAAAACATCCTCGTGACAGATAAAGTAAATAAGCCTCCATGACAATAATATATGCTTTTACCTTCAATTCTCTTTCTGCTTAATAGCACTTAGCAGTCAAGATAGCATGCGGGCAACTTGATAAGTTAAATGGGCAAGACCAAGGCAGCGCCGACCTCGATAATACTATGAATGAACGCATCGTGGTATTATAAGTCTATTGTTAACAGCATCCCGAAGATAAAATCTCCGACCGGCGAGCCACTATTGTTAATAACTACAGTCATCCTCGACGGCACTTAATACTAAATTAGATGCATTATTGCACTTGTGTTGATGTAACGTATTTGTTGTATTGTTTGAATTTGCAAAACACTTCTATACTTGGTAATCCAATTGATAGAGACTAGCGAGGTAGCGCCGCTGTACGCGGCAGCGCTCAGTGCTAATACGTCACTGTACAACCATGATATATCGTAATTATATGGACAAATAGGAGCATTATGTGCGCTTGTACCTATGACATAATCACCCCCGGAAGATCACATCCGCTTGGCACCGGCCCAAGTACAACAGCATCGCGTATTTTTAGAACCAAACACAACTGTCTCGTGGTTTTTTCTATTTCGGTCGTATCATCTCGTTTTTGTTGTTATTCACTTTCTACTGAGCGGTAATTGGTTCGATTTAGCTCCTCTCGCGTGGACGTCCCGAGTTTAGTTTCTATTAGTAAACATTGGCCGTGCAAGCACGCCGCTGCAGCGGCTGAGTCTCTTTAATTACCCCTCGTAGTTATTAATCACTTCGTCCGAAGTAATCATGTCGCCACGTGGACGCGATTGACTATGTGCAATAATGTGCATTTGTTTAAGAATTAGTGTTAAAGTTAACACATTTATTTAGTTTCTAAAACAAAAACAAGTAAATATTTTGAATTAAACCATAGCATTAATGAATTCCTCCGAGCTTCGAAGGCACTTCATTTAAACTGTAGGTCGCGGTTGTTATACTCATAATTAGATGGTAATTAAACCATTAGTAATCAGATGGGACAAGCCAATTTAAAAAACACCCTCCAAGTGCACGCCACCGAGCACGATCTGCGGCTACTCTCATCCAGCTCTTGCCAGCTACCTTGCGAAGATCGTCGCTCCACCTAGTCTGAGGGCGTCCTACACTACGTTTGCCGATACGCGGTCTCCACTCGAGAACTCGTTTACCCTAACGGTTGTCAGTTTTGCGGCTAATATTACCGGCCCACTGCCACTTCAGCTTGCTGATTCGATTAAATTCTTTAAATTTGTGAACCAGCCCAACCGTGAGTGTCCATGTTTCAGCTCCGTATGTCATTACCGGTAGGACGCACTGATTGAAGACTTTCGTCTTTAGACTTTGTGGAATAGGCGACGTAAAGACCCGACGTAATTTCCCATATGCTGCCCAGCCTAGCTGTATCCTTCTGTTAGCCTCTTTCTCGAAGTTGTTTCTACCCAATTGCAAACTCTGCCCGAGGTAGACATTCCTTAACAACTTCGAGAGCACCACCTTGTACTGCAATCGGTCCCGGAATGGCATGTTCATTGAACATAACCTTGGTTTTGTCCAAGTTCATCCGAAGACCGATGCGTTGACAAGAATCAGCTAGGCCGTTCAGCATGAACCGTAAATCCTGCAACGTTTCGGCCACGATGACGATGTCGTCCGCGAATCGCAAGTGTGAGATGTGTTCGCCGTTGATGTTAATGCCACGTCCTTTCCAGTCCAGCGTTTTAAACACATCCTCCAATGCATTTGTGAACAATTTGGGGGATTATCATATCCCCAAAAAACACCCATCAACCCGCATTGGGCCAGAAGCGTGGTGGGGCTATGGCCCAATCTCCATGTGCTGTTAATAAGGAAAGGGATGAACCCAGCTGTGGGACATTTATTGTATGATGAGATGACTAATTAATTGATCTGTGATTGGGGATAGCTCGTTTCGTCGTATCTTTGATCTTAACGTATTGCGTGAGTCACGAAATTGCATCATCAAAGACGACTGTTAGGCATCATGTTGTTTTATGATTACGTACATACATTGAACATTGATCTAATTATTCTATAAACATATAAATTATTGAATAGGCAACTATATTAAACGTATGGTTGAATCTGTCGACATCTGTGCTCATGCATGTAAAATGATAACGTCAACGCCGCCTACTCGTGGACACAATACAGTTCGTGTCCTTTGTGCAAGTTTTCTTCGCCATATTGGATCTAAGGTCATACACACCTTTGCGGTCAAGCCCAAGGCCACATACTATAATAACTTTATTGTACATTGTATTGGAGCAATTCGAAACGTGTCACCAATTCAATATGTCATTCAAAGGAAATTTAATTTTAGATAATTTATATTTGTCAAAAATAACGTATGTTTCACGTAACCATGAAAAGTTTAAAGTGAACATATAATAATGTCTTTGTATTATTTTACGTGAAACATTGCTCGTGCACCGAAGGTCAGATCCGTAAAGTACTTTTATAATTGAATGTGCCTGTGACCCACACCTGCTCCTCGGAGCGCTGGTCGCTGGTAGAGAACCGTGTCTTGATGGTCCATTAAAACAACATACTTGCAACTAGACAACTAACTAGACAGTTACTGCAGTGCGGGGCATGGTGTGTTATTTCATCACTTTACTGCTATGTTCTGATTTTTTATAACATCCTCAATCTTCGGGACACAATCAGCTTCCAGGAAGTCCTGATTGCATTACCTAGACCATAGGCTTTGGGGAAAAATGTCAGAATCTGGCCAATGAGACATGATTGTGGATCTTTTAAAATAGCAGAGTTGAGGCACGGTAGTGTTTTAGTGTTTACATTTTTGTTATTTTTATGAATATTTCCAAATCTATCCTCTTTTTTTGATCAATAGTAGCTAAGCTACCTCCCACTCCCACTTACACCCGTGTTTCTGTTTACTGTTTTACTGAATTTGCCAGATTGGTTTTGATTTCCCTATATGTTGTAACTGTAAATAGGGAATCCAAACCCGCAAACGTTAAATCACGCGGATCCGCAGAATTGAAATTTTAATGCAGGATTGGATACCCTATTGTAAATGTATGCCAACAGTATGATCAAATGTGTCCTGATCTTCCAGATGAACGTCCGCGTGACGACGATGGACGCGGAGCTGGAGTTCGCGATCCAGCAGACGACCACTGGCAAGCAGCTGTTTGACCAGGTGGTGAAGACGATCGGCCTCCGCGAGGTCTGGTTCTTCGGCCTGCAGTACACCGACTCCAAGGGCGACCTCACCTGGATCAAGCTCTACAAGAAGGTTAGTCCTTTCCACTCTCACTCTTTTACAAATGTTACTTAACATGGTTATTGTTACTGACATGCAATAAAATAGTAAGAGCAGTAGAAACTAGAAACAAATTAAGAAAATTTTATTAAGTTATTTAAAATGTACTAAGATTTTATGGAATTATTTTACGTTGTCTCATAAAATCTTACAAGGATTTATCTACTATCAATAATAATTATTGCGCAATGCCCATCGTAGGATTGAAGCCAATAAAATTGTATACAATGCAAATGTTAGCATTGGAGCTTTTTAGGAGGCTAAGTAGGAGTTAGTTATTGTAATCAATGTAATGTTAATTTAATAGCTGCAAGCTGACTCAAGGCCTGAATTGTCGTTCTTAGTCTTACAAAACAGTGTTGACGAAAGTATCTTGATTTGCTTTATTAGTTACTAGCGGCTGCTCGCGGTTTCACCCGCGTGGTTCCCGTTCCCGTAGGAATATCTGGATAAAAGTATCCTATGTGTTATTCCAGGTTATAAACTATCTGTATGCCGAATTTCATCCAAATCCATTTATCCGCTGCAGCGTGAAGAAGCAACAAATATACGAACGTACACACAAACTTTCGCATTTATAATATTATGATAGTAGGATAGTATATTTAAAGTTACAAATGGCGTGCTATTAAAGTGTGCCTTGCCTCTGTGTGGGCCCGGCGAGTTACATAGGAGATGCGTCGGCACAATGCACGATGTAACGATTATTTTTAGCGGAACCGATGCGCCGGCGCCCGCGCCGTTGGCTGCTGGCTTCCACGATCAAGTTTAAGTTTGTTTTGGTCGCTGACTTGCCTTTATCATACACTTGCAAGTCTTGCAATTAAGATGACATACCTACTCGTTTTTAACAGTAGTGTGTCTTATTTAAAAAAAATCTAAGTCTTAAAATCTGTTAGTCAAAACTTTTGATGAAAATAGTTATTCCAATGTCAACAGTAATTATACTGCTCAATATACCTACTGCAAAGTCCGTGATTACAATGGACTAAAATATGATTGTCCTTACTTTAACGTGGTCTTGAAAACTGATATCAGTAACATCCTCAAGCGAACTTCCTCAAGCGGCTGCCAGCATCGGCAAACAAACACTCAATCCTCATTGAATTCAGCTCGCGTTTCCGTCGCGTCGACTCTTCACCCATGAACACAATTCTGTGAAATTGTTTTCCTTGCTGCCTGTTCGTCGACATTGACCCGTTGTTGAGGCAATGCCATCTCGTACGGAACCACTGTCGGTAAGGACGACGACAATTCCACTAATTAATATTCCAAAATAGTGATAGTGACCTCAATGTTGCGTTGTTGCATTCGCTGATACCGGAGGGGATAGAGCTTTTTCTGTTTTAGTCAGTCTTAAAATATTACTTCAGTATGCTTGGTTCTAGTGGCGGCATGATATTATCAAATGGAAATGTGGCAAATATTTTACGACTGGTCACTATCACAAACCATTGGGCCACTTACCTAAGGCACTAGTCGTAAGACGACTGAATAAGACACGTTCAAATCTGGCGTTAACTAAGGCCCGATAGAGTTTGGTCTCATGTGAGGGTATGTTTGTATTTTAGCAAGCCAGGAACCA
The DNA here is from genome assembly GCA_947562085.1 of Eudonia lacustrata. Taxonomy (NCBI): domain Eukaryota; kingdom Metazoa; phylum Arthropoda; class Insecta; order Lepidoptera; family Crambidae; genus Eudonia; species Eudonia lacustrata. Next base: position 24,906,688 of record OX387315.1, read on the forward strand.
AACAGAGTTCAATGATGTATGGTTGTATATTTAGGACCTTTGGGTCTGAGACATAATCTAGAGTAGACTCTTTGAGTTAGTAGATGTTAGATAGACAATCGTTCTCGTGACTAGAGGCATTACATATTTCGTCTGAACACCTACCAAGCTGCAATCATTATTAATCAACACATAGTAAATGGCTATAATAGAACTGGTTGAACAATGTCGTCAGTGGCTGATGCTAATGAGCTAATGCGTACATGCAGGAATCCAGACTGTGCTCGGATAGCGTCAGGACCGTTAGCACGATCTGAGTTACCGTTCGCCCGCGGCCCGCCTGTCGCCCGCAAACAAGCTTTTTTGCCAAAATCTATTTTAGTATTACTTCTAACAGTTCTAACTGCATTGATAAAAAAATATGTCTCGGAGATATAAATCAATGCCTGAAATTGGTCTGCAATTTCATTTTTTTTATAAAGGAATTTTTAAGAGAGCCATTTTGTTTCTGACAATCAGGAAAATACTATATTGCTTTGGTAATCCAATTTCGCTTGGTGATTAAATCTTTTAAGGAAGATCCATGTGTGCGTTTTTTAATGCTTCTTTTATGATACACAATAAATCTATATCATATCCATAAGCCACTAAGGTTTACATTTGTCAAGCAATCATAATTATTTGAAATATATGAAAGTAATAATAATATTTACATGTTATGAAATATTTTAATAACTTAACTATGAAAATGTTTTTTTTTAAACTGATCATTTGTATTTTCAATCAAAAGCTAATGATACAATTTCAGTTAACTATGTGTGCTGGATTGGCGTAGGCACTAAATTAAGCAAATTAATAATGTATCATGCTCATGGCAATTGCAACATGTCACGATAATATAATTAAGCTCACACATGAACAGGTTATTCAGTTAGTATTACCATGCTAGAGTAGTTCAACCTTAATATTGTTTGATAAATAAAGATAATATCATTAGAAATTAATTATAAACGGATTTTCAATTAAAATACACTTTACGTATCTAACATTAAAATATCCACAAGTGTGTTTAAGTAAATCCTTATTTAATCTTTAGTACAACTGATAGTGACGCAAGCGATAATAATCTTGATAGGCGCTAAATGGAATTCTATGAACGTGTTTCGATACGTCGCGCTTTTCTAATCATATTCCGAAACCCTGTAATGGTTATATCAATTAATCATTTCATGTTTTAATCTAGCGATTTCCATACGAATGGAAACTTGTTTTACCTGACAATAGGAATTATATTAGACGGAAAATGATTATGAATTTGATTCGGTTTCAAAACTTGTTTCGTATACGCTATACACTTTTTTTATACTTGATTATGTTAAGTTAATGGTTCACAAAGTCGCAACATCACTTATCACTTGAGTTGAGACCTAGCATTATTATCAAACCGTGTCAAATCAACTACTATTGTAAATGAGCAACAACACCAACTCGCAACACAATGAGGTTGGTTTACTCATTAGCCAAAACCGATAAATTTGTAATTAATCGTCTGAATGATTATTCACCACATTTCTATGGCGTAGCTTAATTGTTTTGTAAAGTCCGTAACGCTACACTCTACAGTAGCATTGTTTGTTTCCCAAATAAAGAAAAAATAAAATAAATAAATTATTATAACTATTGACAGCTCTGTTCTATATAGTAGGTATGTAATTGTAGTTTGTTTATCAAAATCTCCATTTGTACAATGCGATCGACTTTCCTCTAAGCTTTTCCATCTCGATGAAGTGTTGAATGAGAGAGCTGGTACATGAATCATGGCTTACACTGCCCGCTCATGGCGGCTCGCCCAGTGCGGTGCCCAATGTAAACAAGTCCATTGATAACGCCGAGGTAGTTGAATGGCCGTGTTGTTGATAAACCCTAACGCCGAACGCCCAATCTCGGCTAGCTTTCGACGCGACCTTTTAAAAAGTGTCACCCGTTTTTGTCAACACACAGATTTATTATTCTGATTAGTACCGACATACCTAATATTCTTTCTTATTGTTTGTTAAAGTACCTACCTAATTTTAACAACAACTTTATTACTACCAGGAGATTTCAGGTGCAGCACTATCTTTATATGACCAGGCATTAAGGTTGATTCATCCCATCCGCAATACATAATTTATTCCATTTGTAGAAGCTATTTCTGTTCGGTTATTCGCGTGAGTCAGCGGTACGTGCACTGCTTTCCTTCGCATTTCGCCTTTTTGGAACTCGCTGCTAGCGAATGGAGATCAAAGTCAAAAATATTATTCGATAGAATGTGCTTCTAAAGAAACTAAAGCTTGGGAAAGTTGTCTTTACTATTTATGTATTCGACTTGGCTAAACTTCTGGAGACCTATTGACGTTTGCCTCTTATAGGAGTGCTATTATGTTTAAGTCAAGGCTGCTAACAAGAAAAAAACAAATACAAAACCAATACACACATAATTATCTGAGGGAAAGTGAAGAGCGTTTACGTTAGTAATTTAGCAATATTTTCAAAATTTTGGTTTTTCTGACATTTACGAGTAATAATACTGGATTGTTACTCGTTAAGTATCCGTGTACAATTGTACAGTACATGCATGAGTGCTGGTCTGAACCAAAACAGCGGAACTTCACTTAAAATTCTCTCAAATGCCCCGCGTCAGGCCTCAGTAAAGTCCCACGTCAAACTGGAATGTGATCGGCCAATATTAAGTAATTCATCACCTGTTGGTTCACTTATAGTTATATTATTCAAACTATTAAATTATCTTTCTTTATTTGTACTAAAGAATTGACTTAAAACTTATATTTTTTATTTCTGCAGTTATATTTTTTCTTCAAAGCTCATTCTACGTATTTTCGTACTTCAAATTCCATCCATTCGTCAGCTTTGTTTAAACTGCCAATAAGTTTTAAAAGCGCTACGCTACTTAATGGTATGGTGACAAAACTCCTTTTTATATCAGAAATAACTTAAAGTACTTTCAATACTTTGTGAAGACACTACTTTCCGTTATCTTTGCTACATCGAGCGAAAGCATTATATCTTAAGTGCCGTCAATTACCCTCACGATAAAAATATGAACGCTTGAAACGCTCTACCTCTTTTATTATTAGCTACCTATAGTAACTGAATAAATATTGTAATACCTATGACATTGTTTCAATGTCACTCGGTCTCGTACAAGCAGCTTTATTTACGAGGATCGCGTGCGCCCGCTCGTTGTGTAGTCTGCATCACATTTCGCTGATAAACCGCGCCAGCTCGCTCTCCGGTGCGCGCCGTATCAGCCGGTGACTCACAGCTGCCGGTATCACACAATACGTTTATTATCACTTCAGCTAACCGTTAACGGTTGCTTTCGAGCTACATGTGGTGGCCAGATAATGAAGATTCTGTTTTTATCACCGCGAACGTCGACATTTGAAGGCGAGTCGAGCGCGCGAATGCGACTAGGTACAAGCACTTAATTATGGTCTCAGAGAACTCCGCGTTACGTAATCAGCGGTTTCTTACACATAGTTTGAATCAACATTTCCAAGCAGAGCTTACGTGACACTTGTTTCAATTGGTTGTACCACTTATAGAGCAGTTAACTTGACACCATTATTTTTGAGCTGAAGTTTGGTGTTGCACAAATGTAAAGTACGAAGTTAATTGATTTAAAGTTTAATGTTTTAAACTGTTATGTACTGACACTAGTAAAAGACCAGTAACACCTGATTTATACTCTCATTGCGACGATCGCAAAATTTTAAGTTATTCTGGGTGCAGTTTGGTCGATTCGCGGATGGGTGATCGGATTGGATTTTCCTCTTTACTTCAGAAGGCATTTTAAGCAGTTGGTTCTGCTTGTTATCGATAGATTGTTATCGTAAAAATTAGCAATGTCAAAGGTCTGAGAGAGCAGCTTGAATACTCTTGAAGTCTTGACACCGCCATGCCAGAACGTAAGTTAGACGTTGTACGAATGGAGATCAGAAGAAGAATACTGCGTGGATGACAGAGGCTATGATACGGAAACGCCAGCGTTGAAGTGGAGTGAAACTCGTAGGCTTTTGCAGTACCGTTTAGCGACAAAATTGTTTAGATGCCAAGCTCTCGTGTGGCGGACCGGTTGCGTCATAAAATGTCTGCCCGATTCCGTCAGTCCATACTTACAAAATATACGGAAACGGCTAACTTAAACACTCCGAAAGGCTTCGTTAGAAAGAAACAATCATTCCTCTAAAATATTAACTGTGTTGAACTGGCATGATGACTCCTTATCAACTTCAAATTGATTACATATTCATTTTTAAACAGTGCTAGTATTATGTGGTTGTCAAGGACCTAATATTTAACATCATGTAAACACAAAAAATGTTGGCTACATTTTTAAAGTAACTAGCTTTACTTCATGTCCTTGTTTACTAAAATTGTATACTTGTATACTAAAATTGACCGACGGCTATCAAAGCCACCTAATTCGATCAAATCGGATTAAGGTTGAACTGAATCGATAAGCTGTAAACATACGTTGCATAACCCTGAGTCGATATTTTATTACTTCATATAATTTAACTATAATATTTTATATAACAACTACTTTAAGTACCTACATTGTTTTAGTTAAGGGCACAAGGAAGACCATAAAATTTGCTGTCTCAGAGTTTAGGAACTTCCTTTCTTTAGAGGAGGATTTTACAGTACATACCTACTTATCATTTATTTATTTATCTATTCCTCTTATTTACTATCTTTACAAGTAAATCCTAATGCGAATATGTCATCTTACATTATTTTTTATCAATTTCATTTATTTATCGTGCAATAATCGTGTTCATCAAATACATTTTTGATTAAGCCGACATGATTGTGTGTTATTATTGTAGGTTTACTTCAAAGGGCATTTGGATTCTGTTGTTCTATACCATAATTATAATGATAATATGATGGTAAAATATTGGGACATAGGGATATCTATCACTATTGTTGATACCGTATTGAGACCCTATGGTCTACAATAGTTTATTACTAATGAGATATTGTTACCTTACCACCTTCATCTTGTAAAATGTAATCTAAATAGTAGTATTGAATACGAGTATAGCGCCGTGAAAGTGTAAGTTAGTAGCTAACATAAAACTAGTAATGTGTAGTGCTGTCGTGTCGGGTCGGGTCGGACGGCGGGTCGTGTAAAATGGGCTCTTCTCATTCTACTGGTACATCTGTGTCAGTCTTGGTTGTATAGTCAGCGTTTAGAAATTTAGGTAAGGGCTGATTTTTCAATTGACGAATAAAACTTATTCGTTTGATAAAGTATTAGTTATAGCATTTTAAAAATGTATTGCCATAACATGACTTTTCTTATTAAACAGGTGACATTTTAGCTCGATTGCGTAATACTTGATCAGAAGGATAAGTTTTATCCGATGATTGAAAAATCAGCCTTAAGCATGCTAAATTTAAAAAAGTTTTAAAACGACAGTTTAAAATCAAAATTTTCCTCGAATCAAAATTTTTTTAGTGTTACAAACATACGCTATGCTCTTAAGTTCATAATAGTGATCTGCAATTTTTTTATTTTTTTTTTAAATTCAATAGGTTTGCGCTTGACCACTATCTCACCTGATGGAAAGTGTAGATGTGGTCTAAGATGGACCGCGCTCACCCATAAGGTGCCCATTCACTCTGACCTTGAATACACTCATGTCATATGTGTCGGGAAACACAGTCGCCGGAAGAGCATTCCACAGCTTCGCCGTCCGCAAAACGCTTAGTGCGGCAAGGTGGAATATCTACGACAAAGCGGTGGAGGCCCCCGCGATGTCTTGTCGTTCGATAGAAAAATGGAGATGGTGGAATGAGGTTATGGAGATTTTGAGCGCATTCCCTGTGGAATAGCCTGTAGAAAATAGACAAGCATTGGATTTGGCTATGCAGCTTTTTGCTTGTTAGGTCCTTATCACCTATAATCCTTCGAGCACGTCTGTCTAGCAAATTAAGTGAGTCCAGGTGGCCTTTGGCAGCTCCTTCCCACAAGTGTGAACAGTACTCTATGCAGGGTCTAACCTGAGCTTTGTATAAGATTAAAAGCTGTTCCTTAGTAAAGTACCGTCTCACTTTGTTCAGGATACCTACCAAGTTTTTTTGCAGCTGTTTTTGCTTTTGACTCGATGGATCGCCCAAAGTTCAGGTCGGAAGATAAGGTGAGACCTAAGAGGTCCAGTTGATCTGAAACTTCTACAGGCTCATCACAGAATACGGGGGTCAGAAGGAAACGACGCTTTTTGGAGGAAAAAAGACAGGCTTGTGTTTTTGACTCTATTCTGCCAAAATATTTTTACTACTTAAGTTACAATTTGGAAAATTACTTACTTGAAAAAGCTTTAGTCACTTGTTTTTTTTGTGCTGACTATACCTTGCACAGCGTACTGTCACTGTCACCGGTGTGTGTTAATGTTGGCTGGCATGCCTGTGTGTGCTATTGAGAAAGTTTGATTTACTGAGCAGAGCTCAAGGGCTGCCGACAACATGAAGCACAGCACGTACACTCGCACCACCACCACCATGACTGATGCAACCATTGACACGAGCCCGTGTCTGTGTAATAATAATTGTGGGGTAACGCCACGCTTACGCACGTCTCCTAGATCACACTCTTTTATGCATGTCTTTTTAAATGGCAAAACACCACGAATCTTTTCTATTTATAAACATAGCAATATCGTTAATAGCATGGGTATTTTATAAATAGGCAATCATGTGCTGTTGTTCGCTAAACATTAGGCGCTGCAGATCTACTATCTGACAGATGGCCCTGTCAATTTCATTCATCAGTAAAGATAACTCTTTTTTTTTTTTTAAACGTAGGGTAGTTTCTTAAAGAAAATCACTAGCAGACTACCCTTGAGTTTGTGTTAAAGTTCTACAGGGTTATGAACACATGATTACTTTTGCCGACAATCCCTTTTTCCTTATACCCGCACGTGTGAATGAGGGATGCCGTTGTATAGCTGCTTGATTAGCGCCGGTTGGGAAAGCCGCCGCACGAGTTTTCTCCGCCGCTATACCGGCCGTCGCGTCGCCGACTCGCCACGCGTGGTCATCGCCACCAAGATCCATGCACACGACTGCTCTAACGCACACCACACCATTTATAACAAATCTGTGTAAAGTTCCACACAGATGTTATGTCTCGCGTTGATTACTTGATCGGTTCGGCGCAGCCCACACACACGAGGCTTGTCAAACGCGCCATCGATCCTAGAATCTTTATTGATGACCACGATCACTGTGTCGAGAGTGACGACGACTAGGTAAAATATGTCTTCGAGTACATATTATGCTAGTTTCCAATACAAAACACAAACTTCTCAATGTTTAAAATCTAATTTCAACATTTCTTTATATTGGCTTTAGCAAGAGCACAGAACCTCTGGATTGCTAACTGGCTGTCAATAACAATACGCTTTGATAGGGTGCGGTTAGCTCATCGCATCCGGCAGACGGTATGTCTCAACTCAATACACTAATAGTTTAAGAGTCTTACAAATAAACAAAGAATAAGCCCCGAATAGTTATTCCGTGTTTTGTCTCTTTTACTCTAATTTGAAATTACGTTTACATGACAGGATCAAAACACGGAATAACTATTCGGAGCTTATTCTTTGTTTATGTGTTGTTAGATGTAAGGCACTAAAGGAATATCCTTTGTATATAAGAGTGCCAAAGAAATCTATCGACCGGAGTTCTGTTTGTCAGATAGATTATGCAATATTCACTTGTCGTTATGATTGTTATCTTCAAGATAAATAAACACATTAAGTTTGCTAAGATAGCGGTATAGAGATTGTATCTAAAAACGTTTTAATTTTTACACGCCCTCGATACATAAAATTAGTTACAGGCAGTTATATATAACAGCCCATATAATAAATACTTTACTTGCATAAGTGATAAATAAAACTATTTTATCTACACTAATGTTGTAACATTCTACTTATGTTTCCAATACTTGACTTATAATTACTACTGTTATAGCGCAGACAACAAAACACTCAATTTAAGCAATTTCACATCATCATCATCATCATCATCTCAGCCAAAAGACGTCCACTGCTGGACAAAGGCCTCCCCCAAGGGTATGATGATAATATAATATATGATATAATTTCACATGATGGTATAATATCCACATCGATATCGTAAAATCTCATTATAACATCAATAAAACGCGACCAATTAACCTGGCGAGCCTTATGTCAAAATCCTCATACAAGTTGTATAAAATTTTGATATTAGGCTGGCTTTTGAAAACAGTTGGGTTATACGTGAAAACTTCGTCGAAACTACTAAACTTACATACACAAAACTCTTTGGTAAGATCTTGTGCCAATTAAATAAAAAAAGAACAGTGGAAGTCTTCTACTGTGGCTGAAAGCTACATTGATGAGTGTTTAATGAATAAAATTCAAGTCTCAAATACGATCTTGAACAGTATAGAAAACAAGACGAATGAAGTAATTATAAATATTCCAACTCCGTCTACGAGCTCTACTGCTTGCCCCGCGACCGCTACAGCTGCTGGATCAATAATTAACATTAACTTTCAAAATTGTACCATCCAAAATTTGAACAATTATTATAAATAAACTATTGTCAGCTTTTACTCTTGTTGTTTGACTAATTGCATTAGTAAAGATAAAGTAGTGTATGCAACTGCATATAACACGGGTATTAAAACACTCGTTACTATTATGAAACTCACACTCGTGTTTTAATACCCTTCATTACATGACAGTTGCATAAACTACTATTATCCATCTCATCGACGAATAAAGAGATTATAAGACTAAAGAGATATAGGTAATTGATGAAACCACTACTACATTTTGGTACCTCTGAGACCATTTTTTACAAATACTTTTTTATAATAACGATCCGGTGCACGCCCACACTAGGCTAGCTACAGCTATCCACCAGCGACTCCTAGACCTCTGCGCGATGGCGTAGTCATTCATGCCTCATACCGGTTTGAGTGAGGCGAAAATGCCATGGTCGAGCGCTCGTGACGCGGCTGGCATTCTGCGCCGGCGCTGGCGCTGGCTCAATCCGAGCCGATCAAGTAATCAACTATGTATCTTTTGCCGAAGCAGTGACTGTGCTAGAATATGAAGTTGATATGGGCGTGTAGAAACTGCTGTCATCATCCACTTGTCAAAAAAACTATTGAGACATCTGTAAATATAGAAAGTAGACATTCGAATGATTTTTCTACTACATTCTAGAGATGGAAGTGCATATTTTCGTGCAATCTACTTATTATATCATTTGATGTTATAATGCCTATACATTACACCTATCTGTAATGATTCGCCAGGCTGCTGTTGAGTACCTATCATGTAAATAACTAGCCGCCGTGTTTGCTTTAACAGTTTGGTCTGCGATCATGTCGCCGAAGGATGGCTCATTCTAGCCCACATGCTGATGAGATCACTGCAAAAAAAAACCTGCTGCCCGATCACACATTGTCTTGAAGTCCTACCTACTTTTTTAAAATGTGAATAATCGTTACAAACTTGTGTGCAAATAAAACACAAAAGTTTAATATAAGTTTCATTTAGGGTGTTATAATGCGTCATCAGAATTGGTATATTCACATGACCAATCTTTTCTGCTCACGTCATCACAACGTTTCCATTATTTTGCTAAGCACTTTAAGGCCTTGACTTTACGTTTAATAGTTGCATTTTGCTGGCTACGCGCCAGTACACAGCCCATTCAACTGCACAGATATTATTATTTTTATCATGACTCATGTCATGATCATGAGCAATGCCATGTATGACGTAAAATAATTTAAATATTTGCATATATTTTTTACGCCAATCTTTTATTCTATCAAATGTCATATTTAGTTATAAGAAGGTGCAATATGTGCGAACTCCATCGCAATGATTTATTATCTCACCGGCCGCGCGCACGGGCATGCTGCGGCTGCGGTGCGGCGGGCGGCGCGGCGTCATCGTCGTTGTCGCGGCCAGCGATCTCCTTCTCCCGACGCGGAATGTAGCTTTTTGCCGTCGATGATAGTAATTGTGACTGCACACTGCCGTGCTGTATTGATCGGCTCCATAATTTGACACTTGCGCGGCACAACGTTACGTCACTAACTTCAACATTACTATCATTTGCCTCGATTTATGGTGCAAATGTAGTAATCTTTCAAAATGCCGGCATTCTGTACTCTGACTGTATAGAGGCTTTGTGATGAGGTAATTTCTTGACGCATTCATTAAAATGTGACTAAACGTGGAAAGTGACATAATTTCATTAAACCGCAGGCGCGTTTTTTTAAAACTTTTCTTAATAAATTTACCATTGCTAACAAGTATGCCGGGAGACATTAAAGCCATAGATATTTCAATGGCTGCCCAAATCGGCACACGTTGTGCGGGCGCCGAAGCGCGTCGATGCGCCCGCGTGACCCCGTTCCCACGCCGCCATCCACCTGGCGCTACCTGCCGCAGCCCAACAATGGCCACCCGCGTCCTTGGCGCGCCACACTGCCAGCCAGCCAGCTCGTGCTGGCCATGCGATGATGCGAGCTCAGCCGCAGCCCTGTAGCACGACACTAAACTAGTGCGAATAGGTTAAAAGCCAACTGGGTCACATTAATTGCATTCGTAAACGGTTTCAACTTACAAGTGACACGTTTACAGCTGTAACGTTTGCAAATATTATTTACCTATTTGCAAATTGATGATAAATGTCTGATGGGCAATTGTTTAGCAACAGCCGAGAAGTAGCCCCAGCAGTCGCAGACAGGTGAAAGTGGAGGCGACCTTGCCCATCTACCTGCCGCGCAACAATTCTCTCGCCCATCCTCCCCGCTCCACGTAACTCAGCGTGCGTCGTGACCCAAACTCACTCGTAATACTAACAGGTTCCGAGAAATGCCAAGTTACCTCATTCGAAGTGCTCGGTAAATGTTGAGGAAAACTATTTTCCTCAGTCAGTAAGTACCTAGGTACTTTACAAAAACATCTCACCCACATAATACTGTTTGTTACTGTGAAGTCCTGCATTGAACATAATTGTCCGAGGTAACAGGTCGGATAAGGGTTAAGCAAGGTGCCATGGCGTCGTCCGCAAACTGGGTTAGCGAACGAGACGGCCAGCGTCTTCTCTGTCGCTCGCTACGCCGTGTATCGCTAAGCAAAACTAGCGCGTCGTGTATGTGACTGAAGGCGTTAAGAAAATGTCTCTATGTTCATTCAATCTCACGACCGCACTGCAGGACTAGATATTCACGGAGACTCCCGTATATTCCAGCTTCACCTTTTTAAGCAAGTTCCATCAGATATCAACCTTATTCGTCTGATATAAGAATTATATATTGGCGACCATAGATGATGATAGATGCGAGCGCATGCTGCGTGTGCGCGAGCAAGAACAGCTGATTGTGCAGCGATCGCGGCCGCGGGGTCAACGACCGTACTTTCGCCGCTCCCACGGCTGACTGTTGCATTGCTCAATCCTCTCCGCGAGGCCTCCAAGATTCCGCTAATGAACGGCTCGTATCTTGCGTATCTATGTACTGGAATGACATTTATTTGGTCTTACGCGATGATAATAGAAAATGCCTCATGCAGTGCTAATATACCTAGATGACTGTGTTGGCTAAGTAAGTCAGCCTCCGTGACACACGTTTAATATAAAGGAGTGATCGTTTTAAAGGGCCTACCTACGCGCGCGGCACTATCTGTTGTTTTTATGATCTTCCAAAGTAACTTGACTACTTCTTCGTTGAAATGTGAGATTTTATTTGCACATACGGCTTATTCCGGTGTCAACTTATACATCGAGCTATAGAGGAATATATCGCGTCTTCAAAATTAAGGGTATACCACAACATCAATCATTATAAAGTAATCAAATGGCATAGTGACATTCACATGAGCTATTTTGAATTTTGATCTTTGAACTTTATATTATTTATATTTGCAACAGCCCAACACCACCAGTTTAACTGACTTAAATTAGCGATTATAAAGTAACCATACGTTCTTGAAAGCCCGACTCGATCGTCGAGAAGACTTCAAGGTTCCTCACGACGACCATCAAAAAGCTATCTACGCCGGAGGAAGATGACGAGGAGGCTGCTTACGATAGAGGCGACGATCTGGTAAGGCCGAAATGGGGAAATTACGCTAGATCTGTGTGGTAGACTACCCTAAAAGCTAACTTATCACTTGAAATATTTCTTCATGAAATTCAACTTGATAGGTTGTGATTTCCATTGTAATCTTCTCAGGATTCTTAAATCAATACATGTTTTGATGTACCGTCTTCTAACTTGGGTAACATTGTTGTATGGATACGGACAGATGTACAAGAAAGCGATCGAGTACTTTTATTGAACTCTATTCACGGCGCTGCCGCTGCTAACTTTGTAGTCAACAATAAAAACAGTATTTAATTGCCAACGCTGTAAAACATATGTGTCTCAGCTACTTAAGTTATCTCGCTCGCTTCATTATGAGCAGTTTCGCCCAGCAGCAAGTACTCAGCAATTTGCACGTTTTCCACTAATGTAGATGATTCGTCACGTTTCGTTGGAACATTTAGTTACACTGGAAATTTATATTATGGCCAGAAATCTACATATTTATCATGTCTGTATTAAAATTCGTAATGCCGTACAGTAAGTAACCAATAAAAATGTATTATGATTGATGATTAAGCGGTTGATACACATAATTGAGTGTAAAATTTACGAGAATATGAATATTAAAAACACATCGGCAAGATGGCCTCGTTCTATTGTCGTCATATCACCAGTTTTATCTTATCGCCAGATCTTTTTGCCTACACAATGTTACCGAAAACATTCCGCTTTGGCAATGATCTTTCGTTTTGCCCCAACGCAACGCTTTCCCCCATTTCTTCAATAGCCGTTGCATTAAAATTTTAAAAATTTGTGCAATGATCATGACATCCATTTCGAATGATACGTATCATAGCTGATCTACTGAAATCCCGCTACCTACAGTGTTTTCTGTAATGAATAATGTAGCTAGCTTCTTTTGCTGAGTTATCGATCATCATTCATCATCCTTCAACACCCTTAAAATGTTAAGAGTAAAAAACATTTCGTTGTCGAGTTCTCTGATACTTGCTATACGTTAGGCTAACACATGTATCTGCTAACTCAGAAAACGGGCGTCACGCCACATCACTCGCGAGTACATAGCGATACGATGATCGTTTCCACGACCTTCGTCTTGGCACCGCGTCTGTCTGCGTGACGCCCGACATCGGTGCTAATTATTTATTAGACACACACTAATACTATCCCCCCACCGAGATGTTATCTAATAATTCTTTTGTACGAGTTATTTAACGGTTACGTAAACCGTTTTTTAAATATTCATAATTTATTATGTAAAAGTTACGTTTAGTTCTAATTCAACGCCCTATGCCTTTAATGCCAGATGATTTACTGTCGTAATTTGATAACAATGCCAGGAATTTTGGAAAGCAGGCCTATCTATCATCATCAGAATTATAAGTTTATTGCACGAGCTGTTTCCGAGTAAGGCAAAGTCCACGTCGGTAAACTGTGATTTGTAATTTTACACTGATACAGCAAGCAAACATACTTTGCGATATCTTTTAATCATAAAAGAAAAGACTTTAGTATCGTAGCGCTGTACATAACCTTGTTTCTAATCTTAATTATGCTGAATTAAATAGCCAATTTAAGAACCGTTTAAAGCCTGCTCCAATGATGGATGTCTCGTGCTAATTTGGAGGAACTCTGCTAATAGCCATAACAGTGTTCTACAATCACTTTTAAGTAGCGGCGTTTAATTCTGAACTACATGGCTTGTGACGTCACTCTTGTAGTTGTTTTATAATATGAAGAAGTTTCCGGTAGGTACTAATGTAGAACTGTAATAATTTTCTCGTTTAAAAGTAAAGCCAGCCATGCTTGACATATCTAGTAGTAGGTGGTAATCTAGAAACATATTTCAATAGAAGTACAATGTACCTTCAATGTCATTTTTTTTGTCGTTTTCTACATGTAGCGTGTAATGTTTGCCAGTGACCGGCGATGAATTGTAATTAACTGTTGCCTTTTTAACGCTCCCCTGGACCACTTCGTCGGCACACTACGAAGTCAGGGTCGCTACCGTTCTCCAGATGGGTAAGATTCGTGTGCCTCTAGCATTATTATTACCATACACGCTAATCAACTGTTTTCACAATTGAAGACAGCTATGTTTTCACATTTGTATGAGTGTTTGACAAGTCGACAACATATCAAAAATAGCTGCAATGTAAATAGCATAGCCTTACATGACCACTGTTCTCACGATACATAATTGAACTTGTTGGTTTTATCTCATCCAGCGCGGCGATTCATTCGATCGTAAGCGCGAAAGAAACAATTGAACAACGATTCAGTCATTAAATCAAAACAAAAGCACGTCGCCTTCAAATTAGGTAACTCTCAAGTTGTTTGATATGCTGTCGATTGTAGATAGTTATTTAATCAAGAAAGACTTAGCCAAACAATGTGTAAGCTGTGTTATTGTTTGCAGGTGATGCAACAGGACGTGAAGAAAGAGAACCCGCTACAGTTCAAGTTCCGAGCCAAATTCTACCCCGAAGACGTGGCGGATGAGCTCATCCAGGAAATCACCCTCAAGCTGTTCTACCTCCAAGTTAGTTTACCCTATTAACCATATTTTTATCTTAACTATCTCGCCTGATGATAGACTTGGTAACACTTTTCACAGTTTATTGATTTAAAGACAAATAATAATACATTAACTCTAGTTTTCCATATCTGTGGTCTAGTAGTTAAGATCACCGATCTCAAACCCAGAGGTCCGTCCCGGGTTCGATTCCCAGTGGGGGGTACATGTTTGTTCGGTTTGGTTCGTGATAGGTATAGGTATAGGTCTTATCGAAACATGTCGCCATAACATCAATGTTTGTAGCATTGTTGTGTTCCGGCAGCTAGAGATAAGATAGTAGTACAGTACAGTAGCCAGTACCTAAGTAGTTGAGGATTTCGGGTGAAGTGCGCTTCCACCTTTCGGCCTTATCATCACTTAACATCAGGGTAGATGATGGCCAAGTATAAGGACAGTCAGTTTAAGCAACTCTGTAGTTTCTAACAAGATAAATCTTGTTTTGATTGCTGTTTCTTATGTTGTCGGTTCAAATGAATAAAAAAATAAGTGTTTACCCGTAATTATTAAAAAAACCATAAATATAATGTGTAATGTATATATTTGTGTTTGACGACCTCCTTGGTCGAGTGGCTTGCACACCGGTTTTCATGGTGTCGCCATCTCTGAGGTCCCGGGTTCGATCCCCGGTCGGATCAATTTAGAAATACCTGTTTTTCTAAATTGTTTTGGGTCTGGGTGTTTCCTATGTATAATAAGTATGTATTTAAGTATAATAAGTATGTTTATCCGTTGTCTAGTTAACCATTTTAACAAGCTTCTTAAGGAAGCTTTTCTTGGGGCTAGATAATTGGTTTTAGTGTGAGAAACATTTTATTTACTTATTTGTGCGTGTAGGTAAAGAATGCGATCCTGTCGGACGAGATCTACTGCCCGCCGGAGACGTCGGTGCTGCTCGCGTCGTACGCGGTGCAGGCGCGGCACGGCGACCACAACCCGGCGCTGCACGGGCCCGGCTTCCTCGCCAACGACCGCCTGCTGCCGCAGCGCGTCACCGACCAGCACAAGGTACCCGCCCTCCGCAGTGCCTCTCCATCACACATCACACTACACCTATACAGAGTACACTACACATACAACTTCAACGGGGGTTGACGCAAACTTATTAGTAAAAGTGGTTAACGCGCCCGGTCTGCGAGTGCTGAGGTTAAGCAACTTTCACAAAGGCCGGTCATCGGATGGGTGACCAAAGATTTATCATCTCGAGCTCCTCCGTGCTTCGGAAGGCACGCAAAGCCGTTGGTGCTGACTGCATAAGCAGTCGTTTCCAACCACCAATCCGCACTGGGCCCGCGTCCCTATCCATCTATAGGGAAGGCTCATGTCCCAGCAGTGGGGACATAAAAAGAGCTGAAGATGATGAATTAGTAAAAGGTTTCATACCTTCTTTATACTCGATGTGACGGTGGGTGAAGACTGCCGCGCAAACGGCGCAACATCGTGACAGCAGTCGGCCCGTGCCCACGGCCGTTGTAATTCGGTTGAAACGTCGGGTATAAAGGTGTTATACCTTTTTACTAATGAATGGGGTATTTGACAGGTTTTAGAAAAATATGTCTAATGGTTCATTATAGCATAATATATTTGCAATTTGATTAATTCGTTATGAATTTCTTTATTTTTTATGAAAATCGCCATTAAAATTCAAATTAATAAAAAAGCCGCCAAAGCGCTGAAGACGCCATGCATGCAGGTCACGTGATGTCGTGATGTCACCTCCTTGTAAGCAAACTTTTAGCTGTCAAATTAAACGTACAAAACTTTGATTGACATTTACTGTAAACAAGCTGGTGACGTCACTCCAGATTCAGCGTCACCCCGTGCGTTTTTGATCACGTGGTCAATCATAAAAATTTTATTATGTTATTAATGATTTTATATAAAAATCATACTTATTTTAAAATTATGTGCTGGCTAAATTAGTTTAAAAACATGTTTACTATTAACTTAACAACAGTTTGATCAATATTTTCATTGTAGTCAAATACCCCATTTGCGTCAGTTTAAATTCTTTGTTTCACTATGGAACGTGAAAGTTTGAAAATGTATAGAGTATACTAAACGTGCACACTAGTTTAGGCCCAACTCACGGTACCCGTAGAACAAGGGTACGACGAGCCGGTTCACACGCGCGACATATCAGGTAGACATGTACCTGGACGCTTCTTCCCAGTTGGGACAGTCCCGTTCAACCCGAGCCGAGGTCCGAGCTTATCCCCGTGCCGGGTTCGGCACGGGGATACGCACTAGTGCGTGAAGTTTATCCCCCCCCCCCCCCCCCAAAGTCCGGCGACGCTGGAAATGCCGAGTAAACATTCTCCAAAACTATCCTTAATCATTTTCACGCCTAATGACTTACAACTTGAGCAAAAATGTTGAAAGTCTACATTTTATTAAAACAGTAGATAAACCTAATACTATGTCTGTACTAAGAGCAAAGGCGTAGATACCACCGTATCAGCCGTATCAATGATACGAGGCCCTCGGGCTACATAGGCCCCAAAAGTGTTTGAGCAAAAAATGTAATCCACAATCTCACACTACATTTGGGCCCTCCATCCATGATACAGGCCCATCTAAGGCAAGCTACGCCACCGACTAAGATGAGAAGTTAGTAATCAGTTACACATCATTCACGTACACACAGGCAGTTTTATAAATAGTGTAACTCTTGTCATTTTGACACACAATTACTGTCTTTTTTTAAGTATTCTACTTTAGACACTTAGTAGATTAGTCTCAGTGAAAAAAACTGGATTTATAGAAAGCTTTGAAATTGAAACTGTAACATAAAGATACCAAAAAGGTGACACCGCTAGAAGACGTCCTAATAAAAACAATGTTGTACGATTCAAAATTTCAAAGTGCTTATCAATTAAGTATATTTGTATAAAGAAACTTGACTATAGCGAGTACTAAAATGTATATATCCCTGTGTCCAGATGTCTCGCGAGGAGTGGGAGCAGAGCATCACCAACTGGTGGCAGGAGCACCGCGGCATGCTGCGCGAGGACGCCATGATGGAGTACCTTAAGATCGCGCAGGACCTCGAGATGTACGGCGTCAACTACTTCGAGATCCGCAACAAGAAGAACACCGAGCTGTGGCTGGGCGTCGACGCGCTCGGACTCAACATCTACGAGAAGGATGACAAGTGAGAATATAACACTTTATTGTACAGACGCCTGTACATTCTCCTTTCCAAAACTCAAATTTCGTCAATAAATGTTCAACCATATTACATATCGTATAGACCATAGACCAGGGCCGAAGCCTATAAAAATGGTAAAAAGTAAAACAAAATCATAGTAGGATGAAACTCATTGGAAATGGAAGAGAATACAACAAAAATGAAAGGAAAAATAATTTACGGGCGATTTGAGGTCGGAAAGTCGAAGGCTTTTTTTCGTTGAAATCTCTACTTTCTGATGGTGTAAAAAAATATATACATTACTATGGTATATGTTCTTACCTTTTACACCAAATTTCGTGAAAAAAAATTTTTTCTGTAAAAGATAAAATAAAAAACCAAAAACTTGGTTAAGTATTTGAATCTTTTACATAAATTTTGAGGTTATATAAAAAAAGTGTAAATACAAAAGTTGTAGATCTTTTTATTACCTACAACTTTGCGATTTAACTATTACTAGCCATAGGACTTGTAGTTTTGATGGAAATCGAGATAAACCGTTTTTTATCTGTAACCCCCTCCACTCCCCCAACCCCCTCCACTTCCCGACCCAGATCGCCCGTAAACTATTTTTTGTTTCATTTTTGTTATATTCTCTTCCATTTCAAATGGGTTTCATCCTACTATGATTTTGCTGGTTTCAAAAATCATCATCTAGCCACCAACAGTTGCTAATAACGCGGAACTACAAAAAAATTAAAATTGAGATTTCGCGCGTATAGGTTCTAAATAGCCATTGGCGTCGGCACGTGTACTAAAGTATCTTTAAATATATTTATAGTTTAATCAGACAAAGATGTAGTAATAACGAATATATATAACAGGATTTTCCGCTCTCCTGTAAAATTGGTCACTACCAAGTTCCGCGGTATTAACCACTGTTGGTTCCGCGATATTGCAGCATCAACTACGATATACGTAAGGTTCAAAGTCTATTGAGAAAATATTAACAGTTTGTCTGATATAAAGGCACAGTACACAAAAAAACTTCTGAATCAATTTTAGCCATTTTTATATAGGTATTATTTTTTCTTAATAAAGCAGAAATTTATTAAATTTCAGTTGCTCCCTTCGATGAACAGTCGAAACAATAAAAAAAATATTTTTAAAAAGCTCGACTTACGTCTTACGCTTATTTTTGAATGTAGTTTTTTTATTTTATTAGGAAATACCTATAAAAAAGGTCTAAAATACATTCGGTATCTGATTTTTAACAAACTACTTTCATTGTGTGCATTTATTATGGGCATGCTGTCTAAGTAATCTAGTTTGGTTTATAATCATCTCTCAATCGAAACGAAACATCTTTTGTGCTACAACTACAACAAAACGTTTAATTGCAGACTGACGCCGAAAATCGGTTTCCCATGGTCGGAGATTCGCAACATCTCGTTCAACGACCGCAAGTTCATCATCAAGCCGATCGACAAGAAGGCGCCGGACTTCGTGTTCTTCGCGCCGCGCGTGCGCGTCAACAAGCGCATCCTGGCGTTGTGCATGGGCAACCACGAACTGTACATGCGCCGGCGCAAGCCGGACACCATCGACGTGCAGCAGATGAAGGCGCAGGCGCGCGAGGAGAAGCTGGCCAAGCAGGCGCAGAGGTACCAGCCAGGGTCGCAACTCTAATGCGACAACGATAGCTTTACGGAACCCTACAGGATCACAACTCTGCGAATGCATCAAAATTAGAAATCATTTATTCAGTTGAGGCTACAAATAGCTCTTATGAACGTCACTATGCCAATGAATAAATTTTAACTTTCCTGCAGGGTCATTGCAACATCGAAATTTTTACCTGCCCAGGACCTCTGGTCTGCTATTTCAACAAACACTTATTTTGTCATTAGAATCAAATCAAATCAAATCAAATTTAGGTTATTTAATTTTTGATTTTTAATTATGTTATCACAGGTAATTGTGCAGGTTGTTTCACGGGTTTAAATAGGGCCTCCATAATATACTTTACACTATACGAAATACGTTTAGCTACATTAAATCATTAAATTTAAAAATAAATAATTTCAAATTTTTAAATAATTATAAATTTTTAATTCGCTCTATACGAATTCTCAAAATCAGGCTTCCGACAGACGATTATGGACTTATAGAAATAGCAAAATCGAGGCCCAATTTAAAATGTAGACGTTTCTCACACGTTTTAATATAGCAACACTCATTTATGTTCACGAATTTTCTATATAAACATTTATAAATTAACAGTCCACACATAAACCACACATTAACAATACCAACATTATGTAACCTTGTTGTATTCGTGCAGAGAGAAGCTGCAGCTGGAGATCGCGGCCCGCGAGCGCGCGGAGAAGAAGCAGCAGGAGTACGAGGACCGGCTGCGGCAGATGCAGGAGGAGATGGAGCGCTCGCAGGTACGCAAGACAACACTCATTTACTAACTATTTTATACATTTTATTTTTATTTTTTATATTAACGGGCAAGCACAGTGCCTTGATCTCACCTGATTGTAAGTGATGATAAGGCTAATGATAGAAGCGCACTTCACCCGGGAACCTCAACTAGTGAGGTACTGGCTATCTTATCTCTAGCTGCCGGAACACAACAATGCTACAAATATTGATGTTATGGCGACATATTTAGATATAGATGGTGGTAGCTAGCCAGGCGGACAAACAAGCCCTACCACCAACCAAACCGAGTGCACAAACATGTACCCCCGCTGGGAATCGAACCCGGGACCTCTGGGTCTACACCGGTGGTCTTAGCCACTAGACCACAGAGGCGGTTAAAAGCACATAAAAATTAGATTAGGCTATAACTAGCTCACTGTATCTCAGTAGTTGAGGATTCCGGGTAAAGTGCGCTTCCACATTCGGCCTTGTCCTTATCGTCACTTACTTAACATCGTGAGATGAAGGCTTACCCGTAAGTAATTTTTTTTAAAGCTATGATTTTTTACTTTGCCATCAATTCGTAAGATTAGAAGTTTGGAACTTTATTTGTTAACTATTTCGTAAGAAAAGGGCGATTTAAATTAGCGTGCTAAGAGCGTTTACGCCGCACACTAGCGCCGCCAATGAAAAAAAAACATATCTAGTGAATGAAGTAATTTAGCAAACGGCGTTATAGTTAAAAGTGGCCGTTTTTAACTGTAACGTCTTATTTAACTAAACCATAACATGCGAGATGTTCATTAGGTGTAGTAAAAATGCTAAATTACTTCATTCAAATAGTTTTATTATATTAGTAGCCGAAGATCGGGCTCGCTGGCATGCATTGGGAGAGGCCTATGTCCAGCAGTGGACTGACGTGGGCTGATTATGATTATGATCATGATACGATTACATCATGCTGATGTGATGTTTGTGTTGTGTGCAGGCGAACCTGCTGGAAGCGCAGGACATGATCCGGCGGCTGGAGGATCAGCTGCGGCTGCTGCAGGCCGCCAAGGAGGAGCTCGAGCACCGCCAGAACGAGCTGCAGGCCATGATGACGCGCCTCGAGGAGACCAAGGTAAGGCAACAAACAGTGCACAACATAGTAAAATACAAAGAGGCCCATACTGCCGCACAATTTATGAACGCAGTAAGTACAACTTACTGTGTTTGTGATTGTGATATTTGAGGTGCTGACGTTACGATCTATTTTCTCGAAACTGTTCACATGTTCTTTACTGCGTTCATAAATTGCGCGGCAGCATACAGGTCTTGCAACCGGTACCGAAAATACAGGTATCGTATCGGTAAATACCTGTATTATGCATTTCGGTTCCTCGATACCGATTCCTCAATGAGTACCGGTATTGTACCTCAAAAATACCGGTACCTACCTGCGACATTGACAGTTTTTCACGTGATATGCAGAGCACTGCGGCCGCGCTAAATAAACATAAACGGGCAAACTAACGAGAACATAGCGCAACGCTTGCAGTTAGCCAATCCAAGCCCATCATCTATTTACTACTAATCACTAATAAATTTGGTTACCTGGTACCGGTATTTATACAGGTATGGTGTATAATACCGGTATACCGGTACAATACTACTTACCGGTATCCATCGGTTAACCTGTATTATTAATACCGGTATCAAATCGTTACCGGTACTTTATTAAAGTCAAAGGTACCGGTTATTGAAAATACCGGTTTTCCAAGCCCTGGACCCATCTAATAGATACCTTACTGACTAACATCCATACCAAATAATGATAACTACAAAACTTGGCGGGTGGTTAAATGGTATTGTTCAATCAAGGGCTGGTCGTGCGATTAAACAGTTACTTTAACCAGTTTGCTGCGACATAATATCGGTTATTTCTCTTCATATTTTTTATTTTATTTTGTTTTATTATTTACTGTAATAATTGTTGTTAATAGTTATAACTAGTTATCAATAATATTTATTGCCAATAATAAACTACATACTTGCATCATGTTTATAATCGTAATACGTGTTCGTATACGTTTATTTATGCCAACCAAAAGTAACGACTATTCACCATGTTTATGTAGGCGATAACACTGTTCATCTTGGATCTTCAAAATAAAAACGCACTCGTATTCCTTACAGTCACTTTAATGTTATTTTAACATTACAATTATATTATTTAGAAACAGTTGCCCGATGCAAATGGATATTAAAAACGTAGCTAGTTCTGCGCGTGCGCACACTTCGACGTCCGGCTGCTTACGTTCAAATGTGTCCAGTCCGTTGTCGCTCGCGCCAACTGACGTTGATGTTTCGCGTACCATAAAGCATAGGCTACACAGACCACACTAAAGTTTAGATAGTCTAAACTTGTCGTTTCTAAGCGATGCTAGCGCCATCTCTCCGACATGTACATAAAAATAAATTTAAAAATGTTTTATTTTTATTTTTTGCGTTTACCCTGTGTAAAAACATGAGGCAATTAATACAATAAAAAGACTTATAGAACTATAAATTGAAAAAAAAAAATTAAAATCTTTACCATTCAATGACGGATATAAAAATCCGTAATTAAACTTAACTAAATTAAATTACTTAATGTTGTTGTTGCATCAGAACATGGAGGCGGCGGAGCGGCTGAAGCTGGAGGAGGAGATCCGCGCCAAGCAGGAGGAGGTGTCCCGCATCCAGCAGGAGGTGGAGGAGAAGGACTCGGAGACGCGCCGCCTGCAGGAGGAGGTGGAGGAGGCACGCCGCCAGCAGGTACTGTACTCACAACCTCATTTGTTACACTACGTTTCATAATAATGTGTCACTAGGGTACTCATTTTTTTTGTTATATTGTATTGTAACTGTGTACACATAGTTGAAAAAAAAGTCAATTTATTTTGGTTTGTTAGGTCACCATATTTACCTAGTGTCAGTGCTTTACTGAGCACGTTTGCGAAAAGCGATTTGTATGTTTATTTCTTATAAAAAATAGTATATAGGTATATTACATATTAAAATTCGACATAACACAAATTTTAGAAACTTGAACAATTACAGACATGACTTTTTACTTTCCCGTTAAGAAGTCCCATTATTACTTAAAATGCTAATGCAACCCGGACCGACGGCTGCATTAGCAGTATTAATCCATCATTATTTATTATACATTATTAATATTTCCCGCCGAAAAGTCTCCTAGCTGTTTTTATGCATTAGAATCGAATTCATATATGTAATGCGATCGTCGGTAGAATCGCATTACATTTAAGTATCGTTTATCAAATTATAATATTTTAAGTATTATCGTGTGTACTTATATTAAGTTTTAATATATATTTGTTTTTTTGACGTTCATGAGCGCAATCGATATATGCCTAAATCGAATAAATGATTTTCATTTAATGAATGAGATTCGTTTGGTCGACGTATGACAGGACACGGCGGCGGCGGCGCTGGCGGCCGCGACGACGCCGTCGCACCACCACGTGCTGGAGGCGGGCGACGGGTTCGGCGGCGGCGGCGCGGCGTGCGACGACGCGGGCTCCGACGCCGGCTCCGAGGGCGGCGGCGGCGGCGGCGGCGACCTCACGCGCGCGCCCGACCACCTCGTGGACCCGCTGGCCGACAGGCGCACCCTCGCCGAGCGCTCCGAGCGGCTGCACAGCCAGCTCAACGTGAGTACATGTCTATGCGACCTCACGGTACTAAACTACTATGTCTCACATTTCACATCTCGCATTAGTGATGAGCGATTTTAACCTTTTCACCGCCCAACTATCCTGCACGCGATGTCCCGCTGTACGCCGACGTATAAATGTATTTTAATAAAGTAGGTACAAAGAAGAACTTCTATAGAAGTGCTGGCGTGGACAGCACAAAAATCTCGAACTTCTATAGAAGTTGTTGGCGGTAAAAAAGTTAACATTATATTCTGAAAAAAAATGAATCAGGTGTTGCATCATTTTATAACTATGAAATGATTGCATAAAATACTCATTAGAAGACATTTGACGTATCGAATTGACCTGTGATAGTCGAATGACACGATATGTCACATATGATAATAATATGTCATGTTCATAATATCGGTTTAATCGATCGGCTTCCCCGACTTCCTGTCACACTGTTACACCTGCTTCCGTCACATTTTACGAAATCGCTCCCACGAATTGTATTTATAGAAGGCGAGCTGAAAGATGTTATACATCAAAAATTATGAACGAAGATGAACTTATCTCTAAAAGAGCTCCATCTCTTCCAGCCGACTTTAGATGGAATGGGAACTTTATGTATGAAGAAGCAACAAAAGTACAAACCATAATCACTTTCCACACTTAGGCCAGCCGTAATTTGGATGCGTTCTCGTACGAATTAGACGACGAGTACGCACGGTACATCACGACCCTAGGACTACTATGGTAACTCGCACGCTAAGTGCGATCTATCTTGAGTCTACGCGCGTATGGTCCTATCGTCGTCCGAAATCAATCGCAATTCGCAACTCCTTTGATTGTTCATGTGTTTATACGAACTAGTGGTCGCCCAGTGGTCGAAATTCGACCGTAATTTCATTAAGGCTGCACGGATTGTATCCCAAGCAATGAAAAAATAAAAAAGATAGAATGTGAGTTTGGAGTTGATGTGTCAATGCCAACATTGTCAGATTTAGGCCGCTCCTCTTCCATTTTTTAAAAGACTTAATAAGCGTGTGTGCCAAATACATGGTAGTGTGTGTAATGTTTGTTTTATTGATTCAATGTATTTTTATGCATAATTAAAAAAAAATATATTAACATTCTGTACTCTTTCTCTATAAAATATAAGTGTGTCAAATTTCATACTCCTCCGTCCACGCAATTTTCGTAAAAAGGGGTAAAAGTTTTTGCTTCACGTATTAATATATAGATAAACGTCACGTGACTGAGTCACTGGCATTCCAACTAAGAACATCGCAACCAGTGTGCATGTTAAATTCGTACGTTCAATAATTATGATTGCATACAAGTAAAATTCGTATGAAAACGTATTTATAGCGCGACTAGCCAAAACCTATTTCTCACGTAGTTTTATTTATTAAAGGCAGTCACAGAGGGATCTAGCCTAATAATACCTACTTCTCATTTATATAAGGTTACATTTTATCAACTGCAAATATTTTGAGGATGAATTCAACAATATATATAAACTATTTTTATAAAAAAATTTATGCGCTAGTATTCAAGAAAACGCCAAAAGACATTTCGATTAAAAAGTAAAATAAAGCACTTTCGGTAGTTTCAATTCAAAGGAGCCGAAACAGAGAGGCCGCAATGCCTTCACCGCATACACGTGCCCGTTGTTTCATTCAAAGGAGCCGACAGAGAGGCCGCTCTTAAAAATATTACAATTTTTGTGTCAGGAAAAGTAAAAAAAAAACTAGCCTGATTTTTTTAAAAATGCTAGGGCCTTTTTTCTCTGATATAATTAGATGATTTGTCAAAATATTTGAAGTCGATAAAATGTGACTTTATATATTAAAACTTTTGAATAAAACTTTTTAATATATAAATTTTTGTCTACATTCACTTGTAATCGTTAATGTTAATCATTGGCATCGTTCCCCCAGGCGTTGAAACAAGACTTGGCGCAGTCCCGCGACGAGACCAAGGAGACGGCGATGGACAAGATCCACCGCGAGAACGTGCGCCAGGGCCGCGACAAGTACAAGACGCTGCGCGAGATCCGCAAGGGGAACACCAAGCGGCGCGTCGACCAGTTCGAGAACATGTAAGCCCGCCCTCCCCGCGCCTGTAAATATTCATTATCATTACTGCATAGTAATTTTATTTTAGACCATAATGTGCTATAACCGAATAATGTATACATTATACTTGAAGGAGAATCGTCTCGCGACGTATATATTTATATACAACTATATATATATATATATCTATACGAAGTCGGCCCTCGCCGAGAAATCTAATTGTCGAGGCACGCGGATCGTTTTTAACGTATTGTAATTTATAATTTAAGCGATTCGGATTTTAATTGTTTAACCTCGTCGTGTTGTATTTGTATTGGACGGATGCGAGTCATAAATAAGAGCCGTGTGCTTCGAGTCGTCGGGTAATATTTTTGTTAAGCGGTGGAGTCGTGGCGCCGCCGCCGCGCCGAGGACGGGGGCGTCGCCCCTTATTTATTTTTATAATCATTTATATTTTAGATATAGGATTTGAATTAGAGCTTCAAGTGTAATTATCGTTTCCGAATCAGTTTTGTTGTTTACTTCTCATTGTTCTGTAAATTTATCCTGATATTATGTTACGTTATACGTATGTATTGTGTGGTGTGTGAGGTGCGCTCGCCCGATTGTCGCGCGTTATCTGTTTTCAAACTATCGGCCTACTTTTTCTATCTGTACTCGATTCTTGAACAAAATTTCCAATAGTTTCCGAAGACTATTCGATCGTATGCTAATAGAAAGTGTATAATTTTATGTATAAGTTAAAAAGGCATTCCATAAGTTAGCGGTGGCGTTTATTTGGTTTTGATGAAAATTAAAAACTAGTTGCAATAATTTGTTTTGCGTTTTGTTTTAAACTTAAGTGCCATCCGTCTCCGCCCGGGCCGCCGGGCCCGTAGCCCTGGAACTTACGACAGTATTCAACTATTTGTATCTTGTCATTATTTTCTAAAATTATACAATACCATGTTGCCTTTCAAATTTTAGGATGAATTTTTTTCCAATAAAATGTTTAAGTAAATAAAAATGGTGTTTTATTTGTTTGATTTTATTTCATTGTTTGTAATCATGGAATTCATATAGGTATAACATTTTAAGTACACAATACATTTCTATAAATATAAGAATCAAATACATAACATTTCTACTAAAGTAATTTTTTATGTTGTCTAATATCTAACAATGAAAATATGAAATTTCATGAATGTATTAATCACAAGACAGCAGGCTAAAATTAAACTTAAGAATTTTAAATTAAGATTGCCTGTGAAAAATTGAGTCCGATTTGATGTTTACATAAAACTATGCGCGGAGAGAAAAATACAATTGCAAGATATGTTGTTGGTAATATCCGAAACAAAATGATTACACTCAATAATGTGAAATAAATTGCATTTCTTAAAAGTATATATCACAATTTTACTAATCTATACACCTGGTCGCGGTGAGAATCGCAAAGTGAGACTAAACACGGCCAATTGAAAAGCAATCATAACAACAAATATGTGATTTGTCCACAACAATTATAAAACTTAAAACTATCACCGACAGAGCAGTTTTACAGGTTTTAATACCACGTTTTTAGTTGACTTCTTGTTATTTAGTTCGGCACTGTTGCATTAGTCATTATCTCTGATATTATAATAGTACTACACACAACATAAACATGGTAAAACGCCTGTTAACTTTTACTCTAAATTTCTGTTAACTTTTACTCTAAATTTTTGTTGAAAAATACTCTTAGATTCATTTCAAGTAGCATTCAAAACTAGCTTGCTTTCAAGGCTGTCACTTGACCTCACATCGATTGAATTATTGGTGTAAGTACAGATACTACTACAGCCGGGATTAACTGAACTTGACATAATCAAAATAATATTTTTAACCGACCGCCACAACATAAATATACGTTGCCGTGTCCTGTACGCCAAGCATTGAATTCAAAGTAAAAACTTGTAACAGGAATAGGGATTCAAATATAGGATTTTCGATTGTTGCCGTCGTTGTTGTTGCCCTATGTACACCACACAGGGCACGCTGTCGTTTGTCGATTATAGCCGACTGTGACGGTTAAAAAGTGATTGGTCCTTCGAGCCGGGTTGAGGTTGCTAGTCGTCGGGGCGGTGCGCTTTCCGAAGATGCCGCAGCAGCGAGCTCTTGTCGCGGAAGTGGCGGTCGCACGAGTTGCACACGAACACCTTGCCGCTGTGCACCGTCATGTGGCGGCTCAGACCTGCGTTAAACAAACATAAAGTATCAAGTATGCAAGGCGACAACGCCTCGGTGGCAGAGTGGCAATGCGCTCGACCTGATACCCGAAGATCCCGGGTTCAGTTCCCAGGTCAAGCAAAGTGTGTTTCGGATTTTTAGATGCCATAGCCCGGGTTTGTGAACACCAACCCGCATTTAGCAAGCGTGGTGATTAAGGAAAAAAAACACGTAAATATAATTTATCGATGGAACAATTTGCCTCATCACTACTTTTACTATAATTATATACGTTACTAGTTGTCGCCCGCGGTTTCGTTCGCGAAGACTACACTATCCCACAGGAACCTGTTACCGGGATAAAAAGTATCCTATATCCTAGCTATTCTAAAAACTGTTGGAACGTGTTCTGTCATCGATTCTAAGTATCCCCAGCCAACTTTTTTTCGAATTGTACAGACTTTCGAACCTCTTTAGCTTTATTATATGTATAGATAGATCTGTAGTGTGGCGCTGAGGGCACATCGCGGTCGAAATTGCTTGGCGCTCAAAAGGTTAACAACAGCTCTCACACACAAGATTTTAGCCATTATGTTATGAAAGGGTTCGTGCGGAAATGTAGTTACATTTTGTCTGTCACACGATTGTCAACGTACCGCGCACTAGGTTCGCTGGTACTCACCGGACGCGTAGAGGAACACCTTGGCGCAGTACTGGCAGCGGTGCAGCGCGAGCGTGCGCGCGTGCGCGGGCGCGTGCAGGCGCGCGTGCACGCCCAGCGCGCCGCGCTGCGTGAAACTCTTGGGGCAGCGCTGGCACGCGAACGGACGCTGCTCTGTGTGCCCAGGTAATAGGGTCATGAACTATTGCTCTAACTTGTAAATAATAATTATTGTGAAAAATGTCGTAATAGTATACCCAGCTGATGATGATGATGATGACTGCAACAGTATAGGGTGTATTTTGGCTAAATATTTAACCTTTTCACCGCCCAACTATCCTGCACGCGATGTCCCGCTGTACGCCAACGTATAAATGTATTTTAATAAAGTAGGTACAAAGAAGAACTTCTATAGAAGTGCTGGCGTGGATGGCACGAAAATCTCGAACTTCTATAGAAGTTGTTGGCGGTAAAAAGGTTAAGGAAGGAAGTTTTACTACTTATCTCTTTATAAAAATTAATAAATGTACTTTATGGTAACTATGTGTTCGGGATAGACCGAAACTGATGATGATGATGATGATGATGGTCAAATGCGCAGGAGATATTTTGGTGCACAAACGTACGCGTAAACGCAGGTGCACACGCTCGTCCTCCCCTCCATGATCTAGACTAGAATCTAGTGGAACGGAAGACCGCTACGACGAGTAGAGGGTTCGGACCGAAACTAAAACATCAATAAATGATAAACTTGAAAGCTTGATAATAAAAGTTAATTTAATAATACAATAGCTTTACATTTGTAATGGTAAAACTAGAAACATACATTTTCATTTAGTCAATATTCGCAATACCGCTCTAGGATTGAGACTAAGATTCTATTATTTTAAAATAGCAGAATAACTGAACATATTAGATAATAAACAACATACCGTCAGCGTATTGTTGGACATGAGCAAGGCTTACAACAGGGTTTCCTACTCAATCTCGTTTTGACGCATAATGACCAATAATACATTTTTTTTTCTCGTAATATGACACATTCGCATATTTACGTTTCAGCATTTGGACTAATACGCACAATGTTGCATACGTGAAAAAACCTATCCGTATAATGACAAATCCGTACAAAGATTAAATCTCAAAAAAATAATCACCATGCAATATCTCAGAAAGATAGTATTTTCGCGATTGAAACGTATTGCATGATTTTTTTAAATTATTTTTGTAAGAGTTAGTCAATTTAAAGTTAATTTTTAGTTTATTACAAGTAACGTGTTTAAGTTCAAACTATCGATTAATAAACCGCTTAATTTTATGTGTACTTTTATTTGTCATTCTTTTCATATATTAGTTCACATTACAAAAAGTGACATGTGAACTTTAGATTATATGACTGTATTGGTCTTAAAGCGTATTGGTCGTTTTGCGTATATGTTAATATGAGTATTTGATATTGGTCATTATGCGTATAGGTCGCTTTGCGTATGCGTCATTATGCGTGTTGGTCGTTACGAGTGTATGTCAAAATGAGTATTTCCCGTTGTTCATTATGCGTATTGGTCATTTTGCGTGTGAACGCTCAAGCTCTACGGTATTGGTGTCAGAGGTATAGCTCACCAATGGTTCGTGTCCTATCTAAAAAACGCATTCAATACATTGACGTTGATTTTTATGATTTTCAAACTGGAACGATATAAAGAGTTAGGTCTAGAGAAACTTATTTGAGTCAGTCTATTCCCCAAGGCAGCGTGATCGGCTGTCTGCTGTTTTTTTATTTTATTAATGATTTGCCAAATGAATTAAATGTTCCATCTATCCTGTTCGCTGATGATATTTCCCTCGTTCTATCTTGTCAAAATAATACAAATTTAAATCAAATACTAAATTCAAATTTTAAGAAAACTAAACTTATTCAATTTAGGCCCTATCAAAAGCGTCCCTTAAATATTCAGTACGAACATAATAATATAACATTGGAAACCGTAAGCAGTCACTGCTTATTAGAAATTGATATTTATTTATTTATTTATTTATTTATGGACATCCAACAAAGCATACACCAAGACATACATAATTTTGAATACCCTAAAACTATTACACAGGCGCTGCTTTAATTAAAGGCTGCCACGGCATGCTTAATTTCAAACTAGTTAACAAAGTAATTTAAAACTAGAGATAACAGAGCAGAATCACTCCGCTTATCTTATTGTAAGTGTTATCTAATATATTTTATTAACTTATTTTGGAACTAGACGTGCTTTAACATTGATCTGTGAAAAAAGTATACAAAAAAGACTTGAATTTACTAATTGGATAAAACATGTCAGCATCAATAGACACTGCAGACGATCGTGACAGGTGGTTATATTGGGACTGAATTCGATTAATAGTGGAAAAATGACCTAAATTTGTTCTAAAGCCTTTAGCGCAAAAAGGTAAGTATCTTGAAGGTCGAGCAAGTTTGCGAGGGACATTCATGTTTATCTGCTTTAATAAGTCGGGACTGTCGATACAACCATTATAAATTTTAAATAAGAACATATGATCAGTGATTCTACGACGACATTCCAGACTAAGCATTTTGAAGTGCTTTAACCGTAACCTATATGATGGAAGTTGCTTCGTTATACCGCATTGATATGACAAATGCCACAAAAACCTCTTCTGAATGGATTCTAAACGTCGTTTGTGCACTTCATAGTATGGAGACCATATCACACTGCAGTATTCCAAAGATGACCTTACCAGGGCATTGAAGACCGCTATTTTACTGCCAGAATGCCTAAACTCCTTACAATTTCTTAGTAGAAATCCTAATAATTTGAAAGCTTTATTAGCGACGTTATCTATATGCGCGTGGAAGCGAAGCTTATTGTCTATGTTAACGCCAAGATCGCGCACTACTTCAACTTCCTGGACTATACAGCCATTCAAACCATAACTTCGAAAGTATGGTGATCTTTTTTTTGAGAAATGTATAAAACTACATTTATCTGCATTAAGTGTCATCGCATTACGCTCGCACCACATCGAAAACCTGTCTAAGTCCTCCTGAAGCAGAATCCAACTATCAGTGTGTTCAAGCTGTTTTACTATTTTGAGGTCGTCGGCATAGAGGTATATCTCAGAATGCAGAAAACATGATGCTACATCGTTAATAAAAATGTTGAAAAATAAGGGACCTATATGCGACCCTTGCGGGACGCCTGACGTAGCCACAAACGCATCAGATGAAAAGCCATTCACTACAACTTTTGAAGATCGTCCGACAAGGTAAGATGCACACCAACTGAGAATGTTTCCCGTAATGCCACACTGAAATAGTTTATAAATTAAAAGTCTGTGATTCACTCTGTCGAACGCCTTACTAAAGTCAGTGTAGATGACGTCAACGGGCGACCCACGGTCGACCGCATCAACGACACTAGACACAAAACAAGCAAGGTTAGTTGAAGTTGATCGTGCCTTAGTAAAGCCATGTTGCTGGGTCAGCAAAATGTGCCTAACGTGCCATGAGATAATTGGACAAATAAGAGATTCAAAAACCTTACCGAAAACAGATAAAATCGATATGGGTCGGTAATTACCGACCATAGATCTGTCACCCGCTTTGTAGATGGGAACGATGAGCGCCTCTTTCCACGCAGATGGGAAACAGCCAGATGAGAGTGATTTGTTGTAAATAATAGTAAGAGGTTCAGCTAGCACCTCACTACAACTCTTTGCAAAAATTGGTGGAAGCCCATCAGGCCCAGCGCCCTTATTGGGGTCAAGTCTTTTTAAAGCTCTCATTACCGATTCCTTCGTGACTGATAGGTTATTGAAGGTTAAAACGTTAGGGCTATCATAGGCTACAGGTATCGACACATTTGTTGGAGCCGTAACAGTGTTCTCCTCGTAAACCGAAGAGAAACAAGATGCAAACAGGTTACTGACTTCTGAACCGTCGCTCGCTATGGTTTGATTGAAGTGCATTTTAGATGGATATGAGTTAGTACCCTTGCGCTTGTGCTTCAGAAAGGACCAGAAGAGCTTAGGGTTCGAAGTGATCGAGGATTCAATAGAGGTGATGTAGGTTTTGTAGTTATTACGTGTCAGTTTGACACATCTGTCTTTGAGAATTTGATAAGAAATATTATCTAATGGATTTTGAAATTTAGAATATAGTTTCCGAAATTTATTTTTCTCACGTAGCAATCGAATAAGCTGTTTGTTGTACCAAACTGGATACTTACGCGGACCTACTTTAGATTTAGGTACATATCTTAGAATCACCTTATTGATGACGTCGTAGAATGACTGTACCAAATCGTCTACACTGGAACGCTGCGAGAACAAATCCTGCCATGAAACCAACTTAAGTTCCTCAATAATCTGTATATAGTCAGCCCCGAAGAATTTGTATCTAGGCGTCTCATTAGTGAGCAAAGTATCCTGGGCTGCCTCGCACCATAGTTCAAATTCCAGGGGAGGGTGATAAACGTCTACGTTAGTCATTGGTGAGACACAATGCTGCAAACCGCTCACTGTCATGTTTGACAAAACAAGATCAAGTATCCTATCTTTATTATTTTTTATAGAGTTATACTGATTTAATCCGTTTAAAGAGACAAAATCCAAAAACATAGTTTCATACTTACTTCTTTGGTTAATGGATGCAGAGAGAGGTGAACCCGGTGAACCTATCCATTCAATTTTACCTAAGTTAAAATCACCGAGTATTAATGTATTATTAGAGTGAGCCAGTACCCTGCTAGTATTATCAAAGAAGTGCTCTAATGTTAGACTATGCACAGGTGGAGGTATGTAAACGCCACAGATAAGTAACTTTTCAATTTTGTTTTTTACACGAATATCTACGCTAACCCAAATATCCTCACACTTACTTTCATAGTGGGGAAGTCGGCACGAAGATAGACGCTTCGATATAGCTATTAACACTCCTCCACCTAGTTTTTTGTTGTGGAATCCGCTTGACTCGCGGTCTCGTCTGTACACTAAGTACCGGTCACAAAATAATTCAGTATCCAATACATCACCAGCCAACCACGTCTCGCATAATACGATTATATCATAGTTACATGACAACATTTTAAGATAAAAGTCTAAAGTTTTTGTTCTTAAACCCCTAACATTTTGAAAATAAAAACTAATTTTATCAAACTCTATAACGTTTTTTAGTTCTAACGCATGATTATTCAATTACAAAAAATAAAGAAAGATTTAAATTTGAGATCACTTAAGGCTATCAATAGAGTCCATATTGCGAACAAACACGGCTTCAGTTGCATCTGACTTGCGAACGTAAACTCGCCCGCCGCGCACCCAGACGTATTTGTAATTTAGTTTCTTCGCACGAAGTCGTGCGGCAGCATGCAAGCTCTTATTTTCGAGGGTCAAGTGTTCAGCAACAAACACCGGCGTCATCTTGTCATCTATGCCTAGTGAGCTGGAGGTTAATTTGTTGTTCGGGTGTTTTTTATTATAGACAATCACAGCAGCAAGTAAGGCGTCCCTAGTACGAGGGGTGCTTAATTTAACTAAAATTGTTCGAGGACGGTTATTGTTCGGATTTGACTTGGCTATTCGGGAGCAGTAGAAAATGTCATTATCTTTAATTGGACAATTAACCGTGTTTCCAAGCTGCTTAACAATGGTAATCACATTTTCAGTCTTGTGCTCAGGTACACATTGCAGTTCCAAGTTGGTGGACCTAGACAATTGATCCATTTGACGAAAACGGCCGGAGAGCGCATTGAGTTCAGAGCGAAGCGAATCGTTCTCAGTTTTTAGATGATTAATTTCTAACTTGTGTTTATCGGAATCCAACTTCAAGTCATCGAATTGCCCGCTCAAAAATATTTGAGACTCTTTAAATTCACTTAGCTGATCTTTTAGCTCTTTAAAACGGATATTCAATGCACTCTTTAGTTCACCAATGACATCACCGAATGCAGACCTCATTTCCTCCCGTATAATAGTTTGAATGTCAGAGCGGGTGACATAATCCGCTGAGGCAGCCGTAGGTAATTGCAGGGGCTCGGGTCTGTTTTGAATCTTCCGACGAGTAACGTTAAAAGTTATGTCCGCCAAACCCGTAGGTGTAGACGGTCGTACTAACTCGTTAGAATTATCGCCTTTGGGCTGCTTATTTTTACAATAAGGGCACATCCATCCAAACTCAGTATCCAGTAAGCGCTTTGCCTCTTCGGCTGATATATTCAGGCATAGATAATGAAAGGCCTCCTTACATCGCGTACATTCCAAATATTCATTAGCAAGCAACGAGCTGTGACAAGCGGCGCAGTCCTTCATTGTAAGGATATTGTAAATAATTACTGACTGTAATGAGATAAGGTCCAATATAGGTGTTGTTATTGTTTCGCGACGCCGCAGCCGCCGGAGTGTCTCGTTAAGTGAATGCACGATGAGCGAGATAGACTAATTGAAACGCAGCGGGATCGACTGGAACAACACGCACGACCGGTTCGTTGAACAGGCCAAATGCAACGACCTTGACAGCAGAATTGCAGTGTATTACACACGGGGCATAGAATTTTTTAATCACAAGATTGTACCAAGTCTATATCACTAGAACCGATCACACATATATAACTCGATCACACGAATTACGCACTTTGTAACAATATATGATTTTATGGTGAATTGTCGCGATATATGAAAATAACACAAAGCAAACACGGAGTAAAAACTTGCGATGTTAACGCGCTAGTCGCTCGGTGACGTATATGATATAGATACAAACTTAAATTGGAGGGGCATATACGCAAAGTGGAAGGTAAACTAACAAGTTTTACATACGCACTCAGAGAACTCAAAGAAACTACAGATCTAAAAACAGCAACCTGCGCCTACTACGCATACGCCGACGCTTGGCTCCGCTACGGAATTGTACTCTGGGGTAACAGTACTGACGTGAACAAAATATTTGTGCTGCAAAAGAAATGCATCAGAATGCTTGCCAACATAGACTCCATGACTAGTTGTAGAGGTTACTTCAAGAAATATAATATTTTAACACTTCACTATATATATCTGAAATATGTTCTTTAGTTAAAAATAATATCTACTGGTTTCCACAATATTCTCGTCTTGAAAACTTACGCCCTAAGAAAAGGCTTGCAAATACCTCATATATGTTACAAATGGTTAATTCAGGTCCGTTTTCAATGTCAATCAAAATCTATAATCAAATTCCGGAATCAATCATAAATTTACAAAAAATATCAATTTTCAGAAATCTTAATAAGTACCTATTATTCAAATGTTATTATTCGCTGCGGGAGTTATTTTGCTGTTAAGGATACATGACTGACTGAATAATACAAAATTAAACTTATTAATGTATATTCTTATGAATAAACTTTTATTTAATGTTTTTGTTTTGTTTATATAATTTTTAACGCAAATTTTGTTGTGAACAAATTACAAAAACACAAATGTTGAAAAAATTTCCACGAGCAGGATTTGAACCTGCTGACATACCGGGTCAGGTGCTCTCCCAATTGAGCTATCGTGGTTCTAACCAGCCCGCCGAAATTATTCAACACTATTTACTTTTTTACTTTGAAAGCCCATTCAATGTCAACAACTACCGTCATTAACATCCGATCATAATATTTTTAAAAATACTAAAGATCAGTTAAGAAGTAGGCAAGCTATTTATAAAATGTTTTTGTTTATGTCAGATGGGTGCAGGTTCAAATCCTGCTCGTGGAATTTTTTTTCAACATTTGTGTTTTTGTAAACTTTTATCTATTCTATAATTATTATTTTTTTTTAAATTAAAATGTAAAATGTAAATTTAATTTAGTTAGGTATTCATTTTAATATTAAGCATTTAATATTTGCAGTGCCCTTGCAGGGTTCTTGTGTGAACTGATGTTTAGTTTTAAGATCTATTGTACCTACACCAAGAATAGCAAATGAAAATTTGAATTTGAATTTGAATCCAAGCTCCTGCTTTTACTTTTTGCTAACTAAGGTACAGTTTTTTGGCTTGACTCGATAGTACTGTGAGAGGAACTTCGGCAGGTCACATTAAGACATGATAAGATGAGTTTGGTAAACCCGCGTACCCTGGTGCACCAGCTCGTGGCGCGTCATGACCTCGCGCTGCGCGAACCGGCGGCCGCACACGCCGCACGCGAACGGTCGCTCGCCGGAGTGCACGCGCTGGTGCCGCGCCGCCACGCTGCGCGACGCGAACACCTTGCCGCACGTGGCGCATGCGCGCGAACCCACGCTGCACACAACGCACGTTTAGTTATTACTACATTTTGATGTCCCATACAAACTATGCCATGCTTCTAATTTTTCAAATCATTAATGAAATATGTTTGAAAAGGTTGGAACTTCTAGTTCCAATTTTAAACCATAAAACCAATTTTAACCCTTCTATGCTTACGAAAAAATCTTTCAATGCAACTGAAGATGTGATTCGAAATTTTCTGTAGTTAGTTGTCTTTAAACTGTTTTTTGATTGGCTCGTAGTTTCAAAAAAAGGAACTTTGTATAGAATATGACATTGTCGGAGATTCTTAAAGAAAGTTAAAATCATTGTACAAAGTTCACAAACTCCTTTCTTTGCCACACTTAATGTGCAGTACACTTAGCATGCAGCAAGCCACTAAAATTATCTCGGATCAGCATAATATTGATATACTGGATTGGCACCAGTCCAGTCAGAAGTTACTTTCTTATACATTTCTTTATTTTTTTATTGGCAACAAAGAAAATGTAAGAGATCCTCATCATCATCATCATTAAGCAAATAATATATAAATTAACCTTTTCACCGCCCAACTTTCCTGCACGCGATGTCCCGCTGTACGCCAACGTTAAATGTATAACAGATTTAGTACGAAAGTAAGGATGGCGGTAACGTCATATCGATAATAAAAAAATAGATGTGTAAATTTAAGTTTGTATTTAAATTTACAATTATAAATAAACACTGATACATTAAAATGGTAGTTTGTTTTATTTTATGAACATTTTTAGTAAGAAAAATGAGTATCTATTATCAAAGACAAAAGACATGCATACTTGCTAGAGATATATTATAATAGGCACTTCACTATTCATTTCATAACGTTGTCCGTTGACTTCATATCAAGTCTTTGGCGCTCGTAGCACGATAAATTTCTTAAGGAAAGGGCTGTCTATGCTTTTTTATCATTACAGAGTTTTGTTGGTCTAAACTGTGTGTGTAAAAAAGTGTTTTAGTAGGCGCTTTCTTGTTTATACACGCACGAACGAGAATGGAGTCAGTACCTTCCCTTTGAACGTCATAAATAAATATATTTACCTACTAAAATAAGAAGAAAGAAACAAATAGATGGACGCTTGGAATTGCGCACAGGTACAAAGTATAGTCACAATCTAGTAATTACATTCAGGCAGTCATCGGAGCGTAACTGAAAATATCTAAAATCCGCAACAACTCATAAGAACATTCACTCATTTTGCACTGTTTAGGTTTTACCCGAACCGGGAAAGAAACACACGTGCGCACGTTTGTTTCGTTTGTAACGCCCGGCACTATGACACGATGACCTTGACTCCTCTGCGCTTACGACGTCACGGGTTAACTTGAAATGAAGTCGGTGGCGCTGTTAGCACTGACATCTTGCCATTACGTCGAGATGGGTGTTGCAATATCGAAAGTCCTCAGTAAACTTAATTAATTTTAATGAAGTGATGTGATACATACATTAATTTTAAAATTTATTGTGTAATACGTTATTTACAGACCGGAATTTATTTTAAATCATAGAATTTATGAGCATTTGGATGGAATAAAACAAAGTACATATAGAGGATTGTAATATATGCAACTTTTGCGTCACATCACTGGCCTACTTGATATGAAGTCGTTGGCGTGCGGGACATAAAAATATTTGAGAAATTTTGTTGTTATTTATTTTAAAACTCAAAAAAGCCTGTCTTGCCTGAGGAAATAAAAAATAGGGCTTCAGTTGTGTCCATCTTACAAAATTACAAAAGAAACAAATGTTTTATGTATCGTAAATGTATTTTAATAAAGTAGGTACAATGAAGAACTTCTATAGAAGTGCTGGTGTGGGCGGCACGAAAATCTCGAACTTCTATAGAAGTTGTTGGCGGTAAAAAGGTTAAAAATAATATATTTTCTCGAAAAATTTGGTTCAAACAAAATATGTAATGAATACTCACTCTTTCTCTTTGCTTTTATCTTTCACTATATTTTTGAGGCAAAATTTATTTAAAAATGGTTTTTTCACAATCATGTATCTACTATCTTCTTTTTGTTCTTTACAATTATTATTCTGTAGCTGTGCTTCTTGATTAGTAGGTGTTGTTTCTTCCTTAAAATATAAAGTTATCGTCAATATTTATATTTAAATTTTTGTTATACAGGCTATTTGGCGCATCGTGTGCCAAAACGAATTGGCCGACAGAAAGGGTCATCTGCTATACTTTTAGCCCCCATAACACGTTCCATGCCCGACGGTTATTTTTATGTTTACTTTTTAAGTTATTTAACCAAAAAATCCAAAACAGCATTTAAACTTAAATAAAAAAAAATCGATAGGATTTAGCCTCGAAACTAAAATTTTATTTTGATGTGCATTGATGTAAGATTCTATTAAATTCAGCTGATAGTTGTCATCTAGTTTTTTTAAAATTAAATTCTAAAGTTTCAAAAATGTTAAACATGAAATAAAAATTCCAATTTACATTGCTATAAAAAAAACTAAAAATCTTCCGACTCTCTGAAAAATTCTTTAGTTTATTCTCTTTCAAACGGTATGCTAATGTCATTAAAATAATAATAAAAACTACTAATTCGCTAAATTAGTCCTCAGTCCGATTCAAGTTAGGCTGATATTAAAAATTAGGGCTAAATATTTTTTTTCGTGAATAACACGTTAAGAGCAGGTAAAAACTTCTACCTTACTTTAGCGACATAAAATCTGTCCCCCATCTCCTTCTTTAATAGGTTTTATTTTAAATGAAAGACCAAAATTGTTATTTAAATGTTTTATTCGCAATTGATTATTATTCTTAAACAAAACTTATTGTTGTTACAAATCTTGCTCAAAATGTTGGCCTCTTTTACGAATGCAGTCACGACATCTCTTCCGTATTTCTACTGTAGTTGTACGCAGTCTCATTTCACTATTAATTGTCACAACAGCAGCTTCAATGCGTTGTCGCAATTCCTCCCTTATTTTAACTTCTGTTTCGTATACAAGCTCTTTAGCTCGTCCCCAAACGTAAAAATCTAACGGCGTTAGGCCTGGGGAACGTGGAGGCCATTGGATAAGACCAACCCTCCCAAAAAAATATATAAATTTTTAAAATAATTCTTTGGACGGATGAGTCGAAGTTTACTCATGAGGAGATTTTCAATTTGCACAATCTCCACCACTGGGCACCAAAAGATGCAAATCCACGAGTGAAGAAACAGAAAAGAGGAACTACGACAACGCATTGAAGTTGCTTTTGTGACAATTAAGAGTGAAATGAAAATGTCAGCTTATACATTAAAAATCTTTATTTACAAATTTTTAATATTTTTTTACAACACGGTCAAGGCTACGCTCATGGGCACTTTACTGATAATCGTTACGGGCACCGTCCTTGTGGTCACTCCTGGTTGTTGCTGAAAATAAGCGATTCACTAGCTATGCGAGTGCATACCACGCTGAGCAACGACCCTTTCCTTTTCCCCGAGATGCTGCGGCACACACACGTTTTTGTATTTTTAATACTTGTGTTATGAAATTATGTTTAGTGTAATTGTTTTTTTTTTTATTTTTATTTACGATTGTATATTGTGTGTGTCTATAGCGTCCAAATAAAGATGTTATCTATCTATCTATCTATCAAATGAGACTGCGTACAACTACAGTAGAAATACGGAAGGAAGAGATGTCGTGGCTGCATTCGTAAAAGAGGCCAACATTTTGAGCAAGATTTGTAACAACAATAAGTTTTGTTTAAGAATAATAATCAATTGCAAATAAAACATTTAAATAACAATTTTGGTCTTTAATTTCAAATAAAACCTATTAAAGAAGGAGATGGGGGACAGATTTTATGTCGCTAAACTAAGATAAAAGTTTTGACCTGCTTTGAATGTGTTATTCACGAAAAAAAGGATTTAGTCCTTATTTGTTAATATCAGCCTGACTTGTTTAGCGATTTAGTAAAGTTTTTATTATTATTTTAATGACATTAGCACACTGGATAAACTAAAGAATTTTTGAAAGAGTCGGAAGATCCCGATCCTTTTTAGTTTTTTTTATAGCAATGTAAATTGGAATTTTTATTTCATGTTTAACATTTCTGAAACTTTAGAATTTAATTTAAAAAAAAACTAGATGACAAATATCAGCAAATTTGAATTTGATAGAATTTTACATCAAAATAAAATTTTATTTTCGAGGCTAAATCTTATCGATTTTTTTTATTTAAATGCGGTATTTAGGATTTTTTAGTTATATAACTTAAAAAGTAAACATAAAAATAACCGTCGGGCATGAAACCCTTTCTGTTGGCCAATTCATTTTGGCACACGATGCGCCAAACACCCTGTATAACATTATTTACATAATTTTCCTACATAAAAATTTGGTGTCAGAATAAGATTTCTTATGCCTGGTAAAATTCTATACTTAAATTATTAAAATATTAATAAATTATTAAAAAGCAAAAGTAAGAAAAAAGGCCAATCACCTCATCCTCTTCAACAAGTTCTAATATAACTTTACTATTGTCATGTCCTTCTAGTTCAACTGTTTTGAGACCTTCATCAACCAAAACCAATTCCCCTTCTCTCTGCAGCAGCACACCTAGCTCCACAAGTATTGTAGACAAAATCATTGGCATGTCCATTTCTGGGGCTTCCATTTCTAATATGGGTAAATTTTCATTTGAAACTACTACATCTTGCAGCTGTAATTAATATTATTACGTCAACTTTTATATAAATTTTAGGCTTTTATGTAGGAAACTTGTTTATGTACTACCAAAATTCAAATGCATTTTTACCTGTATTTCACTGTGTTGATTGTCTAATGTAAGCTGCTTTATTATGCCATTTGTTAAACTATTGTATTCCTGAAATAACAAACAGGTTCCTGATTATATTATATTTGCTGAAAAAAGGTGACCAAATCAAGAGTATGTATTTCCTACCTGTAAATTGCCCAGCTGCACTCCGTTCCCTACATTGACCAGCTGCAGAGGCTGCTCTCCGTTGTATGATAACACCAAATGTTGCACAATTTGCCCTTCTTCGCTTCTGCCCACCTTACCATTCATCTCTAAGGAATAATTTTCTTTGCTTTTTAAATGTAATGCATTCTGATGTTCCCTTTCTTTTACAGCTAAAACATGTGACTTTAGTTTCTGGTAGGTCATTTCACATTTTTTTCGGAATGTATAGTATTTTTCCAATGCTTCATAACAATCTAAACATATTGCGTTCGGGAGACATTCATCACGAATCATCTACAAACAATCATTTAAAATCTTAATGAAAGATACACAGTGCAATAAATTGCAACTCTTTTATTACATTGCACTGCTGACAATTAATAGTTAATAAAATTCTTACTAATGAAGATAAATAAATTCGTAATGTGTTACCTCCAAACCGACACACATCATTATCCTTAGAGGCAGCGACCCACAGGCATTATCATCGGAAACGTCTGTAAATATAGCAACAGAGGAACTCGCATGTTCCAGGCACAGGCGGCACAGCTCGTGGACCCCTTCTATCAGCTGGTACTCGGGCTTTTTACGCGTGTAAGTCCGCATTTTGTGGATCGCCGCCGCCACTTTTATCCTTTATTTTAAGCCTGACCTCACTCACGGGCACGACAATATTTGAAAGAAAGTTACTCAATGTAAACTATTTTGTCAACAATAATAAATTTGCACTAAAACACATAAACATGATCTTTATAGAATTATTTCATTGAATTATATAGATCGATAGTGATTTATGCGATTAAAAACCTTTGAATATTTATTTATTTACATAAAAATATTAGTAGAGAACACCTTCGTCAATTTTTTTTTTTTTTTTTTAGTGTAGTTTGTTCCTTGAGGAACCGGCTAAGGTCATAAACCATGCTGCCATGTCATTAGTTTAAGTAATACATAAATAAACAATATTTTCATATATGATGATGATGATGAATGATATTAGAATTGGGAAGTGAGAAATGATATACCCCCCAACCCCTCGAGTATCTCAGTAAAGATGTGGGGCTTTACTAAGTCCTCACGCGAGCTTCTTGAGAGAATTTGAAAAGTGACGTTGCACTGTTTTGTTTCATTTGCCAACACTTATGCACACTCACGAACACTTAACGGTTAATAATCCACCATTATTTCACATTAATATTCGACATAACACAAATTTTGGAAAATAAAGCAAAACCGCAAACATGACGCTTCACTTTCCCGCCAAGAAGTCTCGTCTATTTTATTTTTGACAATGACTGTCAAGTTAATTTGTCAAACTGCTGCTGTCAGCTGACATTAGCATTCCATTTCTACGGTCCGAGACAATAACAATAACTGTTCCGAGTTCGATACATAATTTACAAGCGTTGTCGTTTGTAATTGTAAGCATTCAAGGACGCGCCTGCGTTTGCACATAGTAAATAGTAGAATACGAGTATAGTGAATGCACAAGTGGAATTTATTTAAAGAAAAAAGTAAATAGCCTATGACTGTCCTGTCAGTAATGTGCTTAATCACCACGCTCTTTAGAGAGTAGAGTAACACAATAGTAGCAGTATTAAACACTGATACAACCATTCCAAGTAAGGAAAAATCAGGTACCTACCTACTATATTGCCACGGTTACATGTAACCGTTTTATATATGGAGAGGTTAAATGTCGCATTTTATTGTTCGCATTAACTCGGACTAGGCACTCATTAATTTATTACCACGCACGGTATTACGTAGGTAAAAGGATTATTTGTTATGGAATAACCTCAACAACGTTACGTTAATTACACCTATTAAAATATAAAGATTGCTTTTAATTATATTATAATGACATATAAACAATTAAACATAGTTTTGCTGGTTGAATAGAGCAAGACCATTATTTTATTAAATCGCAGTCTCATTGAGTTCGGACGACTACAATGGAAATATCGAGCAACAAATATGTTCCCAACCAAAGTACCAGATATTTCGCAAAAATTTGTAAAGTTGTGTTCCTGGTTGGACTTCCCAACTTTTGGGTCGATGATTTGAACTTTTCTAAAAGCTTTACGCGGTTTTATGGCTACTTTTCGAAATGCATTAACTGGCTTCTGGACTTACTTGTGTTGTTTGAACTAGGCTCTTTGTTTACTCAGCATAATCTGACGGAGAAGCAGAGTTCCGACAGGCTTATGTTCGCTTTCTCCCATACTGTAATGGGTACTTACAGGATTATCATGACATTATACGAGAGAAGAGTACGGATGGTGTTGTTTAAACTGTCCGCGAAGATGAAGGACAAGTACAACGATGAGGCGGTGGAGAAGAATATGATCAAAAAGGCCAAATTCTACTTGGCAGCGTTCCTAGGCCTTTGCTACACATCGATTATATTCTTAGGCGTAGATGCACTGATGCGATGTATGAAGACAGGTAGGTAACTATAGTTAGTATAAATTATGATGATCAAGTGTTATTACCAGGCTAACTTTTGAAACTGAAACTTATCGCACTACCAATACAATACTGGTGCAAGTCAAAATATACTGATATTTGAAATTGAACTGCTCTTCAATACGACAAAATTTCCAATGTCAGTATGTTTTGACTTGCACCAGTATTGTATTGGTAGTGCGTTATGTGCCTCGACACGTACACTGGGCCGCAAAAATTCCGGGTCGCTTACAAAAAGTGTCATAGTTTCTTAACTACACAACACAAACTAGTGAAAC
Source organism: Eudonia lacustrata (assembly GCA_947562085.1). Lineage (NCBI taxonomy): Eukaryota > Metazoa > Arthropoda > Insecta > Lepidoptera > Crambidae > Eudonia > Eudonia lacustrata. Next base: position 24,951,596 of record OX387315.1, read on the forward strand.
TGTAGTATGTTATAGATAACTGACTTATACATAAAAGAAAATACATCACACGTTTGTAAACTGTATAATTTTATTTAAGTACTAAAAAATACAAAAAAAGATACTTCTAACTTTTGACAACAAAAATACACAACACAGTTAATCTGCAAAATGAAAGCTTTTCTGTAAATTTAATATCTTGTATTTCCTCCACGAGTCCGTATCGCTTCATTAAGACGATGTGGCATGCTGTAAATCAAATTTCTAATACGGTTTTGGTGTATGTTGGACCATTCTTCTACTAGCGCACTTCTTAACTCACGTAAGTTAGCTGCAGCTGGAGAGCGTTGTTTAACGCATCTCCCGAGCTCATCCCATAAATGCTCTATGGGATTTAAGTCTGGGCTGCGAGCTGGTCACTCCATGCGGGTGATACCGACGTCTTGAATATACGCGTTGACCAAATGTGCTGTATGTGGTCGCGCATTATCGTCCATAAAAATGGAATTTGTGCCCATATTCACCAAGAAAGGACCAGCATGCTCATTTAAAATCTCCTCTACATATCTGGGAGCTGTCAGAGAACCGTTTTTTATAATTACTAACTCCGTACGATCATCTGAAGATATCCCAGCCCAAACCATTATTCATCCTCCACCGAATGGCACCTTTTCCTCAAAACACGCTTGACGATAACGTTCATTTGGTCGCCTATATACTCTCCGTCTCCCATCGTGTGCGAATAAACAAAATCTTGACTCATCGGAAAACAACCCTGGACCAATCTTCATCTGTCCATCGGACGTGTTCTCGAGCAAACCGCAACCTGGCAACTCGATGTTCTCTGAGCAATTTAGGGCCATTTGCTGGCCTATAAGACTTTATATCAGCTTCCCGAAGTCGCCGCCGGATCGTGTCAGAGCTTACATTGTGGTGGTGAATTTCTTGAAGGCTATTTCGGACCGGAACAGCCGTGAGATGTCGATTTCTTAACAAAGTGCTCACGATGAATCGGTCTTCTCGTGTAGTTGTACACCTTGGCCTGCCATTCCCTGGTCTCCTGATGTTCATGCCGGTCTTTTGAAATCGCTGGAGTACTCTTTGGACCGTGGATAAAGATACACCTACTGTTCTAGCAGTACTCCGCTGACTCCTTCCTTCTTGTACCATGGTGATAATTCGTGTACATTCTTCAGTAGATAACGACATGTTGGTGCATGGTTGATGCACAAAATACTGTGACCAGCCAAAAAAACTGTTTATGATGACAGTTCGGTTTGAAACAAAAGCGAGAAAATTTTCTATCCCAAAATTTTTAATTTTGATATTTATCAAAAATCGGAATTTCTTTTTTTGAAGCTGTAACTTGTTCAAATGCAACCTCTTTTGATATGTATAATAAGCGTCACAAATCTGCCTATAACATATTATTTATACGAGGGATCTATGTAAATAACTTTGGGAGATATCGCGGTTTTTCTAAATGACCCGTTATTTTTGCTGTCCAGTGTATTATCACTTAGCCGCTCAGGTACGTGGAAGGAATCGTGGTGGTAATGTCTTCTACTAGAGACTGCAGCGCTTTATTCGGCAAAAACTATCAGCTTTGTCGCCATAAGGGGCGACTTAAGCTTAATACAAGCTTCATAAAAATCTATAGTGGCTTAAACATAGGAGTATATAGCTATCGCTCATAGCGACACGGTCGTGCCCAGGCGTAACATCACAACACCCTGATCTATTAGAGATTATTTGAAAAACTATAATACCCATATTATACAATTCAGAAAGGTACAGAAATAAAAGACTTAGGTACATGTACGAGTAATACAAATCTGCTTTATCATCATCATCAGCCTATTTTAGTCCACTGCTGGACATAAGCCTCTCAGCGTGCACCACTGAGCATGATTCGCGGCTACTCTCATTCAGCTCTTGCCAGCCATCTTGCGAAGATCGTCGCTCCACCTAGACTTGTCTTTATCTGCTTTAGCTTTTAATTTATCAGCAATGCTTAGGCTAAGAGTATGCTGAGACGCAGGCGATGCAGCTCCGCGCAGCGCAGAGCAGATCAAATTTTGTAATGCATGCCGAGAGCTGCGTACGCATTATTTGATCGTTCTACCACAGAAAGTATGAAGTACGAAAACAAAAAAAAAGCTTCTCCTGAACAATTTAGTAAATGTCAGATACGCCCCTCCGTCGGAAAAGCGACGATGTGTCCGTGCTGTGTCACTTACCTGCGTCGCAGCATGCGTTCGCGGCCTATGTCTTCCCCAACTGCCCTGCCCCACAAAATCTGCACTGTGCTGTGTCACCTGCGTCTCAGCATACGCTTACAGCCGGTTGCACCAAAACTTTCATTTTACAAATTCGTAAAAAGTAAACGTATAATGTAAAACGCTGTTGTACCATGCTTTGCGATACGTTTTACGGTTACATTATACGGTTACTTTTTACGTAGCTCAAACCTTGCTCATAACGTAAAAGTATAAGATTATGACAGTTCGTTCGTGTTTGCAATTCGTGTTGGAGGTTAGAAAACGCTCTATTTATTTAAAGAAACGTGCTCTGAGAGAATAAATCACTATAATATTTTCTACAAGTTCTGACCACCAACCACCCGACTTCAGTAGACATTTTTTAAAACTGATATGCGTATCTAGGTAATTAATAACATGATTTCAATATTATTTTTTAGAGCTGTTTTTACTTTTTTAGGTTTCCTGTTTTTAAAGTCGGTTTTTTTTTGTTAAAAATTATTTTATTTTATGAATTTTAGTGATGGGTAGACCTAACAAGGATGCTTATCGGATGAGGAAACGACCAAACTACTTATGAAATGAGTAGGTAGTGGTATTCCTATGAAAAACTTCAATCTTAATTAGGTATTATTTTTGTACGAACTAAACATTTTGGCATATTGAACTGTATGAAGTAAGCCCAACAAAAGGTAACTGCTGTAAATCGTTGAGGAATTTCCTCGACAGTCTATGGTCTCCATCATCAGACCTGTAATGGCACTTATAACCCATATGGGGGTGCAAAGTTCTTATCAATAGAAATGAATTAAGACCAAACACAAGGTAGCTACTGTAAAACGTTGAGGAGTTCCCTTGACTGACCTTCGTCTTCATCATCAGACTTCTAATGATAGTCACAATCCATCTAGGTGTAAAGTTCTCATCAATACAAATTAATCAAGCCCAAACACCATGTAATTGCTGTAAATCGTTGAGAAGTTCCCTCGACTGTCTTTCGGCTCCATCATTAGATTGACTCCAGACCTTCATTAAATAGTAGTGCTTTTAAAATACTTAATGAAAACATTAATAAGCGCACTAGTCGCTACTACGATTTTCGAAGGTTTCCCTCGATTTCTCTGGGATGCCATCATCAGATCCTGGTTTTCTTATTATGGTACCACTCTTGGGATGTCTCCTTTCCAACAAAAAAAAAATCATCAAAATCGGTTCATAAACGCATAAGTTATCCGCAAACACATAAAATATATATATATATATATATATATATATATATATGAGTCGTATTGAGAAACCTCCTCCTTTTTTGAAGTCGGTTAAAAAACTACCATGGTAGTAAAAAACTACTGAGGTAAACTGGTAAAATTAACGCTCTATTTGTGTAGCAAGTAATTTTTACTGATACTTTTACTCGTATTTGTTGGTGCAACGTAGATTTACGAATTCGTGAAAGTAACGGAATAGTATAAGTAAAACGTAAAAAATGAATTTGTAAATGTATATCAATTTTGGTGCAACCGGCTGTTAGTCTTAATCCTATTTTTACCCGACTGCGTCAGAAGGAGGGTTATGTTTATAGAGTGTATGTATGTATATGTGTGTGTGTGTGTGTGTGTGTGTGTGTGTGTGTGTGTGTGTATGCGTGCGTGCGTGCGTGCGTGCGTGCGTGCGTGCGTGCGTGCGTACGTTTCGGTTTGACAATTGATGTATGCGCTATGACTTGGCTATTTAAAAGAGTAAGGGCGTTTTAATATAATTATTTTATGTAGGTTTTCAAATGCTTGATTATTTACTTTGCAAAACTAAAAAGTTGAAATAAACCAAATTATTAAAATAAAACAAAAAACCCGACTGCTAAAACAACTATATAACAAAGAAAAAAACAAGCTACGATCCCATAATTTAATTTGAGCAATGTTGAATGCAACATGAAATATTTCTAAATACATTGAATATTGATAGTTGTCGCAGGCGGGGACAGTTCTTTTCAGTTATTTTTTATATAAGTAGTTGTTTTAGCAGTCGGGTTTTTTGTTTTATTTTAATATTTTTTACCAAAAAGGTAGATTAACTGTTGGGCGCCAAGTTAGCCCGAACATAAGAATTATACTTATTTAAATATGACTTTTTAAACTATCATGGTCACTTGCATTAGAGTAATTACTAATGAGCGCTAAAAACGACTAAGGAAGAGGTTAGATCGTTTTGTCTGCTCATAAACATCCACTCATAATAACTTCAGTTCATCCGTGATCATGGCGCATGCAACTGTGCCGAAATATCGGATAGGTACTCAAAAATACTAGAAGAGCGGTTTCGCACTACGTCCGATCCGAATCTGATCCGAATCCGTGAAAATCGGATTACGGAAGTCGGATCTAGTGCATAAACTACCATAGAAATAGTTCTACGACTAGGTACTCCGGACCGTATTTTTACGGGTTCGGATCAGATTCGGATCGGACGTAGTGCAAAATCGCTCTAAACATAGTACAAGAATTCCGTTAATAATTTACTCTGATATAACCTCTCAGATGTAGTTTTCTCTACGTTGATCACCGCGTGGCCTGACATCCGGGACACGAGCGCCGCGGCGCGCGCCGTCCGGGTGATCTGCTACGTCGCCTGGTGGCTGTACATGTCGCGGGTGGCCGGCGCTTTCGCTATCGTACTCACCATGATAGTAACCCTCGAGCACCAGTACAAGAACCTACACAGCTACTTCAACCATCTTAACGATATCTTTGAAAATAAGGACCTTAACCAGCTTGAGAAGGAGAGAAAGTATGTAAACGGATTGAACATTGGAATAGAATTGCATTCCGAAACTCTCTGGTAAGTAAGTGTTGTAATGTTGTTATACTGTAGACAATATATTATTGTAAAAGACGAGTGGGACTATTACACTACTCCCCATTAGGTACATGGGCAGGGCGGGGATTCTCTATAAGTAGTACTGCATTGCATATACCTACTTTTAGATTTTTAACAGAGAAGTAGGCAGGTACTTCCGTCAGTTACATATAAAATGATTTTTGTTTTGTTTATATTATTTTTAACGCAAATTTTGTTGCGAACAAATTACAAAAACACGAATGTTAAAAAAAAATCCACGAGCAGGATTTGAACCTGCACCCTTCTGACATACCGGGTCAGGTGCTCTTCCAATTGAGCTATCGTGGTTCTAACCAGCCCGCCGAAATTATTCAACACTATTTACTTTTTACGAAAGCAAAGGCGCCCATTCAATGTCAACAACTACCGTCATTAACATCCGATCATAATATTTTTACAAATAATGAAGATCAGTTAGGAAGTAGGCAAGCTATTTATAAATGTTTTTTTGTTTTTTATAATAGTTACATACAGCAGCATTCAAAAGGCATTGTGATAATGAAACAACGGTAGTTCGGTGCGGTGTCTATATTTGAACTGGCTTAGCAACAGTTATGAATGTCCAATAGAATTATAAGAATACCCACATATAACACCTCCACCCTTATTCCTAAAGTACAACCCTTAATTATTTATTGCATGAGATATATATTTATACTTAAAGATATACATGTAGGTACTTAAAACAATACACAGAAAACTATAAAATGGTAACAAGATAGTTAACATAGTTTAAGGTAAATAAGACTACATAATCATTTCATATACAAGGTAAAGTCATGTGCATAATGGGATGACAAGATGACGTAAGAACACAGGCTATATGTTAAACCCAAATCTCTCCGGTGGTCTACGGATTCTTGTTGGATAACGTCGACTATCAACCGTATCTACCACTGATGTAACGGTACTAGGTGTGGTAGTGTCACCCGCGTCAAGGGCCCTATGCTGGTCGCCCCCGCTGCCACCATCTCTAACTATCAAAGGCACCGAGTCCGCCACGTCTCGCCCAGGGTATACCGCCGGTTCTTCAGTCGATTCTGGGAATAGTACCGGACCTCGCAATAAACCCCGAGATTTAGAACTCACTTTACGGCCAACTATAAGATCATTAGAGTTGTGTATCAATTGATCAACATGTCTATGTATAACTAAGCCACTCGATAATTTAATGTTATAATCAGTGTTACCCAACCTCTCATTGACCCTGCCTTGCAACCACTTTCCCTGGCCGTGATAGCCGCGACACCAGACTCGGTCTCCTACTTGGAACTGGCGGTGCCGTCCGCCGGCCGCGCGCCGCTGGCGCTCCTGCGCCGTGCTGACCTGCTTTTCCCGTGTCGGCTTCCACCGGTCAAACCTGGTTTGTAGTGACCGACCTTGTAAAATTTGAGCTGGGCTTTCTTTCGTGGTGCTATGTTCGGTATTCCTATATATCAATAGATAACGTTGCAGCGCTAGATCCACATCTACATGTTGGGCGACTGCTTTATTTATTACTCTTTTGCATAATTTTACCGCATTTTCGGCTAACCCATTAGAAGCCGGATGATAGGGTGCCGATAAAATATGTTCTACTCCATTATATTTTAAAAACGATTCGAATTCTTCACTACTAAACGGCGGGCCATTGTCACTAACCACTTGGCGAGGTATGCCAAAACGAGCCCAAATATCTCTAATTTTACCTATTAGTGCTTTTGCGGTAGTAGACTGCATTTTGCATACTTCGATCCATTTAGAACACGCGTCTATCATAACAAAGTATTTTTCCCCTGCAATGGGACCCAGAAAGTCCATATGTAACCTAGTCCAGGGGCGCGTCGGCCAAGGCCACAGCTGCGGCGCGTGGTGCGGCGGCGCGTCGGCGGCGCCGGCGCACACGCCGCAACCCCGGCACAACGCCTCCACCGCCTCGTCTATCCCTGGCCACCACACATAGCTTCTAGCGATGCTTTTGGTTTTATTTATACCCATATGAGTATCATGAAGCTCTCTTAAAACCTTATCTTGACAGGTGTTGGGAATAACTAACCTATGTCCCCAAAGAAGACAACCTAATTCTATGTATAGTTCTCTACGCCTGTCAAAATACGGTCTAATTTCTCTTATTTCCACGTCATCTGGCCAACCATCTTTAACGTAACCTATAACCCGACTCAAGATGGGATCTTTCCTAGTACCTTCTTTGATATCTTCATATTTAAGTGATAAGGCTTCTGAAGCGAAGTGTAGGTAGGTTTGTTCCTCTACGTCCCCTTGAGTATCCCCGCGAGTTCTATACCCTTCTACCAATCGAGATAACGCGTCTGCCGTATTATTGTCTGTGTTAACGTAATTAATTGTAAAATTGTAAGCAGACAATATAAGTGCCCATCTCTGTAACCTACTCGCTGTCATATTCGGAACACCGTGGTCCGGTCCAAAAATACTAACTAGCGGCTTGTGGTCTGTACGTAATACAAAATGCCTACCGTATAGGTATTGATGAAATTTCTTTATTGCGAAAATTATAGCTAGCGCTTCCCGGTGAATTTATTGAATTATGTAACCTCATTCAGGGTGCGCCGTCCGTAAGTGACAAGTGTCATATGTTTTATTCTTCATTTCTAAGGTTTTATTTGAAATGTCGTCGTCCATATTTATTTGATGCCGCGCGGCCATACTAATTTTGTATGGGGAATTTAAGGTGCTTAATAAAAAATAATTATTTAAATAACCACTTGATGAATCGAAAATGTAGTCTAGCAATTTGTAGTTTATCCATTGATGATTGTTTAGACAAAATCAGAGGTACAATAATTTAGATAAACTATAAGAAATTTACTAAACGCCGCCACTCGTTTTCATGAATTTTTCCCAACTTTAAATGATATTGTAGAAAAAACTATAGCGTGTTATGAATTTATGGTTCTGACAAATTGTAAACACGTTCCCTATGATACTAAGTATATATTTTGTTCATTTAATACGATAGTATTTTCAATTATATCTACTTAACCGTAACTGCATTTTTGGCATTTTTTGGTCGGCGCACCCTTCCACTCACCTGTGTGCCTAGTGTGAGTTTTGTTTACTATCCGTATTCATTTGATTATAACGAAAATTAGTATGGCATTGAAGCAGCGCCTCCTGGCGACATACGAGAAGAGTTAACATTTTGCTATACAAAATTCTCGTTTTCGTTAACGTTATCGAATGTCGAAAGAAACTCGCACTTGGCACCCAGATATATCAACAATGGCATCCACTCCACCATCTTCGTTCCTGGCTAGAATAAAATAAATGCTTGGACGCCCAACGTAACCACGGTGCCATAGAACAATTGAATTTCTATTGTGTCTGGTTTAAGAACAACTAAGACGTGAGACTTGCAATTGTGCGAGCAACGTTGATTTTGTGCCAAAATATTTATAATCAAAAGTAATTAACTATGATGTGACTCAATAACGTTTAAGATGTATTTTTATGTATTTTTACAGGTGTAAAAAAGAAGTGCAAGACATTTGCGTCATGATAATTGTTGGCCAAATTTTCCTCGCCATAAGTGTTCTGGTTGTTCTATTGTTGCAAATGTTGGTAAGTTAAAGTTATGTACCGTCTATGTTTTTTATTTCGTACCTATTTTATGTTACTTAGAAGTGTATTTAATTTACTTAATGTACCTACTTACCTTGAGGGGACGCGCTACCGGCCGGCACTGTTGTAGGATACCTATCATATCAAATTTATCAAATCACCACCGCCAATAGTGTTGTGTCTTACTGCTGTTTGGCTGTAATTGTTAAATTGTATCAAGGAAAAGCAAGCCCGCACTCTCGTGGTCGTGCGTGACTAGGGGCACAGTATTACAGCTCACTAGAACGTGCGCTGCACGACACGTAAAAGTACCGAAGTACCATTTGAAGGACAAGTACGGGACAGTCCTTCGTGACCTACGAGGGCTGATTGAAAACTGGCCGATACAACAAACTTAAAAAAAGATACGCAATAAAAAATATGACATTATATTCTGGCATCTTTTCGAAAATAGAACGCCAAATTTGAATTCAATCGAACTGATGGAATTTATATGAGAGGACCTAGAACTTTCTCTGTCGTGAATTTTCTTAACAATGGAAAGAAACGAAATTCGTGCGGTGATAAAATTTTAAAAGAGAAAACAGCAACCCAAATTAAAGCCAAGCTAGACAGTGTTTTAGGTAATTCTGCTCCTGCATTAAGTACAATTCACACCTGAGGAATTGATTTTAAACGTGGAAGACAGAGCTGCGAAGACGTCCACAGGTCTGGCCGTCTAAATGAAGTCACAAATCAGGACATGATCAAAAAAATTCACAAAATTGTATTGAGTGATCGGCGCTTGAAGTTGCGAGAGATAACAGAGATGGTGAGCATTTCATCTGAACGCGTTTTTAATATTTTGCACCAACATTTGGAAATGAAAAAGCTTTGCGCGCGATGGGTGCCGCGTTTGCTCCCTGTTGACCAAAAGCAACGTCGAGTGGACGATTCATCGGAGTGTTTGGCACTGTTTAACCGAGGTCCTAACGAGTTTTTGCGGCGTTATGTTACGATGAAACCTCATTATACTCCTGAAACAAAAGAACAATCTAAGAAGTGGACTGAGAGCGGAAAACCTGCGCCGAAGAAAGCAAAAACGGTTTGTCGGCCGGCAAAGTGATGGCGACTGTTTTTTAGGATGCTCGAGGCATTATTTTAGTGGATTATCTGCAAAAAGGAAAAACAATAAATGGGGAGTACTACGCAAGCTTGCTGCAAAAATTAAATGAAGAAATCCTGACGAAACGACCTCATTTGGCCAAGAAAAAAGTTTTGTTCCACCATGACAACGCACCTGTACCTACACACGTCAATGGGTGCAGTTGGTTGCAGTTGCCAAACTCCATGAATTGCGGTTCGAATTGCTACCGCATCCACCCTATTCCCAAGATCTGGCCCCGTGCGACTTCCACTTATTCCCAAACCTGAAGAAATGGTTAGGTGGCCAGAGATTTTTATCAAATGTTGAAGTCATTGTTGCCGTAGCCGAGTATTTTGAGGGGTGGAAAAAACATTTATCAAACTGGAGTAAAGACATTGGAGAAGCGCCGCTGGACTAAATGCATCGAGGTAGAAGGAAACTACGTTGAGAAATAAATTTACTTTAAATAGATTTTTAAAGTTTTTCTTTGTCGTTTCGGAAACTTATCTATCAGCCCTCGTAGATATGTGGTCTGTGATCGCGTCCCTAGCTCTTAAGCTTGGCTGAGTAGAGCCCTCGTGTTGCAGACGGCTGACCGCAGCGTGGAGACGGTGTTCGCGACGGTGTGCACCGCGCTGGCCACGCTCATAAGTACCGGCTGCTTCATGTGGACGGCCGGCGACGTCACCGTGCAGGTAACCCTGCACTCAACACTGGCCACCCATCATCATCTTTAGCATGTAAGCTGGAGACGGTGTGCACCTCCCTGGCCATACTCATGAGCACCGGCTGCTTCATGTACGGCCGGTGACGTCACCGTGCAGGAAACCCTGCACTCAACACTGGCCACCCATCATCATCCTTAAGCCTGTAAGCTGGAGTAGTGTGCACCTCGCTGGCCACGCTCCTAAGATCCAGCTGCTTTATGTGGACGGCCCGCGATGTCACCGTGCAGATAACCATTTATGCTGGTGATTGCTTATCGTGTTTTTTTGTTTAAAAGCAACTGTATTCGTTATGCGTGGTAAAATTTGGTTTTTGACTGCTTAAAAATATTAATGGGATAAGATTACTTGTATTAAAACGATCTCAGACTGCGACTTGCCCGGCTTTGGTGGTCGACCTTGCTTTAAGTCCGTCTGGCTCGCTACAACCACCATCACAGCGAAGTCTGCCACCTCAGCAACAATGTTAGCAGCTTTTGAGTATTTTCCACTATTCCTTTTGATTTCGGATTAGGTTGCCCAGGCCCCACTTGCAAACATCCCCCTTTAGATATACCTACCTTACCTACACGTGAAATAATCTCTGAGACTGTGTTTACTATTGCGAAGGCTTCCCGTCTGCCCACCGCCATATTCAGCTCGGGCTGGCAACACTGTGGAATATCAACAAAAGCCGCAAGGAAGCTAGTGGTCATCGCAATGGCTCAAGCGCAGGTGGGTATACTATCTTCCATGCTGTGAATACGGGAGACACATTAAAAGCTTAGGCTTAAGCGGGACTGATTTATTTAGTAAAGGGCGGTAGTATATCTACATACACACAGTATGACACGTACTTATAATAATGTAACCTACCTACACAAATACATCACACATGCGTGGTTAAAAACTGGGTAAAAACAACAGGTGGGTACCATCTTAGCTATTTATATTGACAATAGTTATAAGAAAAGCGCGTTTCGCTCTTTATTAAAAAAACGTGTTTATACCTAATTAAAACAATACCTATTCTTCTAAATGGAACAATTAATGCCACAATACTTTTAGAGACTTCAATGGCGGAATCCACAAACTAGAACTAGAGTCTCTGACTGGGCTTGCTGGAACCAAACAATAACCAATTAGTTTAGCTTTAGTTATTATTCTGAGGCTGGAACCATGCCAATGCGCCTTCCAAGCAGGGTTGCCAGGTATTTTTCAAAAAAATTACCGAACGGCAAGCAAAAAAGAAAGTCGCACTAATCAAATAAAATGTTTTTTTCACCTTATATTAATGTACAGTAATTTCGATAATTTCGCGTGGCGTGGAGTCACGTTGAACGATCATATACCTACAACTGTACGAGTACGAATGACTTATGATATGAATTACTTACAATCACGGCCGGCCTACAGTCACGCAGCGCTAAGCGCGCGCGGCTTATGAAAGAGATTGAAAACGTCATGCATGATCCGCAATCCGCGAGATGGTTCGAAAACAGTGAGCGCGTGCCCGAAGGGCCAACATTGATTGCTGATTGCGTAAAATCTGACAGTTAAATCGTTAAGTGGGGAGAAAATCAATCATAAAAAAATTAACGAGCCTTAGGGCCGAGTTCACCAACTTTCTAAACAACTGTTTAACAAGTAAACAGCTGATTAAAGATATTTTTGTGTTCACCACACGTTAACCAACGATTACGGTCCTTAATCAGCCGATCAACTTAACCGAGCCCTGTAGCATCGTTTAACAGTCGATTAACCTAACTTTTTGACATTTTGTAATTTGCTGTGTATAGGTTTGCGTCAACATTTAAACAAATTTTCGTTGTGTTTTGTTTGTTGGAAGTCAAAATGCAGTCAGTGTTTAATGTTATCGTGGATAACTACCACGACCATTATCTCGGACTTCTTGAAAATCTGGACGATTTGGAAAGAATTGCAAGAAAACCTCGTGTTTATCAAGCGCGTCGTAATTATTATGAGGAATATGATGATGAAGCTTTTAAAACTAGATTCCGTTTATCTAAAACTTCTGCATTGGACATTCTTCAATTAATAGAGGAAAAACTGGAATTTCCCAATGATAAGTAAGTAATAGAAATGTGATAATCTTACGTTACGTATTCGTTTCATTTTGTTGTTCTGTGCAAGTTCATGTTGAATCATTTATTATTTTTATCATTGCAGGAATAACTCTCTGTCTCCAATAAATCAGTTGCTCTTGACTCTACGGTTTTATGCAACAGGATGTCATCAATTGACTGTGGGTGATTTTTGTGGAGTGAGTCGACCAACAGCGAATAGAGTCATACACCGCGTAACTGCAGCTATAGCCTCCCTGGGCCATAATTACATAAAATTTCCGGAATCAGCAGCAGATATCAGGAAAACCCAAATGGAATTTTATAATATTGCAAAATTCCCAAAAGTTATTGGTGCCTTGGACTGCACTCACATAAAAATTATTTCACCAGGAGGAAATCATGCTGAAGTGTACAGAAACAGAAAAGGTTATATGTCCATTAACGTGTAATGCCAAATTAGTGTTAAACGATCTCGTTGTGAGGTGGCCAGGCAGTTCACATGATGAAAGAATATTTAGTGCCTGTAGGAGACATGCCATGTTTGAACTAGGGACATATGGTGACTCAATCCTTGTTGCAGACAGTGGATACATGAATAGGAATTACTTAATGATGCCATTAGACAGGGTTTCTTCCCCAGCGGAATCACTCTATAATGAATCACAAATCAGAACACGCAACCCAATTGAAAGATTATTTGGGATATGGAAGAGGCGTTTTCCAGTATTAGCTCTGGGCATACGAGTTAATTTAAAAAATGCTATACCTGTTATAGTAGCCACTGGTGTTTTACATAATATGTTGCAAATGAGAGGTGATGAAATGCCATCTGACGACCAGACTTTAGGCTTGCCAGCACCATGGGAGGAAATATTAGACCAGGGAAGAATAAGACAACAAAGGTCATTACATAATCCAACAACAAGGGACTTAAATCCTAACAGAAGACAATTAATTTCTAATTATTATCAAAGTATTTTATGAAATAATATTGCAAATAGGTAGTTTCATTTCAATAAAATAGGTTTTTTATAAGCCAGACATATTTTATTAACTAACCTATCCACTTATTATTATTTAAAAGAGAACATTAATAAATAAAAAATCACACAGTTTAATCCATAAGTTTTTTTGTTTTTAACTTTTCTTGTTTCAATTGCTCTTCTAGTATAGCCAACCTAATGTTGGACTCCTTTTCTGCATTTTCTTGCAATAGCTTTACAAGTTTTATTTTTTCTTTTGTGAGCGTGTCACTCAAACAGTCCGGTTTTGGTCGCCTTCTTGTCAGCCAGTCCTCTTCATTAGGTTTTGGTTTCAATTGGCTTGAACGTGGTATTTTCAAGTTTTTTGGAGTCCACGAACTCCAGGTGTCAGTTTCCTGCTAACAGAAAAAACATAGTAAAGCATGTGGCTGTGGTACATAATCTTTATTGTCATTATTACTATGTATTTATAACAAAACATTTTTAACTCACATTATTTTCCTTTAATATACTTTTTGAGGTATGAGTGTCAATTTTATTTTGTTCCCTCAGTTCCTTGATATTTTCCTGTAATAAATAATAAATTCCAATTTGTTTTATTCTAAATAATTATAAAATTTATAAAATACAGTGACAAAATGAAACGCCCACCCGACCCAGCCAGGAATCGAACTTGGGTCTTCCGCAATCCGGGCAGCTGTACTGACCACTATGCTACCGGGAAGGCAGACGTAAGCGCTGAATTTTGTCACTGCTTTTTAATTTTTGAGCGCTAATAGCGGCACAGTGCGCTATCTATCCAACGGTCACTGGAACCGATGGCCATGCAGATTCACCTTTGCAGATGAAATACCACAATTTTGATAACACAACGCTATAGTAATTTTACTTTTTATTTTCAAGTGGTAACTGCTGCACTGAAGCTAAATTAAATATTTATAAAATGTATAAAATACAATGAAAAAATAAAACACCCACCCGACCCAGCCAGGAATTGAACCTGTGTCTTCCGCAATCCGGTTAAATTTTTCACTGTATGTTATAAATATTTAATTTAGCTTCAGTGCAGCAGTTACCACTTGAAAATAAAAAATAATTTGTTATTCTAATTCCAATAAAATAATAGAAAAGTTAATTGTTGTTCACAAAAATATTATTGTAATAACTATTAACTTACATTGTTAATTATTAATTCACAGTCGTTACTCTGATTGTTGCAGCTGACTCTTTCAAAATTTTCCTGTAAAAAAAGATAAAATTGAATCAATAAAGTTAAGGTAAATAAATTGCGGTTTGTCGCTAATATACTGGTTTATTAACTTACATCATTATTTTTTCCTTGTTCAAAATTGTTCTCATCTATTAAGTAAGGTTTCACTGTGTAATTCAGTTCAATAATTTCCTGTAATACAATAATTTTAAATCAAAATGTAAGTCAATCTTAGCGGTCAGTGTCAATATTTTTCTTATATTAGACATAAACGCCAACATTGTCTTGAACTAACATTGCCTAGAACATCACCAGCATCATTTAAATCAAAATATAAGTCAATCTTAGCGGTCACTTTCAACATTTTTTTTTAAATATTAGATAATCACAAACATTGTCTTGAACTTACGTTGCCTAGGACATCACCAGCATCACTGTCATAAACATTAGGAATTCCCTCTAGTGCTGGTCCTAATATAGCCTCCACAACAGCGTCTGATCCTTGGATTGTAGGTGGTGGAGACGGTGGTTTTCCGCCACCTGCAATAGCACAAATAGCTTCATATTAGTTCACTGTGTTAAACAAATAAAATATACGGAGACCAAATAACATTGACGACGCTATGGGCACTACTTTTATTTCAAGTTGTAAATGTTTTCAAAATCACCACGCGGGCGGGAATTGTAAAAGAACGTGACCTACCAGTCATAAATATATTTTTCTTTCTAGCTGCACGATCTTTCTTGGTCTGCCTCTTAATATTTTCCCAACAACGCTTTAACTCCGGGTGTTTTCGATGGCAATACGTGCTGATGGTGTTGAATTCTTCAGCGAGACGTACCCACCCTTTCATTTTGGCAGCGTTCGTGGTTGCATCAGTGCACTTATTTTCGATAATTTCTCGATATTTTAAAACCAACTCCGATAGAATGCGCCTCTCATCACTTGAGAAATTGATCGTACGCTTTTTTTGACTCTCAAGCTCCATTTTCGATTTTTATATAACACTTTAACACAGCAAATGCAAGACACGACAATAAACAAAATACACAACAAATCCACACGAGTTTTTGGCATTGACATTTGACATGACATGCATGACATGACGCCATGTCGGTGACGGATATAAGCCGACCAAAATTAGAATACATTGCTAGTTTAACGATCTTGACAAGTCGTTGCACTTTTTAAGTTTGTAGCATTTTATATTATGCTACTACATTGAAATGTCAACGCAGATCGTGTATTTGAACATGACTGTGCTACCTACGCAAATTAGTAGCTTAATACCAGTCGTTCATTCACTCTGAATGATAGATAATCGGCCGATTTTGTAACCATGGATAAAATTTAGCTGGTGAACAGTAAATATTCGAACGGCTGTTTAAACGACGTTTAGGATTTAAGCAGCTGATTAGTTGATCGTTGATTAAATGACAGTTGGTGAACTTGGGCCTTACAGTAGTCGCATATAGGGCTGCCATCAGCTAAATTACGGACCCAGAACAAAAACTTCAAAAACTCAGGACATTTGGGTGAAATAAAAAAAATCCCCGGACTCCCTCGAAAAAAAAATTACAATAACATAAAAACATGCCTAGTTATCATATTTTTATATATTTATAAAAAAACAACTTAATCGACTAGGGGGGGGGGGGGAGGGGGTCACGTCACGCGAGACTCACGAGCGCACGGATATATTTGCCGCACCGAAACTTACTAAACTATGAAATGCTGTAATAATATTGCTAATCATTCCATTCTGTCAAGTTAATCGGATTTCCCCTGACATAAAAAGTGCCCAGGTTTCACCCGGATACCCGGAAACCCGGACGGATGGCAGCCCTAGTCGCATATGATGTATTCTCGTAACATGTTTTCTCTTTTTTTTATTTTCTTTTTCTTTTTTTTATTTCGCTAGCAAAGTCGCAAACGAACTACTGACTGAGAAATATATACATATATTTCATGCACTGGCTTACTTCAAAAATAAGGAGACTAGGTAGGTTCTGAAGGTAAGCTTCAGTCTCATTGTTACTGTTACTGTTACTTTTTCTATGAAATCACTCCCACTACCTATCTTTTAGTCTGGCAGTATATGGTGTTGGGGCTGGGATTTAATATTTTGTATGATGGGATCCCAGGCTGACCACGGACCCTGCAAAGGGTTCGAAACGTCAGGATAAACATTAAATAAGTAATGTGTACAATAAACGCGAGTAGATCCGTAAAAGTTCATCATCATTCGGCCACTGCTGGACTAGCGCCCTGTCCTCAGCTTGACGCATCCAGCATCTATCTGCATTCTTTCGCAGGTCATCATCCCACCTGGCCGGAGGGTATCCTACACTACGTTTACCGAGTCGTGGTCTCCACTCAAGAACACGTTTACCCCAGCGGTTATCGGTTCTTCGCCAGATATGGCCGGCCCACTTACCTCAACTTGCTAATTCTTAGAGCTATGTCGAATACTTTGGTTTTCTGTCGGATGTATTCGTTACGAATCCTATCCTTCAGAGAAACTCCGAACTTATAGCTCTTTCCATAGCTCGCTGAGCGACTTTAAACTGGTGGACCAGCCCTACCGTGAGTGTCCACGTCTCAGCTCCGTAGGTCATGACGGCTAGGACGCAACTGATTGAAAACTTTCGTTTTCAAGTATTGCGGTATAGATGACGAGAAGACTCGACGTAGTTTTCCAAACGCTGCCCAGCCCGGCGGCTGGATCCTCCTCTTGGCCTCCTTCTCAAAATTGTTTTTACCTAATTGCAGAATCTGCCCGACGAGGTAAGTGTATTCGGAAACGATTTCAAGAAGGTAAAAGTTATTTCATTTCAATTATATACTCGTAAAAACCGGACTAACATAAAAAAAAACTGCAAAGAAAAAAAACAAGCTCTACGATCCCAGAATTCCATTTGAGCAATGTTGAATGCAACGTGAAATATTTCCTTGTCCGATACCTATACATAAATAATAAAATCTAAAATAAATAAGTAACTATTTATAAATACATTGAATATTGACAGTTGTCGCAGGCGGGGCAATCACCAACCAACCAAAGAGAGTGCGGATTTAATTGAGCTAGCCACGGCGGCTTCTTGGTTGATGATTGTCCCCGTCTGCGACAACTATCAATGATCAATTCTTTTTTTGTTGGAAAGGAGCTATCTCAAGGGTGGTACCATAATAAGAAAACCAGGATCTGATGATGGCATCCCAGAGAAATCGAGGGGAACCTTCGAAAATCGTTGTGGCGACTAGTGCGTTTGATAATTTTTTCATTAAGTACCTATTTTAAAGCACTACTATTTAATGAAGGTCTGGAGTCGATCTGATGGTGGAGCCGAAAGACAGTCGAGTGAACTCTTCAACGATTTACAGCCATTACCTGGTGTTTGGGCTTGATTAATTTGTATTGAAATGAAACAACTTTTACGGATCTACTCGCGTTTATTTTACACATTACTTATTTAATGTTTATCCTGACGTTTCGAACCCTTTGCAGGGTCCGTGGTCAGAGGGAGACTGAGGTGTTGGTCATCTCATAATTAGTTGGTATATAGCTGTATACCCTCATTTAAATTTAATCAGGTGCGTTCCGTTTTACGCAGAAAGAGCTTACAGTATCTTTTGGTCTGGCAGTATGGTGTCGGGGCTGGGATTTAATATTTTGTATGATGCGATCCCAGGCTGGTGGTAGATTCCAACCATCTTCTCTATTAAAATTAGGATGTTTTTTAATTTCAATAGCCTCGCGTATCATCCTGGGGATGAATCGTTGTTCTCTAGCAAGTATTTGTGGTTTATCAAATCTGATGTAATGGTTGGGCCCAGGGAATGTTCGCATACTGCAGACTTATTTTCGCGCCTATGCTTGACGTCGGCTATATGTTCTTTAACACGGGTTCCTACACTTCTCTTTGTTTGCCCGATGTAAGAGAGCCCACAGTCGCAGTCCAGTTTGTACACGCCTGCATCTTGAAGGGGTATGTTGCACTTGACAGGTCGTAAAAATTGGTTGATCTTCTTCGGCGGCTTGAAGTAAGTGTTGATTGAAGCTCGCTTTAAGATATGTCCAATCTTGTCAGTGACACCTTTCATATATGGAAGTACAGCAGGTTGGCGCTCGACTGTGGTTGGTTTATTGCGTTTTCTGTGACAAAGCCGTGGTACTTTCAGTTTATTATCCTGTAGTACGTGCTTGACATGCTGAAGCTCAGCAGCCAGGTGTTGGGTGTCACAGATGCCGCGTGCTCTCTGAAACAAAGATTTCCCTACAGTAGCCAACTGTCTAGGATTAACCCAACCTAATTTAGTAACCCTTTGCAGGGTCCGAGACCCACCCTTATTTAGTAACCCTTTGCAGGGTCCGAAACGTCAGGATAAACATTAACTAAGTAATGTGTAAAATAAACGCGAGTAGATCCGTAAAAGTTGTTTCATTTCAATGTGTAGTGTTCGCGTAAACTTTAGAAAATAATTTGTATTGATGAGAATTTTACACCTAGATGGGTTGTGACTGTCATTAGGGGTCTGATGATAAAGACGAAAAATAATCAAGGGAACTCCTTAACTTTTTACAGTAGCTACCTTGTAAAATGTTTATATAATTTTTAACGCAAATTTTGTTGCGAACAAATTACAAAAACACAAATTAATGTTGAAAAAAAATTACCTACCTACCTACCTTGTGTTTGGACTTAATTCATTTCTATTGATGAGAACTTTACCCATATGGGTTATAAGTGCCATTACAGGTCTGATGATGAATAAAATAAGAAATACAAAAAATAAAATAAAAGACAAATGATCACGTAGAACATTACACATATCAAAAAGAAGGCGTATTAATTTTCTTTTTTATTAACTAACATAACTTGATGATGTTATTCTTAAGCTTTTCTGACGCAACAAACTGACAAGATTGTTTTTTATTTAATAATAACGAGCTCCAAATTTGAATGGTTTTTAAACTTATCTTTTTATTCAGTCAACAAAAAGATCTCAACCGTAACTAAAAAAGATTTTGCGTAAAATTTTCATACAAAATCTACGGGAAAAGTTTTTTGCAATTTGTGACTTTTTGAGTACTCCAACGATGGTTGGTCCCATAGAAGTTTTTGATCAGTATTAGAAACAGGATCGATTGGCATCAAAAAATGTTTTTGTGTAAAATGGCTATTTTCTTGCCAACTGTACATTTTTTTGAACATCTTTGAATGGGGATCAAAATTCCATAAAAAATTATGGATAGTCTCCTAAGACCATTTTCGTGTAGCTGCAACGGATAAGGTACTTCCCCTTACTGCCCCGCTGAAAGTTTCCACCCTGTATATAGATGATACTAACACTTATTCTAAATAGCTGTTGCCCGCGACTTCGTCCGCGTGAGCTAAAGGCTGTAGTCTGTACAGTTTAATTTTTATGTAGGTATCTATTTAAGCTTATTAGGGTATAATATTTTTATATAATTGTTTTGTTAACTTACATTTTTTATTTTAACAGCATTGTCCTACAGATAACAAACAGTGTTGTGTTAAATACATCATTAAGTTTTTATTTAGAGTATCTTGAGTGTGTCATGCTCTCTTTACTGTCTCTGCGGTGGTGGCATGTGCGTCGGGTCGTTACGTTCCCTAAAATATGGTTGAGCGAAGCGATGGCTGATTCATATGTCATGCTCGTGAACGGGTGCCGCCTGTGGAGGCTGGTCTGCTCTTGCATACTTATCTTATTTTTAGTATTATTAATTATAGTTTGACTTTGTTTTACCTAAACAATTTTTGACTTTTACTAGAGTACTGTAGTGGTGCTGTATGACATTGTGGAAATTGAAACCTTTACATAATTATCTGATGTAAATTTGTTAACTTACATTTTTTATTTTGTTTTTTTACATGTTGTAATTGTCTTATATATATTTTTTGTGTTTATTTGTAATGGAAAGTGTTCTGCTATGATAGGGCATTTTCCAATATTTTTGACGCTGTAAGGGAGAAAAGAGCTGGACACTTGCTGAGTTTCTTGCCGGTTCTTCTCAGTACAAGATCTCCCGCCCAGAGTAGATTTACGAACCGATGGCATAATGACATTCACAAGAGCTACTTGTAGCCTAAACTGAATAAATGATTTTGAATTTTGAATTTTGAATTTTGAATAAAATTATATGCATCGGAAATTTAGAAAATTGACATTGTATTTACCGACATACGTACATCTACTCACTCTTAATATCCTTTCAGCTGGGAATGCTGAGATAGACAAAGACAATCGATCTCCATTTAGTTTGGTTCTGGCATACTTCCTGTGCCTCCTTTACGTTCATCATTATTTTCATACATTATCTCTTATTTTTTCGACTATCATCTCTGCCATGTACATACATATATTCAGTTTGAAGCACAGAATATATGTACATACATATATTCAGTTTGAAGCACAGAATCGTCCCGTTCATACAGATTCTCACTCAGTTTCCCGTTTCAATTATCCCTCCACATACATTCAGTATACAACACCGTTTCTCGGTGGGTTGCGCGTATTTGCTACGTCATACAAACCTGAAATGGGTTTACTGACGCTCAATTATATGTAATAAAATTGGTATTTTACAGCTCAGGTACTCTTCCGGAGTCGTCCTAGGCACTGGTGTATCTTAGCTAAAATGTGTCTACTGTTATACTGTCCAACCACGGACTTCAAAATATTTTTTGCCTTGTCCACCGAAGCTGGATATCGAGTAGCAGGTAGCGGTCCAGGAATATTGGTTGTCGGCCAGAAGGCACAAAAAACTATTTACCAACTATGTTCTTATTCGTAGATACAAAATATCAATAAATTAAGAACTGTAATAAATTATATTATTATCTATTAGGTAATACATTATAGTATTTTATGTTACATACATACTTGCGATAAATTTGAACTTCTTCGTGGCATCTTGTTAGGTAGGTAGCTTTTTAGAGGTAGATCACAGGACATAGAAAGAAGTTACCTCTAATAAAAAAAAAATCTGAAGTCCGTGCCTCTAATACAGTTGTACCCTGCAAACTTAAACATTTTTGCAACTCTGATACCAGAGGTAGCCATCGTCTTATGCGATAGAAGAATGGAAAAACCATTTTTCTGTAATCTAGAAGTATGTACAAAATTCATTATTTAAAGGTTTTATGATATTAAAATTGTTATGATACTTACTTGCTTATATTGTATCATTGAACACCGATTTATCCTATAAACATGTTAAGAAACCAAAGTAAGAAACCGCTTACATGTAAAATAAGTACTGAAATATGTGTTTAACTTACCTGCATCAAATGTTTCATAAAACTTTTACACAATGAATAAATCTTATTTGAAAATTAATAAGATCTGAATAAGTACTGAAATATTTAACGTACCTGCATAAAATGTTTTAAAAAACTTTTACACAATGAATAATTAATATAATTTGAAAATTATTAACAAAATAAAAATAGGTACTTATTGCATTGCAAAACATCAAAATTTCCTTCTGTTCGTTTCAAAATCTGAGCGCCAATTTTTTTTTAAATTTTCCTATTTTCGCGTTTTTTCACCAAATAGATTTAAAAAAATAACATTAAGTATTTTGGGCAACGACCCAAAGGTTTATACAGCCATGCTATGTAATTCAAGATATCTTCTATGTGCAATATTTTAAAAAATAGAGACATGATTTTGGGCAATGATACAAAGTTTTATACAGCCAAATTTAATGAGTAGGTAACATTTTTATGCATAACTAAAAAAAGAGACATTATGTTGGGCAATGACACAGAGGTTTATACCGCCAAATATAGGTAATGTTTTAACTTTTAACATTTCTGTGTATTAGAAAACTGCAATAAGCGCCGCGCGCAGGCGCGACTAAATAGCCATATTATTATTGGTTATTTTGGAAAAATGAAACAAAAGATGTACCTATGTACAGCCAAGTTTAATGATGTGCGTGATTTCGAGCTTGTTTTTATTTTCCGTTGCTTTACTACTGCGGTGCTAATGTTCGCTTAGGTGCCTCACAGATTTATAAAGGGTAGGTTTTACCTTAGAAAGTAACAAAACTTTTCTAAAAAAATAACTCAACGAACGTCAATCTAACAGTTGGTCGCGTAAATATGTATATCAAAATTTGTTTAACATTTTTCGATTTGTATGTTATTCTCCGAAATTTTCTAAGCATTTTGGTGATAACCGCATCAAAATCGGTATTCTCATGACAACAATTATCAATGACAGGCTCAAAAGGGCAAAGAACCCAGAGCCGTAAAACACGATAGCAATAGAGAGCCAGAGCCTCAAATGCCAGAGCCGTAAAACTCATTAAAAAAAATTCCCCTATGTTACATAATAAACAACAGTTGCCAAGCAACCAAGGATTAAATCCCGGTTTAGACCAAATCAAAATTTAACAATTTTCGAGTATTTATGTAGCCTATGTTATTCTCCGGAATTTTCTTAGCATTTCGGTAAAACCGGATCAAAATCCGTTTAGTAGTTCTCGAGTTTATCGTGTTCAAACAAACAAATAAACAAACAAACAAACAAACAATTTCTTTTTAAACTAACCTATCGTGTTCCGTAAGTGATTTTAAAGTATTTTTTTATATCTTGCAATTACAGATTTTTTATCCTTACGTTCTTATTATACAGGGTGTCTCATTTAAATCGGTCAGTATGGGAAAGTCTGAAACTATAAGACATGCGAAGATCTGTTCTTAGGAACCATGTCATCGATTTTAATAAGAAGAAAAACTGCATCCATACATTTAAAATAAACCTGTACTCAGCTCGGAAATCGAACCCGGTTGTTTTGAAAAAATAAACTTATACTATTTCTATTTAGATATCGATTGTGTAGGTCAATACAATATTCAACACGTTTAGGTAACGATCTTACAATTACAAAACCAGCAAAGAGGTACAAACAACCATAGAGACAATTTTACATGCCTGAACTTGTTGAATGTAACGGTGGTCACTTCGAACACCTACTAAAATAAATTAAAGTACGTGAAAACAATGCATTTTATTCATTTTAGACATCATGTTTCAAAGAGCCATTTACTGCTTAAGACCTACACAATCGATATCTAAATAGAAATAGTATAAGTTTATTTTTTTCAAAACAACCGGGTTCGATTTCCGAGCTGAGTACAGGTTTTTTTTAAATGTATGAATGCAGTTTTTCTTCTTATTAAAATCGATGACATGGTTCCTAAGGACAGATCTTCGTATGTCTTATAGTTTCAGACTTTCCCATACTGACAGATTTAAATGAGACACCCTCTATTTTTCGAGTATTTATGTAGCCTATATTATTCTCCGGATTTTTTTTAGAATTTTGGTAAAAACCGGATCAAAATCCGTTCAGTAGTTCTCGAGTTTATCCACTTCAAACAAACAAACAAACAAACAAACAATTTTTTTTTAAACTATTCTAAGGCAATTGGGATTTTAAGGCAACCTGTGTAATTTTTTTTTTTATATCTTGCAATTACAGATTTTTTTATCCCTACGTTCTTATTATATGTATAGATTTAGTTTATTTCAAACTTTTTACGTTTTTTATTAGTTAAGTAAGTATATTCCGGATTTTTTATAGCCTATGTCACTCCCACAGAATCTAACGACACCTCATAATTTATGTTAAAATCCACCAAGCCGTTTGGGCTGTAGGGCGTGCCAAAGAAATAGACATACATACATACATACATACATACATACATACATACATACATACATACATACATACATACATACATACATACATACATACATACATACATACATACATACATACATACATACATACATACATACATACATACATACATACATACATACATACATACATACATACATACATCCATACATACATACATACATACATACATACATACATACATACATACATACATACATACATACACTCGAAAAACATAACCCTCCTTCTGACGCAATCATGTAAAAAGCAGGCGTATATTCATTCATAGGTATATGCCATTGACTTATATTTATATAACATATATATCGATGGGTATATGCCTCCAGCAGGCCTTTATCTTATTCTTACGTTTAAGTTTTTTTTACAGAAGCCTGTCGTGATGGAAAGTAATGGATTGATACAATTCTCTTATACAACATATCTTGCGGTGGGTATGATATAGTCACGCTTTAGAGTACTAGGTACAGTCGACGGCAGATCAACCTACCCAAATCTGTCAAATTACTCCAATGAATATTGATCCTTATAGCCAAACGATAAAGTTCAAAATTTATTATAGAAATTTGACAGTTTTGGGTAGTTTGATCTGCCGCCGTGTGTACCTACCTACATGTCCTTTTAACATTGTAATAAGTTTTTGTTACTAAAATGTTATTCATGTCTTTTGCAGATCGTGAAAACAACGTACAGTGTTTTTTCTGTAATATACTAAGAAAAAATATTATAAACATTAAATTGTAGTAGATAATATAACGAATCTTATTTAACATTCACATTAAATATAATTCGAATATTAAATTGATCTAGTGGGTAGTTAAACGAAATGTGCCACTTAAACCTAATAACATAATATGGCATTAGGCAATTATTTGTTCCGTTTAAGTGAGTAATTAAAATAATTAATGTATGGTTATGCATGTTATCGAGACATTACGCGTTGTTAAAATAATTTGAATTACCACCATCAAAGGCTCATACTAACTCTTACGTTATTAGATAGAATATAGGGTGGGGCAAAATTATCGCTAACTATTTAAAAATTCAAAAATTCAAAATTATTTATTCAGTTTAGGCTACAAATAGCTCAAGCACGTCGTAAGTTTATCTACTCTGGGCGGGAGATCTTGTACTGAGAAGAACCGGCAAGAAACTCAGCAAGTGTCCAGCTCTTTTCTCCCTTACAGTGTCATAAGTTTTGGAAAATGCCCTATCATAAAAGGACACTTTCCATCACAAATAAAAACACAAAATATTAAGGACAATCACAACATGTAAAAAAACACAAAAAAAAGAAGAAAAAATAATAATATTTAAGTTTGCAAAAACATCTTATTTTTCTGAGTGGTAGAGCCACGCTGCGTTGCAGCACGAAATGGGCCGGCTCGCCCGGCGTAATACCACCCTCTCACAGAATATCGGCGTGAAACAACGGCACTCGTTGCTGTTGTGTTTCGTCCGGTGAGTGAAAGTACCGGAGGCCCATCTCTCACCCCTCCCCCCTCCCAATTCCTACTCCCTCCTCAAGATCCAACTCCTTCCTCAGGGTTGGCAACGCATCTGCGATAACTTTGGTTTTGCGGGTGTCCATGGGCGGCGGTGATTGCTATCCATCAGGTGACCCGCTTGCTCGTTTGCCTTCTTTTACCATAAAAAAAAATCATTTACCAGTTTAATTTTTTAGAATGTCATACAGTACTAATAAAAGTCAAAACCTGTCTAAGAAAAAAACAAAGTTAAATTAATAATAATAAAAATAAGACAAGTACGCAAGAGCAGACCAGCCTCCACAGGCGGCACCCGTTCACGAGTATGACATATGAATCAGTTTATCTCCATTCTTCAGCCACAATCCCTTATTTTTGATAATAAACTAAGGAGCTACATACCTAATACAACATTACTATATGAATAACCACTCGCTGTATAGCGGCCGACTTAATAATAGCCGCCTTGCAATGACAGTACCGATATGCATATTAATTTTGTACACTATTGCATTGGTAGGCAGGGACGCATGCAGGGGCAGCTCGCCCAGCTATAAGATCATGATTTCTTAGACCGATCTAAAGTATTACTACAACTATTGCCTGCCTGATGTTTACTGTTACTCTAATAACTGTGGAACTGACTTGGGATCGAAATTAGAGATGAAGCCCAAATCAGGCCGTAAAGGCTGAAGCTTTCTTCGTTGCAGGTGTTTCAATAATTAGAATCCATTTGCAGGAATTTAGATACACAACCAATTAGACAACCAACTACCTACCTACCAAAATGTAGATTAAAATTAGTCACAAACTACTTCTAGTTAATACTAGTTACTTATTCACAAATAGGGCCCTGGCAGCTATCGAAAGTGCTGGCATTTAAATATTGTTACAAATAGTTTGAAATCCATTACGGAGTCGGATCTAAAGCTAACATTGTCACGTACATCATGGCAACAAAGGTCGCAGAGAATGACACAGTTAAACTGATGGTTGCTTTAAACCGCTTCATTTTCCTCTGCGGCTTGCCAAACGTATGGATAGACGACGTGAAATACTCAAAAAGGATCGTCAAGTTTTACGAGGTGTATAGGAAAGTGAGCAACGCGGCCATTTTAATTTTCGTACTTTCTGAATGGGCTTCGTTTCTGACGCAGCACAATTTGACAGAGAAGCAAACCGCGGACCGGTATATGTTCTCCTTCTCGCATCCTATTCTGTTCGCTTATGTTGTGGACGTGGAACTGTACGCGAACGAGATCAAGGCAGTACTGTTTGAGATAGCCGTCACCTTAAAGAGAGTACACAACGACCTAGACGTGCAGCGGGAGATGATATGGAAGGCCAGAGTCTACTCTACGGTCTTCTTGTTCTGCTTTACGATGGCGATGGTGTTGTTTGGAGTCGATGCATTTATGTCTGCTATCTCTGGAGGTATGAGTTTACGCTGATATGCTTTAAAGTTGATTCCTACAAACAAATAACCAAGGACTTCAAGAAACACAACAGCAACTCTCTCTTGTGAAAAGACTATATAATCTAGATCATCAAATGTACTGAGGCATAGAATATCGAAATAATCTAACAGAGGGCCTTGCTTCTAAATTTTTAGAGGGCACACTCACAACAGTCATCACATGCTGGCCAAACGTGGAGGACAATACGCTGGTCCCCAACGCAGCAAGGGTTCTCATCTACACGATCTGGTGTATGATGATGACCAAGCTGGGCGCCGCTTACGTCCTCGTCATCTCCATGACCGTCTGCCTCAGTCACCAGTACAAGAACCTCCAGAGCTACTTCTACTCCCTCAGCAATATCTTTGACGAGGACATCGATCAGGCGGAAAAAGAACAAAAATATGAGGAATCGTTCAAAATTGGCATCATAATGCATTCTTCGACTTTGTCGTGAGTTCCTTTTTGACATGTTTTACTCAAGATAATTAATGGAATCAGGCGTTACTTTGCGGAAATCCATGGTACAAAAAAAAACTAATATAAATAATATGTAGTGTTAATTCCGCTAACTTTGCTAACTTGAGTTAGCGGAATTAACAATAGGTATTATTTATATTACATTTTTTTTAATGTTTTACTCACTTTGTTTTCACTTTATAGAACCTACATTTAATTTTCTTAGAACTGACACGAGGTTTAGTTTTGTTCTTTTTAATGTTTTTGTATAAGTTTTGTTTTCTGAAAAATATATAGGTACCTATACTTACTCCATTTTTGTAAAATTTCGGTCTTCCGCTTAGCTTTCACTTTTAAATAGAATTGCTTTTGTATTTATATTTTCTTGGGACTTTCTACATTAATTGTTGAAAAATCACAGCAATCTCATCTTTCTGACGGATATTAATAGCAGTCTTTGTAGGTGCACGAAGAAATTCCAAAAGACCTGCGGCGTAATCTTCAGCGGCCAGATCCTTGTGAACGTGACGGTCATCGTGGTAATCATGTTGCAGATGGTAGTAAGTAAACTCATCACCATCGTTAGCTCATAAACGTCCCACAAACTGCTGTCACAAAATTAGGAGAGAGCTGCTGTGCTGTTTGGGTCAGCCCTATTTCGCCGTGGTCAATAACTCATGGGGCAAATGATGATCGGGCAAAAACTGCTGGCCCAAATCGATTTGGTAGGATTTAATGACCACCTCACAATATTCGGGAACGACCGACAGCTTAACGTATCTGCCGAAGCACGAAAGAGGTCGTGATATGTCGTGGTCGAAAATTTTGTCGGAATTTAGGATCAGAAGCTTCAGACAAAACCCAATGTTAGTACTACTGCGCACCCTCAATAGTGCTCACATTGGGTTCTGTCTGAAGCTTTGCTCAGATCGCGCACTTTGATCATTGTTCGGACCAAACCTAAAGAACAACATTCGACCTTTTCGGGCAGGGTTTTTTTTTCTTACTAAGTACCTACTTATTAGATTTTACTTAGGTACTTCAGGTACCTTCAGGTATCGTTTTTGGCCAATTGCTTTCCTTGTGACCTTAGACGGTGGAGCGCCGACTGATGACCATGTTACCCCTAATGCTGACGGCCGGGTGCCTGCTGTTCAGCACCGGCTTCTTCATTTGCAAAGCCGGGGACATCACCGTCGAGGTATTTACACGTCCTTTTGGTGTAATCATCTTTGGACCCCACTTACTATGTAGGTACACCGAAGGTCATAAACTAATGGATGGCAGCGTGTAAGTAAACGGCGGGCGTCGCGCATCGACGCAATTGATAAAAAAACACCTTGTTTTAAAGAAATAAGCATACCTATACTGCCCTACTAAGTTGTCCCTATCTACTGACCCTGATAGGTAGGGTATGGCAGCTGGAACTACGGGTCCGGCTGTCTTTTCAAGGGTACCACGGGAGTTCCGGATCCTAGGCCCCCTGCCGGTTATGCCTTCGCGGGCGTCTCCGGCAGGCCCCGGACATGGGTTGGACTCGTGGTGGCATGTGGTTAGCTATAGAAGTGGGAATGTTCGTCTGCCTGGTTGGTCTGGCCAGGCTTCCATTTCGTGCATAGCGAGCGGGTCTTAGTAGCGGTCCGGTGGGGGCCTGAAGCGAAAAGATCTGCGGGGTACGTGAGTTACCCTTAGTTGGTGTGGTGCTCGGTGGTTTTCACTGAGTAGTTACTCCAACATCTCCGGTACTAGTCCGGAGAACTAGTAGAGGTGCCCGCTAGATGCAAAGGCCTCCGGTTTAATCAGCCGCGTAGGAATTTGGAATTGATCAGGTGCCTGGATGGGTACCGAGAAGTGAGTGTGCTTACAACTCCGCCACCAAAGAGGACATTTGGTAGTCGGCTTTAGAGCTGACGGCCCAAGCAGTGGTACACTGCGAGTTGTGCTCTTAGTGCAACGAGAAGTGAGCGAGCTTACAGCTCCGGTGACCTATCTGGATATTAGGTAGTGGACTATACGTGTCCACGGGGCGACTAGCTTGAGACACTAGTCTTAAAAGTACTGGATGAAGGATGCGTACCGGCGTGTTCTGATCTGGCGTTATGACCTGACGTAGATGGTCCCTTGTGCTTGCGCAAGGTTATTCTGACACCTACTTTGTAACCGGAAGGTTGGTAGGGGGTGTCAGTATAAACTTTAAAGTAGTGTATAGCGGGTTGCCCTACTAAGTGCAAAAGCGGTATCTAAATGAAAGCGAGTTTCGAGATAATTGAAGTTATGTAAAAATAGGTTTTATTCACTTTCTAAATTAGCTTTTTTGCTTTTTAAATAGAATTTATATATTATGTTGGATCTATTTGTTATTATTACAATACTTAAAATATCTAAAATGTATGTGGATAGATATGCTCTATTCATGAGATACTGCTACACCGCTTAATAAATAGAAAAATAAAATTTGAGTTAGTTACCGCTTTTTCGTTAGATCCTTTCATACATGTCTGTATATAAAAAAAATATGAATTTTCTGTTTAGATAGATAGATAGATAGATAATACTTTTATTGCAACACTATAAAACATAATCATGAACAGAAAAAAAAAAATTACAAAGTTACAATTTGGCGGTCTTATCGCTTTTAAGCGATTTCTTCCAGACAACCAGTCGGATGGAGAGAGCTAATAAACTGTAAGATCAGAGGTGAAACTATTAAAACATACTAGAATAATGTGTATTTTATAAATGAAGCAAAATAATAATAATAATAATGATGATAAATCTATAATCATAATGATGATAATAATAAATATGTATATAAATACCATAATAAATATAAAAATAAACCTACTTATACATAATAGTAGTCTCAGGTAGGAAAGTAGCGGATATGGCAGTATTGCAGCAGGACAGGGTTAATCGGAAAGGTAGAAATTTTTCACAAGCTCTTTAAATGTGTGAATGGATTTTGCACGCCTGATCGCAACTGGAAGCGAATTCCAGAGACGAACAGCTTGGACGGTAAAAGAACAATCATAAAAGGTGGTGCTGTGTGGGGGGGTTTTAAGGCTTAAGTTTTCTGATGACCGTAACGAGCGCGAATCTGAACAATAAAGAAAACTGAAACGTTCCTTAAGATAAGAAGGATAGGTGGGATTAAACAATATGTTATAAAGAAGGGAGAGTATATGAGTATTCCGGCGAAGACGAATAGGAAGCCACTTGAGTTTTAAGCGGTACTCAGAAACATGGTCATATTTGCGCAAGCCGAATATGAACCGAATACAAAAATTTTGATACTGTGAGATCAAGATAACAGGCGTCAGCATAATCCAGAACTGGAAGCAGCAAAGATTGCGCTAGCGCAACTTTAGTGGCAGTGGGTAAAAAGTTGCGCAGCCTCCTCAAGGATGCTGACGATGCGTAAAGTCTGCGACTAACAGCTTGCAGTTGCGGCCACCAACTATCAACTAGCAACTATCAATGACCACACCTAAATTTGTTACAGATTGACTAAAAGGAATGTCCACGCCATCAAAGTTAACTTTGGGGAGGGTTTCCCAGTTGACCCTAGAGAGCAATCTGGAACTGCCAACTACTATAGTCTGCGTTTTTCCTGGATTGACTCTAAGTCCGAAGGCTCGACTCCAATCAACGATAAGTCCCAG
Organism: Eudonia lacustrata; assembly: GCA_947562085.1. Taxonomy (NCBI): domain Eukaryota; kingdom Metazoa; phylum Arthropoda; class Insecta; order Lepidoptera; family Crambidae; genus Eudonia; species Eudonia lacustrata. The sequence continues at coordinate 24,983,234 of OX387315.1, forward strand.
ATTTGCATTGGTGGTTAATATAGCTTCGGAAAGATTGCCGAGTGGTGCCTGACAATATATTTGTAGATCGTCTGCATATAGGTGGTAAGAAGTAGAAAGCTTTTCTGAAATTGAGTTTATGAAGGTTGCAAACAGAAGAGGAGATAATACGCCACCTTGAGGGACACCAGCCGTCGAGTCACACCATGAAGAGAATTTCTCCTCAAGACGAACCCGCTGCTTTCGCCCGTTCAGATAACTTTGAAACCAATTAGTTGCCGTTGGAGATATATTAAGTAAACGAAGTAAAGCTAAAAGAATTTCAAAGTTAACGGTGTTGAAGGCATTGCTGAAGTCCAGCAGAGTTAGCACAGTTAAGTGGCCGTTTTCCATTCCAAGGCGGATGTCGTCGGTGATCTTAACCAAAGTAGTGACGGTGCTGTGGCCTGGACGGAAGCCGGATTGGAGTGGGTTAAGGAGATTATGACGAGAAAGGAACTTACTGATTTGGTTGTGGACAAGACGCTCGAGGACTTTGGATAGGAAAGGAAGAATGGAAATGGGTCGGTATTTAGTAAATGATTTAGGGTTACTTTTTTTGGGCAGAGGAATTATTTGAGCGTCTTTCCAAGAGGATGGAAATACTGCATTAGAGATGGAGCTGTTAAAAAGGACTGTTAGGACTGGAAGGATGATGTCAAGGATCGGTACTAACATGTTGCGGCTAATACCGTCACTACCCACCGCATTGGAAGTTATTGATAACAAGCTCTTCTTAACGTCACAATCCGATAGTTGGTCAAATGCAAAGGGAGTAAAATTAAGAACTGGTAAGGTAGATAACTTGTGCAACGTAGTGGCTTTGTCGGCATCATTGATAAACGATGAAGAGGAGAAATGGAGATTTATTGAATCAATATTTATATTATTTATAGCAGCATTATGTCTTGACTTACCAATTCCAAGCGACCTTAGAAATTTCCAAACTTTTGAAGTGTCGTTCGTATTTTCTACTGAGTTATGTATGTGGCGGCGTACGTTCCAAAACTTAGACTCAATAAAGTTGGTAATTCATTTGTTGGGAAATGTATAAAAATATACAATAAAGTGCCTTTCACTCTAACAGAATTGCCATTACACAAGTTTAAGACAGAAATAAAACAAGGTCTAATGAAAAAAGGTTACTATAAAATTGATGATTATTTTAATGATAAGAATGTGTGGTCATTTTAGTCTGCTCGCCTGCACATGTTATTTCACATTGTAAGTAGTTACACTTTTTTATAAAAGGTTATTATTAAAGTCAAAGAATAATTGGATGATAAAACAGCCTGGTTGTAATAAAAAACACATTATACTCTATTTGTATCAATATACATAATAAAATTAATTTATATAATTTTTATACTGATATGATAGTTTTGAACAGTGTCCTACAGATAACAAACAGCGTTAAATAGATCATTAAGTTTTTATTTAAAGTATCTTGAGTGTGTCATGCTCTCTATATTGTCTCTGCGGTGGTGGCGTGTGCGTCGGGTCGTTACGTTCCCTAAAATATGGTTGAGCGAAGCGATGGCTGATTCATATGTCATACTCGTGAACGGGTGCCGCCTGTGGAGGCTGGTCTGCTCTTGCATACTTATCTCATTGTTAGTATTAATTACTATAGTTTGACTTTGTTTTTCTTAAACAATTTTTGACTTTTATTAGAGTACTGTAGTGGTACTGTATGACATTGTGGAAATTTAACTTATACCAGATGTAAATTTGATATATTAGATTTGTTTATTTGTTTTGTTTTTTTACATGTTGTAGTTGTCTTCTATATTTTTTGTGTTTATTTGTAATGGAAAGTGTCCTGCTATGATAGGGCATTTTCCAATTTTTATTTTTTTTGACGCTGTAAGGGAGAAAAGAGCTGGACACTTGCTGAGTTTCTTGCCGGTTCTTCTCAGTGCAAGATCTCCCGCCCCGAGTAGACTTACGAACCGATGGCATAGCGACATTCATAAGAGCTACTTGTAGCCTAAACTGAATAAATGATTTTTGAATTTGAATTTGAATTGAATGCATCCCTACACGCCCTATTGCAGTGATTTCGAAACTTAAAATAGTTTTCTCTATTGTGGTCATTTGGACGAAGCTTAAATCTGCTTTTCGCAGTAGCCTTTTTATGCATCAACACCTTAATATCGTTAGTTAGCCATGGTGCAGGGAGGTGTTTGATCTTAACTGCTCGAAATGCTGCATGCTTGTCATACAGTTGGGTTACAAGTGAGTTAAAAATATTAACTTGTTCATCAACAGACTGAGCGTGTACAACAGGAGACCAATCGATATTACAAGCGTCATCACGGAACATTTGTTGATCCATACCACTAAAATTGCGCTGAAGAATGACTTGGGGTTTAGCTTTAGGAGGACGAACTTTATAGGACAAGAATATGAGATCATGATACGAGAAAACATCGGCCGAGCATTGACCGTGCTTCGCAACATGCTGGGGAGATGACACTATTAATAAGTCAAGAAGCGATGGAGTGGAGTTCGGAGAATGATGGGTGGCGGTAAGTGGTAAAATACATAAGTTATTAGAAGTGATAACTGATTGAAGCGAAATAGCGCGAGAATCATTCTTAAGAAGGCAAGTATTGAAGTCACCCATGATAATTGAATGGCTGTAGGCAGGAATTATTTCATCAAGTAGTTTTTCAAATGATATGAAAAAATTTACATGTGAAGAAGGGCTGTAGTAAACTCCAAGTAGGATTTTGTTGTGAGAAAGAAGAACTTCAACCAACAAATGCTCGCCTGCGTTGGAAGGCGGTGGTTGTGCCGAGGTGCTAATTACAGAGAAAGGAATATGAGCACGTAAGTATATAGCAACCCCGCCACCCCGTGAGCCAGTTCGATCATTGCGTATAAGATGAAAGCCAGGCAGAGCATAAGAAGTAGAAAGTAAACATGGTTTAAGCCAAGACTCGGAGATTAATACAGCATGAATATTTTTATGATCAAGCGACGCCAGCATGTCTGAATAATGAGCCGGAATACTTTGCGCATTAAAGTGAATGACGTTAAAGTTTTTTGGTACATCAGAAAACTGACACTCAAACGTGTCAGAAAGGGAAGGAATGCTGACAAAACTCTCCTCACCACTACTACTAGAAGATAAAGAAAGATAATGTGAATCTTCACCTGAGGATGACATAATAAATAAATTTAAGATAATAAATATAATAAATTACTATTAAAAGTTTAAGCTATGTCCATCTGCTGGTTCGTGTCATCATTAAAATAAAAGAACAAAATAATAAAAGAAAAAACATTATAACGTATAAAATATTGACAATCGACTGTGGACCCATTACAATGTTATATAAAAAAAAAAAAAAAAAAGAGTACTAACAACTTAAAACGAAACTTACAAAAAAAAAAATGTCATTCATCTCATCTGTCTGTCAGTCGTTTGTCACTGTCATTGGTATTAATAAAACTCAAAAAAACTCAAATTGAAAACACAAAAAATAGAAATAAAAACAGCAAGTGGAGGGTAAATTTATGTATGTACCTTGTAATGACGAAATCGGGTCCACAGAAGATGTCCGCCAAACGAAAACAACACAACACAACAAGGTTGTTAATAACACAATAGTGTTTACTCATTGACATAATGTGTTCACTACTTTTTGCTGATGCCTCCGCCGCCCGCTCGCCTCGTTTTCGGCACAGCAGGTTCTGGCACCCTGGCCGCAGCAACCACAGGCTTAGGTGCAGCAACCACCACAATTTTCTGCAGCTCAGCAAGTGAGCTTATGCGGCTGCGCTTCCCGTCAGGACTCACCACGAAAACGAATCCCTGGCGCGTAAAGCATTTGGTGACACAAAATTTCTGACGCGCCGCCATAAAAGTTATCATGCCGGGGTTTCGTCAGGAACTCTGAGATCGTAATACCCGAACCCTTTAGTGTGGTCTTGGCATGCCATATCTTGTTCCGGACGTCAAGATCGTGCAGCTTCAATAACATCGGTCGCGGCCGGTCGCTAGCAGTTGTGCGGCCCATTCGATGACACCGGCCTATATCCTTAGCCGAGATAGACAGTTTCATACGGCCGACGACAGCACCGACAGCAACCGCAGCCGCATCCTCGTCTGTCTTCTCTGGCAGGCCATGAATCAGCAACATCTTGCGCCGGCTCCTCATCTCTATACTGTCCACCTGACGTGCAAGGAGGCTCATTTGTTCTTGTAAAGTGTGCAGAGCAGTCATAATGAACGCCCTAAATGCTGTGAAATCAGCCGTCAAGTTAGAGACGCTCACGGATGGGGCTGCGTTTTGAAGCTCTCCCTGGTAGGTATCCATATGACGAGTGAACATATCCTGGAGTTGAGCCAACGAGTCCTGTAGGGCCTCCATCCTCTCGAAAGCTTGTTATGAAGTGCAGTGAAGAAGTGAAATAGTGCAAAATGTGTTGTAGTTGTGGTATAGGCTTGATAACACTCACCAGCAGGTACTATGTGCTAATTATTATTTTCCATTTAAAATTGGGTTCCGTAAACAAATACAAATATGTTTTATTAATAAAAATATAAAGAGCTCTTTAAGCAGATGTTTCTTTAGCAACTACCCCCGAAGAAAAAAACTAAATGTTTAATAAAATGTGTATAAATATGTTAAAAAAAACAATCAAAGTATATTTATAAAATCTTTTATTATTTAAGTTTTTATAGGTATAAAACAATTCTATGAAATCTAGTCAAAAGTAGGGAGTTCTCTCCAAAAGGACATTCTATTTTGAGGTATAATATTTTAAAAATGTTTCAAAATATTTTCTTTTTTGCTTTTTGAAATGCCTTCTGGTGTAGTTTTCTTCTACGGTGGTGGCAAAGCTTGATTTTTAAGAATTTTATTTCCGATTATGCTTGCAGTGATAGGGTCTTTAATGAATCCAGTTCTGTATGTCAAATCAAAACTGCCTCTATTGACTTCTACTTCGACCATTTCATTAATAAATGGACGCGGTTTAATTCGAGAAAGTTTATACTGTGTCGTGTAATCTTCCCAGTCATAAAAATCTTGTTGAGTCATTATTTTAGGTTTTACTTTTTTTCCTGCAGTACTAACTGCCTCACAAAAATCTGCAAAATCATAAATTTTATTTTTCATGCGTTTCATCGGCAATTCCACCCTATGGTGGAAACTGTCAGCCAACATAAAGGTGTAAATATTTTATCACAATCTTTTCAGCGTTGATGTCATTGGAATTCACAACATAGATTAAGAGCTTTTACGCCGCACACTAGTGCCACTAATGAAAAAAAATAACATATCTAGTAATTAGAGATAGAAAATCAAATTATGCTCAACAAACTATTTGAATGAAGTAATTTAGCATTTTTACGTCACCTAATGAACACCTCACATGTTATGGTTTAGTTAAATAAGGCGTTATAGTTAAAAGTGGCCGTAACGTCTTATTTTAAGCTAACGCACAGCATACGCTCTTAAGAAAGAAAAAAATTACCAATTTTTGTTCTGTGATGAACAATTGTCAACCCACAGTATAATATTTTTTTTAACTCGATGAATTATAAAAAAGTGGTAGTACACTAATGATTTCAGCTTTGGAGCGTCCAAACAACCCTTCATACCATAGTACAGGAAAAACATCCAGACCTTTTCGGCCATGACCAGTCGGCACGAAACTTTCGTTGTAAACCACTACCCCGTGGGTAAAAATAGCAGTTTTAAACATCATCTAATATTCTTGGCAGCATTATAACTTTTTGTAAATCGGCAGGATATACAACCGTATCATTTTTATTTAACTCACTGTCTATTTTTTACTGTAATGACACGAATACTGTCAACGGCAGGAATAAACCATTGTAAAATGTATTAGAAATCCGATCGTATCCCTTAAACCATAAGCGCCAATTTGATTTTCCGCTGCCACCGTATCTAGTATAGTCAATATGATTTGCGGGTCAAGTAGGCATTAAAATACTAAGCGTTACAGCGGTAAGTCATTTGCCGCTTATTGGCTTAGAAAAATTGCTGCTCTTTTTTAAGAGATTTGGCGGTACCTATTCAAATATACAGCTGTTAGCCTACGTAATATTGATGATTTGAGGTAAAACTGAGATAGGTAAATCATTGTTAAGGTTTTTTCATATGTTTTGAACAAGATGCCGCTAAAAGGTTTAGTTCATAAGATGCGTATTTTTTAAAGCTATCTGATGGCATAAAAATCAAATTTTCGGTTTTTTTTGAGATACCGCTTTTGCGCTTAGTAGGGCATAAATATAACTTCGAATGTGAAGAACAAGAAGGTTTAAAGGTTATGATTACTTATTATTAATATACGTGTAGACAAATTTTGTGCTAGTTAAATCACAGATTAAAGAAGAGTTGTTAAATATAGGTTTAGGACTCCATGTCTTCGACCAATTATGTAGTACTAGACTAGATAGAGGATCCGGAATAAAAATGCATCTCGAAAGTGGCACTGTTTGCTTTTACTACAAATTTTGAATAACAAAATCTGAGAAACCAATGGATAGCATCAACAACTTCAGCTTACTGTGAACCTTAAAACTTAACCATATAGATTAATTAAGGTTGCAAAATAATTGTACTTAATATTTACTGTCATCGCCTCGAACGTCATTCTAGCCCGAGGCTCCAGAGTCTCCGTTTTTGAAGCGATCATAGGGAATCTAGAAATCTAGTATATAATTGATCGAAGCTCCATGATAATGGTCTATTTTGCCAGATTCCTATATGTATTACATGTAGGTACCTAAATCATGTGGCAAATTCATGGCTGCAGACCGATAGCTCTGAATGATAAATTATATTTCGGTCTTCTTCAGAAAATTTAAGAAGTTATCTTGTATTGTTTTGTTTTAATTTTCAATACTCAAGCAGGTTTACTTAACTAACCCCTAATATTATGAGCGTTTACGTGCGCGTTACGTAAGTGTGCGGGCGGACACTAGCGCCTAGGCTTGCCAACTTGAAAATACGAATTTGCGGGAAATGTTGATTTCAAATGCGGGACAAGGATTTAAAAAGCGGGATCTAACAAATTTTGTTTAGAATACAAAAACGTGAACTTTTCTTTGCAAATCAGAATGAGAAGTAGAATAAAATACCTTGTTAGATAAATGATTGTCAACATTTACTAAAAAAAAAAACAGTTACAATAGTTATAATTATAGTGTAACTTACACTTTATTGTGAAAACTGTAAGTTACATTGAAATGAGTATTTTTCTTGAGATTTGGCACTTTTCAGGATTTTTTTTATTTTTAAGGGTGCGCCGACAAAAAAATGCCAAAAATGCAGTTACGGTTAAGTAGATATAATTGAAAATACTATCGTATTAAATGAACAAAATATATATTTAGTATCATAGGGAACGTGTTTACATTTTGTCAGAACCATAAATTCATAACACGCTATAGTTTTTTCTACAATATCATTTAAAGTTGGGCAAAAATCATGAAAACGAGTGGCGGCGTTTAGTAGATTTCTTATAGTCTATCTAAATTATTGTACCTCTGATTTTGTCTAAACAATCATCAATGGATAAACTACAAATTGCTAGACTACATTTTCGATTCATCAAGTGGTTATTTAAATAATTATTTTTTATTATGCACCTTAAATTCCCCATACAAAATTAGTATGGCCGCGCGGCATCAAATAAATATGGACGACGACATTTCAAATAAAACATATGACACTTGTCACTTATGGACGGCGCACCCTTAAGTACTTACAAAATTCTAAATTTTTTTGTATGACTAAGAAAATTTTATTTAAACTTGTAGCTCAGACTTCACAGAACGCAGGCGCGTTGAGCGCTTTTCCAGTCTGTTATTCGACCGGCGGCGGCGGCCGGCCGCGGCTATCGGTGATAGTCGTGCGTATTTGATGTCGTGCGTAGCTAAAAGCGGGATATTTAGCGTCCCGCTCACACCCTGAGCGGGACGTCTTGTTAAGGGTCTCAGAAACGGGACGTCCCGCGTATAGCGGGACGGTTGGCAACCCTACTAGCGCCGCCAATGAAAAAAAAACATATCTAGTGATTAGAGATAGAAAATCAAATTATGCTCAACAAACTATCTGAATGAAGTAATTTTGCATTTTTACGTTACCTAATAAACACCTGACATGTTATGGTTTAGTAAAATATGGCGTTATAGTTAAAAGTGGCCGTAACGTCTTATTTAACTAAACCATAACATGTGAGGTGTTCATTAGGTGACGTAAAAATGCTAAATTACTTCATTCAAATAGTTTGTTGAGCATAATTTGATTTTCTGTCTCTAATTACTAGATATGTTTTTTTTTTCATTAGTGGCGCTAGTGTGCGGCGTAAACGCTCTTAACACATTAATATTCGGCAATACAGATTTAGAAGATAGAACACGATTGCAAACGAACTTTTTATTTGCTACCTGCTAGCCACGAAGTCCCTCCTCTATTTCGAACCGACCTTCATATGTGGTAATTTGATAACGGCACGCTCTAGTCGGCGGCGCTACCGACGGCGATCTACTGTTCTGGCTGGCACCGCTGTTCGGGCGAGGCGGCGGCGCGGGCGCGGCGGCTTCTCGCCGTCACCATGGCGCAGGCGCAGGTACAGACAGCGTCTAAATGATCGGAACCTTCAAATCTACTATAAAATATCAGAACATTTGACAAATATCAACATTATTTATCAATAAGAGTTATGATCAGAAAGCCTAACTTGCAGAACGTCTTTAAAGCAAAATGTCTAAAAGCAATGTCTAAGTTGTATAAAGTCTAAGAAGCAAAATGTCTAAAAGGTAAATTGCCTTAGCAGCATTACGTCTACTAGGTTAAAATGTCTAAGAAGCAAAATGTCTAAAAGGTAAATTGCCTTAGCAGCATTACGTGTACTATGTTAAAATGTCTAAAAGGTAAATTGCCTTAGCAGCATTACGTCTACTAGGTTAAAATGTCTAAGAAGCAAAATGTCTAAAAGGTAAATTGCCTTAGCAGCATTACGTGTACTATGTTAAAATGTCTAAAAGGTAAATTGCCTTAGCAGCATTACGTGTACTATGTTAAAATGTCTAAAAGGTAAATTGCCTTAGCAGCATTACGTGTACTATGTTAAAATGTCTAAAAGGTAAATTGCCTTAGCAGCATTACGTGTACTATGTTAAAATGTCTAAAAGGTAAATTGCCTTAGCAGCATTACGTGTACTATGTTAAAATGTCTAAAAGGTAAATTGCCTTAGCAGCATTACGTGTACTATGTTAAAATGTCTAAAAGGTAAATTGCCTTAGCAGCATTACGTGTACTATGTTAAAATGTCTAAAAGGTAAATTGCCTTAGCAGCATTACGTGTACTATGTTAAAATGTCTAAAAGGTAAATTGCCTTAGCAGCATTACGTCTACTATGTTAAAATGTCTAAAAGGTAAATTGCCTTAGCAGCATTAAGTCTATACCTATATACCCATAAAGCAACGCGGCTTCCGTGCCGGAAGGGGTACCCATACGAATTCCCCTCTATCAAAGTACAAGCCCAAGTGGGCATAAATAAATATATAAAAAAAGTTATAACGTAAGAACAGTTCATTAGTTTTATAACGCACAAAAAATATACCTATTGTTGTCAAATACATAACAGTTTCGGTACGGGACCCTAAAAATAGCCTCGATTCTAATAAATCACTTATTCACTAACTTGGTGATTGTTAACCAAAGACTGTCTACATTTTAGTCATTAGGAGGAAATACTAAAGTCGACTGAATTGAAAAATATGTATGAAAGTAGACAAAATCAACGTTTGGTAATCCCCTGATTCCTCCTCAAAAACTGGACCGATTTAATTAATTTTTTCATTAAAAATTAAAGAATGGCTTGGGCCGTGTCCCTATGTTTTACTTCCGATCCGATCCGAACCCTTCGGAGACTCTGGAAGGGCACGGGGACGCGCACTTTTAAGTGTGCGATGCCGTACCCCTCTAGAAATCCTCTGAAGGTGTTTCGTTTCAACACGGCTTGAGGTACCCTTTACGTACCTCGCCGCCCCTAAAACAAGCCCGGTGAAGCTGGAAATGCCCCTCGGCAACCAGCAGTCTCTCTCAAAAAAAAAAAAAAAATGTTTTACTTTTGTCATAAATTAATTATTTAAAAAAATATGAACCTTTATATACCTTAAAAATTGGCCAGATATTCCGCTGTTTTTCGAAATTCGATGAGATTATACAAAAAAAAGCAAAACATAGGGACACAGCCAAAACCTTTTTTTATTTTTAATGAAAAAAGTAATTAAATCGGTCCAGTTTTGGAGGAGGAATCAAAGGACTACGAAACGTTGATTTTGTCTACTTTTTATACATAATTTTCAATTCAGTCGACCTTAGTTCCTCTTAAGCATAGACGTCTTGCTTTAAAGACGTTCTGCAAGCTAGGCTTGCAGAACGTCTCTATTACGATCTGTATTTTAGTCATTAAGCATTGTAGACGTTTTGCTTCAAAGACGTTCTGCAAGTTAGGCTATCTGCGTTTTAGTCATTAAGCATTGTAGACGTTTTGCTTCAAAGACGTTCTGCAAGTTAGGCTATCTGCGTTTTAGTCATTAAGCATTGTAGACGTTTTGCTTCAAAGACGTTCTGCAAGTTAGGCTATCTGCATTTTAGTCATTAAGCATTGTAGACGTTTTGCTTCAAAGACGTTCTGCAAGTTAGGCTATCTGCGTTTTAGTCATTAAGCATTGTAGACGTTTTGCTTCAAAGACGTTCTGCAAGTTAGGCTTTCTGATCATAACTGATCAATAACAGTCGGGTACATTTTCGATTGAAGTCTGAGAACAAATGAAAGTTCAATTGAACTTCAATGATTTGTAACAAGGTTGATTTTTATCTAATATTCAAATATTTTAATAGGTTTAAACGTTGATAGTTAGATCACTTTGATGCTGAATGATTTGTACTTACAAACATTTATGTAACATCATCTCATTCTCCTGGGATGTTACTTTAGACGGCACTGATCAATAATGTTGTCGTCTACAAGACACACAACAACTGGGCTGACTAGTTTTATGTTAGCTGTATCCACAGTATTGCCAAGCATTCCCATTCACATTTTACTGCTTCAACAATAAATCTGAAGCTACGGCCACTGACGAATTTCACTGTATTCTTAACTATTAATCTATGACTGTATCGCTAAAAACGTCGAAACTACCTATATACGCGTCGGTGGTAGCCTGCTTTCCATAATTCGTCTTAAAAATTAGGTAACTTCCAAACGATGGACAAATTTTGGTAGACGTAGTAAACTGTTTTTAAAATATACTGCATAACGGGATCACGCTGACAATCGGTGCGCGCTGCGGTTGCTTAATGCCGTGGTTCCATCCACTTTCAGCACGGAATGCGATGGGATGACGATGATAAGGGGAGCTTGACAATAGTTTACAATTTAACCCTTTCATAGTCAGAAGGATGTAGGTAGTATAATTTTCCCTTCATTATATCCCTTCATTAACTTCACGTCATTGAGATAAGATTGAAAACCAATGAAATATTCAAACATGTTATGTCCGTTAAAGGGTTAAATATTGTTCCAGACCCCAGTAATAATTTGGGCACTTGGCATAGTAAAGATGTCATACCAATCTTATTTATCAGTAAGTCCAAGATTCATTGTCTTAAAGTTCATATTTTTCTGACAGAATATTGAAAATTAACTAATTGTTGTACTTTCATTTTCAGATTGTCAAATTATCATACTCAGTATTCTCAGTGATATACTAATTAGTTGGTATCTCGTTCATTCAATCCAGGATGACTTACATTAGACCAAAACAAAATCAAAATGTTGATTAATAAACATTGTAGTTGGATTACAAACGCATTTTTATTAAACCATTCAGACTTGATAACATATCACATTTCATTCGAAAGTTTCAACGCATAACAAATAACAGGATTTTTTCAACAGTGCGCAATAGTAGTATACCTACCTAATTGAAATTATGTTTCAATTAAACAAAAAATAAAAGATATTAAATAAGAAACCCTTGAATGTATGATAGACTACAATTCACCAACATTATTTAAAATATTTTAAAAAGTACAAAAGATTTATTGAAGGTTTTAAACAATACAAATCTATCTAAAAAAGGGCGCTCTACTTAAAATAACCATGTTATATTTTCCTATCTACATAACTCGCGTAATACAACACGTACTACACAGGGGAAAACGTAAAAAATAATATTTAACATGATTGCACATACATACCTACCGGAATTATAAAAATGTATAAAATAAATGCATCTTAGTTTATTATCCGCGACTAACACATTGTTTATTTCGAGACTTGTTATAAAGTACATTTTTAAAACTATTTCTAAGTGGCACTGCCTTATAAAAATAGAATCCTTAATTATACCCTAAATTGTTTTATAAAAAAAGTAAGTATATATTGTAAAAACAGCATTATCATTAGCATATTTATGGCTTATTATCAATTAACTCTTTTCTATAAAATTTATTCCAAGTCAAAAACCAAGTATACCAAGGCTTTTAAGTCTTTTAACATTGTGCCAATTCGAAGGACACGAATGTTTAAATTCATTCTTCCTCAAACCCTCGTATCAAATATTTACAATCTTTCTAGATAACATGCAATTAAAGCCTATTATTTTTATTATAACTTCAGTTTTAACGTAAAAAAGCTCAGCTTTTAATAAATCTTCATTTGAATTCTCTTTTAAATGGTAAGTGCACTTTATGATCGTAACATATTAACAAGTTAGGATTTGCTTATTGTTACTAGTTATATAAAGTATAATCTTCAAAAAACGTTTATAGAAACCTTATTCTACCTACATATCCGCACGTTATAACAATGCTTATGGCAAACGTCTTAATAGTAATAAAGAGTTAAAGGAAGGGGTGGCACAAAGGACCAAGCACCAAGAGCATAAAATTCACTCCGAGTGGGAAAACTCTGCAGTTCCCATTAAGATAGAAATGCCTGTAATGTTGGCATTAAAGTCCGGTCACCGAACAGAAAGAATTTCGTACAATGACTGAAACGTGAAACTCTTGTGCGCGTGCGCGACGGCAATGTATTCGCGTGCTTGTGAGCGAGACAAGTATTGCCGCGTCATTGTACGAACTTCTCTGCTCGGCGAGCGGACTTCAGTTACAACAACAAAATGTAGACTACGCATCCCCATAAGCATACCCTAATCATGATCCAGTGTTGCGCTTATAATATTTCAAACTACCGGTGCTACTATGTTAACAAAACGAAAAGCATTGAGAGAAACCCTTTTTCATTCATATTACAAGTTATTGTTTCATTAGACCCAACAAATGCAACATTAGATAGGTACGTGAAACGTTTTATACAAAAGTTTAAATGATTCTGGAATCTTTGCGCACACACGAAAATAGCTCTTAGGCCTGGATACTCAAAGTTACTAATATTGCAAAGTTAACATTAGACTGGGCCTGCGGAAGGTTTTCTTAACACGGAAAGTACGTTCTTTCTCTTTTTAAATCGACACACGTCAGTAACAAAACTGACAATTAATTCAACTCTTTTCTCTCGCAAAGAAATTCAGAATGAAGTGCCAAATCCTCTCGATTTGTGAACATAGTTGATACATAGTAAGTAGTGATGCGACGTATGTCTAGAGCTTGGCGTCGAAGAACTTGAGCTCCTGTTCGTCGGGCAGCCGCTTGAAGTAGCCCTCGACGTAGTCGTCGCTGACGTCGGCGAGCCGGCGCGGCTGCCACTGCGGATTGTTGTCCTTGTCTATCAGCAGCGCGCGGACGCCTGGGGACATTGGGGGTTTCTTGTAGACGCCTTAATGATGTATTACCATAACGATAAACAATAACACAGTAGAACGGAATCTTCTTTGACCGAGTCCCAAACGCCGCCATTTATATACCTACTTCCCTCTTCACGTCGTTACGCCCCTCTGTCATCCAGGCGCGTTGCCAGGGTTGCTTACTGTTGAATATTGCTTATGTCTAAAAATAATATCGTTAAAATATAAGTTTTTCTTTACTTTTAAATCATTAGGTATTTTATTCTAGTTTTACAAAATATGAGATTAATAAATTATTATGTTACGTACCTACCTACATAGATACTAATAAATAATAAGTAATACCAAATGTGAGCCATTTAAGTATTACTTACTTAGCTACAGATATAAAATACGGAAAACGGAAATATAATATAAAGTACGGAACGCACAAACAGACAAACGCGCGTGCGGTGACGCCGCGCCGGCCGTGACAGCCCGACTGAGCATACTGTTTAACAAATTTTTACTTTTTATTTTCTAGTGCTAATTGCTGCACTGAAGCTAAATTAAATATTTATAAAATTTATAAAACAGTGAAAAAATTAAACGCCTACCCGACCCAGCCAGGAATCGAACCTGGGTCTTCCGCAATCCGGGCGGCTGCACTGACCGCTATGCTACCGGGAAGGCTAACGTAAGCGCTGAATTTTGTCAACGCTTTATAATGCTTTTTGAGTGCTAATATCTGTTTAACAAACTCTCATATCGCGACCTTGAGCCCATCCCGAGTGGGAGTTTCCGTTCCACGGTGTTATTGTTGGTTCTTATGGTAGTACATTGCTTTGGAGATTAGACTATTATCAGACTGCCACCAAGCTGTAAACGTGTCACTGCCAGGCTCAGGCCTTCTTACATGAACTTGTGAGGGAAGATCGGGCTTGCCTATCTAGCTGGCCAAATGCAGGTTAAGCGGTTTCCTTCAAACGTCTGCAATCTTTCGACACCAATTTACGGCTTAAAGTGGTTTCGGACGCACGTAGTAGCTACACAGTATTTTAATTTAGAATATTCGGTGACCGGGCGAAAGTTGTTAAATTTACTAAATATCAACCGAACGCGCAAACCGTTCCTATTTGAACAGTTTTGGGAGTGGTGTAAGAGAGTCCCTAAGAATTTTTGAATGTAATTTTTCTTAATAATAAAAAAATGACGTATTTTTAATATAGTCAAGTAATCAGCTTAAAAAAATTGCCTACATTTTGTATAGTATCTATAGACCTGAGGCCCGACCGCTTAACGGATCGCTTTGACTTCGTGTGTGGTTTATGACGTCATCTTGTCGTTTCGTGCCGCTATAGCTTTTGAACTATACGCGTAGTCAAAGCGATCGGTTAGGCGGTCGGGGGGCTGGCCCGGACTCCATATGTTGTAAAATTGTTTTGTGGGGTAAAGTGCAAAAATGAATAGGCACCAATAAGTAATATTATGCCCACCTTCTGGGAAGTCGTGGTTGAGCGTGGCGCGGCAGGCCAGGCGGAACTCCATCTGCAAGCACTGGCCCAGCTCCAGCTGCGCGCCGCGCTGCAGTGCGCGCAGCGTGATCTTCAGCGAGCCGGGGCACATCTGCTGCAACGTCTGCACACAACAACCGATTGGATAATTTGGACAGTTCACTAGTTACTCAATTGATTTTTTTTTTTAAAGTGTAGTTTGTTCCTTGAGGAACCGGCTAAGGTCATAGACCATGCTGCCATGTCATTAGTTTCTTAAATTCATTAGTACTATCTGTAATAAACTATATATATAGGATGATGATGAATGATAATAGAAATGAGAAGTGAGAATGATATACCCCCCAACCCCTGGAGTATCTTAGTAAAGATGCGGGGCTTTACTAAGTCGTCACGCGGAATTCTTGAGAGAATTTGAAAAGTGCCGTTGCACTGTTTTGTTTCATTTGCCAACACTCATGCACACTCACGAACACTTAACGGTTAATAATCCACCATTATTTCACATTAATATTCGACATAACACAAATTTTGGAAAATAAAACAAAACCGCAGACATAATTCTTCACTTTCCCGCCAAGCACTCAATTGATAAACTTTTTAGCAGCTGTCAAAACGATTTTTTTAAATAGAAATATTAAGGGGATGACAAACTATAACGTCACTATTTTGTCCTGTCAATTGAGTGTTTGTTAATATTTTTTTTGTGACAGAAATTCAAGCTTAGTTTAAATAAAAAATAGATTAATGTTTTAAAGAACTTTAACATGATTTAATGTATACGTTTAATTAATTATTGAAATCACTTTATTGTTAAAAATAAACTTTCACTCATTTTATTTATTTATTTATTATATATTAACAAAAAAACCTATAAAACAGATTAAAATCAAAGAGAGTAACACAATAAAGTTTACTGGCTTAAAACTAGATTGTAAACCTAAACATTAATTTCATTTAATTATTTGTTTTATCTAACATTGTAGAAGTTACCCCCATACTTCTACAATGTTAATTAAAACAAAGTATCCAACCTCAAAGATCTTCAAATTGCACAAAATAAGCTTAGGTCTTGTTCCATTACGATTATCTAACACCGACTAAACAACTATACAAAGAAACAAAATTTATAAATATAAATCTTTTACACACATTTAAAACCTGTATTCTAATACATAAGATTTTACATGGAAAAATACATTCAGAGATAAGTTTTAATTGAGAAATGTTGATAATATAAATTTACCTTTTCCTAGAACAAATTATGGAACCCATATGTACGCAGGAGCAAAATTGTATAATAAATTACCCAAGTCGTTGAAGGATAGTCAATCTATTAATATTATTGAGAAGAAGCTCAAAAAAAATGTATTACAACAATTATAATCAACATTGAAAAAATATATATTATTTTATATATTTTAAATATTGTACTCTATAAGTTAACATAATTTGTAACAAGCAGCTCACTACTGCTCACTTTTAGCATAAGTTTTAGCATGTAATAGCAATATATTTAAGTTTGTCTTTTATGTGAAATTGTAATTTCTTGAAACAATAGATATTCTTTAAAAAAATATAAGTGTTAAAAAAAACTATTATTCTCTAAACCTAAATATCAAAGAGCCAAAGGCTTTCATAAGCTCAGTCGCAGCAACAACACAGAGATACGGACGTTTCATGGGCTTGCGGTCATGAGCGCCAAAATACAATTGTTCCCAATTCTACAGATTTCCATTACAGATTGCCAACTCTACAGATTCCCAGTTTAACGGATTCCCATCTCTACAGGTTCCCAGTTTAGCAGATTCTCAATTCTTCAGATTCCCAGTTTAACAGATTCGCAGTTTCAGTAATTCCCAGTTTCACAGGTTCCCATATTCACAGATTCCTAACATTACGGATTCCCAATTCTACAGATATTTATTACAATTACAGATTACCAATCCCACTGATTAATTTATGAATTATGCCCATGTCTACAGTTTCTCATTTCTACAGATTCTCATTTCAACTGAATCACATTTTTTATTTTTTGACATTCGTATACGCAAAATTTATGCGAATATTTTGCGAATATCAACGTACTTTATTCTTTTATTACAAGCTTTTATTTAACTTGCAATGTATGTATGTTTGTTCGGGTGGAATTTTGCAACTAAATTTGGAAGCAAATATTTTCCACCGATTGAGCTGAATTTTTGTATACACGTTCAGTTCGGATGACAATGCATGGTTAACTATGTGACGTCATTCTAAATCCAACATGGCGGCACATCCAAGATGGCGGACTAATTATTTTTAATGCATTCCTACAATATGGGTATTAAATGAAAGGGCTTACTGTGAATAACTCAAGTGACGTCAGTCGTCACTCTAAATCCAAAATGGCGGAGTATGTTTTTAATGCTTGCTTATAATATGGGTTTCAAATGAAAGGACGATAACTATAAAATAAAAAACAAATTAAAAGTACAAAACTAGGTACTAGCGTAGGCCAGTACCTATGGAATTAATTTCCACGTTACACATGACACATCGTCGCCTCAGTGCTTGTTTGTCCTATCTACTTACATTTTACAGTAGAAGAGTTTTTGCTTTATTTCGTCAAAAAAACAATAGTTTCAATATTTAAAAGTCTTTCTTAATTAACTCATGTGAGTTACTTATGAATTGATTGTTACAATTTTCATATATTGATGGTAATTAATTCTACCTTATTTTACAGGATTCAAATTTGAGCCTTAGCAAAACTGCATTTAAAGTTAGTTTTCGATAAATTTGGTCGATAGGACCAACAAGCACTGAGGCGATGACATGGGATCATTAGAATATGGAAATCTGTACAATTAGAAATCTGTAAAAATGTGATTCTGTATACATGCAAATCTGTAAAAATGTGACTCTGTATACATGCAAATCTGTAAAAATGTGATTCAGTTGAAATGAGAATCTGTAGAAATGCGAATCTGTAGACATGGGCATAATTCCCAAAATACACATAAAGAGATAGGTATGAGCTTAGCACCAAAACATAACCTAAAAATACAAGAAAAATCAACCTACCTGCAAAGTTTTGATCGACCATTTGTTTTGCACTTTCTCTAGTCTTTCGATGATCTCTTCAATAGTGGAAGCAGCGAAGCAGTAGTTGATGTGTTTGATGTGGTCGGCGAGGGAGAACTCCTCGGCCGGCTCTTGGAACTTGCCAAGCAGCGAGCTGACCTCCGCGTCGCTGGTGCACCGAGACAGCAGCTTCTCTAGCTCGTACAGGCGTTTGCTTGGAACGAAGTGCGTGGCAATGCCCGCCTTCACAACATCTTGGCCTTTTAACCTGTCACCTAAAAGTAGTCTTAGCATTAGGTAGGGAATTACAAAATTAAAACATGTGCAAAAAAACTCCCAAATCATTAACTCTATGATTTACTCAAGCTACCAATAATTAGCACTTATGAATGTCACAACACTATCGATTCGTAAGGCTAAAGAGAGTGGGAGTCTTTTTACTGAGCAGAACTGGCTAGCTACAAATCAGCAAGGGCATTATTTCTTTTCTTTCATTCTTTACAGCTTTTTATATTGGCAAATGCCCTATCACATGCTAAGATACTTACCTACAAGGACGCTACAGGCCGATAACCTCACACTTGAAGTTGCTGAGCCATTCCATTAAATTAATAAGTTGAACAATTAATTAAAAACACTTTAAACTATATCAATCAATTGAATGTTAATAGTGCTTGGTTTGTATATGAGATAGATAGATATAATTATTTTAGATGCTTACTTACCAGTCAATCCTAAATACAGTCCTAAATTGACTTGCAGCCGAGGTAAGAAGTATGACCCACCAACATCTGGGAACAGCCCAATTTTGGTTTCTGGCATGGCTATCACTGTCTTTTCCGTAGCAACCCTGTACCTTCCATGTACAGAGAGGCCCATTCCACCACCCATTGTAATTCCATTAATGAAAGCTACATAAGGAATCTTGTAATTTCCAATCAAGTAGTTTACATTGTATTCAGCCCTGAAAAATCTTGGTCCTTCGACTTTGTCAATAGCAGTTTTGACATCCCCTCCAGCACAAAATGCCTTCTCCCCGGCCCCCTTGATAATGACTAGTGATTTCTGGTTCTGCCATTCCAAAAGTTGTGGCAGCAGTTTGGTTACCATTGAAGTGTTCAAGGCGTTCAGTGCTTTAGGTCTATTTAATGTAATAACCCCAGCATTGTTCATTGATTCAAATATAACATCAGACTCCTGTGCAGACATTGTGCGCTTTAGGAGTAATGATGTGCTTCTGCTAAAGTTTATACCCAACTTAAACATCTGAAATTAATAGATAAAAATTGAATATTATTACATTAAATATATAATTTAAAAGAATTACATGAATCACAAAATAAATCCTAACAATAATTACAGCCAACACTTTAGTTAAGACTACTCTGCTCTTTACTTTGAGTGTGAGTTGTCCTTGATCAATATTGCATTTATGTTTTTTGAACTAATGTATGTTTGTAATATTAGAAAACTATTGTCCTAACTCATAAGAATGATAATTTTTCCAAAACTCCCTCTACAATATTTCAAAAGCTTTGTTTTTGTACTTCCAACATTTCTTGGGATGTTCTATAATATAATAGAGTTTTTTTTAAGTGTGTTAGTACCTATATTCGCTGCAAAAAAATATCAATTGACTAGATTGAAAGTTTTTTTATACTTACTATTTTATCCACTTTTTACTAGTACAAACCAATTACTTACTATAATTTTAATTCTAAAAATGCTAGATCAATAAATATTTTTTCCTTCTTTCTTTTTAGATTTGTAACTATAGAATATTAAATAATAACCATCACTTGTAATTATCATAATTATCTATTTAGTTAGACAAACATGTTTAAATAGGTTATATTGAAATAACAATTGGACATTGACCTAGCTAGATGAAATTAATGTTATAAAAATAATATAAGTATTCAAAGGGTGAGGTGTGTTCTTAACCAATTATGTTAGAGATCCGGACACAGTCATTCAATAGCGATCGAGAACTTAAAACAGTACTATTATCTATTATGGACATTTTTACTTACTGATAAGAAAAGTATAGATACCTAAAAAAGTTTATTTGCTTTGTGCACATTCAGCTGACATTGATCTTAGTCAGTTACCTACTAACTGTATATATTCAGAACAATTTCTAATTTCTTTACTCTTAAGTTTTCCATAGAGTCCAACTTACTCAAAACTTCTGCTCGAACTTTTACACACCTATCAAAACTTACTTTAGAACAAAATATACCACAATTTGAAAATGTATGATAAGAAATAGCATAAATAGATAGGTACTCAAAATTTAATCAATTTAAAATAGAGAATTTTAATTTAAGGCAATGGTTAAATTATACCTTTATTTTATCCCAGAAATTAGCAGTTGGTATTCAGGCAGGATCACCGCAATGATAAAACGTCAATGTCAAACAACGATTATTCAAATCGCGTTTCATTTTATTCATTATTACATTTTTTTAAATCATGTTTCAAGATTCATTACAACAACCTAAGCTTGTGAAGAACCACCAAGTAAAATAAAAAATATTAATAAATAACTTTACTTTACTAAACAAAAAAATTCGCAAATAGTGCAAGGTTACTAAAATTAAACTTAGAATAATAACGATAGAAAAACAGCTGATTGTGACAGTTCACAGGTGTCGTGTCTGACTGCATCATAATCGTTTGTTTATTTCGTAAATTATAGAATTGTAACCTAAATATTTTCTGGTTTATTTTAAGCTTTCGGAAAGTTAAGTTTACGAAAAGGAAATGACCATGGGTTTAGCAAGAAAAGTACTTAATTGGTATGCTAGACTAGCACCCAGTCGAGGAAAAGCCCCTGCGCCTTATGAACATGTCGTTCAAATTGGTGATCCGACATTACGTAAAGTTTCTGATGAGGTACCAATAGATAGAATACAATCGCCCGAAGTTCGAAAAGTAATTAAGAAATTAGAGCGTGTTCTCAATAGATATGACTGCGTTGGCATGTCTGCCCCACAAATTGGTATAAATATGAGAATATTTGCAGTACAGCACACTGCAAAACAAATATCTGCCTTACCAAGTAAAGTGATTGAATTTAAAGGCATGGCTGTTATCCCATTCACTGTGAGTGAGTAGCATCAGTTTACTGTTAGATTAGAGCAACTTTGATTTTAGCTATTATTTGTGCATGATAAAGACTTTTGACACAAATTTTTAGGTATTCATAAATCCCAAGTTGAAAATACTTGACTACCAGAAACTAATACATATGGAGGGTTGTGAAAGTGTACAAGGATATTGTGCAGAGGTTCCACGATACAAGGAAATAGAGATTTCAGGTAAAATACATACATAAAACATATTGTACTACAGGCCTGCCCAGGATGTTGTCAGGGTTAACTCTAGAATACCTAATCAGGTGCCTATTTTCCAAAATCCTAAATATTGTTATCTAAGGAAGGAACCTATACTTGCCATGTCTATTTTTTATCCTAAGGGTAAGCATTTCCTTCATCTCACCTAATGTTAACCCATTAATTGCCACTAGAACTTTAAAAACCTCGCTTGGGTGCCACTGGGTGCTACTTAATATTTTTGATGATTACAATAGAAAATACATAATTGATTGTTTTTATATACACTTTTAAACTTTCGCGTTCCATAGTTAAACAAATTTAAATGGGGATTAACGCAAACTAATTAGTAAAAAAGTATCATACCTTCTTTATACCCGATGTTTCGACCAAGTTACAACGGCCGTGGTCACAGCACAGATTAACGAAGAGTTAACAGATACTTCACTCAGTAGAAAATTACCAATACCTACTGCTATAATGGCCTACTAATATACAGGGTGTCTCATTGAAATTGGTCAGTATGGGAAAGTCTGAAACTATAAGACATACGAAGATCTGTTCTTAGGAACCATGTCATCGATTTTATTAAGAAGAAAAACTGCATTTATACATTTAAAAAAACCTGTACTCAGCTCGGGAATCAAACCCGGTTGTTTTGAAAAAAATAAACTTACATAAAGGTGGTCACTTCGAACACCTACTAAAATAAATTAAAGTATGTGAAAACAATGCATTTTATTAATTTTAGACATCATGTTTCATAGAGCTATTTACTGTTTAAGACCTACACAATCGATATCTAAATAGAAATAGTATAAGTTTATTTTTTTCAAAACAACCATGTTCGATTCCCGAGCTGAGTACAGGTTTTTTTAAAATGTATGAATGCAGTTCTTCTTCTTATTAAAATCGATGACATGGTTCCTAAGAACAGATCTTAGTATTATAGTCTTATAGTTTCAGACTTTCCCATACTGACTGATTTAAATGAGACATCTTGTATATACTATAATAACCTACCGCGCGATCCTACAGCAATCGCAGGGCTGCCTCTTCGATAAAATTAAATTAACATAAATTACTTTTTGTGTCCATTTTATTGAGAACTGTGAATATGTTCTGACTATAGGTGGTAGTTTAAAATTGTATTGTTTATAATTTTTTTTTATAAATTGGTGTTGACTGTGCAATACATCAAAAGTAAATAGAGTTCAGTGTGTAGGTAAATTAAAAAAATCCTTTAAAAGTTTCCCTTCTTTTACTTGATTTGCACCCATCTACTGCACATAAGGCATCAGACGGCATCGTAGGTACGCGTACAAACGAATATAACAATTAAATTTGAACTACGTGCGTGCGCTTCGCTTGCGACAACCGCACTGAATTTGGTCAGCAAACGGCCCGAGACCGCTCGGCCGGGCGGTAGGTAGGTAATTATAGCGCGCAAGTATATGGAGTGACGGAGGCCTGGAGGTCAATTCTATTAGAAAACTGCAACTGCACGTTTACGCCTGTCATTTGTCGCGTGTAGGAGTAGTGCCGTGGAAATAGACGTATTCTATTAAAATTCTCTGCACCACAACTACACTACAACTGCGCGACTACTACACTACAGCTGCACGAATCCTACAATAAAACTAAAAGAACTAATGTTACAATACGCTAAATACGTAAAATGCTTATAATACGCTGTGCAAAAGTTGCTCACGGTCTACTTCAATAAACCTGCACAAAAACTGCACTAATACTGCTGTCATTACTACACAAATGTCAAAATATTTTAATGGAATACGATTATTTTGCAGTAAACGTGCAGGTGTAGTGCAGTTTTGTTAGTGGAATACCTATTTGCGTTACTTCTCCGTCCCTGCAACACTACGGCAGCAGCGCTGCTTATCAGAATACCGAAACGTCAAAATTTGCTCATTTTGACACACGCGACGCTGCAGTGTAGTTGCAGTTATTTAGTAGAATCGGCCTACAGTAGGTCAATTCTATTAAAAAACTGCAACTGCACGTTTACGCCTGTCATTTGTCGCGTGTAGGAGCAGTGCCGTGAAAATAGACGTATTCTATTAAAATTTTCTGCACCACAACTACACTACAACTGCGCGACTACTACACTACAGCTGCACGAATCCTGCAATAAAACTAAAGTTACGATACGCTAAATACGTAAAATGCTTATAATACGCTGTGCGAAAGTTGCTCACGATCTACTTCAATAAACCTGCACAAAAACTGCACCAATACTGCTGTCATTACTACACAAATGTCAAAATATTTTAATGGAATACGATTATTTTGCAGTAAACGTGCAGGTGTAGTGCAGTTTTGTTAGTGGAATACCTATTTGCGTTACTTCTCCGTCCATGCAACACTACGGCAGCAGCGCTGCATAACAGAATACCGAAACGTCAAAATTTGTTCATTTTGACACACGCGACGCTGCAGTGTAGTTGCAGTTATTTAGTAGAATCGGCTCACTGGTCACGGGCTGACTGCTGTCACGATGTTGCGCCTCCGTTTGCGCGGCAGAGTCTTCATCCACCGTCACATCATAAAGAAGGTATGATACCTTTTTACTAATTGGTTTGCGTTAATCCCCATTTAAATTTGATTGTTTTTTTATCAAAAAAACCCCCTAAATAATAAAAACCAATCTAAAATTGGAAAACGCAACAAATGAGTTGGTGGCAAAAGAATTTAAATTGTAAGTGCCATTCAACACACCGTTTGCTGTCAACACGTTTGGATAGTATTATGCAACATGTTCTGGGACAATGCTGATTCTCGATAATTCGAGGAGCTCGATTGCTAACACTGCTATCGCCAATGAAACTGCTTAAATTATAAAAAAAATGGACAAGTGTTTCTGCAACACCTGGGTGTTGCACAATCATGCGGCGCCCGCGCGCCCCTGCAACACCCGTGTGTTACTAAAATACTTGACGAGTTGCATAAAACTATCCAACCAATATTTTTATTGCTATGCCTGTGAACGCACCGTATGCGTGCATGTGATTTTATTTTAGAAATACATGATGAAACAATGGAAAAGAATGTAAGAGTTAAGAATAGTGCCTAAGTATTCTATCTCCCAATTCACAAAGATAATGATGAACACTCAATAAAACCTAGCAATTTCGAAATGAAAATAGACCTTCACAGCACCAACCGTTTTTTCCTTTAGCAAATAAGAATGATAATAGTCCGAAGCAAAAACCAACAGTGTTTCCACATTTAAAATTTGTTTCTGGCGGAGTATGTTGCCAAATATTTAAATAAATTTCAACCATTTTTATGGAATGCCCTAAAATGTGTCAGTGTGCACTCAACGCATATGGTGCGTTGGTGGCATGACGTAGTAATTTCAATCAACGCAAATGGTGCGTTGGTGCAATGAATGGGAAAGTGATGATAAGGACAAAAGTGGAAGCACTCTTCACCCGAAATCTTCATCAATGAGGCACTGGCTATCTTATCACTAGGAACTAGGAACACAACAATGTTGCAAATATTGATGTTGTGGCGATATATTTAGATAAGATGGTTGTAGCTAGCCAGGCGGGCAAACAAGCCCTACCACCAACCATATCAAGTACACAAACAGGTACCCCCCTCTGGGAATCGAACTCAGGACCACTGGGTCCAAGCTGGTGGTCTTAATCACTTGACCACAGAGGCAATTCTGTAGTTCATTAAGTTATTATTGTTAGCAACAATCTTCGCAAGGTGTCTGGCAAAAGCTGGATGAGAGTAGCCCCAGATAGTGCCCAGTGGCATGCACTTGGAGAGGTCTATGTCCAGAAGTGGACTAGTATAGGCTGATAATGAAGTTATTTGTGTTGAAGATATTAATTATACTTTTAATGATATATTTTACAGCTCATAATGAAGATGGTATTTATTCAACACGTATTTTAAAAGAGTGGTCAGCGAGAATAGCGCAGCATGAGATGGATCACCTCAATGGCAAACTGTTCACAGACATAATGGACAGGAAGTCATTGGTGTGCACCTGCTGGGAAGAGGTCAACTTGTCCAAAGGAAAAGTGGCAATTCCATTTTACCCTAAATAAATGTTGAAAAATAAAACTATAATATTTAATTTTAGCACTTTATTAATATTTTCCTTTTACTATAAAGCACAAATATTTGAGTATACAAGACCTGCTTTACATAATACCTACATATTATGAACCTGTCTTTAATAAATATTTAAAACATTTCCTTAAATCCAAATCATATAATCACAACTTAACAAAATACTTAGAGATCTATTTAAATTGTTTGTTATCCATGTAGAAAAATAATAGTAACCTTAATTTTAATGTATTAAATAAGTGTACATAATACATCTAAATAAATACCTCATTTTATGATTATAAGGAAATGTTAAACTAATTTAATTGCTGTAGTTCTAATTATAACATAAATTCCATTATATTCTATAACAATTATTATTCAGCTGCAATCCATGATAGCAAAGGGTAATATTTTGTTAATTAGATATTATCTAAACATACAAAACTTGTGAGTTAATTTTTTTTTTACTAGTATTGATATAAGTAGTGACTTTTAGTTCTTACTGTTTTAAAGATTGTGAATAATAATATGCATGCATGTAATCATTGCGTAATAATTACATTATCTCTCCTTTCTAAGTCCTTATGTTACTATAAGTCCCACTTTGTGTGTTGATTATTAGCAAAAGCTTTTAAAACGATGATAATATCGGAAATAAGACAACTATAAAATAAAATACATTTTAAACGCTTTTCCCAATAAGTTCTCAGTCCATTTCCAATATCTCCGTAAACTAACATAGTAACAACGTCAGCGTCGAACATGTTACATATAATATTAAAATAGAGATATTTTTAATAACATCGGTGCGCACTTTACTTTTCAATATTCCCAATAATGCAGATAGGGTTGCCAGCCTCAGCTCTGACATACCTAGAGATGGAGGAGAAATTTAAAATTCGACATTACAATCAGCTTTTCCGATGTCTATTTTTTTTTAAATAGGTAGTGCTTTAAAGCCGTTACAACGTTACCGGTCTTGTAGGCGGCGAAATTGAAAAGGTTCTCCAAGGCGAGTGATCGAAATATCCTCAGAAGGCTTCGAAGAAACTAGATGTCGTGTAGATCGGTGCGGCCAGCTGCAGTTACCGCAGCGGGTTCCCGAGCGAGGACAGGCTGGCGAGCGACGGCGGCCCGCTGGCCAGGCGCTCGGCGTCCTCGTCGGCCTGGTTGTGGCGCAGCTCCTGCAGCGTGTACACCAGCTTGCTCCACTCGTCGTGACGCGGCTGCGCCATGTGCTGCCAGTACACAATACTCAGATTAAACACTATCCAAAAATAACTATGCTTCATGATCAGTGATGAAGGAATAACAAACTAACTAAAAAACTAAGACTTTCATTGTACGATGATAGATTTACGTTTTCGATTCCATCATATTTTTTTATATGTGGACGTTGGAATTGCTCGTAAATAAAGCAATACGAGTAATTCCAAGTTAGCGTAAAACTATTTCCGGGATCCGGGATTCGATAAAGAAAATTTTGTGCTCTCAGTCATGTCTTGTTCAATTGTTTGTAATTCCGATCACAGTTTGTGATAGTCTAAGTCCCAAATACTCGGCACATGTTACCAGTTGTTCTACAAACAAAATTTTTCGAGTTCAAATACAGATCCCGATACCGATTTTTTCAGGTTTGTTACAAAATTTTAAAAATAAATAACATTTAAGTTTACCTGCTGTAACGTCAGCAAGGATCTCGACAATGACCGGTTTTGTGCTAATCTTTATAATATTTAATAAATAGTTTCTGTAAATAAGCTTTAGAAATTAACGGTTAAGTAAGTGTTTTTTTCAGGTCGCCTATGTATAACCGCAGTAAGATAAGTAAGTAAGTAGCACCGACCTCGGCGAGCTCGTAGACCCAGATCTTGCCCGCATCGTCGCCGGCCGTGACGTGCGAGCCGGAGGGCGTCCACGACACGCGGTTGAACGCCACGCCGCCCTCCGCGTGCACCGTCGCCACCGGCACCTACCCACAACACAACAACTCAACTTTTTTTATTCAAATAAACATGAGAAAAGTTTAAAAAAAGACAAAGTGTTGAAAAAATTCCACGAGCGGGATTTGAACCTGCACCTTGTGACATGCCGAGTCAGGTGCACTACCAACTATGCTATCGTGGCTCAATCCAACTCGCCGAAAAGGCAAGGCAAGCTTTAGCCTAATCTGATCTTTCAATATTTGTAAAAATATTAATATCGGATGTTGATGACGTAGTTGTCGACATTGAATAGGGCTCCTTTGGCTTACAAAGTAAAAGTATCTCGTAGCAGACGGTAAACTAACGTGGGGCGCGTTTTCGCCATTGTCTCTTGGTAGGTCCTCCATAGTCTCAATTAAACAACACACTACTTAATTTTACACACACAGTTTAATTATTCTAATAATAGTTTACATTAGTCACTTAAATAACAGCTATTAACTCACTAACTAATTTTAATGTCTCTTCCTATAATTAATCACTATTGTACACCGACAGTCCATTCCAAGTGAACTTAGCAGTTTCGATGCGCGCCGCGTGTGTGGACCGCGAGAGGGTCTCAGATTCAATGCCGGGCGGCCGCGATCGACTCTACTCACGAGTGATGTGCGATGCTAGCACAACCACACGGTGTTCACAGTATTAACAGTTTGACCAATCAGGAACCTTATTTCCATAAACAATGACTGAAGCTTAATATCTACGTATCGCCTATCGCTAAGAATTCGCTTGCGACGACAAGTAGATAATGTTGATTAACCTTTTTACCGCCAACAACTTCTATAGAAGTTCGAGATTTTCGTGCCGCCCACGCCAGCACTTCTATAGAAGTTCTTCTTTGTACCTACTTTATTAAAATACATTTATACGTTGGCGTACAGCAGCGGGACATCGCGTGCACGATAGTTGGGCGGTGAAAAGGTTAATTATAATTTGTTCGCAACAATATTTGCGTAAAATTATATGTAAATAATCTTAAGAAATGTTATTTTGAATCATCCATAATTTTATTACCTATTACCCATTCGGAACGTTTATTTTTTAGCTGTAGAGCATAATAGGCGCAAGATACACTATTCACAAAGTTTACTATACTAGGCATTCGAAACATAGGAGAAAACCTTGCATTTAATACAAAATTGTATTACATTAAGCATGAACTCCCTCTTACTACAACACGGTATTTAAAGTTAAACAATGGCTAAACTAAATACGTGATTAAAATATTAGAGTCTCTGTCTAAAAGTGTCAGCCTCTGTTTTAAGCAGTGTCTAACTTTAGCCATCGTTTTGTGGTAAAGCAGTGATACTTTTCTATATGAAACGTTTCCCACGATCAGTGTTTCAGTAAGATTCTGGTCTGGATCAAACCAAAAGACCTTCGATCAATTATGTACATGAAGGATCCGGAATCAAAATGCATCTCGAAAGTTGGTCCTGTTTGCTCATACATTTAAATTTCGAATAACAAAAATCTGAAAAATCATTGAATAACTTCAGCTTATTATGAACCTTAAAACTTAAAAATAAAAATCATTTACAATTATAACTTCACGCAAATATTATTGCGAACAAAGTTTTACGAGCGGGATTCGAACCCCGTGACATGCCGGGTCAGGTGCACTGCCGACTATGCTATCGTGGCTCAATCCAACTCGCCGAAATCAATCAACACTATCTACTTTTACTTTATAAGCCAAAGGAGCCCTATTCAATGTCGACAACTACTAGGCTGCAGGCTGATGACAGCATCAGGCAGTATGGCGTGCCACAATAAAAATAAAAAAACTACGTCATCAACATCCGATCTTAATATTTTTACAAATATTAAAAGATCAGTTAAGAATTAGGCAAGCTATATTTATGATTATTTGCATTTAAAAATAAAGATTAAATTAAGGTTGCCAAATATTTGTACTTAACCTTTTTACCGCCAACAACTTCTATAGAAGTTCTTCTTTGTACCTACTTTATTAAAATACATTTATACGTTGGCGTACAGCGGGACATCGCTTGCAGAATAGTTGGGCGGTGAAGAGGTTATTATTGACTGTCATCGCCACAAACGTCCGTCATTGTGGCTCCGCGGCCCCAAAGTCGCGTACCGTTTTCAAACGCTCATCGGGAACCTAGTACATAACAGATCGAAGCAAAATACAGATGGAGTAGCCCCGCCCGCACTGACCTCCGTGTCGCGGTTGAGGTTCCACAGGTCGAGGCGGCCGGCCGCGTCCACGGCCGCGAACAGTGCGGGGTGCACGGGCGACCAGCGCACGTCCGACACGTAGTCGCCGCTGTCCTCGAACGAGTACAGCGGCTTGCTCTCCTGAGGGGGGACATTGCTCCTGTTACATTCATGTTTTACATATTTTTTATTGTTGATCGATTTATACTGGGGTCACATAATTATTAACGTTATATAAGATTATAAAATTAATTATTGGAATGAACATTGCATGCGATGAGTGAATTAATACAAATCGCACTACCAATACAATACTGGCGCAAGTCAAAATTACTGATATTTGAAATTTTGTCGAATTGAATAACAGTACAGTTTAATTTCAAATATCAGTAAATTTGACTTGCGCCAGTATTGTATTGGTAGTGCGAAATATCCCATCGCGCATCCTAACTATAATAAACTGAAACTTAACAACTCTATAAAAACAGAAGTAAATAAATAAACTAAAACGTGTTCACTATTTATCGATAATCTAACATACCTCGGGTACAGGAAAAACTAATTCGATATATCGAATATACCCGGCTAGCGTCACGTTACAGCTAAGCAATGTTCGCTGTAACACGGATCACCAATAATTTTCTTCGGTACCTCGGTGCTCCGAAAGGCACCAATCCCGGTGTAAAATGACAGCCCTTAATACATCGGTGGTCGGGTGTAGTGTACCTTGAGCGACCAGAGGCGCAGGGACCAGTCGACGCTGGCCGTGAGGTAGAGGTGCGCGGGTGTAGTGTACCTTGAGCGACCAGAGGCGCAGGGACCAGTCGACGCTGGCCGTGAGGTAGAGGTGCGCGGGTGTAGTGTACCTTGAGCGACCAGAGGCGCAGGGACCAGTCGACGCTGGCCGTGAGGTAGAGGTGCGCGGGTGTAGTGTACCTTGAGCGACCAGAGGCGCAGGGACCAGTCGACGCTGGCCGTGAGGTAGAGGTGCGCGGGTGTAGTGTACCTTGAGCGACCAGAGGCGCAGGGACCAGTCGACGCTGGCCGTGAGGTAGAGGTGCGCGGGTGTAGTGTACCTTGAGCGACCAGAGGCGCAGGGACCAGTCGACGCTGGCCGTGAGGTAGAGGTGCGCGGGTGTAGTGTACCTTGAGCGACCAGAGGCGCAGGGACCAGTCGACGCTGGCCGTGAGGTAGAGGTGCGCGGGTGTAGTGTACCTTGAGCGACCAGAGGCGCAGGGACCAGTCGACGCTGGCCGTGAGGTAGAGGTGCGCGGGTGTAGTGTACCTTGAGCGACCAGAGGCGCAGGGACCAGTCGACGCTGGCCGTGAGGTAGAGGTGCGCGGGTGTAGTGTACCTTGAGCGACCAGAGGCGCAGGGACCAGTCGACGCTGGCCGTGAGGTAGAGGTGCGCGGGTGTAGTGTACCTTGAGCGACCAGAGGCGCAGGGACCAGTCGACGCTGGCCGTGAGGTAGAGGTGCGCGGGTGTAGTGTACCTTGAGCGACCAGAGGCGCAGGGACCAGTCGACGCTGGCCGTGAGGTAGAGGTGCGCGGGTGTAGTGTACCTTGAGCGACCAGAGGCGCAGGGACCAGTCGACGCTGGCCGTGAGGTAGAGGTGCGCGGGTGTAGTGTACCTTGAGCGACCAGAGGCGCAGGGACCAGTCGACGCTGGCCGTGAGGTAGAGGTGGTCGGGTGTAGTGTACCTTGAGCGACCAGAGGCGCAGGGACCAGTCGACGCTGGCCGTGAGGTAGAGGTGCGCGGGTGTAGTGTACCTTGAGCGACCAGAGGCGCAGGGACCAGTCGACGCTGGCCGTGAGGTAGAGGTGCGCGGGTGTAGTGTACCTTGAGCGACCAGAGGCGCAGGGACCAGTCGACGCTGGCCGTGAGGTAGAGGTGCGCGGGTGTAGTGTACCTTGAGCGACCAGAGGCGCAGGGACCAGTCGACGCTGGCCGTGAGGTAGAGGTGCGCGAGGTCGGCCTGCCCGGGCGCGGCGTGGCAGGCGAGCGCGGTGACGGGGCCGGCGTGCGCCTCCACCATGCCCGTGATGCCGGCGCGCTGGCCGTACAGGCAACCTAAGGGGAACCGCTACCTTATTTTACGACCACTCTAACTTTTGATTTCTAAGTTTACACGAACACTACACATTGAAATGATACAACTTTTACGGATCTACTCGCGTTTATTGATGTGTAACATCTTTCCGCTCGCTTTCTATAGCAATTTGTGGGAGTGATTTCGTGAAATGGAACGGAAGTATGTGTAACAGTGTAACAGGAAGCCGGGGAAGCGCGCGAGCGCGCGCCATTTTGTAAATTCAATAATCGATATTATGAACATGATATATTATTATTATATGTGACATATTGTGTCATTTGACAATCAAAGGTCATTTTGATATGTCAAATGTCTTCTTATGAGTTTTTACTGCATTCTCTATATGATTTGTAAAAAAATATACGTCATTGTTAATTCGATATTCTATTTTCTTATTAAAAATTAATGTTCAAATCCAAACGTTTCGAACCCACACATCAATAAAACTAATGTATAGAACAAACGCGAGTCGATCCGTAAAGGTTGTTTCACTTTAATACACAAACTTTTATTTGCAAGCTCAGTGGTACAGACGCCTGCACATTAACCTATCCGAAACTGTCGAATTTCTTTAATAAATGTTCAACCATATGCCATGTCAATAACGTTCAAAGTCTATTGAGAAAATTTGACAGTTTGTGGAAGTCTGATGTGCAAGCGTGTGTACATTAATGTTGGTTACAACATATTAAAGTGTACCCTATTAGTTAGTAATATTAAAATTATTTAAACGGTTTTATTTAGCTTGCCCTGTTACGTTGGGTCAAATCTAGTAATTTAAATTGGACCCCCTTCCTGTTGACAGATTGATCTGAAATTTGGTACACACCTTTAGCTCTGATGAGAATATAATTCAAACCATTCGGTATCATTGTAAATCATAGATGGCTGCCACTACATAATGGCGGATTACATATTTTATCACTACTTCCTCAATAGGGGTATCAAATGAAAGGGCGTAGAATAGTTCTTTAAGAAAATAAAATAAAAAAACTAAAAACTTCAAAAAAAATGATTAAAAAACGTTTTGGTTTTATTGAAAATTGTACTTTAAGCTAAAAAATAATTCGGTAGGTCGTAGGTACAGGTACAGGTAAAAAAAAAAATCGTTGGGCGTGTGAAATTTCTATCAAGTCAACCGCTAATTATTATAATAAAAAAATGCTATTTACTTATTTACGCAGGTTACGTGCGCCAAACTATTTTATTTTTTTCCGTTTTATTTGATTTAAGCTATTTCTATTTTATATATTTAAGTATTACATTCGTCGTCAGATTCATTGATTTCCACCTCCTACCCCCACGAATAGAACGTTATATTAAGGCAGAACAACGTTCGCGGAGTCAGCTAGATGGCGGTGGGCACTGACCCGTGTAAACGTCTCCATCCTCGCTTCCTAGCACGAAGTTGTTGACGTCGCCGTGCGGGAAGCCCATGCAGCTGACGGCGACGGCCTTGCTCTGCCGATGCTGCAGGTCCAGCGTCTCCTGCGGCGCCGAGAGCATGTCCAGCGACCACGAGCACATGCGCCCGTCGGTGGACACGGAGATCAGGTTGTGTGCGTTCTGGCTGCCTACCACCGATAGGCAGTAGACGGGGTGCTGCAATACGTTATGAAAACTCATATCAGGAGTGCTTCTTAACCCTATACTTGGCAGAGTTTTTTTTTTGTGGAATTATATATTTTTTGTATAAAATGTGTTATTTTTTCACTACTCGAATGTTTTTGTAAGTTAACTATCTCAAATAATCCACTATGCCAAGAATAGGGTTAAAGTGAGCCTACTGAATATTTTTATTTAGTTTATTTATTTTTTATATTGTATAACAAATACTTAGTATACATTTTTATTTTGTGTTTTAAGGTCCATTAATATATATAAAAAAAACATTTTAGATGTGTGCTTTTTGCATGTTTAGATGCGTGTGTGATGTGTGCGACATGTAATATTTTGTTGCAAATGTTTAAAATAAATAATTAATAAGTAATCGAAAAAAATCAACAATATATTTTCAAGGAAACCCAAATGTTCTCTATAAAACAACTAGATAAAAGAGAAGACATTATATATTTTTTAACGCTATTTTATTTTATAAAATATGGCTAAATAAGTATAAAAATTGCGTGCGTTACCGTGTGCGCCAACGAAGAGAGCGGCGTCCGCTGCACGGGCGTGCGCTTCTGCACGCGGTTGTCCCACAGCACGATCTGGCCCGAGTACGTGCCGCCCAGGATCAGGTTGGGGTGGAACCTGATGCGAAACCACCTATGCTTTACAACGAACATCAACCATTGCACTTCGTTTGAAACGAGACTACCGAATAACATCATTAATATTATTAATATTATTATTTCGTTATTTTACTCGTTCAACTTGAGCACTTTTAAGCACATATTTCGAGCTAAAAAGTGCATACTGTATATTGTGCTTAATGTACTATAAATCATATAAATTACAATGCAAAACAAATAAACTGCGCCTCCGGACAAATCATAATTCGCACTACCAATACAATACTGATGCAAGTCAAAACATACTGACATTGGAAATTTTGTCGTATTGAAGAACAGCACAGTTCAATTTCAAATATCAGTATATTTTGACTTGCACCAGTATTGCATTGGTAGTGCGAATAATTATGCAAATTTTTCATGCTTTTAGCTTGGAGTTATGAATGTCGTACTATTCATTGATAATCAATAGTAACATAGAAAAGTGGCTGTTAGAAAGAAATTTAGCATAATAAATGATCGTTCGTATAATAATTCTAATGCCACCTTACGGAGTCCAGACGTGTCAACTGTGTAAGTAATGGTTATTAGTTGCCCTAATAAACGCCAACAATATTTATGGTAGCGGTAGGTACCGTGCGAAGGTGGCGCTCATGACGGGCGACTGGCAGTGGAAGATGTCCTCGGGCGTGTTCTTCTTGAACTTGGTGTTCCACACGAGGCAGACGCCGTCGGGGTCGTGCGGCGCGTCGTCGCTGTTGTGGTAGGAGGCCAGCATGAGCTCGGGGTGCGCGGAGGACCAGTCCAGGCAGGTGACGCAGCGGCCGCGCGACCACCGCTCGTCGTAGAACGTTCGGACTAGCGACAGGCGCGCGTCGGATTTGTCGTCGCTGGAATATACGAGTAATGAACCAGTCAACTAAATGATTTAAAGCTAAATTTTTATTAATTCATTACATTTTGGTGTTAACTGAAAGGATGTTTATGTCAACGAAAATATACATCAATTTCATTGTAGCGCCGCTGTGTGGCTATAGTAATGTGCGGAAACATAATACATTGTTTAAGAAAAAAAACCCACTAACACTAGGTAGCTAGTGTACCGTTAAGCGTAAATCGTGTTCAAGTTTGTGCACTCACAGCGCATTCTCAGCGTCGCCGCCGCCCGTGTAGTCGGTGTAGATGTCCACCGACTCGGCGAGCGCGCGCTCGATGACGCGGCCGGCGCGGCTGATGAAGCGCTGGAACTCCGCCGACAGCATGATCGTCTGCTTCTCGTCCACGCTCAGCTCGCGGACTGCAATTAACCACACACAATGCACTCTCGCGGTTTCATGTAACTGGGTCGGCACAGAGGCATGCGGTCCACAGCTGGTACCACAAGCGCGCTGGCAATCTTAAAATTTCAAATTCAATGGCTTTATGCCGTGTAATTTAACTGGAACCTTTTAATCCGGAACACATTATACGAATGGCCTTTGCGATAGTTGCTTAAACTCAGCACTCGCAGACCGGGCGCGTTAACTACTGCGCCATCGAGCTTCTCACTAGGGGACTCCTATGAGACAATAATATTCATTACCAGCCTTTCTCTACCCACTGCTGGGCATAGACTTCTCTTCGCTTACGCTATTCACCACGGTCCTATAATGGCTGGTGGCGGCTAGTCTGGCTCACGTATAAAACAATACAATAATTTAATCTCGCAAAAACACATTATAGGCTACTAAGTAAAAATATTGAAATGTAATAGTAGTTTCTCACTCTTCTTCTCCTTCTCTTCTTCCTTCTTCTCCTGTGGCGCGGCGGTGACGGCCGGCTGCACCTCCTTGACGGTGGGCAGGCCGTGCGGCAGGATGCCGGGCGGCAGCTTGCCATGGAACGCGGCCTCCTCCTCGTCGCCTTGCCGCGCGCCGTCGCCGTCGAATGTAAGCACTGGACGGTGAATAAGAATGGCCCTCGCCACCGCGGCCCCACAGAGCCCCTACCTGGCACCACTGATTTACGACACTCAACTTTATGTTGATACAATAAAGCTCTTTATTGAACATTGCAAAATTAATTGTATTATTTTGGTAAATCAGTCGTACGTTCATTCGAATTTGATTTCATGAAGTTATATTGATATCTCTTTTCATTTCAACGATACTTATTACGATTATAGGTAAGTACTTACTTTTTCTTAGTTTTCAAAAGAATTTGCAAAATTGCTAATGATCAGTATATAACTTCATAAAACGTTGTATGTATGTGTAAATGTAGATGCTGTATATTGCACTACTTCTATCAACTACATGTGGCCTACACATGAATCGTTAGTTTAGTAAATGTGAGCAGTTATCACATGTCAAAGGCAGGAAATAATGCAGTTTCTAATAATTAATTTAAATCTGGCAAATATATGTATATTATATTTAAATCCCGATCTTTAAAAAAATATAATTTATTATATTGAACAGTTGGTGCCAGAAACGTCATTATTAATAAACTGCTTAGACATTATTCCAAATGAGTGAAATCAACATGTAATAGGATGAATATGTTCGTATTAGATTATATGGTTTGAAAATATTAGCACAACGTAAGCGCAACGTTTTATTGTCAACACTAGACTGACACACAACTTTAAAAGTGTAATAATCTGTAACACGCAACAAACAATACTTTACTAACGTGTTATCCATTTACAGGTCTAGCTAAGCTAAAAGCTATATAAATATAAGAAGGTCCAACTGATTAGCAGATTATTATACTTTTCTTAAAGCAATGCCTAGCGTGTAAGTATGATGTCTCTATGTGGAATCCAGGAGACTAATAGTTACAGTAATAATAAATAAATAAATAAAATAAGAAATAGGTCAAAACACCTGTCTACTGAGTAGGTACGTACTTACCACAGGTAGTTTCAAATTCTTATCCGCAAATTACCATAAATTATTCAGAACAAATTAAAAAAAAAAAGTGAAGTCAACACAATTATAACCAGAAGGTATATTTAAATTAACTTGCATAAAATTGTGGGTACAATTAGAAGAAATTAATATTTATTACCTAAATAAAAAAATGTAGCATGCTTTTTAAACATCAAGAAGCTCAGTGGTGTCATGTCTCTAACTTTTGGTAGCACTTACGAAGTGTTCATGCAATAGAAACTTTACTTTTGCATATACCAATTTGGTATATGCAAAAGTGATGTTCCTGTGTTTTGAATGTGTAATTGTACCAAATAAAGATTTTTTCTATTTCTATTTAAAACTAACCGCAAGTTCATACCACTGCTCATTTTGTACCTTCTTTAATAAGCAGCATTTAATGAAAAAAAGCATATTACTGTAACTATGATCTCAAATTACAGTTTCTCGTAGCTGTATCAATAAAGCTGCATGTAGAAGCAATAATAAAAAACCCGGCCAATTGCGTGTCTCATCATTAAGAGGTTCCGCAGTCTACATTCATATTTCCTTACCTAATTATGTTTAATTAAGTTAAATTATTAATAATATTTAAGAACTTAATATAATGGCAATTTAAATTTATTTTTTTATAAACACGAGATCTTGTTATTTTTTATAACTAAAACTTTGATGCTTTGTTTTAATTTTCTCGTTTATTAAAAACAACAAATTTTTTTTTGTCCCACTGCTTTGTGTCTAATAAATAATATACGATTACAACAAGATAAATAAACATTTTTTTATATAAAAGTAATGTTTTTAATTTGGTTAGTGTTGCGTCGCGCCTGATGAACCTCGACCAGCAACACGCAAGCTGTCTCATTTGCGTGGTTCATGTTAAAGGCAGTTATGGGATAAATATAACTATCTGTAGCTATAGCGTTTCTAAGACAGACACATCTATACGTTCGGGAGCATCGCTCATACATTCTTTTACAAGTCATTGTTAAATCAGAGTAATTTTCAAATACTGGTTCTTTTAAACATTACAAGACATCGAGAAGAACTGCATTTTCATTTCATCTGCATTTATGTAACGAAATACATAAAATTTGGCGACCGTGACAGGACACATTTATCGAGTTTGCAATCGCGAAGAAGCCGAGATACTACGTGAGCTATATGATGAGCAGTAAGATAACCAGATATACGAAGCATTTCTGAAGTCAACCAAAACACCAAGACGGTGCATTGAAGTGGAGTACTTACAACGCAAATTAATTCAACGGGACACGTCCATCTTTTCCACCGAGGCCAGTGATTAACTAAATAATCACCCTACAGTGACGAAAATTCAGCAGAAAAATAAGATAAGTGCCCCATTGTCCTTAATCAAATCCTATTTTATCCAAATTCCATTCCAAAATTCACTAAACTCCACAACTCCATACCGATTCCCGTACCATCTACCCACGCATTTAAATACTGTCACTTATGGAATAGGAAGTGCCAGCTATTTGGCTACTAGATGTCTTTGGCAGGCCGGAGAGGAGTGTGAGGACGAAACTATAAAAACGATTATACAGCAAGATTTTTATGTTGACGATCTGCTGATGACGAGCAAACATTGCAATATATTCAAAAATCCGTTTCAAGGGCACTTGACTTGGCCTGTTTCAAATTACGTAAATTTAAATCGAATTCAAAGGCCATTCAATCAAATGTTGATCCAAATGATCAAAGCTTAACTTTCAGTGAGTCACAAAGCACACTTGGATTGGGTTGGAACCCTTCTGAGGATTGTCTATTTTTTCCAATTGAAATTCCAGCGCAAACTAATCAAGCTACAAAAAGAACTATCTTGTCATCTTCTTTTAAAATCTTTGATCCGTTGGGTTTACTTAGTCCCATCATAATACAACCTAAAATACTTTTACAGTCGTTGTGGAAAGAGAAATTTGACTGGGATGAAGTTGTTCCACAAAACATTCAGGATCAATGGGATACGTTTAGAAATAGTTTACATCTACTCTCATCTTTTTCTATACCTCGTCGTGTTCTCAGTGATTCTCCAATCGAAATTCAATTGCATAGCTTTGGTGACGCTTCTCAGCTAGCCTATGGCGCTTGTGTTTACTTAAGGACTACTAATGTTCACGGTGAAATAAGCGTCAAGTTACTGTGCTCCAAATCAAAGGTCTCTCCTTTGCATCCCACCACTATTCCTCGCCTAGAGTTGTGCGCAGCTTTGCTGGCAGCTAAACTTTGCAAAACAGTTATCGAATCACTACGAATTAAACCTTCTAAGTATTTTCATTGGAGTGACTCTCAAATAGTGTTAGGATGGCTTAACGGCGATCCCTCCAAATTAAAGATTTTCGTCGCCAATAGGGTCTGTGAAATATTGGAAACCACTGTTGCTAACAATTGGCGCTATGTTCCAACTAAATCAAATCCCGCAGATCTTATATCTAGGGGTGTAAGTCCTAATCATCTTTTAAATCTAGATCTGTGGTGGAAAGGTCCCGACTATTTGTCACAGCCTGAATCAAATTGGCCCTGTTCAAGGGTGGAAGTAAAGGATTTGCCAGAAATGAAAGCCAATACAGTCACTGTCAATTTTAATTTAATAAACTCAGATTTCATAACTTTTGAAAATTATTCCAGTTTTACTAAAATTCAAAGAACACTTGCATATGTCAGACGATTTGTTCATAATTTCAAAAATCCAAATAAAAGAAAATCAGGATATTTAAAGCTAGATGAATTAAATGACTCATTTGATTTACTTTGTCTAATAGCACAAAAGGAAAGTTTTTCCCAAGATTACGACAAGTTAATAAAGAAAATACCTTTAAGTCCAAAATCAAAAATTCTTTCACTGTCACCATTTTTAGACTAAAATAATATTATTAGAGTGGGTGGTCGCATTAGGGCTGGATCGTATAAATACGAAAAGAAACATCCGATTCTTTTAGATGGCTCCCATCACTTAACAAAACTGTTGTTCGCCAGCGAGCACAAACGCTATTTACACGCTGGTCCTCAATTACTTCTGTCAATTCTCAGGGAATCAGTATGGCCTGTAAACGGGAGGCGTCTTGCGCGAAATACAGTTCACAGGTGCGTGGTGTGCCGGCGATCACAGGGCAAAACCTTGTGCCCAATGATGGGAGACCTTCCGTCCCAACGGCTTAACGTTGATTTTCCGTTTGTTTCCGTAGGGGTTGACTTTGCCGGACCATTTTTTACTCTGAATAGAAAGGGTCGTGGCGCTAAATTACAAAAATCATATCTTTGTTTGTTTGTCTGCCTAAGATATAAGTGCGTCCATCTCGAGGCGGTTAGCGATTTGACTAAAGACTCATTCATTCAAACACTTAACCGTTTTACTTCGCGAAGGGGAAAACCAATGGAGATTTTCTGCGACAATGGGCGCAATTTTGTGGCAGCAGCACGAGAATTAAATGAGTTTCTGAAATCTAATAATTGTGCTCTTTCTGACTATGCTGGGCAAGAAGGCATTAAATTCATTTTTACTCCTACATACGCTCCTCACTTCGGCGGCATTTGGGAAGCTGGCGTAAAATCCGCAAAATACCATGTCAAACGTGTCATGGGCAATTTTCATTTTACTTTTGAGGAGTTAAGCACACTTTTTGCTCAAGTTGAAGCCATTTTAAATAGCCGTCCAATTTGTCCCCTATCTTCCTCTCCTGATGACCTTTTAGCTCTTTCCCCGGGGCACTTTCTAATAGGAAGAAAAATGACGTCATTGCCAATGCCAGATTTTACCTCATATAAGGAATCGCACCTCAGCCGCTACGCTCGCTTGGAACAAGTGCGTCAACATTTTTGGCAACGGTGGCAACTAGAATACATAGGAGAGTTACAGCAAAGATCTAAGTGGAAGACTAATACATCTACTCTGCAAGTTGGAGACATGGTGTTGCTACAAGATGATAACGCTCCACCTCTGTTATGGAGACTTGGAAGAGTGTCTCGATTATTTCCTGGACAGGATGGCATCACAAGAGTAGCAGATGTTGTGACTACTCGAGGATGTGTACGAAGATATTTGGTGCGTTTGTGCCCATTGCCTTCCGCGGAGGAGTTGCAATGTTGAAAGCCACAAAGCCAGTCTTTCAACGGCCGGGAGGATGTTGCGTCGCGCCTGATGAACCTCGACCAGCAACACGCAAGCTGTCTCATTTGCGTGGTTCATGTTAAAGGCAGTTATGGGATAAATATAACTATCTGTAGCTATAGCGTTTCTAAGACAGACACATCTATACGTTCGGGAGCATCGCTCATACATTCTTTTACAAGTCATTGTTAAATCAGAGTAATTTTCAAATACTGGTTCTTTTAAACATTACAAGACATCGAGAAGAACTGCATTTTCATTTTCATCTGCATTTATGTAACGAAATACAGTTAGCGTTAAAGATATATCAAAATAATGTTAAGATTTCCCCTTCGAGTGTTGATATAGTTTGTGACTTCTAACCGATACACAGACTACGGAACCATGAAAATAAGTAAGTAACTTAGTTGCAACATAAATCTACGAAAAACTGTAAACACTTAAATAATGGGGACCTACAATATTAATAAGAAGCATAAAAATGAACCTGGTTTCATTTCTAACCGATATGTTCTAATCTACAAAGTTATATGCGACTAGCTCACGCAACATTTAATTAATACTTAGAACAAGCGTCAACAGTAAGTGACAGAAAGCTTTCAATTACTAATAAAAATAGGCAGAAAATCAACAAAATCTTCCCGAGCTCTCCACTAGAGAGATATATGTCTCACAATATAAATATCCACAGTGAAATATACTTATTAAACTGACAATAAATAAAATTATGACGTACTTTCATGCACACACACATGAAAAACATCTTCTGTCACATGCAAATGTTTCAAATAAATGATTATCTAAATAATCGGGCTGCTGACAAGATCATTTTACTGTTTATTTTGTTAGAATTGATATAAATGATAATTGTCCAAAATAAAATAGAACTTGTCAGAACTATCATCGGAAAGGACTATATACAGGCTGTGTTGTATAAAATAATTTTATTTTTGCTAACGTATAAGCATTTATGAGTTGATTAAAACCTGTTTACAGTCCACATGGCAATTATATACTTTTATGTGCTAGAGTTAAATGTTGTTGTTAGCTATTATACTCATAAAACAGCGTTACATATATGAAGAAGTAAGTAACAAAATATAAACATGCTAAGTGACAGTGGCACAGGCTCTACAAGGGCAATTTAGTTCAATAATGATTGTTTATGTTTCGGATTTGAAACCTACCTGTGAACTCGTCCTCCCACTCTAAACCCGGGTTTAGATTGTACTCATCTTGAAAGAGGGAGGAAAAACAAAAAACAATGTCAGTATCTTTTGACCATTATATATATTAAACAATTCAGACTATACATAGATTAGCATTATCCAGTGCTTTTATAATTTACAGCATGACCTAACGTGGCTCGGCGCT
Source organism: Eudonia lacustrata (assembly GCA_947562085.1). Classification (NCBI taxonomy): domain Eukaryota; kingdom Metazoa; phylum Arthropoda; class Insecta; order Lepidoptera; family Crambidae; genus Eudonia; species Eudonia lacustrata. Next base: position 25,025,971 of record OX387315.1, read on the forward strand.
CAAGACTATCGTTAGGCCAAAGCTAATTTATTATTAATCAACTAAATGCGCAACATACCATATTAAAGACATTTTGTCTTCAGCCGGTGGTTTCTAAGGAAACTTCAATTAAAATTGAAAAATCCAATTAGAAGCCAGGATGAAAACAAACATGTCTCTCGTATGGCGTCGCAAATCTAAAAGTCCGCCGAGCTCCGAGACCATGTGTTAAGACCTGTGCAGTGTTTGTTAGTAGAATCGGAAGGGTAAGTCAGCATGAGATGATATAGCGACCCCATACTACCACCATAAACGATATACACAATATATTACGATATTCTATGATTTAATGTTATATTTTATTTTAAATACATCGTGGCCTTATAAAGGTATTCCTCGTTGGGAACCTCGTGGAGAACTCTGGAAGGCCACATTACACTTCTTCGTTAATAGATATAGACATCACAACAAACTCTTGTTACATCTGTATGTCGCTGAACCCCAGCTTGGGAGATTGCCTATTCCAGATTTCTTGATAAAGCAAAAACTATTAAAAATTTACTACACATGTGTGAAATTATAAAGTGTTCGCTATACATTCAAATGGAAACAATTTTATCAAGTAATCTGCCTCTAATCGCACCTAGGCCATGTTAGTCAGAAACTTCTAGAAGCGTGAAAAGAAAGGGTATTCTATGTACAGGTCTAAACCGAGATGATGAGGGATATATTACAACCGACACCAAGTTATCACCGACATGAGAGAGATAGGTAACGTTAAGAAAACGACAGAAAGCGTCCGGGAGGAATAATGACTTACCGTAGTAGTCGGTTGCGTGCGCTATAACAGGACAAAAAAATAAAAACAATCCGTCAGTAAAACAATCTTGTGATTCTGATTATCATATTTATACATTGCAAGTATTTAAAACGATTCCCCCAGGTTATATTCAGATATCAATCATTTATATTTACACAATAGTTTAACAACTACCGTCCAGTGTACCCTCGGATGGTATTGACAATGATCACAATTTGTTAATTCAACTCTCACGAGCTCATGCGTACGGTTCTTGTGTGCATTAATGGAACATGCTTGGACAAACTCCACTGATCCCAAACTGGTTACCCCAATTAATGTGTTTTGTTATTGTCAGGAACAAAGATCATGCATTTATTCTACAAATATGCTTGGCCAATTTATAACTTTGAATAATTTATCAGATAAAATTGCCAGAGACAAGTGGCTAAATTATATGACTTTGGCATAGCATATTTATGAATTAATAATTTAAAAAATATATTAAAATATTTCACGAACAGAGTAGGTATTATAGAAAACAAAAAATTACTTTCAAAAACAATTCAATATTAACTTTAATTTAGGTACTACTAGTAATTTTGAAAACGGAACACAACATAATTATTTAATTTTTTAAAAATAAACAAAACCCTCTAATGTAAAATCTATTTCCGAATAAGTACTATGCTCGTGGTTGTAACGTGACGTAAAATACGTTAATGAGGTTGGTATTACCTTTCCGCGGCCGCCACCAGTCCTCCATGTATCCTGCAAGCGGTGATGCATTGGAAGAGCAGCCTTTTTTTATGGTAGCACAAACACAAACATTGCACCACAATCTCATACAGTATTTACTTTTAAGCTAATTATTTATGAACCATGGGGTGGACAGTGGACAGAACGATATTGAAAGACAGCATGCCGGCGAACTGATAGATACCACAATTTGCGTTGGTAATTGCCGTAGTCTAAATTTTAGTAGATGATATTTTCTATCAAACTGAATGTTTTCCATTTCTCAATAGAATATTAAAAAAATATTGTACAAACGGAGTTTAACGCATATTCTTACTACATTCAAAAAAGGCTGACTGATAGAGCAATATTGCTCTTTCAATAAAGAGTTTGCATTCTACCCCGATTGAATATTTTATTTAAGATGATGAAACACGAAAGTTTTTAAGTATATGTAAACAAAATTGTTAGTATATCCAGACACACACTGGTAGGTCAAATCCAATAAAACAAAAATAAAAGTAAATACTGTTACGATAACTCCAGATGTCGTTGGTTATAATTAATTATTACCATTTGCAAATTGATGAATTTTGTATCTACATACATTTTGAGGTAAAAATGCAATGATTTTAAGGTGATCAGTCAAGACAGTTTGATCTCTCTGACCTAGTTAATAAAGGTAATATTCGAGTGCATATTTGCAAATGATCTTGTTAAACCAGCACCCAGACATCACAGTTAATCATTAATGGAATATTAGGACTTCACAATTTAAAATGCAAATTCTCAATTCAATTGATAAACAAAACGAAAAAAAACATACAATATTCAAGGAAACTGTCCAAATATAGGTCTGTAAAATAATAAATTATACATAAATAAATATTGGTAACGATCAAGGGAAATTCAATGCTGTCAAGAAAAGAAAACCATATTTACAGGCTATACCAGGGGCGGATCTAGAACATCAAAAGGGTCATCAAAGTGTTCCTGTCTGTTAAACTAAAAATACAGTGTTTATTTTATATAAATGAAATAAACACCTTTCAATGCTCACATTAGAATCTTAAATCCAGATTTAGGACTATTTTGCAAAACACTTAGCAAGTGCAGACTAGATGATATCCTCTTGAAGGTTGGATCCTCCCCTGCTACATAATCTATTTCGAGAATTTGCACAAATAATACAGGCTGCTAATTTAATTAGGACCTAGAGTTAGATTATTAATTTTGTTGTGTTATTGCTTAGTTAGGCTATAGTGTCACTTAAAATTAACACTCTGTATACAATTTTTTACAATATTAATAATTTTAAATATAATATATATTTCATTCATAATATTCATATTGTCCATTCTGAATTTGAATTGTTCAATCAGGCCATTTATATAATTGTTAATATAAAATCAGATCAGTAGTGATTAAAAGTACTTTTATATGAAATGAAACACTCCTGACTTTTCGAACCCTTTGCAAGGTCCGTGGTCACAGGGAGACACGTCAGGATAAACATTAATTAAAGTAATGTGTAAATTAAACGCGAGTAGATCCGTAAAAGTGGTTTCATTTCAATGTGTAGTGTTCGCGTAAACTTAAGAAAAAAATACTTTTATATGTTTAAAAATTAGACTTTAATTCTCATATAATAATTACAGTACTGTTCAAATTAGCTAATCTGCATTTTTTAAACTACCTTCTTGCACTTTTTCTATTATACTTATAAAACTATTCTCCAAAATATTTTTTTTATCTTTTGAATTTATAAAATATCTTTACATTTGAAGCATATTTCATTGGCTGATGACCGTAGATGGCTTTAACAGCGTCTGATTCATGTAAACGGCACTTACCATCTCTCAGTTCGGTGACCCCCGAAGTAGTGGTCTGTGTTTGCTTGGCGTACGTGACGTTTTCCTTTGGCGGGATGTCAGTGGACTGGACTGACACCACTTGCAGCTGAAGTGGCTTCTTGGGACCACTGCGTCAGTAAAACATGATTCCTGTTACAATTAAGTTCAAGAAACAGAAATAAGCAAAGAAGTCTTACTACCTTCAGTGCCTCAAAAGCATGATATAAAAACAATATAATATCACTGACCCCTGTGCGGGCAGACTTGATTTGTCAGTGTGCGGCAGGCTGGCGTCGGGCGAGGCCGTCTGCGGCGGCGTGAGGGACGTCATTGAGGACAGTGACGAAAGCACGTCCTTCACGGGCGCCACGCCTAGCGACGACAGCATCTCGTCCAGGTCGCGCCGGCTGTCGAGGCTGGACGCTGCCGACGCACGTTGCTGAAATTTGTTTATAAAAAATGCATTTTTAAAAGAAACATTTTCAGCAAAATATGATGCTTGTAGGAAAAATAAAAACAAAATATATAATATTTATTTGTAACCTTAATCTTAGTCATAATCTTTATAGATATTATTGATTTTTTTAATTTCCTTGGTCGAGTAGTTTGTACACCGGTTTTCATGGAGTCGCCATCTCTGACGTCCCGGGTTCGATCCCCGGTCGGTTAAATTTACAAATGATTGTTTTTCTAAATTGTCTCTGGTCTAGGTGTGTTCTATGTATAATAAGTATGTGTTTAAGTATTTTAAGTATGTATATCCGTTGTCTAGTAACCATATAACGAGTTTCATAACGAAGCTTCTCTTGGGCTAGATAATTGGTGTGAGTGTAGGAAAGTTTATTTTTATTTTTTTGATTTGAAATCAAAATGAATTGTTTTTTTATATCTTACTGGAATGCACTTTGCCTGCATCTCACCCAATGTTAATTGATGATAAGGCCGAAGGTGAAAGCACATTTCTCAACAACTGAGGCACTGGCTGCCGAAACACCACAATGCTACTAACATTGATGATTAGGTATATCATTATACAGTGTGTGGCCTAGAACCGGGGATAATATTGAAAACAGAGATTCTATAGGTCACTAGTATTTTAATCAATATGGTCTCAACTAATTAAAATCATAACTTTACTTTTTGATTTTTCTAACAAACTTAATCGTAAATTCAATGTAATGCAAACTATGCAATAGTTCCACTCAACTCAATCGAATGAGTTCATTCTGACAACGTCTATTTATGGGTTGTGTGTGTGACACAACTTGTCAATCTCCCGTACCGCGACATTGACAATGTTAACGATACTGATTATGAATCGTAACTTTATATTCTTATTATATGTAATGCATGGGTTTTGGTTAATAGGAATCTTTTCAGAAAAATACCAAGACTCCAATAGTCTGTTTTCAATATTATCCCCGGTTCTAGGCCACACACTGTATAAACATTATTATATTATAAATTGATATTATAATTAGATAAGATGGTGTAAGTAGCCAGGCAGACAAACAAGCCCTAAAAACCAAACATAGTATACAAACCTGTATCTTCACTTTAAATCAAACCTGGGACCTCTAGATCTGAGACTCTGGAGGTCTTTACCACGAGAGCCCAGAGGTGGAGAGGTGGAGAGAGCAAGCAAAGAAATGTGAACAGTGAATAAATAAACAAATTAACCCATAGATTACAGCCATGCTGACCCTAATGCGGCACATGTTACAACGTCAGCATCAGAGGGGTGAATCTTCCATACATTGAATAATTACAAAAATTTTATATATTGTAGCTCCATCTTCCGTAAGAGGAACCTCAAGTGACTAACTGGTTATCCATATAATGCCACTAGATGGCAGTAGTATAGATAGCATTTTAAATTAATAAGTTACGTTTAGTTATTTTCTAGTAACTTTCTTATAACCACAACTTTCGTCATCTTCACAAAGAGCTCATTAGCCGAGCAGCTGCGACAACGCATCTTGCAATAGTAGTGATAGAGAAATCCTAGGTTCGATCCTTCGGAAATAAATTAATAACTTTTTGATTTTTATGTTCATTTATATGTGTACAGGGACCCCAGTTTCCCATCTTTTTTTCTATGAGAGGCACATCACATCTATACACAATATTATACATAGTCTATGGTCAGCATTGTAACAGTATAAACATTATATTATTGGTACTCTAATACTGTAGTAGGTAGCTACTCAACCAGCAATGATAAAGTAAAGTATTACCAGAGCCTCATCAGCATCTTTCTGTTCTTTTTCTCTCCTGCGTCGATCCTTTTCATCCCGTAGGGCCTGAAGCTTTGCCTTCTTCCGTTCCAACTCTGCCTTCCGATCTGACATGCTGGACATGATTCAATCTAAACATAATTTGGAAAATGTAGAATACATTACTTTCAGTTGATTGCCATCAATGCTTGAGTTCTTCTAAGTAAAGTGTAATTTATAAGATTATATATCAAATGTGATATACATTTGAGTTAAGTAACATTTTTAGGATTATGAACTTGTGAATTAGGCATAATTTGTAACTTTGAAATAAAAGCTGGATAGTATAGTAACGCCAATGTAAATGCTAAGGCCTACGTCCAGCAGTGGACTAGTATAGGCTGATGATGATGATATATATTAACTACTATATAATAATGTGTCTCAAAATAACCCAATCCTACGGATGTGTGAAACTTAAGACAATCTTGATTTGGAACTTGATATATTTCATCAGAGTATTCAGAACTTTAAGTGCTTACTAAATAGGAGTGTGACACTCTGAGTCTATTTTAATGTTTACTAAATAACACAATTTATTAATGTGCTGTGACCTCAGTAATAATAACTGAACATTGTTTTGGATAATGTTGTGTACAATTTAAGGCTTTCAGACTCAATATTTCTTGTTTATTTTTATGTTGTAGTTGTATTTGGTGTTTCTTACTTTATCACAAGAATGACACATTTTAGTGTAGAGGTTTCCTAAATCTGTGACAAGATCTAGGCCTTAGAGCTCAGCTGTTGCTTAGGTTTAGAGCTAAACGTAAATCATATTAAAATCAGTTTTGAGTAGGTAACGCCACTGATATAGCAAGAGTTATTGTTGACTTTAAAATAATGGAGTACCTATGGATCAAACACGACCACCGTACACCGCAGTGATGTCATCACAACGGACTTAGCATAGTACGATTCTTAACTTACAATTTAGACTATGAAACTTACTTTTCTATTAAATTTGATATTAAAAGCAAAAATAACATGAAATACGCCGTCGGAACGTGGCAATAAGAAATATTAAGATAATTAACGGGATACCTACGTAGTTCACAAACTTATTAAATGTCGGAATGGATTTATGGCCATAAATATAACATCGCTTGTTAAATCTTAATTATTGTACAGGAATAAAACTGCAACGCTAACGATGATTGTTATTAAAATGCAAAAATTTGCAAGATTTTAGAGAGAAAATAAGGTCTCTCTCTTCTTCTTCTTCTTCTTTTGTTTATGGCATGTTTTGTGTCTAACACAATTCCGCCAATGTCACGTAGGTAGCCAATACACGGAAGGATTCGTATAATAATAAATAATTATAATTTTGCGTTTTTAAGCAAATTTACCTAGAACAAGGACAACACAACATGCGATTAGTTAATATTATAAATATAATACACACACACAAGAGTTATTTATAGCTTGATGTTGTTTACGGATAAGAATGATATTAAAACTTTTAAAAAAGGTGGAGAATTTACCATACTTAAAATGCATTTAAAATTAGTAGGACGGGGAATATTTTGAGGTAAGAGATCGTAGAGGGAGGGGGAAAATTTTGGACAGTTAAAAAATATGTGGTCCGTTGTTCCTTCATCTAACCCACAATCACAAAGGGAGCTATCCCGTACCCTGATCTTCGCAAGATGGACTGGTGTGCAAGCGTGCCCAATTCTTAGGCGGCAGATGGTAGAAACAGTATGCTTATTGTGGTGTTTCTGCTTAAAAAACCATGGTCTACTGGGGATGTGCTGTTGGATGTCAAAATAGTATCTACCCGCATGGTTTCTCGTGATTTGCCAATCAGAATGCCAAGATTTTAAAAGGTGAATGTGAGCGAGAGGAAAAAGGTCGTGGTGAAAGGCTTTTGCGTAACCTATGGATCCGCTAGAAGTAGCTTGCTTGGCACATGAATCCGCAGTTTCATTTCCGGGAATGCCGCAATGGCCCGGAATCCAGGCTAGAACAATTGTTACCGCTTTCGACTCACAACGCAGCAATGCTTCCCGAATCCTTAAAATTACTGGGAATTTAATTTTAGCTTTAAATGGGTTAGCTAAGATGGCGTGTAAACAGCTTAAGGAGTCCGTGAAAATAATGCTATGCTGCAAATTATGGGACTCAGCAAATAAAACAGCCTCTAGGATAGCAACTGCCTCTCCCGTAAACACAGATGACAGTGGAGACAATTTATAGCTCAGGACTATTCTATGGGCGGGAATCCAAACGGCTGCTCCAACATGGCCACCCTCTTCCAATTTGGAGGCATCGGTGAAAATTGTAAGCCAGTCAGGAAAGTCTGACGCAAGTCTCATTAAAAAGATTTGGGGGGCGGTAGGGGAGTCTTTGTCAATACCAAAGTTCAGAATTATTTTAGGCTTTAAAGAGAGTGCTTCGAAATTGGTACTAAAAAGGGGGTGCGTAGAGAACTTTTCTACAGGAATGGAGGGTCTGATGAATTTACTAAAACTATGAATGATACAAGGGGTTTTTGAGGGGGTATTATGCGATGAATGACTAATTTGAAATAAGGTTTTTAATTTTCCTAGAAGAGGGTGTGAGGGGTTTTGAATAATCTTAAGGAAGAACCTATCACTAAGATATTGCCTGCGGAGATAAAGGGGAGGATCAACACACTCAATTTGAAGGGCATTTATAGGAGATGATTTCATTGCACCTAAAATAATGCGCAAGCATTTTGACTGGATTTTAACCAATTTGTCGAGTGGTAATTTATTGCAAGGATCTAAAAGAAAGGAGCCATAATCAAAGTGGCATCGGACTATTGCATTATAGAGAAGTTTTTGGGTGAATGGATGAGAACCCCACCAAACACCTGACAAAGCACGAAGGACGTTAGCTCCCCTCTCACATTTCCCTGCAACATTACTGAAGTGAGGGATCCCAGATAATTTAGGATCAAGTGTAATGCCCAAAAACTTAACATGGTTGACAACAGGAATAGCATCTCCATTAAATAAAATGTTCGGCGTTGGAATATTGCGTTTGGTGGTAAAAACTACAGAGGAGCATTTGGAAACCGACAATGATAGACCATGCTCTACTAGCCAGTCGCTCAAGTATGCTAGAGCAGAGTTGATACGGGAGGATGCAATTGTTACGGAGTCTGACATTACATACAACGCCAAATCATCTGCAAATTGTAGAACCTGACAAAATGAATCAACAGTTGCTTCGAGGTCATAGGTATATATATTATAGAGAAGAGGACTGAGGACTGAACCTTGGGGAAGACCCTTCCAGATAGACCTAGGAGAGAGGATAGCACCTTGGTATCTGATCTCAACAGATCTGGATGATATGGAGTTGAAGATGAGACGAACCAACTTCTCTGGGACACTCAGCTGGCGAAGTTTATCCCTGAGCACCGGAAGGAGGACATTGTCATAGGCAGACGCTATGTCAAGAAACACCCCAACTACATATTTTTTGTTTTTAAATGCCAGGCGAATGTCTGTTGTCATGATACTAAGACTATCTAGGGTACTAAAACCTTTTCTAAAACCGAACTGGGATTTTGCCAGATGGTTGCGACTTTCCACCAGCCATTCCAGGCGATTTTTGATCATGTGCTCTGCAATTTTAAGTAATGTTGAAGACAGGGCTATAGGTCTATACGAGTTGTGGTCTAATGGGTCTTTACCGGGTTTAAGCAATGGAATGACAATTTGTCTATGCCAATCCTCTGGAATGATACCTTTATCAAAGAAGTAATTTACTAGGCTTAGGTAATATAACTTTACCTTGTCGGTTGCTTTTACAAGGAAAGAGTATGGGATTCCATCGATACCGGGGGAGGAATCAACGAGACCGCCAAGGGCCATTTGAAGTTCTTGAAAAGAAAAAGCCATGTCCAAATTGCCAGTAGATGGCATAAACGTAGAAGGGGCAATTGGGAGACAGTCGCTGTTAGGAGCGGATGATGGAGCCAATTTATCAGCGAAAGAGGATATCCAAGTGGATGGATCATTGGATGACAAGTTTTGAGTGCTAAGAGACCCCCGGAATCTTTTTATTTGACGCCATACAATGGAAGATGGTGTACCAGGAGATAAGCTTTCACAAAACTTTGTCCAACCAAGCTTTTTCTTTTTGGAAAGCAACCTCTTAGTTCGCGCGTCCACCTGTTTGTAGCATAAAAAGTTCTCATTAGTCATGGCGGAGTTGTAATGTTTTTCAGCTTCTTTTCTCTTTTTTACAGCATCAGTACATTCGCTGTCCCACCATGGAGGGGAAACCTTTCGGCGTGTGGAACGCTTCAAGGGGATATTCGCTTCAGCGGAGCTTATAATTGAGTCTACAAAATCTTTGTAAGCGGAGGGGGCTGATTCACTTGTTATGATTGGGAGTAAAGACACTTTGTTGTCTACTGCGTCAGAAAAAGCTGACCAATTGGCTTTGTTTAATTTAAATTTTAAAAGGGGAGCAGGGTTACGAATTGTCAAAGTTCTATCAGGCAGACTCATTAGAACCGGAAAATGATCGCTTCCAAATGAACTGTTTAGAACACTCCAAGATAGAAGTGATGATAAGTTTGATGAACTAATGGATAAGTCCACGGCGGAACACGGATTTTGTGATGGAGAAGTACGTCTTGTGGGGCTGCCAGTATTTAAAACACAAAGATTCAATTCATCAAGGAGATCCATTAAAAGCAACCCAAATGAGTTGGACCGGTAAGAGCCCCATGAAACATGGTGAGCGTTAAAGTCACCCATTATAACAAGTGGGGTTGGGAGAGTAATAATAATGGAGCGAAGTTCTTGGAGGGTTGAGAAATTGGGGTGTGGAATGTAAATAGAAACAAACGAAATATTATTCGCTCTCACTGCAACAGCATTTATATTCTGACTATGAGAAGGGAGGGGAATTTGTGTGAAAAATACAGAGCGACTGACTATTAAAGCACTACCGGCGTAGCCATCGTCTCTGTCATCCCGGAGACACGAATATCCAGGGACGCTGAAATGCGAGCCCGGCACTAACCATGTCTCCGAAATAGCAAGGATAGCTGGAGCAAATTTATTAAAGAAATATAAAAGTTCGGGTTTTTTACGCCTAATACTTTTAGTGTTCCACTGTAAAATGTTCAGGGCCATTTTTAGTAAGGAGGTGAAGGAGTGGCATAATTTTAGGTGCAACGTTGGGCGGTAGTGGGACATCACTGAACTTTGATAATATATTAATGACAAGAAGCCACAAGAGGTCAAGGCAATCCTCATTTGGGGAAGTCTCAGATGATTGCGAAGAGTTGATGAAGGCACATCCATTAGGAAGCGAAGATGGGAGAGAGCCAGAAATAGCCTGGTGAGCCTCTCTATCATAGCTTTTACCTGGGACTGGTCGAGGGCGTGGTGAAAGGGAAACAGTTTTTTTATAAGATTGTGATGATGTGAGTACAGAAGGATAGAATTGGGGTATGGTAGAGTGGTGAGCCATAACGGATTTCGATGAGTCTGCATATGATCTTCTAGACGTTGGAAATAATGCAGAGGCTTCCTGAAAGGATATGCAATCCTGGGACATTTTAATTTTAATTGATTTTTGTCTTAATTGCTCTGGACAAGATTTATTTATGGCAAAATGATTGCCCGAGCAATAAAGACAGGTGGATTTATCCTCACCAACATCACAACTTTCACCCAAATGAGGCTGAGCACATCGGTAGCACCTGGGATTAGAGCGGCATTGCAATTTTATATGTCCAAAGCGGCAACAATTGTTACATTGGATAGTCGGTAATTGGTAAGTTTCAACTGGTATTGACGTATAATATGAAAAAATTTTTTCTGGGAGGGACTGCCCTTTAAAAGTCAAGACCACTGTTTGTGAAGGAATCCATGTAGATTTGCCTTCTACAATAATTTTCTTATTTAGACGTCTTGCCTTCAGAACCATGCCGCAATGCTCCGGAATGATTAAAGATTCCACCAGTTCATCCATTGTGAGTTCTGTGGGAATACCTCTTATTAGACCCATACGGGTGATATTATAGTTTGGAATTGACGGGGTATACTTATAAAGTCCTAACAGAGGGTTATTTATAAAATCATTGGCGTCCTTGAATGATTTAAACTCCACTGATAGACGGTTACGTCCAATTTTTTTAACACCATCATTAACAACATTTTTAATTTTATTTTTAGAAAGCAACTGGCCAAAAATTATAGGACGAATGGTTGTGCCACTAGAAGGGGAAGATTCTGTCCTAGAAACATGCACAATAAAGGGGCCCTTATCGAGGATTGAGTAGGCTTTTTGAGTATCTGAGATTGACGAGTGGATAAAAAGCGATTCATTGGGGGTAGGTTCAGAAGTTTGAGTAAAATTCGGAGGAGTCTTTTTTTGCGGTACTGACGGGGATGACGGAGCTTCAATGCGTCTTTTCGTACCCAGTTGGGAGAAAACCGGAGGAGACATCTCCATTTCTATCGGAGATGACACTCTTTCAGGAGGATCAGGGGGATCAGGAGGATCAGGCGGGGCCCGATCCATGGTTAACAAAGTACACAATAGAACACAAAATTCACAAACAAGAGTAAATCGGCTTAAGAACTGTAATAAAATTGCCTATACAAACCAAACAAATCAGAATCCCATAAACACGTGTACTAACCAACACTCGCGAAAACGGAATCCCAACCAAGGTCTCTCTCTGTGTCACTCTGTCTTTTAGAAACTGTTTACTTTTATTTCCCCATTGCCCCATTAGTTAACAAGGGACCAAACCCATACAGCCATAAAACTAAAAAACCTTTATCGTAATCTGTGACCATTCCATACTAAAAATGTTATTACCTTATTAACCCGACATACTATAATAGTCACGACTTCTTTCTCCGTCACTCACTACTCTGCTTTAAGGATGGATACGGAGAAATCAAAATTCAAAAGTATAAAATTAAATTATACAAATCAAATACCTATGTTTCTTTGTAGCGACAGTTGTGCTTAAACCAGACACAATAGAAATTCAATTGTTCTATGACACTGTGGTTACATTGGGCGTCCAAGTATATAAACAATCGGTACTTGTCTACCCGGTACCTGTCTTCCGCGATTATAGAAACCCGAGAACTCAACGGAGCCTTCCACGGTCCGCGCGGTGGCCCCTTGGGCACCTCATTTTACGGCCTCACGGCCCGGCCTCCACGAAGATGCTGAATGAACCTCGTGTGTGGGTGGCCTAACTTTAACAATTTATAATAGTTCAATACCCTACCTTATGTTAAAATAATTTGTTGAAATGTCACTTCTTTTACATTCGTACTCATCACAGTTTATTAGTTCTGTGGTTCTCTGTGTAAGAATGAAATTGACCCAAGTATGAAAAGATTGGAAAAGATACGGTAGCGACACATGAGCGAGGCAAAAGACAGTATGGTTTTGCCTCGCCTCTTTAGGAAGCTATAACAGCTTTATGGGTAAAACTAAACTAACTAGGTAGTGAAACTAGAAAAGTGATACTAGTATTCGACACATTTGTGATCTCCATAAAGAAAAACATAGCTTTTATTAAAATTGTAATGGGATAGTCTGTATTGAATTGTTGCTAAAGTCTTAAATCACTGTCTTGCTGACCACTAATTAATTGTTAATAATTTAAGGAAAAAAATGTCGATCACTAGTTTTTATCGAACACTGGTGCCACTGCCTGCCACTGTGGCCACTACCCTAATATTTATTTCGCTTCACAACAATTTACTGTAGCCGGTCACTTAATCAAAATCATAAAAAAAAAAAATAATTCTCTATAAAATTATATAATAACTTTTATTTATTAAAAATTACAAAGCTAATTATTATAAGTGTTAAACATTATTTAAATTATTTATCCATAAAACGCAAAAAAAAATATACGTCTGTGCTATGGTCACAAATTATTACGTTTACGTTCCTAATTCCTAAATTAATCAAACAATCTTTAGAGACTGCAACTGCAATGCAACACATCGGCTAAAATTATTGTTATATAAATATTTTTATTAAGTTTCTTCTTGAAATTATAACTTCACAAATATAAAACACCAACTTTAATAAAAAATAAAAATGTACGGTTGTTTTAGTAAACTCTTACCCAAAATACGGATACTGTTATTTGAACGATGCACTGTTTTCAATGACAACCAAGCGACTTAAAAGAAAGCTTTTGGGATGTCTCGAAAATGACCAATCACAAACCCCCTTTTTCGATAGTGTGACAAGTTTCAAATGAATGTTGTTCAACTAAAACATACATGCAAAAGGGTGTTGTCCGGATTGACGGTTTGTGTGACAACGCTATGGTAATGATCAAACAACTTTAATCATTTTCCGGCTAATGTAAAGTTTTTCGTTCTTTTAATTTAGCTTCACAATAAGTATGAAATTATGATGAATTATTGTGAATATTATTTGTTTGTGTTAATTTGCTGTACTATTTCAAAAACACATGCAGGTTAGTTGGATATCGTTGTTTTCGTCTTTGAATCTCAAGAGTTTCTTACGATTTATTCACACAGGCTAAATTATTTTAGTTTCAATGATTTGCTTTTTATTACACCTTTAAAATTACGTTGCAATTTCGAGTGATGTTCACTGTTATTTTATAATACATCAATAATTTTTTACTATTACAAATCAACGTGACAATTTATTTCAGAAACTGTGAGGTATTATTATGACTATGAATGCAATGAGCCCCTCGTAGCTAGTTCAAAGTTGTCAGCAACATCAAGTCTAAGAGACAGAGGTCCTGAAAATGCTAAGTTGTATGGTAAGTGTTAAAATATATAATGTCAATTTTGTAAGCACTTATGAGTGTGTAATGCAGTCTAAATTTATTTAGAATTTCTTCCTCAATGTCCTGCTATGTTTTGTGCAGTATTTTGTGAGAACAAACTGTCTGCGTAGAGAGTTCACTTAAGTTGTACCTAACACATTTTATGATTTTGTCTCTTAATTTGATATGTGTTGGTTTGGTATCATCGCCTAAAAAGTAGCTAACATTTTACATGTATGATTCTAGCCCCTCAACGCCCGAGCGATCATATATGATATATATATATAGTATATATAGTGCGGGGGGCATCTGAGGGGCCCTCAGACCCTCATCACTCGGGCGTTGACGGAATGTTTTTCACTGATCATATATGATCGGTTGGGCGTTGAGGGGCTAGTGCAAAGTAAGAATTATGGCAATGGCTATTTCATTAATATCCCTTTTAGTTTTTAATTGCAAGTTTTTAATAAATTTAGTTATAAATTTAAACTTATGATGTAAACAACCTAATAAGATTATTGCTAGGCATTAGTTTAATTGAATCTCTTTTTAATATCTTCCAGTTTATTGTTATCAAATTTAATGATACATATATTGCATAAAATTTTAATGAAAAAGTATGTAGGATGTTGTGAAAGAAAAGCACTTTGTAGTATTTTTATATTTATTTGTAATTAAACAAATTGCAAAAAAATTATAGAGATTTTTTTCTATGTTTGCATGTTTTTATTGTGTTTGCTATTTTCTTTTGCCGTCTAGAAGCTTTGATGTGTTAACTGGATTACAAATTCCTATCAATGTTAATGAGAGAAATTAAAAGAAGAGTAAATAGGATTGTTCATCAACAGGTTCACAGAGCCTGTAAAAACTATATATTTGGATCATATAATAAAGTTTGGAATAAGATTAGTGTAACAATATCAAACTACAGATCTTGTTCATTTCACAAAAACATAATGCAGAAGCCATTTAATGTCAGATGGGCATTTAATGCCAGCACTTGGGAGCCAAAGGAATCTGAAATAACCATGGCTTCAAGCTTCATACAGCCTGAAGAAAAGGAGAGAATCTCACGTTTTGTATTTATAAATGATGCAAAATCTTCCTTACTTGGACGTCTTATGATGAGAAAATTCATACACATAAGCACTTCAATACCATATAAGGAAATAAGATTTGGCAGAGATAGCCATGGAAAACCTTACTTATTGGGTACTGGTGATACCTCTGTGAGTTTCAATGTGTCTCACCAAGGAGATTATGTTGTGCTAGCTGGCAATACAGAGAAGAGTATTGGTGTAGATGTCATGAAAGTAGAACCTCCATCTAATAAGAACATTCCAGAGTTCTTCAGATTGATGAAAAGACAATTTTCACAAAAGGAATGGGATATAATTTGTAGCTACCCTACAGAAATAGACCAGGTTGCATGTTTTTATAGAAATTGGTGTTTAAAAGAGAGTTATGTTAAGAACACTGGATTTGGAATTACAATTCCATTGCAGGAAATAAGTTTTTCAATTAAATCATTAAATCTGGAAGTTGGTAAATTTTTAACAGACACAACTCTGTATGAGAAGGGTGTGTTGAAACATGATTGGAAATTTGAAGAGACATTGCTGGATGATAAGCACTCTGTGGCGGTTGCTATGCAAACTGAAGACGCTTCTGACCTATCCTCAGATCCTTTCAAAGTTTTAACATTTGAAGAATTAATTAAAGAAGCTGAGCCACTTCATGAAAGTGATGCTACCTTTAGCAGTGACTTTATTAAAAAGCAATTAAAACCATTTTAAAAAGTTATTATAAATACAAATATTTGCAGTGTGTAGAATAAATGGGGATTTGGTATTTTTTCTTTTTATAGGCTAGTTACTAAATAAGTGTGTGGATCAGTTAGGGGTATTGTTTGTTGTGTAAGCTTAAGCAAAAGTCAATGTTAAGTTGATCATAGGTTACAATGTCATAGGCATGTTTTTAAATAAATCATGAAACCAAAACTGACACTTCATTTACATATTAACACCCCATGGAGTTACTAACAAGAAAAGCTTGCAAAGCCTTGAATGTTCATTTCCGCCATGACAAGGTTTGAACGCGTGGACGGCGTCAGAGAACGACTTCGACCAGCAGCTGGTGGTGGACTTGGGCAGCGTCAAGAACATTACCAGGATCTCGACTCAGGGCCGAGCGCACTCGCAGGAGTTCGTTCAAGAGTACCACATTAGCTATGGCTCTAATGGCCTTGATTACGTCCAATACAAAGCGGCCGGTGGCGAAGTCAAGGTAAACACATGAATCACCATAATCCCATTAACAGTAACATGGTATAGGGTAGGATTTAACTTGCATGCTCCAATTGCAGTGTGGCTTGAGCTTAGTAGATTATCTAGTGGTTTTGTATTTGGTTGATTTGTGGTTTAACACTTTGTTCAGTGTTGTTACTGTTTTTTAAAATAATGCAAATATATTTTTTGTAAATATGTAAAGCAGTACCAGCACTCCACCTTAATTAAGACAAAATAACACTATCTACTCTCTTTCAAAATGATATGCTTTTTATAACAAATTAATCTTATGTTAAAAAATTTGTTGGTTACCATGCAAAAAATAAATATAATAATTAAATCTATTACTGTCATGTTCATGAAAACAAAACTTGTCTTACTAATTAAGGGGTTGATGTTTTTGTATTATTTTTTATATAATTTGACAATGACGGTAATTGTTTAAATGCAATTGCAAAAGTAAAATTTTGCAGTTACTGTGTAAACTTGTATCTTGGTAACTCAACAATAAAATTAACTAATTCACAGTATTTGGGCAACTCTTCTTACACATGGAATGCAAAAGGACCATAGTGCAGGAAAATATAATAGGAGATCACTAACCATGATTATGGAATGTAATTCTATGTCTTAACGAATTTTCCGGATGGTTATCATTTTCAAATTATAAGAAAATGTATACACCCGTTTTACGACTTCATTTCTTAACAATTTTGTTAAGGTTTGTTTTTAAAGATTATCCAATTCGAAAACTATAAAAAAAAAATCCAATTTCTAAACTCAGTCAAAGAATGGCTTCACAACAGTTCATTACGTTAGTTAATGTTTAGGCTATTCTCATAAATATCGTTGTCGCTATACCCGTATGTCGTGTCACGGTGTCACGCGAAGCGTTGCATGATTCAAATCATAAAAACATGAACGGCAATAGCATAATAGAAAAAGTTAACGTCGCTCCGCCCCTGTACTATGGTTCCGTAGATATCTCTAAGCACCGACTAACACTAACCCCGGTGAAGGTCCGTCGGCATGGACGTCGCAGGAGAGCTCGTACTATCAGCACCTGACGGTGGATCTGGGGGCGCGGCGGGAGGTGCGCGCGGTCGCCACCAGGGGCCGCTACGCCACCGACGAGTACGTCTCCGAGTATATGCTCCAGTACTCGGACGATGGCGAGAGCTGGCGGATGGTCACCACCTCGGGTGGGGACGCGCAGGTTTGTAACGAGCCGAGTTTGGTTAGACTAACTTATGGTGGTATTGGAGTTGCTGTTAGTGTGATAATGCCTTCTATATTGGGTTTTATTGAATGAGGAATATACTCGTTTTTTCAGTAAAGCTTTAAAATAAAATTACAAATATATTATTATGTGTGTTTAAGAATTTTGAATCTAAACTAACTTACTTTATTTCATAATTATAAAGCCAGACTTGATTCAATGACCAAACCAAATCAAAAGGCCCATAAGGCGGCATGCGCTTAAGCCTATTTAAAAGATTTATATAAAAATGTGTACACAAATGTTTATTATATAAAAATACTTGAGAGCTAAAGTGATTGCCTCTATACTATAAGGACCTTCTTGATTTAAGGCTGGCACATAAATATACCAAAAACCACCAGGTTCAATAATAATATTTTTATAGTGGGATAAACTTATCATCTCGTCTTCCAATTAAATGTCCGCCGGTGGTGTTATTTTTTACATAATCTTGTTCGTCGGCCACCAGACGAGTGCCGTTGTGCTCAAAAGTAGGCCACTTATGGGTGACCGTGAGCTCATGGGATAATAATGCATGTTCTGTCTACATTGTTATTATTTGACGTTCTTTGATAATCCAAGCGGGGAAGTCGTAAAATTGAGTCGTAACTATTTATTGTAAACAAATAGAATAGATGTTTACGACTACTTTACATTATATAACGAGTTCTATCCTCTTTGCAACTACTAAAGATAATTCATTAGAGATGCTTTCGATTGAATTTTATAATTAAACATTGTATTTCTTTACTTCGAGTTCAGTCTTTTAGATAATAAACTTTGTGAAAAGATCGTTGTAATATTATTTTCCGAAAGCAGTTACGTTTTTACACTAAAGAGGTGTCTTCAAAGATAGATGTACTTAGTTTATTTCTTTCCAGTGCTGTGCAGAGACGTACGTCCCCCAAACCCTTCATCTCTTGCCAACGCTTGCGCGGCCGACCTATCGTTCTCAGGCGTCCAAGATGACGTGAGCCTAGTTCTCGAGTGGCATTCGGCCTAGTCCTAACTACCATTATCGTCAACGCCCGTCACGGGACGCAGTATGGTATTTCGTTCTCGGTTAATGAGAAACAGTGTACTGCGTACCTTCTAAGAAATATACTAGTCATAAAACAACATCGGTGCCAATGCAATGATATTGTTTTTCAGATGTTCGAAGGAAATCAAGACGGAAACACTGTACATAAAAACGAATTTGAAGTGCCTATCATAGCTCAGTACATTAGAGTGAACCCAATGCGGTGGCGTGACAAGATTTCCATGAGGGTGGAAGTCTATGGCTGTGATTATGGTAAGCCAATGTGTTGCTGTTCCCACGAAGTTTAGCATGAACACGTTACTATATATATGGGGGAAAAGTTTTAGTTGAAAAAGTTGAAATTGTTTTATGTGTTTTGTTCTGTATCTGATACTCTACACACGCAATCGTATTTTTAATCATTCCTATAAAAAGTGAAAAAAAGTACTTACCTCAGTTAACTTAAGTCAATTATCAATATAATAAATATCAATAGAGAGTGATAATAATGAAAGAAACTAAATGCGTGACATTAATATATTTTTATAAATTTTTAATCCTTTTGCAACTTCATAAAGTTAAAATTGTGGTGGCATGTATTGCCAGTGAGACGACAAAATTCTAATTTATAACCTTTTCATTATTTGTTTTTTTTTGTAAAGCTATGTACCTTGTTCCTCCCAGTGGCCGACACGCTATACTTCAACGGCTCGTCCCTGGTGAAGGTAGACCTTCTTCGCGACCCCATCTCGGCGTCACGGGAAGCTATCAGGTTCCGCTTTAAGACCAGCACGGCTTCAGGAGTCATGCTGTACTCGCGGGGGACGCAGGGGGACTATATCGCGCTACAGCTAAGAGACAACCGACTGGTGCTAAATATTGATCTTGGTGAGTGGATATTAACAATTTTGTTACATTTTTCTTTTAACATAATAATCATGTTAACATGTCTTTTAACATGTTCTAGTGAGAACTAAGAGCGGCTGTGTCCTAGGACAGTTGGTTTATTTATAAACTTAAATATAACACATGTTCATTATCAATAAATGTATTACATGTATATGGTTGCACTGTTCAGTGGATACGATTGGTGCATTCTGCCTAGAAGAAGAACCTTATTTTGCCGCCAATCAGCATTTGCACAGCTGTGTTCCAGTTTGAAGGGTTCTACATCCAGTGAAATTACAGGGCATAGAGGAAGGGCATACGAAAAGAATTGAAGTTTCAGAGTCGGCGATTCGCGCCTTCTGCGTTGCAAGCGTCCATAGACTGCGATAGTCGCCTCTATGGCGGGCCGTATGATCATTTAGCCGGCTCTGTAACTAAAGTTACTGTTAGTGTTAAAGTGAACATGATATTAGCATGTTCTACTTCAAGACCAGCACAACTTTTTGAAGTTTGCTAAAAATAAGTAGATTATTTTGCGGTTTTAATTCATCTGACAAATTACTTGACTTTGAACGAAATAATATTGCCTGCGATATCAGTTACCACAACTTATATCCTGTTGTCCGAGCTTGAATTGTTGCCGTCATGATTAAGGAATGCGATAAAGTGCGCTTCCGGCCGGCCTTATCATCACTTAACATCAGATGTGATGAAGGCCATGTGCTTCATCATCATCAGTTCATTTTATGTTCCCGCTGCTGGGAACCTTTCCTAGGAATGGATAGAGAGAACGGGCCAAATACCACCACGCGGGCCCGGTGCGGATTGGTGGTTGTTAACGACTGCTTATGCAGCCGGGACCAACGGCTTTACGTGCCTTCCGAAGCACGGAGGAGCTTGAGATGATACATTTTTGGTCACCCATGCGATGTCCGACCTTTGCGAAAGTTGCTTAACTACAGCACTCGCAGACCGGGCGCGTTTACCACAGACTGCGCCATCGAGCTCCTCGGAAGCGTTTGCCCGTAAGGAATATTAAAAATTATGTAACGCTGTGTGGTAGGCTCCGGCACCCCCACGTCGATGTCGGTGGGCAGCCTGCTGGACGACAACATCTGGCACGACGTGGTGATCTCGCGCAACCGCCGCGAGGTCCTGTTCTCCGTGGACCGCGTCATCGTGCAGGACCGCATTAAGGGGGAGTTCTCCAGGCTCAATCTAAATAGGGCGGTGAGTACGGAACATACACATTTGCTGCCTTACCACAAAACAATAGCTAAAGTTAGACAATGCTTAAAATAGATGCTGTCACTATTTAGCTAATATTTTTTAGACAGACTAAAGAATTTTAAGATTTGAATTAGTAGTTTCGGAGATTACCTCCTAAATCCGAATTCACAAACTTTATCTCTTCATAAAATTAGTATAGATAAATAACGTTATTGTGGCTTTACTGTGGCCGCTGACTTTTTTTTTCATCAACTAATGAATGACATGTTCGTTGTACATATTTTCATGAACACCCATCCGTTTGGTCAGCGTACGCCGATGAAACAGCTAAGCCGCGCTTTTTTAACCGACTTGATTTACAAATGTAGAGATTTCGAGCTGAGGACTAATCTTTATCAAAATAAAATATAGCCTATGTTACCCGCAAGGTATGTAGCATTCTATCAGTGAAAGAATTTTTGGAATCGGACCAGTAGTTTAAGAGATTAGCCCGACAAACAAACAAACAAGCGAACATTATCGCAAACGTTACCTCTTTATTAATAGTATAGATTGTTTCACTAGTACTACTTAATATGCTAATGTGGGTTACACAGTTGATAACTCATCAACATATTAATTTGTTTTTATCCAAGACTAGCTGACCCGGCGAATTTCGTACCGCTTTGACAGTTTCCATGACAACATAACAAACAAATCCTTTTGTATTAGAAAATTAAATTGTTGTTTTTAGTATTTTCTGTTAGTTATTATTTATGTTTAAACGTTCCCTGAACTTCCACAAATATTTAAAAATCAAAATTAGCCAAATCAGTTCAGCCATTCTCGAGTTTTAGCTAGACAACGTACAGCAAATTGATTTTTATATATTGTAAAATGGAGCCGGAATGAAAACGTTGGTTTGTTTTTGAGATGTTATTGTAGAAATAAGTAAACCCAAAAAGAGACCGCGGACTGTCGCCCGCCTCTTTTATATACATAACCCCAACAGCGCCCTCTGGCGACATAGTTGAACCAATATTACTAAGATGTATTTGCGAATTTGCTGCGTATGCGCGTGCGCGTGAGAGCGCATCTGTTTCAATTGCAAGCCGTTTAGTCGCGATTCGGCTAGATGGCGCTGTTTTACATATATATAGATTTATATCTAGAGGATCTGGAGTCGCCACCGAAGAAGTGTTAGCACCGCAGTCGGATTTATCCGCAATCACTAGCATAAAATAAAACTGTGTCCCATCATCCGCCAGCTGTACATCGGCGGCGTGGCCAACTTCCAAGAGGGTCTGGTGGTAGCGCAGAACTTCACTGGCTGCGTGGAGAACCTGTACCTGAACGCCACCAACGTCATCCGCGAGCTCAAGTTGGGCTACGAGGCCGGCGAGCCCTTCAAGTTCCAGAAGGTCAACGCGCTCTACGCCTGCCCTGTGAGTTTGCTTGCATTTACTAGGTGCTGTTGTTGTTGATAAGCAACTGTGTCTATGAGAACGAACTCTGCAAAGTATTCGTAACGTCAGACAAAACCGTTTGTCAGCCTTAGGTCTCGTTATGAGTCAAATTCAAAAACGTATCCAAAGTGCGACTGGTGTTATGCTAACAAAGTTGTGATAATATAAACAAACATAATCGAACTTTTCTATATACGTACCCGTAGACCTAGGAAAAACCCGCGGCCTAAGTGGGTTTTATTGAATCCGCTCTCCCAGGTTCAACGTGGTGGACGGAGGCAGAGACGGTCCCTCTGACATTCCGTCACCGTCTTTTTGAAGGTGTAAGATTTACTTGGTTCAACACTGGTTATAACTAACTAGTTGCAATGTTTCTAGTATTTAATATATTTATTTATTTTAAGCCCTCACTGACCCACTGCTGGGCAAACGCCTCCGACCATTTCTTCCACTTATTGCGGTCCTGAGCTAATTGTATCCAATTTTGGTTAAATATTCACTTGGTCTACTAGCGGCGCCTCCGTGTTGTATTTGGTTTCCAATCTGTTACCAACTGAGCCATGACACTTCTGGCATGCGATGCGGCAGGCGTGTACATTTTTTCCGTTATAAACTTAATTATTTCTGCCCTAGGAGCCGATAATCGTGCCAGTGACGTTTCTAAAGGAAGGCTCGTATGCGAAGCTGCGCGGCTACTCGGGCGGCAACACGCTCAACGTGTCGCTGGAGTTCCGCACCTACGAGAACCACGGCCTGCTCATCTACCACAAGTTCAAGACCGACGGATACGTCAAAGTAAGCTTACAATTTAATGAATAGGAATTTAAAAAAAGTATCTTACGGCCTTCGTCTCACTTGATGTTAGGTGATGATAATGCCGAAGGTGGAAGCGCACTTCACCCGGAATCCTCAACTACTGAGGCCCTGGCTATCTTAACCTTTTTACCGCCAACAACTTCTATAGAAGTTCGAGATTTTCGTGCCGAAAATCTCGAACTTCTATAGAAGTTCTTCTTTGTACCTACTTTATTAAAATACATTTATACGTTGGCGTACAGCGGGACATCGCGTGCAGGATAGTTGGGCGGTGAAAAGGTTAAAGGAATAGTAAAGGAACAAGCGATGTTGTAAGTTAACCAACTTGTGCAAGGCAGAGCCACCGGATAGGTTTCCAAATTACTCAAATTCCTCTGTGCTTTTCTGAATTCAACTGCCAGCTTTTTTTGTCATAAGTTGGTAGCTGTTTCCTACATGAATAAGTTCATGAAGAGACAAAGACAAAGACAAAGACTTTTTATTTCGCTTGAAATATGGTACATAAGTGGTCATAGCTCGCCACACTGGTCCAACTAACCCTCTGCAGGGCTCACGCAATCCCAGCAATGGGACGGTTAAAGACAGATGACGATAATGGCTACAATAACGCCAGAGTGACAAAGATTCTTGACTCCAGTTGCCAGTCTGATAATTCATTAAGAGTGCGCCGTCCGTAGTGTCCGACAAGTGTCATATGTTTTATTTGAAATGTCGTCTCGTCTAATGTCGCGCGGCCATACTAATTTTGTATGGGGAATTTAAGGTGCTTAATAAAAAATAATTATTTAAATAACCACTTGATGAATCGAAAATGTAGTCTAGCAATTTGTAGTTTATCCATTGATGATTGTTTAGACAAAATCAGAGGTACAATAATTTAGATAAACTATAAGAAATCTATTAAACGCCGCCACTCGTTTTCATGATTTTTGCCCAACTTTAAATGATATTGTAGAAAAAACTATAGCGTGTTATGAATTTATGGTTCTGACAAATTGTAAACACGTTCCCTATGATACTAAATATATATTTTGTTCATTTAATACGATAGTATTTTCAATTATATCTACTTAACCGTAACTGCATTTTTGGCATTTTTTTGTCGGCGCACCCTTAACAACTCAATTGTGTGCTTGTGGTCTATTTTTTTATATATCTTACTCGTAAGTACTCGGCCTTCGTCTCACCTGATGTTAAGTGATGATAAGGACGAAGGTGGAAACGAGCTTCACCCGGAATCCTCAACTGCCGGGACTAAAATCTGATTTTGATATTAAACCCCTTATTCATAAAAACTATTTAAGCATTATTTAGTTAATCATTGTTTTGTCTCTTTTTGTTAAATTCAAAATGACGTTTGTGTGACCTTGACAAAACAATATTTAAGTAATAAATAATAAAAAAAATATAACTATAAAAAAAATAAGATAAAAACTAAATAATGCTTAAATAGTTTTTATGAATAAGGGGGTAAGTCTACAGGTAAAATATCAGAAGAAGGCCAATAATGTGGACGTTTTAAAATAGCAGGAACGAAGCTTAGGCCTCAACCGATCGGTCGGAACGGTGACGTGGTGATTAGCGGTCATTCATAGGCGAACGTCACCATTATGGGATGCGAGGTCGTTTGCGACAGCGGTGGCATAAATCACTCCGTCTCCCCCAGGTGTTCCTAGAAGAGGGCAAAGTGAAGGTGGAACTGGACACGGCGGGCGCGCCGCTGGTGAAACTGGACAACTACGCCGAGCGCGTCAACGACGGCCGCTGGCACTCGCTGCTGCTGACCATGGCCGCCGACACGCTGCTGCTGGACGTGGACCGCCGCCCCGTGCGCACCACCAAGCGGCTGCGGTTCCTCAGCGGCGGCACCTACTACATAGCAGGTAGCTGTTCCTGTGAAGATGTCTTCTTACTTACAGCTTCTCCGCCCTCATTGTGATAAGACTGCGACCAAGTGGCCGCGGATCCTCAGTACGCAGTACGCAGTACGCAGCACGCAGCGCGCATCCTCACTTAATATATAGTAGGTAGCTGTTCCTGCTGTAGATGACCTCTCACTTACAGCTTCTCCGCCTTCGTGGTGATATGATTACAAATATGCAGCTGCGGTTCCTCAGCGGTGGCACTTACTATGTAGCAGGTAGCTATTCTTGTGTAATTGACCATGGCCGCCCACAGCCTGCTGCTGGACGTGGAACAGATTTAGCAGGTAGCAGTTCCTGAAAATAACCGCTTACAATTTCTCCGCCCTCATGGTGATAAGCAGTGATCGGAATAGGTAGGGCTAATTCACCTAAAGTTTGAAGAACGGACAAAAATAATGGAGACTTCCCTATGACAATATTTTTTTTCGGAACAACTGTCCAGGTTTCCCGACATCGCATAAGAACATTAAAAAATATTATTATTAATTCAGTAATTGATTTCATTACTTATATTGTATCCTGGAATTGCCAAAAATAAGTAGACGCGTTTTTTATTGTTTTCAAAAATTAAAGACAATCTCGCTATTATAGATTACTGGTAAACGAACGACGTTGTTCCACTTCCGAGAAATTTGAGGCTGCCCAAGTCTTGCGAGACATGAGCGAGACAAGAATAGATTTAGACACGCGCCGCGACTAGATGTGTAAGTATGACAGAGATTTCTGTTAACGTTTTGTTTTTCGCATTTACAATAATTGTATAAAATGAATAAATGGTGTGAAAGCCATAAAAATTATAAAATGTTTTCTTTACCTTTTCCTCGTTAGTTATTTTATATTTATTACTGTATTGATAATATAAATTTTTAATGTTCTCAAGTGATGTCCGGAGATCCGGACAGTTGTTCCGAAAAAAAAAATTGTCATAAAGAAGTCTCCATTAATTTTTGTCTATGTTCTTCGAACTTTAGGTGAACTAGCCCTACCTATTCCGATCACTGGTGATAAGCCACCACCGGTGCCACCAAGCGGCCGCGGATCCTCAGTACGCAGTACGCATCCTCACTTAATACAATCAGATAACTGTTCCTACTGTAGACAACCCCTCAGCAGTGGCACCTACCATATAGCAGATAGCAGTTCCTGTGTAGAGGTCTTCATACTTATAGCTTCTCCGTCCTCAAGGTGATAAGATTCGGAATAAGCGGCCGCGTATTCAAAGCAGTGGAACTTGATATATACCAGGTAGCTGTTTCTGTGTCGTAGTCCTCTCGCTTACAGCTTCTCCGCCCTCGTGGTGATATGATTACAGCTGCAGCTGCTGCGCCTCAGCGGCGGCACTCACTTTAAGGCAGGTAACTGTTACAAATCAAAATGTTTTGATTAATTTTAAGATACAATAGATCTTTTATTAATATAATTAACACTACATTATTAGTAACTCTACAGTAGGAGATATATCTGTTTTCTTGCTTTTATGGTGATAGTTTAGAAATAAACAGAAAGATCGTTTGCCACCAAGACTTGACACTTAACCCTTAGTTACTCGCACGAAGGAAATTACACAATTACTCGCACGGGGTCCCCACTGACCCCAATTTATAACTTATCCAAAACACTTTTTTTTACAGGCTTGACAATAGACCACACGTATTGCACACGAATTTAGTGTATTTTAGGCATTTTTAGCACATATCAGTCACTGATTCTAGGGCAATTATTGCACCGTCCTCTCTTGGCTGATGATAGGGAGGATCAAAGTTTGTTTTGTTTGCTACTAAAATGTCATCTTCAGGGCGAATTAGGAGGCTACTGTAGATGGGAGCACTTCCCGGCAGACCGAAGTTTTAATTTTTGGCGAGTAAAGTGGCGTTGACTCCATGCGAGTAGTTAAGGGTTAATCATGTTACTTTACTAACATTTGATAAAGCTTAATTTCTTAAAACTTTGTACTGAATTTGTCGTAGATAGCTTACTGGAATAATGTTAAAAAACGATGAATCACAAAAGTTTTCATTTCAATGTGCAATGTTCGCGTAAAGTAATCCCTTCCTTTCCCCTCAGGCGGCAAGGCGCCCCCGCGCGGGTTCATCGGCTGCATGCGCAAGATCGCCGTGGACGGCAACTACCGGCTGCCCACCGACTGGAAGAAGGAGGAGTACTGCTGCCCCAACGAGGTCGTGTTCGACGCCTGCCAGATGATCGACAGGTAACATATTCTTTGTGCTAATGTGGAGTGTGACAACATTTTATTTATTTATTTACAAGAGTGTTAAACAATAAAAGTGTCGGTTAGTTTTACATAATTGCTGCCGTAATTAAGGTTGCCAGGACGCTTAAGTATAAGATAGAGATAGAGATTTTAAAATGTAAAGTAGGTAGTTAGCATTGTAATTACTTTATATTAAAAAAAAACTAAAATCTGAATAGAGATTTAAATAAAACAAGTTTATATACTGTTATGTTAGTAAAAAAGGAGCATGATGCGAAAGAGAAATGACATCAGCATGTCTGCTGGCTGACTAGAGACTAAAATCTGTAGACTTACCACATAATGATGAAATTGATGTTACGTGACATACATTAATTCCACTTTCGAACAGACAGACGAAGACACAAAAAGTGTTCAAACTACTTTGTGCGAAAAGTTGCGTCGTATTATGTCATTACTGTGTTTTATTGGGAAGTATCTTATTAAATGTCTTCTGCCACTTGAGACTGATACCGTAATTCCCCAGTGCGTATTAGGTTAATTGTTAGCGGCGTTGATTGTATGGTGAATTTCCTCAGATGCAACCCCAACCCGTGCGAGCACGGCGGCGCGTGCGCACAGACGGCGGAGGAGTTCTCCTGCGACTGCCGCGCCACGGGCTACGCCGGCGCCGTCTGCCACACATGTGAGTACCCTACCTTTGAGCTTTGGTAACAATAATCACTTTATTTGCCAGATACACTACACAAATATTTGTTATTAAGGTGCGCAGACCAAAAAATGTCAAAAATGCAGTCACGGTTAAATTGATATAATTGAAAATACTATCGCATTAAACAAACAAAATATATATTTAGTATCAAAGGAAACGTGTTTACGATTCACACTATAGTTTTTTCTACAATATCATTTACAGTTGGCCAAAAATCATGAAAACGAGTGGCGCCGTTTAGTTGATATGTTATAGTTTATCTAAATTAATGTACATCTGATTTTGTCATGATGTTGAAGACATTTTAAATAAAATGTATGACACTTGTCATTTACGGACGGCGCACCCTTAATGTCTTTGAGATCAATAAAACATGAGTGTTGGCAACTGAAACAAAACAGTGCAGCCGCGTGAGGTCTCGTAAAGCAAAGCCCCACAACTTTACTGATAAAATGTTTATATTATTTTTAACGCAAATTTTGTCGCGAACAAATAAAAAACACAAATGTTGAAAAAATTTCCACGAGCAGGACCTGAACCCGCACCTTTCTGACAAAACGGGTCAGGTGCTCTCCCAATTGAGCTATCGTGGTTCTAACCAGCCCGCCGAAATTATTCAACACTATTTACTTTTTACTTTGAAAGCCAAAGGCGCCCATTCAATGTCAACAACTACCGTCATTTTTCAAGATTTGTGTTTTTGTGACTTTACTGATACACGAGGGGTTGGGAGAATATCATTTACTCATTACAACTCATTCAATTCAAAAAAATCAAAATCATATATGCAGTTTAGGCTACAAATAGCTCTTATGAACGTCATTTTATGCCATCAGTTCGTAAGTCTATCTACTCTGGGCGGGAGATCTTGTACTAAGAAGAACCGGCAAGAAACTCAGCAAGTGTCCAGCTCTTTTCTCCCTTACAGCGTCATAAATATTGGAAAATGCCTTATCATAAAAGGACACTTTCCATCACAAATAAAAACACAAAATGTAATGGACAATCACAACATGTAAAAAAACACAAAAAAAATAAAAAATAACTAAAAAAAATATTTAAGTCTGCAAAAACATAGTTTCATTCATCATTTCTGTTAGCATTCATCATCATCATACAAGAAGGAAATATTATTATCATTCATCATCATATCATTTAATGTATGTACTTGTAAGAAAAATCACTTTGACATTGGCTAAATGTGCTAACCGCACGAAGCCAACATTTCAAGAAAAAAGAAAAAGAAAAGTGATATGATAATGTGTACTCTAAAAACTGCTTTTTACTGCATTCACAAGAAAAAATGCAATCCTGACTTTTGAAGAGAATTCAGTATTTTTGTAAATTATAAAGCGCTTTTAAGTAGTTTTGAAACTCCTTTGAGGCGTTGTGAGTTGCGTTGTGACGCCGTGTGCGTGTCCCCGCAGCGGTGCACCCGCTGTCGTGCCAGGCGTTCAAGAACGTGGCGGCCGTGTCGCGCTCCGCCGAGCTGCACATCGACGTCGACGGCTCCGGCCCGCTGCCCGCCTTCCCCGTCACCTGCGAGTTCCTGTGTAAGTGTTACCCTGTCCTGTATCGCACCAAAACACTCTAATTTGCGTTGGGAGTGTATTTGCTTTATAAACTTTATTGTGAGCACAATAACAGTTAAAGCAAAATAATACTGTAACTAAATTAACACTGTTTGACACGACTTTTATTGTGTACGCTATACACGTATATGATATTCACCACGTTTGTGCCGAGTCTCTCTTTAACGCCTCGGTGGACGTCTGGGTTCAATTCTTAGGTCGAACTAAGAATTAAAGTTTTAGTTAGCGACACGTGCGTGATACCCTCGGCGTCGCGCGCGTTCATGGATTATGCTAACCTTTCTCGTCATTCGACCGCATGTTTGTTTGCCGTATCAGTATTTATTTATATAATTTAATTTAAAATTACCAACATACCTATTAAACGTCGTTATAATAGCACTTAATCAATATTGATAACAGCTTAGTGTCAATACGACTGATGTCTGCATGCAATATGGAAGTCCACAACAACAATAATTAATTCATGACATCACATAACAGTTCTTTAAAATATTAAACTATTTTTTTTTGCCTAAGCATAAATTTCTGTAACCGAAAAAGTTTGTAATGAAATCTCAATTGACGGAATACAATAGTGACGTAGTAGATTGGAATTCTCATACAATTTCTTGTCGACTACCTACCTTATTTAAGAAATTTTACAAAAAAAATAATATAATATGTATCATATGTTACGTACAGCGGACGGGCGCGTGCTGACGTCGGTGCAGCACACGGCGGCGGCCAGCACGGCGGTGGACGGGTACCAGGAGCCGGGCAGCTTCCGCCAGGACGTGGAGTACGACGCGGCGCGTGCGCAGCTCGAGGCGCTGCTCAACCGCTCGCACGCCTGCAGCCAGCGCCTCGACTACCGCTGCCGGCACTCGCGGCTGCTCAACTCGCCCAGTCAGTGCTTCATCTTACGTCTGATCACGCTTTTTCATTTAGATCCGGCTCGAAGGACCATTCAGTTGTAACTCTCGATTACCGCTGCCGGCACTCCAGGCTGCTCAACTCGCCCAGTCATTATTTCATGTTAGGTTTAAACGCTTTTTGATTTAGATCCGGCTCGAAGGACTGTTTAGTTGTAATTTTCGTGTGTTTTTGTTTTAATGTACGTGCGCAGCCTTTACTAGCCTTTGAAGGCACGTAAAGCCGTCGGTCCCGGCTGCATTAGCAGTCGTCGACAACTACCGCACCGCACTAAGCCCGCGTGGTGGTTTATAGCCCGCTCTCCCTCCCATCTACCCATCCATAGGGAAGGCTTGTGCCCCAGCAGTGGGTACATTAAAGAGAGCTGGTAACTGGCTACATACACACATACATACTCTCACGTGTTTCTCCCAAAAAGAGGTAGATAGAGCATCCATATCACCACCTATACTAATATTATAAAGAGGTAAGCTTTGTATTTTTGTTTGTTTTTCGTTGCAAACGAATAAACACAAAAACTATTGGACCGATTTCAAAATGCTTTCACCATCAGAATGCTACATTAGCGCTGAGTAACATAAGCTATATTAAAAAAAAAATGTTTACCCGTGCGAAGCCGGGACGGGCCACTAGTTTAGCATAAACAAAGTAGAGCTCCTAGGCGGAATAGATACCATCAGTGACAGGTTGCTAGCCGACCGCCTGATGTATGGTTTGGCGATCTATCTAAACATGTACATAATCTGAAGCTCGACTTAACGGATTAACCGCGACGGAAGTTCAGCGACAGGATTGCCGCGTTTAGCCCTGACCTCATGCACTTGTTTGTTTTTATTTATTTATTTCAGAAACAAACAGTCATACAATAGGTTATTACATGGTTCCATCTTGTGTCTAGACCATTAGTTTCCTTAATTAACTTATTTATGAATGTTATTTATGACCAAAAAATAATATTGCAAGTAATTGACCCGAAAACGTTAGCGTAAACTAATGCCTTCGCTTTTTCTTTAAAAACTTTCATACAACTTTTTTTACGAGGCTTTTAGGTTCGTTTTAAATTTTCCTAATGAATTTTGAAATATATCAACATCAAAAAATTTGGTATTATAAGTGTCACATGATTGCCTGATAAAACTGTTGCCAACGTAACGTTCGTTAGATTTCTTAATGGGAGAAAATAAATTTCTTAACACAATGTCTTTCACGTTTCCGGGGCACTTTGAAATGTAACCGATTTAACAAAGGTGTACAGTCTGTTATTATTTATTATTTAATACAAGTTGACCACATCTATATAATCACGACGTTTACAAAGAAATTCAACTTTAAATGTGCTAGCAGACCGCTCATATTCAACATGGTCATGACCCATCCTGTAATCTAGAGCTTTAATAAATTTTCTATCAACACTCGTGTCGTAGAAAGGATGCCAAACACCGCAGGCAAAATGGTAATGATGTTTTGGGTGACCCCCCCAGGTGACGAGGGCACGTTCCACCCGTACGCGTGGTGGGTGTCGCGCACGGGCCAGCGCATGGACTACTGGGCCGGGGCGCCGGCCGGCAGCCGCATGTGCCGCTGCGGCGTGCTGGGCAACTGCGTCGACCCCACCAAGTGGTGCAACTGCGACGCCGAGGTCTACCGCGACCACCACGGTCAGTGCGGCACACTACGACGACACCTACACCCCACTATTAATAAACAGAGTGTAAGCTTGGAGTAGTTACTCCGTGTTTTGTCTCTTTTACTCTAATATGAAATGAAGTTTTCATGACTGGAACAAAACACGGAGTAGTTACTCCAAGCTTACACTTTGTTTATTAATACGGGGGACAGAGACTATAACGAAAGGCTTTCGCTAACCATCAAAGCGACCATAACTTTGCATAGTTTTTAGAAATATGTAATCCTATACAGGTTTGTTTGAATTGTTTCTGAAAATATAACATGAATTTCTGTTTTTTTTAGTATACGTGTCATATTTTATTACAGAAGTTTACATAGGACAACACTTCTGCTATGTAATACTGATGGTTGTTAGAGAAAAACATATCAATAATTAAAAAAAATAATTTAATAATGTGTTAGCTAGCTAATACACATCGAACGTCAAATGACACAAAGCGGACTCACAAAAAATACATATCACATATTTAATAAAGGACTGCTTATTTAAATCTCCACTATTGGCTATTACAACTGTCGACTGATGTGCAGAGTTCCAAACGGACGGCGGCGAGATCACCGACAAGGAGTTCCTGCCGGTGAAGCAGCTGCGGTTCGGCGACACCGGCAGCCACCTCGACGAGAAGGAGGGCCGCTACACGCTCGGCCCGCTGCTGTGCGAGGGAGACGGTAAGACTAACGTGATGAAGTTAGAGTAGTAGCCGGACGGAGAGAGGTTGAATGCGAGATATAGTGGTTCAATCGATCACTGTAGCTCCGTTAGACTACAACCTAACACAGGCGCATTATCTTTCTGGATAGATTTATAGAACTGTTTGGATTCATAGAGAATTGAGGATCTCTTTTGCCTATTTCTTCGTGTTGATATTTAAAGATCCATAATTGGTTAGCTATATGTGGTAAAGAAAATTGGAGTTATATAGCACTAATCTTATAAGTACCTTTCTGCGCTATTTATTCAAGCAATCTTACATTAGTACCCAGTACAAACAAAATAATCTGGTAGACCGAAACAAGTGGCAAGCGATATCTTATTTACATTATTATTTTGTGTGAATATTGGTTGAAAAAAGAAATTTATGAACATTTTACTTCCTTACTTTATCATCATCACATTCAGTCCACTGCTGGAAATAGGTCTCACCAAGTGCACGGCCACTGACCGTGATCGGCAGCTGCTCTCATCCAGCTCATCTTACTTCTTTACAAAGAGAACTCCCCCCACAGACCTGTTCAGCGACTCGGTGACGTTCCGCGTGTCGGACTCCATCATCTCGCTGCCGACCTTCGACCTCGGCCACAGCGGGGACATCTACTTCGAGTTCCGCACCACCAAAGAGAACGCGGTGCTGCTGCACTCTAAGGTCTGTTTTTATTTACATGCTTTACGTTTGACATGCTTTTGAAGGTAAATTAATTAACGTAAACACTGTTATTATTACTCAATTCTTTTCAGTTTGAGAACCTTAGTATTTTTTTTATGCCGAATCGTCATTTGTTTACTTGGAATATGCGTTTTTGTTTATGGAAAAAAAAAATTTGATTGAAAATAAATACATTTTTGCCGAAAAGTTTTTTTTAAATTATAAATAAACCCAATAGTTTTTGCAACTAACACATGTACTTTAGACTTTTTTGGGTCCCAATGAACAAATTGACACGCATCCCATGACAGTTGTAGAGTGGGGACGGAGTTCATACAAAATCCCCCATGGTCCTTTCGAAAATAGCTAAGTCTGTGTAGGCGTATCCATACTATGCTAGCATTGCAAAAGTATATGAAAAAGCTTTCGCACAAATAGTCTAAAGTATTAAATATCAGTATTTGTTATTGTAAGTTTGAATATCTTTCCGTACTTAGTTTCACGAAAGCTCTTCCTCCCGCCAGGGTCCCCAAGACTACATAAAGCTGTCCATCATCGGCGGCGACCAGCTGCAATTCCAGTTCCAGGTGGGGGACACGCCCCTCGGCGTCTCCGTGGAGACCAGCAGCCGGCTGGCGGATAATAAGTGGCACTCCGTTTCCATCGAGCGGAATAGGTGAGTTTCAAACCATTTCTCCTGTTGCATGAAAGATAATAAAAGACAAGAGTCGTGTTGTGTGCAAACATTATTGAGTACAAGTCAGTAAAAATTAGACATGAGACGGGTACCCGGTTTGGATCCGGTACCCGGCGAATCCGGCAGATTTTTAGGATCCGGCCGGGTAACGGGTAATAACGCCGGGTACTCGGCAGTGCCGGGTAATTTAGTGAAGGGAAATTATGACTATAATATTAATTTTAAAAACCTTTATTATGCAAGAAAAATACAAATAGTTATGGTTCTATTATATTTAATTTTTGTAATTTAAAATTCGCGAATTATGATGTAAAAACATCAGTTTCTCAGTACGATTGGCATCAAGCCAACTTCGTTTCGACTCATATATTAATCCTGCTTCTGAGATAGGAGTTTGCTGTAAATTGAGCTTGCAGGTGTAGATAAATATTTACTGCAATTTTTCGTAATATCGGATAGTGCCCTTTATTAGAATCTGGGTACCCGTGGTACTCGGCTGCCGGGTACCCGGCTAAACTATTACCCGCCCCATGTCTAGTAAAAATGTACAGACGCCTTTACTTCAACCTATCCAAAACTATTAAATTTGTTCAATACATTTTCAACCCTATGTTCAATACATAAAGTTCAAAGTCTGTTAAGGGAATTGGACAGTTTATGGTAGTCGGATGTGCAGGCGCGTGTGTACTATGCAATCTAAAAACAAACCTTATGTTTGTGATGCGCAAGCAAAGTTGCTAATTAACCCATTAGGGTTGTCAAGTGTAACATCATACATAACATAATTAAACTCAAATATTGGAGAGTGAGTGCGAATGAATTAAGTCAAAATTTTAGTTGCCTAAAATCTTAACAAATTACTAATAAAAATCTATGTATTTTATTACTCGTGTTTGGACGAAAAATTTTGTTACGATAATATTCTGGGAAATTTTGCATTATTTTAAAATATGAAACAAAAAG
Source organism: Eudonia lacustrata (assembly GCA_947562085.1). Lineage (NCBI taxonomy): Eukaryota > Metazoa > Arthropoda > Insecta > Lepidoptera > Crambidae > Eudonia > Eudonia lacustrata. Next base: position 25,061,416 of record OX387315.1, read on the forward strand.
TGCAATGGGCAATTTCTTGCGTATTTGATTTTGATTATTATAAAACATCCACAACAGCTGATATCCTTTTAATTCTCTTCCTCACAACTTCACAATTCAATATAATGGCACGTTTCAGTAATTGTGATAGAAACTTGGCAACCACTCAATACACAACCTCTCTCTACGACCGTCTGGAATAGAATAGATCTGCCGTGTAAACAATAATTTAATTTCTAAGACAAGGTAGCTCAAAACCGTAACTATTTGAAAATATGAGCGAATCTATATTGATAGTAATTGATATAATGATTTTTATTTATGTATTTTTGGTACTTTGGTAAATAGAGGTCCTCACTTTGGGGTATGCTGCTATACTTTGGTATCAGAAGGATCGTGTCGGCTATCAGTCTGGAGTGAGTATCGGGTCGTTGAAATAAAACGTTAAGTTATGCACAACAGTCAATGTATTGAAAGCTATTTTTAGACACTTTACATTACGTAATATTCAATGCGCGTGGTCGTCGCAAACGCGCGAGTAACCTAGGCGAGGATTCAGGGATGACTGGCTCAACGCTAGCCGAGAGCGATTTTGCTTACGCGCAACTATACAAAGTGTGTCACCACATCAATCCTCCCCTTTTTTAAAAAAATTTATATATAAAATTTTGATAATCTCTACAAGGTTATAACTCTAATATTTAAACATGCTAAAAGTCTACACAAAACATAGCGAGGCACAGCGAAACTGCTGACAGAGTGTAACGTTATCGCTGGGCGCTGTGGCTCGGCATGCTGATGCAATATACTGCTACCTATAATACCTGTTTCTGTGAAGCGAAACATTGCAATTGAATTATGAATTATGAATATGAATAATTTATTTAAACTAATATGACATTATAACATTAGTATGTTGTTAATTTTTTTTAAAAAACTTTACTTTGTTACTTACTTCTAAGTTTACTTACATTGCTTATTTATTTACTTTTTGTTGAAAAATATTTTTACAAGGAAACATGTTGTACATTTTAGATACTTATACTATAATAGACAAGATAACCCTGATTATCCCTTTGTTTTTTGTATACATATTAATAAATCGATAAACAATAAATTTCCATTCTATACCAATAAACTTGTTTTATTTTTACATTCGTAAACTTACTATTTTCTAATCATTAAAACATAGAAATTATTTATCTTTACAGTTTTACTCTCTTTACTTTTATCTAATTATAGGTAAGTAAATTATTTTTTTAAACAAACAAAACACAAAACATCACAATTTATATTAGGTCTTTTTTGAATTTAGATTTATATTAAGTCATAATAACAAAAATATAAAATTACTTATAATAATATCGTTGTACTGTGAATTTCCTCAAATGCTTACAACTTTCACTTTAGGCAGCGTCGAGTTTGACGTCACGGGCATTGAAATCGACGTTGCTCCTTGTATACTTTGTAACGCTTGTGGTGTTACCGCTAGTACTTGTCGATGTACCCATCGCTTGCCGGTTTTGTGGCATTTCTTGTACAAAAAATATGCCATTATCATTATTAGTATGACAACAATCACTGATATCACCACATTAAACTGACTTAATTGTGCTTCAACAATTGAAGCGTTTGCACCAGATTGTGCAATCACTATCTGATCTTTATTTTGTTCTTTACTTTGATTTTTACCCATTGTTATTATCATGAGTTTCAAACGAGAAATGAACAGAAATTAAATAATAATTTATGTTTATGTATTTTATTTACTATTCCGCAAATTTTTGCCAAAGTTCGTTCTCAGTTCATCGATCTAGTTTCTTTACATTAAAAACATTACAATATAAACATGTTATAACTATTTTACACCTTAAGAACTTACTAATTAAGTCGAAATCGCACTGGTGGCTTTACGATGCGGCCGCTGCGCGTAGCGCGCACAGTAGGCGTAGCGCTCGTAGGCGTAGCGCGCGTAGGCGTTTCAACCTGCGCACTATCAGAGTCCTGGGTTCGATTCCCGCTCACATGAATATTATTATTTTTATTTGATGTACAAATTAGTGTTTGATTCTCGCTACTTTCCTCACTAGTCTTAGTAACATTACTTGTAAAAACATTATTATTCGATTCATTATCGGCTAATACATAGGCTGGTTTTAAACGATCTATTGATATATGACTCTGCCTATCATTTATTTGAATTTTATATGTCTTATCTGTTCTACTTAATACTCGATAAGGTCCGTCATATGGTGGTTGTAATGACCTTCGCACCATATCGTTCCTTACAAAAACATACTGACATTCCTTCAAATCCTTATGAATAAATATTTTTCTTGAATCCTTATTAACACGATTAACAGGTTTGTAACTTTTAATTATTTGTCGCAACTTGTAAACATAACTTTCTAAATCTAAATTATCATTTTTACTTTTATCATCATAAAAATCACCGGGTAACCTAATTGTGGTTCCGTATGTTAACTCTGCTGGACTAACACCTGTATCAACCCGTTTAGCAGCACGTAACCCTAACATCACTGTTCCTAACTCGTCAATCCAAGAAGTGGAATTAAGGCGAGCCATTAAAGCTGATTTCAGGGTACGATGAAAACGTTCTATTGCTCCATTACTCTGTGGGTGATACGGACTACTTCTAATTCTGTTTATCCCTAATAATGACATTAATTGCTTAAATAAATTGCTTTCGAATTGGCGACCCTGATCACTCGTAAGTTTTTCTGGGCAACCAAATCGCACTATCCACCCATTATAAAATGCTTTTGCAACAACTTCTGCTGTAATCTCTTTCGTAGGAATTACTTCCGTCCATTTTGTATATCTATCTATTAATGTTACAAAATATCTGTAACCTTCTACACTTATAGGCAAAGGACCTATTATGTCTATGTGGACATGCTGAAAACGGTCTACGGTCTGAAACTGCCCTAAGTCTGACACGGTGTGTTTCAAAACTTTTGACCTCTGGCATCGTACACATGATTTTTCCCAATTACTTATGTCTCTGTTCATACCTATCCAGAAATACCTATCGCTTACTAATTGTTTTGTTGTTCGAATACCTGGGTGGCTTAGATTATGTACTGCGTCAAATGCTACGCGTGTAAATTCCTTTGTTAAACATGGTCTCACTTACAAAAACACAATGTTGAATGTTGTGTTTTTGTAATTTGTTCGCAACAAAATTTGCGTTAAAAATTATATAAATATTTATGGTCTCACTTGTTTTGCTGACAACTCACACCACACCGAAGTGTCGGTCCCTGGTAATGTGATCCGTTTGAAACAAAACTTGTTATTGTTACTTGATTCTGAGAACAACTTTAATAACTGTTCGTCAGTTTCCTGTGCTATAGCGAGTTCTGAATAATCTATTACTGTTGGACAGGAAATAGTTTCTATTCTGGATAAACAATCTGCCACTGTATTTTTGTTACCAGCTAAAAATTTTATGTTACTAGTAAATTCACTAATAAACATTATTTGCCTGGCTCTACGTGGTGTTTCTTTTTCACTATTAATTTTATCAAACATGTACGTAAGAGGTTTGTGGTCAGTTAAAACTACTAAATCGCGACCTTCTATCATATATCGAAAGTGAACTATTGCTAGATATATAGCTAAAAGTTCTCGATCATACGTACTATATTTCTTTTGAGCTATTGACAATCTTTTTGAAAAAAATCCTAAAGGTTTCCACGAATTATTTTCTTTCTGTTGTAGCGACGCGCCTACACTGCTATTACTTGCGTCGGTCATTAAAATTAAAGGACTATTTGCAGAAGGATGGGACAACATAACTGCATTTTCTAAACTTACCTTAGACAGGTTAAATTCTTCTATAGCTTTCTGCGACCATTCTATTTTTGTCTTATCTTTACGTTTGGACTTGTATAGATATTTGTTCATTTCAGCTTGTTGATCAGCAGCGTGCGGAATATGAGATCTGTAGAAGTTTAACATACCCAAATATCTGCGCAACTCCTCTACGGTGGTTGGCTGTGGGAAATCTGTTATGGCCTTGACTTTATTTTTTAAAGGTTTAATACCGTCTTTTGTTACCTCATAACCCAAAAATTCTATTTTTTTTTGTCCGAAACAACACTTTGAAATATTAATTGTTATACCAAATTTGTTAAATCTCTTAAAAACTTCATCTAAATGATGTCTATGACTGATGACGTCATCGCTGGCGATTATTACGTCATCGATATATCCGAATATATAGTCGAGACCTGCCAATACACTATTGTCCATGAATCTTTGAAAAGTTTGTGCACTATTCCTAAGACCAAACGGCATTTTTGTAAATTCATATAATCCAAACGGTGTGATTACTGCAGTCTTCTCTATGTCAGATTCGGATACTGGGATGCAATTAAAAGCTCTAATAACGTCAAGACGTGTAAATATATTTTTATTTGCAAGTACATAAGTAAAATTTTGTAAACGTGGAACTGGATACCTATCGGGTTTCGTTACAGAGTTTAACTTTCTATAATCACCACACGGTCTTATGTTGCCATCTTTTTTCGGAACTATATGTAAAGGACTAGCCCAAGCGCTTTTACTAGGCCGGCAAATGCCTAATTCCTGCATGATCTGAAATTCCTTTTTTGCTTTAATATACCTATCGGGCGGTAACGGTCTAGCCCGAGCAAACACTGGCGGTCCAGTTGTCTCAATTTGATGAAAAACATTATGTTTACAACTTTCTTTATACGAAAAAGGCTTAGTTATGTCAGGATATTTTTGCAATAAATCAAAAAATGGATGTGAGTTATCTACTGTCTTTAAAGTTGGTTCCGTAGCATTCGAAACTGATGCTATTACATTTAAATTCGTAATTTGATCGATTAATCTGCGTCCAGCCAAATCAATTAATAATCTATATTTAGCCAAAAAGTCAGCACCTATAATCGGTTGCTTGACATCTGCTATTATAAACATCCATCGAAAATTACGTCTTAATTTTAAATTTAAATCTAAAGTTTTTACTCCATATGTTAAAATTTGAGTTCCATTTGCTGCATATAGTTTATAATTTTCACTTTCGTTCACTTTAAAACGGTTTTTTAATAACTTTCTAGGGAACACTGAAACATTTGCGCCACTATCAATTAAAAACTCAAACCTGTGTTGATGTCTCTCACGCTGAGGCGGTGATTGATTGCAGCAGTGCAGGGGTCCGCCGTCGCCTGCACTGTCTTTAGTTTTCCTGCTCCTCATTACGTTTCGTTACCTTACTGTCGCCTTGCTGGTTCCATTTTCGTTTGTTCCAGTTGCATGGCTCCACGCATTTATTTGCCCTATGCCTATAACGAAAATGGTAGCTACATAACCAGTTTGGATCCTCAGGAGTACGTCTACGACTGGCACTGCGATTTTGACTTCGCCCTCGTGACGATGAAAATTTTTTCTGATAAGCTCGTTGTCTTGGTCTGCTGCGGTCCATCTCCAGGTGACGAATGCGATTATTTAAACTGCGAATCTCTGCAACTAACTCGTTATCTTCTGATTTCGGCTGTTTCTGATCTACTCTGTTTATTGTATTTTTTTTTTTTTTAATACTTAGCTCAGCAAATGACTCCACTCCACCTGATGTTAAGTGGAAATGGAGTCCAGACGTAAGGACAACTGGTGCAGCGAGAAAACAACGCAGCATCAGTCACCCTCACCCTGCCGGCCCACAAGGTGCCTCTTCACGCCTCGTTTGAAGGACCCCATGTCATAGAAAGGAGGGAAAACGTGCGCTGGTAGACTATTCCATCTTTTGGAAGTGCGACAGAAAAACGAGTCACCAAATTTCTTTGTGCGCGATGGAATGTTCGAGACAGTACAGCGGTGACTCCGGAGAGCAGCACGCGTACTCCTATGGAGAAAGGGAGAAGGTGGGATGAGGTCAAAAAGCTCTTCAGAGCACTCGCCGTGGTATAAGCGGTAGAAGACGCTGAGTGACGCTATATCTCTACGCAATTGCAGGGGCTCGAGAGCATTAGTGACCTCTGCACTGCCGATAATGCGTATAGCGCGCCGCTGCAATCTGTCCAAGGCATCGAAAAGGTACTTTGCGGAACCGTCCCAGAGGTGCGAGCAATATTCCACGCAAGATCGCACCTGTGTCTTGTACAAAAGGCACAACTGATCCGGCGTGAAGAATCGCCGCACCCTGTTCAGGACACCGAGTTTACGTGACGCAGTTTTTATCACGAAAATTTAAAGGTATTTAAAGGTTGTGCTGTTTCCAATACTTTGTCAGCAATCAAAGCCAGTGTGCTGAGGTCTTTAGAGTCCGCTACTGCCAACACTCCTCGCACGGTAGATGGTAGATGGTTTTGCCACATAATCTGTAAGGCTTCATCGGTTACCATATCTCTAGCCAGATCTTTCATGCGGCGAAGCAAATGAGAAGGCTTTTGATCACCTAACTCCATTTCTCCGATTAACTTCTGTACTTGTCTGCTCTGAGATTCTTCGTAAATATTCAATAATCGGTTTTTAAGTGTTTTGTATTTATCTTTTTCTGGTGGAGCTAATAATACAGGGTGTTTGGAAGGTCGGTGCAAAGCCTAAAGGGGATGTTAGTATGGTCCATCTAGAATATTTTGAGCCACACTTGTCTTAGACTAAGTCTGTTATTATTATTATTTTTTGTTGACCTGCGATTTTAGTGCCAAAAATCCAGAATTTGCTAATTAATTGCTAATAACATTCAGTTTAAGTTAAAATGTCTATTTTTTACAAATTATTTTATTAGTGTAATGTGTCCCTAATCGTATCGAAGCATTTTTGAAGCACCATTGTTACAAAAAAATAAAGTTACAGGCCATTCAAAAGTGATAGAAAGTTTGGAAAAATAATTTTTCGACTTTAAATATCAATTTAAAAAATAAAGAAAATAGCTGCAGATGTTCAAACACATTTAAAAACATGCTAGGTTAATGCCCTTTCTTTTGAGATATCACTTATGCAGATATCTTACCAATTCTTGAAATTATGGTGCTTAAACCATTTAAGAGTGATAATATCGATTTTTAAGATAATTAAAAAAACTTCATTTTTGGTGATTTAACTTTAATTTTCATGTTCAAATTGTCGTCCACCATTACGAATACATGCTCGAGCACGTTTTCTGACTTCAGTCATGCTGATTTTTAGCATCATTTCTTGTTTCGTCCGTTCAAACGCAGAATGGATTCTTTCCAATAAGTCCTCCTTTCCAGAAATTTCCGTCGTGTAGACAAGTTTCTTTGCCCGTCCCCATACAAAAAAATCTACCGGGGTTAAGTCAGGCGATCTTGCGGGCCAAGGAATTGGCCCATCTCTGCCGATCCAGCTAGCCAGCAAATTGTGAAAAATAGACTTTTTAACTTAAACTGAATGTTGTTTGCAATTAATTAGCAAATTTTGGATTTTTGGCACTAAAATCGCAGGTCAACAAAAAATAATAATATTAACAGACTTGGTCTATGACAAGTGTGGCTCAAAATGTTCTAGATGAACCATACTAACATCCCCTTAAGGCTTTGCACCGACCTTCCAAACACCCTGTATATCTGTAACTTGCGTGATTACTTCTTTGCCCAATTTTGATATGACGAGGTGGTACTTTGCTTCCTCTGACACATGCTGGGGGTTAAGCACGGCTTCAAATTGGATAAACCATAGTCGTGGTGCATCTTGTCAAAAATCGGGTATTTTTGCTGTCACCGATATCGTACTTAAAGGTTGTTCTTCAGCCATTTCTAATGATTCTTCGTAACCCGTTTTTGTAGTACTTTGCATCATTACACACAAAAAAGTTTATATTATTTTTTTTTTGGATAAACACCAATGGATACTATACCCAACTTATATATAAAGATCCTCGCCTAGGGCTAAATTGAGTCACCCCCCGGTTACACTTTCCTAACGGTCCCGATAACACTCCACGTCGAACTGATTCACGGGTCACCACTTTGGTACTTTGGTAAATAGAGGTCCTCACTTTGGGGTATGCTGCTATACTTTGGTATCAGAAGGATCGTGTCGGCTATCAGTCTGGAGTGAGTATCGGGTCGTTGAAATAAAACGTTAAGTTATGCACAACAGTCAATGTATTGAAAGCTATTTTTAGACACTTTACATTACGTAATATTCAATGCGCGTGGTCGTCGCAAACGCGCGAGTAACCTAGGCGAGGATTCAGGGATGACTGGCTCAACGCTAGCCGAGAGCGATTTTGCTTACGCGCAACTATACAAAGTGTGTCACCACATATTTATAGTTTTTATTGATCTCTGAAATCTAATTGTTCTCACGGGGTAGCTAATTGGGTAGTAGGTAAAAAAATGTTTGGACGATTCAAAAGCACTCTTCTAAAGATTATTTGAATAAAAATATTTGACTTTGACTTTAATCATGTACTATTTCAAAATCGGTCACGAGACAATTGCGTATTTTTCGCTACTACTCATAATTTTCGATTATCGGATTCGGATTATGAAAAATTGTTCAATTTAAAAGTTTTATTTTTAGTTTTTAATTAGCGCTTCAGTGACACAGCGCGATAGTAGAACCCAATAGTGAGCATTCGACGTTGCGATCCACAGAAAGGAGGCTCGCGTAGTGGTGGACGGCGCGCTGAAGAACGAGATCCGCACGCCCGCCGAACCTGCGCGTGCGCTGCACCTCACCACGGCGCTGGCGCTCGGCGCCACGCTCACCCGCGGCGACGGGTTCGTGGGCTGCGTGCGCGCGCTGCTGCTCAACGGACGCCCCGTGCCGCTGCGCGCGCGCGCCCGCAGAGGTAGCGCCATAGCGACCATAGCGACCATAGCGACCATAGCCACCATAGCGACCATAGCGAGCGGCGGCAGCTCCCAGCACCAATACAGCGACCGACGATGGCCAGAGGCGGTTCCGACCGCGAGTGTGGTTTCTGTCTATGTCGCTGCAGGTCCGAGAACAATCGACGACGAACTCGGCGAAGGGTTTTTGTTTCTTACAGCATCGGTCTATTCGATAAACTTACCATTTATGGACACTTTTAATACAAATAATGTTCTGTCAGACTTCGTCCAACTGGCAGAATATTAGCCACCAGGAACCAGGAAACCGGGAAACCAACCAGGAATATGACTGCGATGGCCTATCTGATGATTCACCGTCTTCTTATTACCGTAAGTTACTGCAAGTCGAGGCTGGTTAAGTGAGCGTTGCCTGGCCGCGACTGTAGAGTTTCGATTTACGACATAACCTACCTGTTGTCCTGCCCCTAGTGCCTGAACACCTGCACAAGGAAAGACTAAATAAAGGTCATAGTCGCTGCCCTGAACAATATAAATATTTAAATGAAAAAAATTACGCTAGCGCAAATTTACGTTAAGTATAGTCGACAACGAAATTGCTTTACCACCTTAAAAGTGAATTTTGTTTGCATATAATAAAACTGATTGATTGATGATTGATTGAAAAAAATGATTACTAGCAACAACAACAATTTATTAAATTTGGTTCTTCTTTAGAAATAGAACGCACTTTCTTTCGTGGCTAGTTTTAGTAGTCTTATACCATTTTAGAATCATAGTTAGTTGCGTTAATTTTTAAAAAAACTTGCCATAGTAGTTACCATACGTTTTTTTTACGCTACGAGGAGTGAAAGTAGACTGAAAGTATAAAACTTTCAAATTTTTAGGGAAATAAAATATTATGATTGATTTTTGAATAAAAATTACTGTAGTTTTAGGATTTTTAAGGATTGTGGTGTATAGCAGTGCTATGTAAGTTGCCGATACAAAAAAAAAACTGAAATTTTAGAAAAGTTGTGGTTATGGTAGTTAAAAATATGTTAAGGGGTGTAAATTTTCTAAGGATTTCAATTTTTTTTTGTATTTTCATAGAATGTTGAGATTTATTTTTTTCTTTTTTTTTTTCTTTAATAGTCAAGAAAAGGTTCATCCTCTGGTACCAGCTTATCCTTGAATTTTGGGACATGTTGTATAAAAAAGAGAAAAAAAATATTATCTTCCTTTTTTATTTCTTAAATATCATCAACATTTTTAGCCAAAAAACGTCCACTTCTGAACAATTTCCTCCTCCCAAAGATCCAACAACCGGTTTCTATGGTTTTTTATATGCTTACGTTATGTCCGGGCAGGCATCTACGGCGTGGCGGAGGGCTGCGCGGGCAAGTGCGCGTCGTCGCCGTGCCTCAACAACGGCACTTGCCTGGAGGGCTACGACTCCTACTCCTGCGACTGCCGCTGGACCGCCTTCAAGGGGCCCATCTGTGCCGACGGTAACCGTGACCATTCATCACAGCGTTAACCTTTCGTCTGCTTAATGCCTGATCCAACCTACAAACAATTCAAATTCTATTGTGTCTGTATTCACAGCCGACCGACGACAGGTTAACAGCATAGGCTGTTAACCTGTCGTCGGCTTAACAGTTTATGTTAGTCCATTGCTGCACATAGGCTTCGTCAAGTGCAAGCTACTGAGCTATAATAAAAATAATAAATTGGTAACTACACTACTATGCCACTGCTATAGGACTATAATGCAAACAAACATATTGTTTTAAAAAAAATTGGTAATTCTTTTACTCTAAATTTTTAATAATATTTATGGTTTTTTCTGTTTCCATATTATGTCTAAGTGACATTATTCGACCTACAAACAATGTTGGTATTTATAAAATCTTTTTATATCTTAAAACAAAACTACAGTAAGTAGGTATGAAATAAAACCTTAATTTGTTTGCAATAACGACTCTAATATCTATTTATTTATTTTTCATTAGTTATACGGGCCCTTAGCCCTATAACATAACTATTCAGTTTATATTAACAATAAAAACTAAACAAAAAGAAACAAAATTAATTATTAAAAGGAGAAGAATCCCAAAAAAATGCTTAAAATATTATAGTCCTCTACCGTATCTGGTGACAGCGACCCAGACTAATCATTTCTGTTCCTAGCATGAACCCTGTAATGTAAAAAAAGTGTAAGAATCAGAACATTTACCTTAACGCTTCTTGTCCTCAACTCTACTCTCAACCCTTAGAGATCGGCGTGAACCTGCGCCCCAACTCGATGGTGAAGTACGACTTCCTGGGCTCGTGGCGCTCCACCATCGCGGAGAGCATCCGCGTGGGCTTCACCACCACCAACCCCAAGGGCTTCCTGCTCGGCTTCTACTCCAACATCTCCGCCGAGTACCTCACGCTCATGGTCTCCAACTCCGGTGAGGATGATGCCTAGTCTTATAAATTTTGATATTTTATTTAAGCTAAAACCTACAACACAACCGACCTCCATAGCCTAGTGGCTTGCACGCCAGACTTTGGGCGGGGCGCTTACTCTGAGGTCCCGGGTTCGAATCCCGGTCGGGTCAATGTCGAAAAAGTAACTTTTCGATATTATGCCGGGTCTGGGTGGCTGTGTTACCGTCGTTGTTTCTGATTTGCTGCTTACTTTGGGATAACAACAATGTATGTGATGTTGTCTAATATTTATATTTATGTTATAACTTTTATTCAACTATCCACTTACTTTTTGTAATCCAAAATTAGTAACATTATAGTATCAAATAATATTGTCATTAGACATTGTTATTCGTAGTTTTCTGATATTTCGGCGCAAAATCATGTTATGAGCATGAATAGCTATTATGAGGGTTTAAAACGTTACTAAAGGATATGTTTAGAAGCAAAATACAAATGTCAATTAGGACTCTTCTAGCGATAATTTGGTTTTTCTACTCGGTGAATTCACAACTAGACAACACTTGGAAAAAGTTGACGTCTTAGACTGGACACAGTTTGGATTTTAAAGAAACTTAAAATAAAAAGAACTTGGGTCATATGCCATCTTGAATACAAGTGGGAGCACAGTCAATATGAGAATTAAAAATATAAGAATGATTGTCACCGGTTTAAAAATAGCCTCTGATGTATAGTTTTCGTGCGATAAACGAAGTAACATATATTTTAAAATAATGTAAGTCAGGCTATGATGTCTCATATACAAATATCTTGTATATGGGTATTTTTATTTATGGAAATGTATTGTTTGTTTGTTTAAGTGCAAAAAATGTTGGCAGAGCTAATAAAATAAATAAATAAATAAATATATGTATGAATTTTTTCGTTAGTATATAAACCTTATATATATCGCTCGCATGTATACAGGTCACCTGCGTGTGGTGTTCGACTTCGGGTTCGAGCGTCAAGAGATCATCTTCCAGGGCAAGCACTTCGGCCTCGGCCAGTACCACGACGTGCGGCTCTCGCGCAAAGACAGCGGCGCCACCATGCTGCTGCAGGTGCGTACACTCATCACCATCGTCATCATCAGTCGTGTCGTGTCCAGTCCTTAAGAGGAAATACTAAGGTCGATTGAATTGAAAAATATGTATGAAAAGTAGACAAAATCAACGTTTCGTAGACCCCTGATTTTTCCTCCAAAACTGGACCGATTTAATTACTTTTTTCATAAAAATTATAGAAAGGCTTTGGCTGTGTCTCTATGTTTTGCTTTTTTTTCATAAATTAATTATTAAAAAACAAAAACCTTTAGAATTGGTCAGATTTTCCGCTGTTTTTTTCTAAATTTGACGAGATTATATAAAAAAAGCAAAACATAGGAACACAGCCAAAGCCTATCTTTAATTTTTAATGAAATAAGTAATTCTATCGGTCCAGTTTTGGAGGAGGAATCAGGGGACTACGTCAGCTGGACGTCCTTTACATATTTGCTAGCTTTTGAGCTACTCTCAATCATGCTTAATTATTGTGATTCGCTAAAATATATACTCTTCCAAGAACACTGTGTCTTACTCCGGTCATAACTTCATCACATATTCATAGACCAGTCGTACATCCAGGTTGACAACTACGAGACGCAAGAGTACAAGTTCAACATCAAGGAGTCGGCGGACGCGCAGTTCAACAACATCCAGTACATGTACATCGGACGCAACGAGTCCATGGGCGAGGGCTTCGTGGGCTGCGTCAGCCGCGTGGAGTTCGACGACATCTACCCGCTCAAGCTGCTGTTCCAGCAGGACCCGCCGCCCAACGTGCGCAGTATAGGCGGTAAGCTCTTTCTAAACTTTTCTTTAAGCAGGAGAAAAAACGCTTTACACATACTAAAACAATTGCGTCCAAGGCAATGCAAATAGTTGTGTGAGACTCTCCCCTCGAACCCCTCAAGTCCCCCGTGAGGGTTCCAGACCCCCAAGAGGGGGTACCCATTAAAAACTCCTGTACTTAGTCTACGTGCTTTCAGGAAATCCGGCTCTGTTGAACAATCACAAGGGTCGAGCTCTTTTTAGCCCAGTCGATGTATACCTTTAAACTTTCGCCTTCCATTTTATACAAAGTTTTTGACGGGATTTAAAAAAGTATGCCTTAGATTAAGCTTGTATGCTATCTGACTTGTGTATCCACGCCACAGGGCTTCTGCACGAGGACTTCTGCGGCGTGGAGCCGGTCACCCATCCCCCCGAGCGCGCCGAGACGCGGCCGCCGCCGTCGCTGGACCTGCAGCAGGAGCTGGACTACCACCGCACAGACGAGGCCATCCTCGGCAGTCAGTACCCAAGTGCTATGCTATACTCTAGTGGCTTTTGCGGAGTTCATTCTACTCAACTGCAAAGCTATTGTCGTCAAAACTTGAACGACCATAAAAAATCAACTTTTCTCCAAAACGGTATAAACCTTAGCCAGGCCAGGCCAGTCATCAGATAGCGACAACATTATATTGAACCTTATTTTAAAATGAAAACCAGCTCAGTCTGGCTAAAGGTTAGTTCTCTGTGGTCTGAGTAAAGTTAATATACATATAAATAGTAACGCCTCCCTTCCAAGGCCAATCCATCGTGTGGGGAGTCCGGTTCGTCCCGCCATCTCCGTCTGGGTCAGTTGTCGTCTGCCATCAGCTGGTCAACTAAAGTGAGCCAGGCTGGACCCCTTGTTCGTATGTCGGATGAATCGTGGGCAATAATCGCCATATCCTACTAATATTATAAACGCGAAAGTTTGTAAGTATGGATGGATGTTTGTTACTCTTTCACGTAAAAACTACTGAATGGATTTGGATGAAATTCGGCATACAGATAGTTTATAACCTGGATTAACACATAGGATACTTTTTATCCCGATATTCCCAGGGGAACGGGAACCACGTGGGTAAAACCGCGAGCGGCCGCTAGTTATTAATAATTATACTTGCCGGTCATATTAAAAAACAACAATTTTACTCAGTTTGCTGTTGCAGCTACCGGCTTAGGTAATATAAGCAGAACAAGAAAATAAGCAGAAAATAATGAATGGTTCGTCCCCGCAGCGGTGCTGGCGTTCATCTTCCTGCTGCTGGTGGGCGTGGCGGTGGTGCTGGTGCGTGCGCTGTCGCGGCACAAGGGCGAGTACCTCACGCAGGTACGTCGGCGCGCACATTTATATGTAGCCTATGTACGAACTATTTGGTCGCGAGCGTCACCATGTACCTATACACTATTGATTCTTATTCCGTTGTAATTAAATATATACAATACATTAAAACTACAAAAGAAAATTTTCAAAACAAAACAAACATTTAATGTCAAAGGAAAAAGAATATGGCCGATATCTAATGAATATAGCTGCGTATCGCTGTGTTGCTAAGATAAAGATAAAGAAGATAAAGATATATTTATTTGTTAAAACATGAGTATACTCATTGCTAACAAAGAAATAAAATAAATACTTAACATAAATATTAAGGTGGTCCAATTTAGTTGCCGGTCCAATATACCTACCATACTTTCTCCTATAACAATAATGTCTTCAAAAGCATCTAAGAATGTATGTGAAATAAGTCTTAACGTGTAAGTTTAAGTATTTTAAAATATAAGTATCTATTTCTTCTATAGTGTATATCAAAAACATATCTATTATTAGTGTATGTTTTTGATATACACTATAGATATATATGCATATTATATATATTCATATTTATAATAAATAGGAAAAGTCTTAAAGTATGTATTGCATACAAAATAAGTTCTAGTAGATTATACCTACTTGCTTATAATATTACCATTTCAATACATCGACAAATGTTTAAAGCTTTCTTCGGGGTACTCGTTAATATTTTTCTCATGGGTGGACAAATGGGAATAAAAAAGTTCTACCCGTCACCCTAATAGCGACTTTTTTAAATTGAAAAAGTTCATCCGTTCACCACTCAGTGACGGGGTGACAAATGAAACTTTTTTTCCCATGCGTCATCCTAGTGGACAAACCGGAGTCACAGATAGGAATATTCCGCAGCTAGGTATAACTTAGTCGTCTGTAGTTTTTAAAAGACTGTTAACTCGGTTCTTTTTTTGTTATTTTATCTGTCCTTTGCTAGCTTTAAAACTTTACTGTGATTTTATAATTCGAAACATATGTACAAACCGGTTTCTATTTATTCCGATTCGTAACAGGCGTCATAAAAATAAGGTCGTTTCCTTCAAGTAGGAGCTGAGGTAGTGTTGTAGTATAAAGTAGTGTTTGTTTGGTGGTCGCAGGAGGAGCGCGGCGCGGAGGGTGCGGCCGACCCCGACCAGGCCGCGCTGGCCGCCGCCACCGGCCCGCGCGTCACCAAGCGACGCGAGTTCTTCATATAACACGCCCACGCCACAACAACATGTACACATTGTAACTCTTAATACTATGGAATAACACCAAGGCGCTGCGCATACAAGCCACCAGTAAATATGAAATCAGCCCTCCCTGCGCAGACGCAGACGTAAACACTTTTTGTGTCCAGTTACTTCCACCTGACACTGATACAGCAACTCTTGTATGATGTGCCGTGTCGGTAACAAGAAGTGTCTACGTTTGCGCAGTGCCTTAAATTTGTGAAAAGTGTATACTGTACAACGTGTAGTTCCTTTGCACGACATACTCCCGTCGACCCGATTAACCCAAACCGTGGTTCTAGTCTTTAAAGGCCGCCTCGGGTTGTTCTGATCCCGATCCGATCCGAATCACTCGGATAGTAGTAGGGATAAGGGATATGCTTGCATGATGCCGTTCCCTGTAAAAACCCTCTGACGGTGTTTCTATTACACAGCGAAACCCTGCAAGTTTCCCAAAGCAACTTTTTAGTCCCCTAAAAAACTGCCTTGGGACATCGACAACAGTCCGTAAAAAAACGAGCGCGTTCTTGTCATCAAGGAGTCGACAGCGAGAGTCGCTGAACATTTTACCACTTTGTCAAATCTACTCGACGATCTAGCAGGTGCTTGGAAATTTCTAGTAAAACTATTAGAACATAGTTCTAAAGTGGTCAGCAACTTTTGCTGCTGACTGTTTAAGATCTAAAATCATCATCATCATCTCAGCCAAAAAAAAAGAAATAGGTCTAAAATACCATGACAAAAACTACAATATTGTAGGTATGTAATAGTTGCTTATGAGGCGGACGTCGCGTCGGTCGACGAGTGTCAGATACTCGTTCAAAATTCGATAAATTGATGAAGAATGACTCGGTGTGTGGTTGTTAGACGTCAAGAAACTGGTTCATACAAATTTCCGAAAAATTTTGTTTTTTTTGAGACTAGTTTCGAAATAGATTTTTTGTTTGATCTGTGGTTTAAAACGTAAGAAACAGAATTTTTGAAATTACCGCTTCGTAAACATACAATACCTCATTTTTAATTAGGTAAATGAATACGGAGGAAGGTTTAACCTGTCACGTGTTAACTTTTAATGTAAAAGCTAAATCGATATTCACACCATTTTTTATATAATGTATAGTTACTACATCACATTGCCATCACACAAGTGCCCAAATATTCAAGTATATAATATGCTTTAAAAAAGAGCTTTCTGCAAGCATTCAATAATAATAATGTATAAGAGATAAATAATATCTCAAGACTCTTGAAAACAATTAAAAACATATTATTTAGCACTCACTTCGTACTTCTAATTTTAATATGTGACACTTTTCAATATTCGCAAGGGTACAAACACAGTCGTAGGAATTTGGTTCATCTTCATATCATAACTTTATCCTTAATTCTACGTTAATTAACGTACTTCCTTATTGAGAGTGCTAGTAGAAAATATTACAATTATAAATACTTAACATTAAGAACACATTAAATTTGTTGAATAAAAATAGATTCCATAGCTTTTACAGTTCACTTTGGAACTTATTTCAAAGTTAAGGGTTTTTAGAAGCTCTGAAAACATGAGAGATATCCTACGGAGTTAAGGGAACGCAATATTAGTAAGACCTACTAAGTCTCAACTAAATTTTAACTTATAAAAGCTCATCAAATCATTCTAAAATGTTTCTCCCGTAAAGTGCCATACGGCTACTTCTATCTGTCCTATTTATCGCTTTTTAACTTCGTATTTTTATACTTAAAATTTCAGTAAAGTTTATATCTAAAAGCTATCTTTACCGCTACTAGCTTTTATGGCTACGTTTCAGTTACTGACCTTATATTGTCTTTACTAATTGGGATAAAGCATTTTAAATTTAGGAAATGCCAACACCGTGTTACACCATAGTGAAAATAACTCTACATAGGGTCTGAAACTTACTAAATGGTTATTTTCTGATTAGGTAAGTAGTTTTTGTGTAAAAAAACTTTAGGAATGAATTCGATAACAAGTTTTTAAGATGAAGGCAGCTATATTTGTCTGACAAAAGTCTAAACGCAGATCTATAAATAAACCCAGTATTTTTCTACAGTAGGTTTGTTTATTAAGTTGTAGCTAATTAGCTCGCAACTTTTTTGTGTTAACACCGCGTATCGTAACTGGCATGATAATGTCATTTTTGTACACAGAAACATTGAATACCAGTTTTTATTTTATTATAAATATGTGAATTTATTAAATTATGTTTTTAGTACCTGTACAAGGTGTTGGCGTTACATGAATAAGGCCATTAAATCATTTGTTTAAAAGTAATTTGCGGCTCGATAAATATTTTTCAATTAAAAGATCTCTTTGGCTTACCGCGTAAAATATAAAAGCGGAACGAATATGGTTGAGTGAGAAGGTGATTCATGAAAAAATACAAATTAGTATTAAGATAATTTAAGTCCACATTATATGACATCTTAGAATCTCTCATTTTGTATTTAGACTGCTAATTTTAAGACAATTTATGTGTGTATTCTTTTTACATTATTTTTTTCCGTCCAAAACGTTTTTTTATTTTAATGATGCGATCATTTTATTTTCAATATCAAACGATAAGCTACTTGAGCCATGAATTGTAATATATTATGTGTTCAATTTATTTTTGCGAATTTGTAATTAGTTTGTAATAAGTCATAGCTTTATTATGGTATCTGTGGCAATGATTTCTTTAAAGAGCTCTTCAGTGTTTCAGTTATAAGCTGTAACTTTCGAAAACACCGCAATCATTGGCACAGATATCGCATTAATTATATTATATATTATGTTTTTATATTACATATTATTGTATATTTTATTTCAAAATTTGTGGCGGGACATTCTCTCGTATAACAATAAATTTTTTGCATTTATTTTTAATGTACTGAAGTACATATAGCATTATTATAACATTGGTGCAAAGCGTCTTTGCCTCATATATTTACATTTGTGACTTGCTTTTTACTGTTTTATTTCAGATATAAATTTAGATTTTGATTTATATTATATGATCGACAATGATGATAGCGTAAGGGTCTTATCTTCAAAGGTCAGGAAGTTAAGATGAGTTTCCCGCCACAAGCATGTAGTGACAGCGTAAGGCCCAGCGCCGCCTAGCTAGGTTACTTCACAGACACGTAGTGTGTTGACTGTAGAGTTTTTATTTTATGACTACGATCACGAATAAATTTTCCATAAATACACTACTTTGTAGTTTTATTTGACGACCTTTTCCGTTTTAGCAGTATTAGAAGATAGGTATTGCGTTTGGCGGGTATAGTGAGCTCAAGTACTAATATATTGACACTTTATATATTTTTTTTATAGTTAGGTCGGCAAATGACTCCATCCTACCTGATGTTAAGTAGAAATGCAGTCCAAACGCGAAGATAACTGGTGCAACGTTGAAACAAACGTAGCATCAGTTAACTTCACTCTGCCGGCCCACAAGATACTTCTTCACGCCTCTCTTGAAGGAACCCAAATCATAGGAATGAGGGAAAACGTGTGCTGGTAGACTATTCCAACTTTTAGAGGTGCGACAAAGAAACGAGTCACCAAATTTCTTTGTGCGCGATGGGATATTTGAGACAGTGAAGCGGTGACTCCGAAGAGCAGCACGTGTACTCCTATGAAGAAAGGGAGAAGGTGGGATGAGGTCAAAGAGCTCTTCAGAGCATTCGCCATGGTATAAGCGGTAAAACACGCTGAGTGACGCAACATCTCTACGCAATTGCAGAGATTCAAGAGTGTTTGCCACTTCTGCATTGCCGATAATGCGTTCACCGCGACGCTGCAATCTGTCCAAGGCATCGAGAAGGTACTTTGCGGAACGGTCCTAGATGTGCGAGCAATACTCCACGCAAGACCGTACCTGTGTCTTGTACAAAAGGCACAACTAACCGGCGAAAAGAACTTTTTTGCTATCACAATCTTAATTTACAATACTAATTCTAAAATAAATTTACATAGACCAAATTAGATCATCATCATCTCATCATCTCAGCCAAAAGACGTCTACTGCTGGACAAAGGCCTCCCCCAAGATGGGGGGTATTTGCCATAATCGCCACGCTTGGCAGGCGGGTTGGCGATCGCAGTAGGTTGAAAGTAACCTCAGAGAGATGCTGCTGCCCATCCTCTGGAATGGTCCCTTAGTCGCCTTTTACGACACCCACGGGTTGAGATGGGATAGATATTACCAAATTAGATATTGGTTTGGTAAAACAAGGTTTCCAAATTAGAAAAATCTTTATTATACAATCTAGTATATAGTGTTCTCATATTCTTTGTTAATATCTAAGGAAGTGCGCAGACGACAGATTGTTGTCCGCTTGCTTTGTTATTATCAGTCCCTCGTGTGCTTGTTAGTCCACGGAAAACAGTCTGTTGTCCGCGGAATCGGAAAGAAAAAATATAATTAGGTAATTTAGTTAGTAGATTTGTTGACATTTAACTGGTATTTATAATTTTGCATGCTTTCGAGTATAAGGCGAACATTTGTACTTAATCTTTTAGTAACATGTCACCTGTTTATGCTGTAAATAATGTTCTTGCATATAAATGATTTGATTTGATTTGATCCCTAACAGTTTTTACACTCTGAAACAAAAGACGGGAGCTATCGTTAAAATTTCAAGATTGATTCATCTTGAAACGCTTATACTCAAGCGCGGCTATTGTTAGCATAATGGCTAACCTAGCCCTACCTGCCCCAGTAACCCAGTGAGCTAAGCGCTGCTAAAAGGTGGCTGAGTGGCGGCGCGTGCTCGATGGCCGATGTATCGCCGTTTCAGGTCAATCGGCCACTCCGAGGTGCGCTCGACGTGGCTCAACGCGCCCCGACCAGTGTTGGGAAGAGATATACTATCGATAAGCTGATTTGAAAGTTTACTTAAAATAAGGATTAACTTGAGTTAACTTTTACCTATTATGTATGGTTAAAACCACGGATCCAAGGGTAAATCCTCACATTTTAAACCAGGTAGCACTACTTTAATATACAAATTATAGTTAACTATAACTCGATCGTTTAGGAGTTATAATTTAGCCATATATATACATAACTCTCGTTTTCTTTTCCGATCGCTTAGCAGAAGTTAAATATAGGTGCTTCATCATGATCAGCTCATTTTTTATGTCCCCACTGCTGGAGTTCGAGCCTTCCCTATGGATGGATAGAGAGAACGGGCCATAAACCACTACGCGGGCCCAGTTAGTAGGTACCTAATCTATACTGCACTTAGAAGAACCAAATTCTCGAATCTGAATCGAATTTCCAAATATAGAATCGGCCCAGGCAGAAACCACACCGAAAATCCGTATCGATATCGGTACCGCCGCATCGGCGGCGTCCGTGCATCGCCACACGTGTCGAGCGCAGCCGTCAGCGTTCTGCAACGGGTTAAGTGGCACCCAGGTACTGAGCGCCCTCGCCGACTAACTGCTCCACAATTCCAAGGCTTTGTTTTCCGCGCGAGATGTAGGTAGGTATGCACTCAATAAGTTAGTATATAATAAACGATTTGGTAGGTTAAGCTCGTATAAAGTACCTTGGTAGCAGTGTTAAGTCGCTTCTCTACGGGTATAATAAAAGTAATTCCCAACAATTATCGTGTTTATTCGCGCCAGCGACCGATACGTGCGTGCTAGCGGCAAGGACTCCTTACAATTTATTTATAAACGACATACAATAGTACCTAATATGACGATACGAGTGCCACTAAATCTTGTCTTGTTTTCATAACAACTTATTTGCACTCATAAATAGATTCATCATTACAAAGATAAGTACTTTGATGATAAAGTTTATTTGACATAATCTTTTTTTCAGGGAAGCTTTTACCTGATAAGTGACGATCAGGCCAGTTGGAAGCGTAGATACACACGGCGGCAGATCAACCTACCCAAACCTGTAATTTTTTTCCAATGAATATTGATCAAAATTAATAAAGTTCAAAAATTTATTTATTTATTTAAATCTGAATTGCCGTACACTTACAGTTACACCAAAGCGTGCAGTAGGTTTTGTGTAGACAGATAAGTAACTACTAGTTTCTAAAAAACGTATAACACTACATATTTATAAATATATGAATAGATACACAAAAAATATCAACATCTTATTGTAGAAATTTGTCAGTTTTGGGTAGGTTGATCTGCCGCTGTGTGTACTTTATCCAGTGTTATCAACCACTGAGCAACTGGCGTATCTTATCTTATCTTTAAATGTCTGAACATAATAATGTTATTAATATTGTTCTTATGGCGACGGACAAGCCCTATCCCTACCTCTATTTTCCGACTGCGAGATCGGTGGTCTTGTCTTGCAACACTTCCTCCCTAAAATAATACGCTAGGATTAAAAAAGGCGAGTACTTTAATCTAACTTTGTATAATTAAGTGCAAATCAAGTTTCACACCTTGCTGTACAATCGACTGTACCTACACTATACCTAATTGTGTGTACAAAAGTATACGACAAAAGTACAAAAATGTACAAAAGTGTACGTTTTCCTCATTGTGACTGATTAACCGTACATATCTATAACAAAACAAATTATGGTCATCATCGGTTTCGAAATAAGTTTTCATAGTGACATAAAACAATCCCTACCATTTACACCTTCAAAAACAAACTGTTCAACAAAGTCATTGGCCCCTGACATTGCGTCGTGCAGGGCCGGCCGGAGCGACCCTAGCAGTGATAAAAACCTATCGCCAGTTTACAGCACCTGTTCACCTGCACGAGCCTCCGGGGCGCACTCCGCATGATGCGAGACCCTTCCGAAGGATTATACTTCACAAACAACTGACTCGAGTGTTGTTTTCAAGGTAAAATGTAGAAAATATTCAGGTAGAGGTGTCGTAAAGGATCCTTGCCGATTTATTTTGTGGCTTGAAATCGGTTTTGTATTCATTGTTCATGTAAACGAGTGTCTGTTTAGATAGTCACGCAAAATAATAACGTCTGAATTTCAACTCATCTCGTATCTCGAGCTCTCGCTGCTTCAATGCCATATGTTCGTTTTCGTAAACGTAATCCAATGAATTCGGCATAGCCATATTAACATATTCGTAGTGTAATTCTTCTAATCTCTCGCTTCCAAAGAGAAGTACTAATTACTAAATAAATCGGTAAATAGAACTAGGGATTTAGTTACCTACCATACTTGACCACCAAACATACTCGTAGCAATATAATAAAATATTTATTTTTATCTATTTATATTTAATAGATATATGTAAACACGCCTAGATGTGTGTTTTCATGTGTTTTCTTAAATGTCTACGTGTAGATCCGCTGCGAGCTACTACGAGCCGCAATGACTTTGTTTTAGATATTTAATTCAGGATTTATTTTTACTAGCGGCCGCTTGCAGTTCACTCGCGTGGTTCCCGTTCCCTTGGGAATACCAGGATAAAAAGTATTCTATGTGTTAATCCAGATTATATACTATCTGTATGCCGAATTTCATCCAAATCCATCCATCCGTTGCAGCGTGAAGAAGCAACAAATATACACACTTACATACACACAAACTTTCGCATTTATATTAGTGTGA
Source organism: Eudonia lacustrata (assembly GCA_947562085.1). Classification (NCBI taxonomy): domain Eukaryota; kingdom Metazoa; phylum Arthropoda; class Insecta; order Lepidoptera; family Crambidae; genus Eudonia; species Eudonia lacustrata. The sequence goes on from OX387315.1 coordinate 25,084,633, forward strand.
CTAGCGGCCCGTCCCGGCTTCGCACGGGTGGACATTTCTATTTTAATATAGCCTATTAGTTTCATTCCCGTGGGAATATCGGGATAAAAACTATCCTATGTGTTAATATCCAGGTTATAAACTATCTGTATACCGAATTCATCCGTTGCAGCGTGAAGAAGCAACAAATATACACACAAACTTTCATATTCACACATCATACACACAAACTTTCGCATTTATAATATTGGTGTGACTAGCGGGCAGTCCCGGCTTCGCACGGGTGGACATTTCTTTTTTAATATAGCCTATTAGTTTCATTCCCGTGATGGGAATATCGGGATAAAAACTATCCTATGTGTTAATATCCAGGTTATAAACTATCTGTATACCGAATTCATCCGTTGCAGCGTGAAGAAGCAACAAATATACACACAAACTTTCGCATTTATAATATTAGTGTGATAGTGTAATTAACGCTAGATTTGAAATTGGCTTTTATTTATTATGTTTATTTTGATTGTCGCAGGTATAACTATGCTTCAGTATCTTATCCAAATAAAAAATTGTCACTAACAAGGTGTCTCACTCAATCAGCGTCTCGCGCCCCGCCTGTGATTAGGGGTTGCCGCTATTCCTGTAATTTGGCCTGATTACAGGCTCCGACACCTAGCCAATTGCAGCCCCAAACATGGACGGATGTGAAGAACATCGATTATGTTGAATTCCCAGCGGGGGGTATTATACAATCATGCTATCAATCATTAACACTTTTTATTGTTTGCTTCTCCTATCTCCCTGAATTAAGATTTTAAGACATAATTTCCAGTGTTTAAATAGCTGTGTACGTGACTGAAAACGGTTTGGTTGGTATCCGGCACTTAACACCATTGTATTTGCGAAAGGTTTACTTTGAAAATTTACTTTGAAAGAGAGGAGACTACTTCGGTCGTTTAATAACACTATCAAAGGAGTTTTGATGCGTCAGCAACAGTAATCTTGATACAAAGTATCTACGCGTTCTAAAAAGTCTTTTAGCACGCGCTTTGTACATCAATTCGTCCAACAAAATTTACAAATGGCTCGCGCCGTTGCCGCCGCCGCGTCGGCTCGGCGCAACTTCGTCGCCTAATTAGCAAGTTGCAATCCGCTTAGCTGTCAAGCGCCTAAATTACTCGCAAATTAAAATACGTCCACCTGTCTGAGCCGATTACTCGATTAGGGCTTTGCCTACTACTTTTGAAGCGAAAAAGTTTCCGCTCCGCTATTTATGAAATAACTTTTGTCAGCGAATTGTGCTGGCGGCTGTCTATAAACTTAATTGAAAATAAAGTAAATGTCAGGCGAGCTTGTAATGTAATAAATCATTCCATATTTGAACTCTTCATTTTGATTTTGAAAATATCACTTTTTATTATGCAACAAAATGAAGGTTAATACGAGTAATATACCTATAGACCTAATTTAGCTAGTCAGTAAAAATTACCTAAGTATAGGTATTAGGATTTTAGAAAGACTATTTTTAATATACTAATCTGGCAAACGGGCGTAGGTTCGAGACGGTCCAAACGGGTAGGTATATCTTTGAAGTTTTGGTAAACTGAATAAAAGTCTGAAATACCTAAGCTAAGTACATACTTGGTTTGGTGGGTGGTAAAGTTTGTTTTAAGTCCGCCTGGCGCTTTTCCTTTAACTATAACTTTCAAAGTATATTACCTGAACCCTTATCGTCACTTACCTCTAATGAGATGAAGGCCAAGGTTTTCGCTGCACGATAGTTGAAGCTGCATGTAAGTACGCACATTACATAACAAGGTAAGATTAATTATCGCCTTTACCTCAGACACTAGTCTAGCCTGAACCAGCCTTTCTATCACCTCTTGAGCCATCGTTAATACATTAACCCATTTCGAGAGCACCGCGTAGGGCTGCAATGTCGTGCAAGTTATTGATATCGGAAGGTGGGTCGTCGCCGTCGCGTAAGACGGCGGGCGGATGCCGCGGCACGCGCCCGCCCGGTCTGTCGACGCTGTAAATAGTGCAGCCTTTTTACTATCGATAGAATACCTTGATCGACGGAATTTTCTACGAACCATACGTTATTGTTTATATTGGAAGATGGTTTACCGTTTGTATTTAAAGTACGTACGGAATACAGTTTTAATAAAATAAATGAACAAAAGTCCATTAATCGTTCGGCATGATAGCAATTTTTTTGGCTATTTACATATTTATCGCCTTAAAATAATTATTGGTAGGATTTTAAATCTGTTTTCCGTAGCTTTCAGAATTAAATATAGGTACTACTTAGATAGAATTCAGAATTCAATATAGCTACACCTGAAAAATGATAGTTTTAAAAGTTGTATCTACTCAAACTCGTCGACAAACCGTAAAGTTATTTTAAAATCAAGTCAAATCAACTGTAACGTGTTTAATGGCTATCCATTCTTGAGTGGCTGATAAACTAGGTGCTCCTAGCATTCACCTTTTCTATGACTACAAAACCGTTGTTGCTTGTAAATCTACTTAAGCCGTCTAAAAAAATTTCCTCAATTAATCTGACCAGCCTATTATCGTTATCGACAACCTTTCTTTCGAACATTCGAACACTAGAGCGCAACACTACAGCGGCACCTTAGCGAATATATTACTCCGTGCCACTGAATCTAATCAAGATCTGACGGATTAATATCTGACGGAATCAGCCGTGTGTACCTGCCTAAGTCCGCCGGCCATTTTGCACTCCATTACATAACCATTGAGGCAGCACACTTGACTCTTAAAATAATGGCGTTAGACTCAAAATTGTCTGCTTAGGTGAACAGATAAACGTATTTGGTGAAATATTGAGTTGGTCGCAGCCGCTGGCAATTCCGAAGATTTATTATGATACCTGAGTCTTGTTTAAATTGTTGTTTAATGTGGAGAGTTATGAGATTAGCCGTCGGATCTAACTATGGTGATAGATGAGAGGGATCGCGACTGAATGGGTGGGGACTAATTAAATTGTGGAGGTGTCGTGATGTGAGTTTGATGCGGTCCGATGACGACTGCGGGTGACGGGGAGGGAGCTAGCTGAGGCGTTTTTGACCCGGTGTTGTAGGAGTTCCTACGTTATCAGTTTACTTATTAATAAGTTAACCTATAAAAAAATCAATTTGCTGTCTGTCAACAATGAATTCATGATAACTAAGCAATAAAAAAACTGGTACAGCAGTAAAAATACGACCAAAACGACTTTAATAGTCTGTATTACGTGCCTACTTTAAAAAGTTGTTAAATCTGAATTTTTCCATTTTTTTTACCACACTTAATCGCTTTGATGTAGACAACGAAGTTTGAAGATTTCAAACAGCGATTATCGTCATTAACAACGTCCGGTGATCCAAAGTTTATTCGGCGAGGCGGTGGTGTTCCCCGCAAAGAACGCCCGAACTTATCCCCATAAAAGATTTTCAGCCAACAAAGGTGGAAATTTTTATCCGAAACGAGCACCTGCTCCCTTCGAACTTCGCCGAAAGTTCGCCGAAAGTTTCGCGAAACTTCGCACCGGATGTTGTTATCGGCCGGAAGCGCTTTAGGCGACTTCCTGTTTTGACGGACGCGAAAAAAGAGGACGGCCCCGTTCGCTAGGGCTCTTAAAAAGTTAGAGAGTGTCGATGCGGCTCACCTATGATGGATTAACATTACAATCGCGACTACGGGAGAGATCGCTAAGCAGAAAAACTGTAAGGGATGGCAACATATTAGTATTTAGCTTAGGTCCATTTTTGTATGAAAACAATTTTGCTTTTATTTGTGTTAACCTTGTTGGTTGTCCTATTAAATAAAATAAAATAAAAAGTAAACATTCCGTAGAGGTTGCCACCCCTTACAGATGTACCTTTAATATATAAATGTCTTTTTTTATTATTTTAAATATTAATTACATAATGAATTCCCAATCGAGCTTCCTGACATTGGTTGATTGTTTCTAGTAACATTTTATCTTGTAACTATAAAATGTCATGCAAATATGAATGCGTAACATTATGGTTTCAGGATTTCTGTTAATGAAGTATTAATAATAAATAAACAAAAAAATGTTTATTCAGTAACAGAGGGATTATAAAATTATTACAATGGCAAAGATCTCCAGTTAAGTATAAGTATACTCTTCCTCAATGTTCTCATAATACTTTTGTTACAATATAATACATATAATAAGGTTTTGTTAATTATATGTTAATGGGGTCTGGTCTACAAATAGTTCAGGTTATCGTGACTGTACTCGACCTGTTTAAAACGATTTTCAGAATTAACATTCGATAAAATAAAATACAAATAAATTGATAAAAAAATAAACTGAGACACAAAGTACGCGACACAGAGCACAGATGCAATTTTCCCCACACGCGCCACGGGCCGCTCGAGCCTCCCCGAGCCGTCCCGAGTCACCCCGAGCGGCTGAGGAATGAACCCGTCACTCGGAAAGTGACGCGACGCGACCAAACTTTTAAGTAATCCCTGTAGGAAGGTGGCAACTCCAGATACTTATGCCTGCAATTTTGGACGGAGTTTTATGTGGTTCGTTCTGGTAGCAAAACCTCACAAACAATATTACGATTTGTGATAAAATCTATACTAATATTATAAAGCTGAAGAGTTTGTTTGTTTGTTTGTTTGTTTGTTTGAACGCGCTAATCTCAGGAACTACTGGTTCGAATTGAATAATTCTTTTTGTGTTGGATAGTCCATTTATCGAGGAAGGCTTTAGGCTATATAACATCACGCTGCGACCAATAGGAGCGAAGCATCAGTGAAAAATGTTGCAAAAACGGGAAAAGAGCCTAAAAAATTAAAAATGCTGCCGAAAGTCACTATTCCACGCGGACGAAGTCGCGAGCACAGCTAGTGTTTCATAAAATAACAAAATTTAAGTATAATAATTTCTTATCTATAACGGCGAAACCGCTTTTCCTTCACGTTGCCTAATTAGGGACTATGAGTCGAAGTTGGAAGCCCACTACACCTTACTTGCTCAACCTTTGAGGAAACAGGCTATCTATCTTCTAATTCAAAATTCGAAAAATTCTAAATTCAAAATAATTTATTCAGTTTAGGCTACAAGTAGCTCTTGTGAATGTCACTATGCCATCGGTTCGTAAGTCTACTCTGGGCGGGAGATCTTGTACTGAGAAGAACCGGCAAGAAACTCAGCAAGTGTCCAGCTCTTTTCTCCCTTACAGCGTCAAAAATATTGGAAAATGCCCTATCATAGCAGGACACTTTCCATTACAAATAAACACAAAAAATATATAGAAGACAACCACAACATGTAAAAAAAAAAATCTAAGTTAACAAATTTACATCAGATAATTATGGAAAAGTTTCAATTTCCACAATGTCATACAGTACCACTCCAGTACTCTAGTAAAAGTCAAAATTTGTTTAAGTAAAACAAAGTCAAACTATAGTTAGTAAACACCGTAGTAATAACCGTAGTTTTGGCACAGATTCAAATAACCAAACCATTGTTGTGTCTGAAATTGGTTGTCTCATCATACAGTGTGTAAGAGGTAAGCTTTTCTAGTAAATGTCGTTTGTATATAATACTCGTATATCTTTAAAAAAAATTATCATTGAAAATATTACATATTTGTTTGTAGCGCAATGTATTTTGCTGTTACAAAAGAAATTCAAAGTACCTGTAAGTAAAGTAATACCGTTGGTACAGCGCGGCTTTAACAACTGTTGTAAACCTGTAAACACGACTCCATCTCGTAAAGAATGCGGAGTCTTACCGCGCCGTCAGCAACAGAGAATATAATTAATGTGCCGCCGACACCTCGGACCTGAGAACACTCTTAAAAACTTTCCTCCAACCAATTATTAATAGGTTCTAGACAGTAGGGATGGCTACCTTACGATAAAAAAGTGTCGACGTCGTTTTAGTTTATATATTTATTATATTCCTTACAAGTCTTCTTGTGATCTGTGACCACTGCAAAAGTCAGGACAAAATTGTACTATGTAAGTGTTTTATTTCAATATAATATACTACTGTAATCTTCATCAAAGTTACAATGACCACGAACCCTTCGTGGTTAAATGGAGACATAAAGGAGATAATATACGATCAAGGTACAGTAACAACATCATTATATACCCATATGATGGGATCGGGTCATAACGCTCCATACTGGCCCAATGTGTACCTATAGGTGGGTGTTAACGACTGCTATATTTCGATAACAACTGGACCGACCCGACTGACAACTCAAAGTAAAGCACGAACAATTTCAAGATATTTTTATTTTGTTACCCAATTATTATCATTTAGTTGCCGGATGTTAAGAAACGCGATAACTGAATACTCGTAGTACTATCGATATCGATAAATGTGCACTTAGTATGACTCCAAACAGAACACCTTGAAATGATGTAAAAATTAAGAAAAAGAGAGATTTTTTAAGTGTCAGCCGTGGAGCGAGTTAGTGACGGCACATTAATTCCCTCCGTCGATTACTGTTGCCGGAGGAGTTCGGGAGTACCTGGAGAGTTACAGCGGCGCGGCGGTGAGGAGGGCGGTGAAACTTTGTCGCCGTCTTTAAATATTTTTTAGCTGACATCTTTACTTTTTAAACACCCAATTTTAAAGTTTAATTTCCCTGTCTAATAATTTTGTAAATCTTTATTACAGACAGGAATAAGCATTGCAAATGTATGAAATGCTTTGTTATTTAATATAGACCGCAAAAATGGCAAACACTGTAAAATGTGGATAAAATTCAGTCTTAGTTTCGTCGGCAGAAAAATAAACTTCTTTACAAAATAATAAATTGACTTTCTTGACTCTCCCAACTATTACCCTAAGCAAAATGTTCCTTTACAACTTTTTGTTTATTCAAAAATGGAAGATGGTTCATGATTCTATTTCCACCGAGATAGATTTTGTGCTCGGTTGCATGGGCTTTTTCCATCCGATCATTTTCTTTATTCTTAAACCGTCCATCTTCCTTTTGCTATAACAGTTATAACAGCAGTATTTGCTCACCCTTCTCTAAATTTCACCCTGATTATTTATTTTTATATAAATGGATGAAATGAATTGAAATGAAATTTGTTTGTTTTAGCCATCCACAAGGCTGTATAATAAAAGCTGTACAGTCGTTTGTTAAAATAAAAAGCGGTTAGGTACAATGAAAGTCTTAAACTTTAATTGTATATTAAGCTGTAACACTTGATATATTAGAAGCTGGCTCTCGGAGAAACAAAAGCTCTCCGCCGGTGGAGCGGCGACAAATCAACGTCGTTTACCGTCGGGTGCGTTTTCAATTTGGACTGTCCCACGTAAGTGCAGACTGCAGCTACACGCGCGCACATGTGCGAGGAGGCGGATGCGGCAACGACCACATTTTTTCTCATAACGGCAACGCGAAAATGCTTACCTATATACTTACAAAGATAGAAAGATGGAAACACGACTGTTGGTAGTAGCAACTGTGTAGTTTGCAACTGGATCGTATTCCTATATAGGTACAACCTAATATTCTGTCGAAAAATTATGCTGTGTTCTGTTTTAAAGGGTAAGGGGACATACAGGATAAAACATAAGAACTAAAGCTTTCTACAGTGAAATGAAATGAAATTAAATTGAAATTATTTGCGTATGAATAGGGTAGGTACATGGGGAGATGTTGTGACAATTCTACGCTCATCCCATTCAGACAACCACGGAAGCATGCAAAAATACAAAACTGAAAATAATCTGAAAGACTTAATTTAATTAATAAAATAAAGACAACTAAATCAACCAACAGAAGCAACTTTGAGGCTGTATGGTGCAGCTTCTCTGCCTTATTTGTACAACAAGGTTACAAACAAAAAAACGTAGTGGCTACTAAATCCAAAGTTAACAAAGTATAAAAGTCAGTACTCTCAAGTCAAGTGTTGTTGCAAGTTGGTGTAGAGCTTTCCATAGGGCAAACATGTTTTTCGGTACGTTAAAAAAGGAACTGTGGTTAACGCGCCCGGTCTGTGTTTGCTAAGGTTTGCAATTTCGCAAGTCGGTCATCGGATTGGTGGCCAAAAATTTATCATCTAAAGCTCCTCCGTTCTTCATCGGAAGGCTGGACGTAAAAGCCGTTCGTCCCGGCTGCATTAACAGTCATTAACAATCACCAATATGAGGAGCTCGATGGCGCAGTGGCTAACGCGCCCGGTCTGCGATTGCTAAGTTTAAGCAACTTTCGCAAAGGCTGGTCATCGGATGGGTGACCAAAAATGTATCATCTCGAGCTCCTCCGTGCTTCGGAAGGCACGTAAAGCTGTTGGTCCCGGCTGCATTAGCAGTCGTTAAAAACCACCAACCCGCACTGGGCCCGCGTGGTGGTTTATGGCCCGTTCGGCCTATCCATCCATAGGGAAGGCTCGTGCCCCAGCAGTGGGGACGTATATGAGCTGGAGATGGAACAATCACCATTCAGCACTGGGCTCGCGTGGTGGTTTATGGCGTGTTTTCCTTATCCATCAATAGGAATGGCTTGTGCCCCAGCAGACAAAAAGTGGGAAGATGGAGCGAAGATGATGAAAAATATATAACAAATACAACACACCAATGCTATTAACATTTAAGTATGTTATATTTTTAAAAAAGCCACCTACTATTCAGCCATTTAAAAATTGGTGGTATACCACCATACGCAGAAGACTAGAGCACAAAAGACCTTGCCCGTATG